>OZ010793.1:154230093-155430093 GCA_963932465.1 Maratus speciosus | reverse complement strand
TACATTTAACATAATCTGAAAAAGGATTTTTTTAAACTTTTATAGAGATATTTCTCTCTCTCTCTCTCTCTATATATATATATATATGTGTGTATATACAGTAAAACCTCTAAATAACGGACACCTCGGGAGCGCGGAAACTGTCCGCTATTCGGAGGTGTCGGCTATTGGAAAAACCTCAGAGATTCAAAAATTGCTAAGAAATGCTTACTGTTTCATTAATTGGATTTTATGTCTTCTAAAACTCCTATTATTTGATGAATCAGAAAATATAATTATTTTTTTAAGCAATAAAACTGAAATAAAATTGTTCATACATTTATCCACTGTTTATTACATTATTACGAAAAAAATCTATTACAAAAATTTGCTTTTGCTTGTGATTACATGTAATTTGATTTTCAATGTGAAGTTTTAACTCTGTCGGTAGTTTCAGTCTTTTTTTTACAAAAAAACTATATAACTGCTAACTATGTTTTGCCGCTTCTTGGAAATTCTCGATATTGCAGGAAAATCATTTCCAATTTCAGTATCTGTTTCATCATCACTAACAGAGTCAGCTGTTGTCGAAAATTCTGAAGGAATATAATCTCATACATCAACTGATTCTTCTTAGTACTGTAGGTAACTCATCATCAATATTAATGAAAATTTCGGCAGTTTCTTCACTCCTGATACATTTCATTAATTCACTTAATTCACCTACTTCTTCATTTGTGTCGGAAATGTGTGTTTCATTTTCTTTTAATATAAAGCCAACTTTTATTTAATATAAAGCCAACATAGTCGTACGCTTTCCGGTTTTATGTTTTTTACAGTTGAAGAAATCCAAATCATAGCATCGATAGCATTAACTAATTTTAGGCAGTTCCCAAGTGTATTAATAGAATCTAACTTAGAAAGAATGTGGCGTAATAAAAGCTTTCTGTAGCAGGCTTTAAAATTGTGTATTACGCCTTGAACAAGTGGCTGGCATACTGAAGTTGTGTTGGTGGGAAAAATGCAATTTTAACATTGTCGAATTTCAAATGTTTTGGATGAGAACTTGCATTGTCCAAAAACAGGAGAACTTTTCTCTGTTGTTTTTTACATCCTATTATCAAAGTAAGTTAACCATTTAATCATTAAAGTTCTGGTCATCAACGCTTCCTTATTCGCTCTCCAAACAATACCAAATTTAATAAATTGAATGTTCTTTGGGAAACACCTGGGTTTCAGAGATTTTCCAATAATAAGAAGGATTTCAAAATCTCCTAACACATTGCAACATAATAAAATAGTGAGTCGCTCTTTTGACCTTTTTCCGCCTATACAGTCATCCTTTTAAAGACACAAAATCTTATTCGGAAAACATTCTGAAAAAGAGTCCGGTTTCATCGGCATTAAAAATGTTTCTCTCCTCATAGCATTCACAAATTAATTGCAGTCGTTCATGCCAATCCTCCACTTCTCTTAGATCTACAGATTTTGCTTCTCCACATATTGTTTTGAAAGAGATGTTGTACCTAGATCGGAACTTTCTCAGCCACCAACTGGAAGCCCTAAAATCGTGTCCAAGGGCTTTAGTGACCTCTAAAGCCTTTTCCTGAATCAAAGGTCCGCTAATAGGAATGTTTTTTGAATGAACTGAAATAAACCAAGGCAGAATTATAGAATCAATTTCAATGGAATTAGTCTTACTCAATTTCACATTTTTTGGTGTTCTCGTTAGAGTTAATAATCCAGAAATTTTTTATTTCTTCTTTATTTCGTAAAATCTCTCCCACATGTGTTTTACCTATTTTAAAATGCTCAGCACGTAAACACAATTTCTCTTTCTCAGATACACTTACAATTTCTAATTTTTCATTTTTCTCTTAATGTTAACCGTTTTCTTTTTGAGGCCATTCTCGAAATAATCACAAACAAGAAAGGAACAGTAATCGACATTGCGAAATAGTTTTTTCCTTGCTCTCGTCGCATTCTTGGCGTCTTTAATTCCCGCTCCCAAAAAATCAATACGCAATCCCCCCCCCCCCCCCCCCAAAAAAAAAAAAATAGAGTAACTATTTTCCTTTTTTATATAAAATAGTAAAAATAAATAAATAAAATCATATATTAGGTTTTCAGTGATTATTTTTCTTTTATTCAGATTATATAACGCCATGTGACGTCTCTGATTTCTCTCTTCTATGTTATACAATTATACAATCCAGTTAATTACTTTTAGAATTTTATGAATGAGCCCTACCAAAATGAATTTTTTGTTTTTTCTTTGTTTCTTGATACTGTATAAGATTATCCAAAAAATTGTTTGAATCCGAAAAATAGAAGCTTTTTACTTTTTTTTCCATATTTTTTCTCACAACAAAATAACTTGTATCCTCTGTCGCAAAAAATAATGTCCGCTATTCGGAATGTCCGTTATTCAGAGGTTAAACATACAAAAATTTAAATTTTGGGAATGGGGATTGGAAAACTGTCCGTTAAATAGAGGTGTCCGTTATGGAGGTTTTACTGTATAGATATATATATATATATCAGAAACGTCTAGAAAAGTAATCTAACAAAAGTATGACCTATATTGGAAAAAAGACTCTTCAAATGTTGGTAGCTAAAGATAAAAAAAAACTAAGAAAATATTAGAATCATACATAAAATATAATTAATTATAAGAAAAAGGTTACAATGAACTATAAGTATATATGAGTGATATCGTACTGCAGGAGCAGAAATACTTTTTTTAACTTCAAAACTATGTATCTGCATTGAGTGTGAATGTGGAGTTCTCTTTTAGATTTATTTATTTATTTTTCCCAAAAGGAACTTTCCTATTCTTCTTGTACAGACACCAGTGTTCATCCACAATACTGTGGAGTGTAAGCAATTTCTTTTAACTGTGTTTTCTTGACCCAAAATGAACTCAATGGTATTTTCTTCAAAAATTTCGCGGAAAGCAATCCTAATGCACATGAACCGTTTTTTAGTTTGCTTTCTTCGTAGAGAGTTACTACGAAAGAAAAAAAAACATTTCCCTAGTGTAAAAAAAAAACGCATTTTATAAGCTGTTCTCTTTCTTCCTTTTTTTGTAATTGCGGCCGACACACGACATAGTCCGAAAGATCCTAGATATATCAGTTCTTCCAGCAGAGGGAATTAGCTTAGCAGCGAAACAGAAGAAGAGCAAAAAAATAACAGACGATGGGGGGTCCATGACTCATCCCCGATGAGCTGACGTAGTTTGGGTAACTCTTTATTTTGCCGGTAGAAACGGAGGCAGTCGCCGACTAATGCTGACGGAAGCTGGCAGTATAACGACACACAAGAACATCGGCCAATTTTGCGCTGGCGAACGCTGTGCAGAGCCTCTATACGCGCTCGAGCTGTTATTTTGATTGGAGGTGTGTTTGTTGGAGTGGTCCAGATTTCAGGTGAGTGAGTGTTCAAACACCCACCGCAATTAGCATTGTTCAGGATGATTGATGTTAGACCATAAATTTTGCACAGTTTTTTTTTTTTTTTTGGCGCATTGTGTACTCCAGTACACGATAAACTGGAAGGCAGAAATGTCAATTAGTTTGATGTGTATTGAACATTTTTTTTACAGAATACTTTTAAGAAATCGGGGAAAATCGAGACTATCGTACGGAAAAAACCCCTCTTCTCTCCAACTGGGTCTCGCTTGCGCCTGGGCGGCATCAAGTTTATGTACAGATGTTTTGAGTTTTCCGGATAGGTGTTAATGTTGAGAATAATGCAAAACAACATTAAAAGAAAGAATTAGTCCATATAACAGATAAAAGACTAGCCGTTTACTGCAGCAATTCTTTATTGACCAACTGGACACCAGGATCGCAGGTACTACTCGCAAAGCGAGCTCACGGCCGCGGAAGTGCCGCCAACCGCTAGAAAGAGAGGGTGCTGGTTTACATTGTTCAGTCACCAACGGTCAAGAGAGGAGTGGACAAAATTACATTTTCTACAAAAGATCGAGTATTGGCTGGATTACATATAGATTTTCGCCAATTACGTATGCTATATGGCTAGAACACATTGAGTGGAGACATGTGTCGTGAGTTCGTTAATTATAACTCAATGGCAGGCTTCAAAAGAGTAACATGAATTATTTACCGCTAAATGAAACGCGGGAAATTAATGGGAGCCGAAACCACAACATTCTATAGGAGGTTGCCAAAAGCCTCATGGGACAGAAACGCCGAAAAAAGGAACGTTAATAAAAATAAAATAAACTAAAGACCAAGTGCCAATAATGAGATGATTAATATATTGCATCTGGAGTAACGGCCGCTAAAATGTAGAAGTACAGAGTCTGACTAATTTCTGCATAGCATCAAAAATAAGTCACTAGAACGAAATTTGAAAGACGTCGATAGGCGTAAAAAGGAAATTCTTTCTTTTCTTTTTTAATGCAGTGCGCTGCAGTTAAAAGATGAAAGAGAATGAGATTAGACTGCTTAATTTTATGAACGGAAACGACAGTCACAAAATAAATTAAATCCAAATGTAGACTGATATTTAAAACCCTTTAACTGTCTGGCCCGGATTTTTCCGTTTCTTGAAATCATGTTAAAATGGCCGTAAACAAAAATATTTTAATCAAAATTTTATTTTGAACAGTATACAGAAAGAAGTGATATTAAAATATTATAGCATCAAACTGCAATTAATAAATATATTTATTATGGAATTTACATGCATTCTTCTAAGAATACAGGAAAATCCTCTGACGGTGAAAGGGTTAAAGTTAAGAATTTAGAAAAGACATAATTTTAAAGAGGGTAAAAGTGGTAAAACTATTAACATTAATATGTGAAGCTAGACACCTTCACACACGGAATCTGAATAAACTTCACTGTAAAGACAAAAAATAAATAAATTCTAAATTGGGCAAGAATATTAAAACCAGATCCGTTGACTAATATGGAAAAATTGCAGCGTATCTCTAAAAACAAGATATCTAATTTCGCAGAGGACAAAAATTACTATATTATCGAAAAGATTAAACAGGATATCTTCTAAAAAAAGTCGAAAAATCTTTACGTAACGCGAAAAAACTATTAAAATCACACAGAAATTCAAGAAAAATCTAAAATTGCTGCACGAAATCCGAATAAAGTTTATCGAAAAAAAAGGACAGAACTTACTATATTCGATCAAAAAATCGAATGTCATAAAAACGCCGCGGATATAATAAAATAAAATAAAATAAATAAATAAATAAAAATGTAAATATAAGTATAAATATAAAGTAAAAGTTGCAAAAGTTTTTTTTTATATATCGCGATAAATAGATATAAAAATTCAAAAATCGCCCAAGAAACAATTTATTATATTAAGAAAAAAGTTTGAAACCGAAATCGTTTTCCGAATTTCAGAAAATGACCTCTTTACTATAATTGGGTAAAAGTTTGAAACAGAATTCCTTTTACAAATATTAAAATATCTCCGTTAAACCCGAAAGTTTGCATTAAAATCGCTAAAAATGCATAAAATGTAGAAGGAGAAAAAATATAATATTAGGCAAAAGTTGAAAAATAAATTTTGTTTCCGACTGTCCTAAAACGCTGCGGAACTTGAAAAATCGCTAAATATTACAAAATTACTGCGACAAAAATTTACTATAATGGTGTAAAAACATGTATTTCGAAAACTTTCATGAAAGACAAAAACTCGAGACGAAGCGCCAAAATCTTTAAGAATCGCTAAAAACATAAAAAAATACATTAAAAAATTGCTAAATTTGAAAAATCGTAGAGGGCAAAATTTACTATTTTAGGCTTAAAGTTTGAAACCGAATTTCTTTTACAAATGTCAAAAAAATGACGTGGATCTACCGAAACCACTAATAATGGCATTGAAATTCGTATTAAAAATTGCTAAAATCAAAAAATTGTAGAGATATAAATTTACTATATTAGGCTAAATATACGACACCGTATGCATTTTATGAATTCTAAAAAATAACCGCAGGGCCACAAGACTCAAAGAACGCTAAAAATCTCATTGGAAATTCGCATTTAAAAATCGTATTAAAAATTGCCGAATAATAATAAAATGCTCTGTTTTAAATTTGCTAAAAGGGGTAAAACATTGTAATCGGAATTCTGACACATATGACATAAATCTGACGCGGAACACAAAAATTTCTAAAAATCTCTAAAAATTGCACAGAATTTCGCGCTAAAAATCGCGAAAAACCAAAAATCGAAATGAGGAAAATTTACTATTTTAGCTAAAACTTTTAAACAGAAATATTTTACCAATGTCCAAAAATTGCCGTAGAAGTGGAAAAATGCTTAAAAAACGCACTGAAAATCTCATTAAAAATCAATGGGAACAAAACTTACTATATTAAGATAAAAATATCAAGCCAAATCCGTTTCCGAATGTCAAAAAATTGCCGCCGGACTAGAAAAAAACGTTAAAAATCGCATTAAAAATGGATAAATATTAAAAAATCAATTAGAGAAAATTTACTATAACTAGGGGGCTCGGCCCCCTACGAGCTACGCTCGCCAACCCCCGTCCAGACACCGCAGACTCTAAATGCACGCTAATGTGATCGGCTTTAAAAAGATTTCGAAAGATTGAATTATAATTTAAAAAACAGTGGCGATCTCCCTATAAACTTTTTTCTATTCATTTCTCTTTGATTGGGGAAATTTTAACGCCAAATCCGCTGCGGCACTACTTGATTATCCCGTCGACTAATTTCGCCAAATTATATAAATCGCCAAACCACTCGCCAAATTATACAAATTTATATAATTTTTATTTTAAATAACGAAAGAACAAATAAATTAGTACAACATTAATAAAAATACAAATAAAACGTCGAAATAAAAATAACTTGATGACGTAGACACGTGTAACAACATTTCAAAATAAGCTAATATAAAAGGAATTAAGTAAACAGAATCTTTGTCTCCCGGTATTTTTTAACAAACCGAAAAGTAAGTTCTTTTAAATGAGACATTTTAAATTAATCGTTTTTAATCTGACGTAATTGTGACCAAACTATTCTTTCTCATTTTAATATTCACGTGAAAATACTTGTGTTAGAAATGAAATATTATTTGCGCTCTCCTAAGAAAAATAGTTGAAAAGTATCCGATCAAAATATCAAATAAATGTCGAGCGCAATTTCTAAATTTAAACCGTTTTGTAATATTATTTTGTGTTCGTTTTATGTAATAACTGTAATGTGACGTAAATATGACGTAATTTATCCTATTTAAGACTTCTAACGCATGTTAATAAATTTATTATTTTACAAATTCCATTCTCTCTTAAAATTCACGTGTAATTGTAGTTTTATGACGTAATTTTTAATAAGTTCCTGCTTTTTGTACATAATTATTTAATTCTAATTCCAATGTTTTTTTCCTGTCTATAATAGTCACGTGTAAATAATTTTTTAATTTATTACACGTATAAATATATATATATATATATTTTTTTTTTTTTTTTGAAGCAAACATTATTGTTTCCGCTGTTTATACAGTTGGCAACAGTTTAAATTAATATCACTTTCTAAAATCTGTAAAAAATATCTCTAGAAATGCTGAAAATTTGAATTTAAAATAGAAATAAAACCTCAAAAAATTAGCCAAATTAAAAAAAGAAATACAATCTGCACACCGGCAAATTCTAACGCATAAAAAGATCTAAAAATGATCACATTCCCATGTATAGTTTTTGCTGCTATAAAACTTTTTTAATGGAACGATTTTGTCCATCTTTAGTATTAAATATCTCTTAAAATAATTCTTCGATTTGAAAACTGTCTGCATCAGCGTGTTTATCAAACATTTCTCTATAATACCACCGATTTTCATATTTTTGTACGCAATATTTTTCTTAACATTAACGAAGAAAGACCTCCTGTCACAAAATATTCAAAACCGGCGGCGGTGACAGCGGTAGTTACTTTTCTTTAGAATAGAGAAAAAATTCTTTAAAAATTCAATACGAATTCCGAACAAATTTTATTGAAAAGAGGGCAAAATTTACAATAGTGGTGGTCAAATAATGAAATTGTCTCCTTTCACTAATATGGAAAATTTACTACAAAACGTTAAACTGCTCTAAAAATCGCATAAAAATGAAATTTGCACTGAAACGTTAAAAAGCGTTAAAAATAGCATAAAAATTAAATAAAAAAATTTAGTAAAAAAAAAAAAATCCAAAATCGGGCAAAACTGCATACATTGATGTATCTTTCCATCAAAATTGGTAGCTTTACGAACAACGGTCTCGTCATACAGCGTCGATAAATGCATACATATACACACTCAAATTTCATTCTTTGTTTGTGAAAGGGATTATAAAAAAGAGGAGAGAAATAACAAAATTGCTAACAATTTTTTTTAATCACCTAATTAAAAGAAATGCGAAAAACCATTACAATGATTTCGTATTATACACTCACAAATAAAATATCAATAAATTATATAATATAAAAAGGTTTTCTGTTACACAAGGCATATACCAATGTAATTAATATTCCAATAAATAGAAACTTTTCTTAAAAACATTAACATAAAGTTCACAGAAGTTTGTTCAATATAAAAATTTAAATAATATCTTAAAATTTTAATAGCCTGCCTATGCATTCATTATCATTTTTGAAATTTTCATTATTCACAATGGCACGAAAAATATACGAATATATTGTTAAAATTCTTCAAAATAGTCTCCTTGGACGTCGATTGTCGGCTGCCAACGCGTTTCCCACGCTACAAAGGCTCCTTGGAAGCCAGCTGCAATTACCTGTTTCAGAGAGTCCCTGACAGCCTGTTGGATGGAAGGAACATCTTCGAAACGGTGAAATTTCAGCCTTCCCTTGAGCTTTCGGAACAGTGAAAAGTCTGTCGGTCTAATATCGGCGCTGTACGGTGGCTGCGGCAAGTTTGCAACCCCTATCCGGGTAAGGTCACAAAATAGGCGGTGTGGGCTGGAGCGTTGCTTGGTGGAGCTTCCATAGATCGGTGATTTACGTTTAACGGTTCTGTGCAGCCGCGCATGGACTTCTTTGTAGGAAAGAGCG
This sequence comes from Maratus speciosus, assembly GCA_963932465.1. NCBI lineage: Eukaryota > Metazoa > Arthropoda > Arachnida > Araneae > Salticidae > Maratus > Maratus speciosus. The sequence continues at coordinate 155,421,044 of OZ010793.1, read as the reverse complement.
TTTACGGTTCGTCCCGGAGGTACAAATAATTCTTTGCAGACAACCCAACGCTTGTAAAAAAATACGATGAGGGCGTGCAGATCGCTTCATGTATTCGACAGTCTCCTGAACGTCTCCTGCTCGCTGCACCACCGGAAAAACATGTTCCCTTGACAGGATGTCGTCTTTGCAAGCCCCCTTAATCAAGACAGGAATCTCGGAAGCTGTTTTGGTCAGGAGAAAGTAAAATTTATTCGCGTAGCTCTGCTTCAACGAACACTCTATTTTTATGCTTTCTGGGGTGACAAAAACTAAAAAACAGCTTTTGCGCTACGTGTAATCCTCACTGCTTCAGAGCTCGGACACGACTGGCTGCCGGTGCGGCGCTTATCGTAACCCCCTCACCACAAATCGCGCTGCCAGAGAGCACGCTGCTGACGACTGGAGCACCGCCCGGCTCCCATTCTTATTACTTAAAGTACAAATCCTGTATATTCAAATAATCGCTATTTATAAATAAGATTATTAACTTGACAGATTTCTGGATGACGTAAGAGCTTAAGTGAACGTTTTCTTCGTGATTTTTTTTACACTACGCAACGTTATTAAGCATAATTACACATAGTTTCATATTTCCAATACATAGTAATGTTATCCTAAATTGAGATTTGAATACAAAATTAATTAATAATAAAAACATATGAATATTTATATACTAGCGAACTTGCCCGGCGTTGCCCGGGTACGTCAAAAAACAGCAGAAATTACGAAAAATCTCTGAAAATCACAATAAGATATCTCGAAAAATTTTTAATCTCTTCTCAAATTCTGAAAAGAGAATATATATATATATATATATATATATATTATGTTCGAAGATTGCAAGTTGATTCCTTTCACTAATGTGGAAAAATAGTAGCAAATCGCTAAAATACACTAAAAATCACATATATAATTCCCGAAAAATTCGAAAATTGCTATACGAAATCCGAATAAACTTTATTGAAATGAGGGCAGAATGTACTTTAGGTCAAAAATGGAATGTCAAAAAATTGCAGCAGATCGCGAAGAAACGTAAAAATCGCATTAAAAATCACAAAAAGTTCAAGAATCACGAAAGTCAAAATTTACTATAATTGGATAAAAGTTTCAAATCTAATTCCTTTGACCTGTGGGCTCTCTTAAAATTTATGTTTTGGAAATCATGCTAAGCATTAGATCATGTTATTTTTATTCATAATTAATTTTCTTGGACTCCCTTAAATATAATTAACATAATCCCTTAAGTTAATATTAGTTTTTGTTGCATTAAAATATCTCAATTTGTTGATTTTCTGTAAGCAAGTAAACCCTATTGTTTTACAGTGGAAGTCTATCAGAATTTGGCGAAATATTAGAGATATCGCCAAGTTGGAGTCACTTTTGGCGACTTATTTTGTTCGCCAAATTTGGCTATATATCGCCAAGTTGGCGTCAAACTTGGCGTTATTTGGCGACAAAACTGGATCCCCCCTACGGTAACCCCCCTTATATATGTATGGACATGCATTACATGCTGTTCAATAATCGCATAAAAAATTCGCTAAAAATTCCAAATTCGCTGCACGAATTCCGAATAAACTTTTATGAAAAGAGAAAATTTACTATATTGGGTTAAAAGAAAGAAACCGCATTCTTTTTCCTAATGTGGAAAAATCGAATTAATATAATCCCTTAAATTAATATTAGTTTTTGGTCCCGGGTTCGATTCCTGGCTCTGGCTAATTTTTTGACTCCAGTTGGGTATATTGTATTTATTGTTTGTATGTCTGTATAATATTTATATATACCTTTAACTGTTGAATGCAGGCGTTATTTATGTGTGTATGTGTGTTTTAATATATATTGTAGTATGAGTGTTTTATTATAAATATTAGTTTTTGTTGCATTAAAATATCTCAATTTGTTGATATTCTGTAAGCAAGTAATCCATATTGGTTTACAATGGAAGTCTATGGGAATTTGGCGAAATATTAGAGATATCGCCAAGTTGGCGTCACTTTTGGCGACTCATTTCGGTCGCCAAATTTGGCTATATACCGCCAAGTTGGCGACAAACGTGGCGGCATTTGGCGACAGAACTGTGTCCCTGTACAGTAACCTCCATATAGGTATGAAAATGCATTAAATGCTGTTCAATAATTGCATAAAAAATTCGCTAAAAATTCAAAAATCGCTGCATGAATTCCGAATAAACTTTTTTTGAAAAGGGAACAAAATTTACTATATTGGGTTAAAAGAAAGAAACCATATTCTTCTCACTTATATGGAAAAAATCGCCTCAAAACTTTAAAAAGTGCTAAAAATCGCATAAAAAATTAAATAAAACAAAATCTAATCAAAAAATCGAAAATCGGGCTTTGAGGTGCAAAACTTCATATATAGAGTTACCTTTTCTCCAAATTTTGTAGCTCTACGTGCAGCGGTCTCTTGAGAACACCGTCGACACACTCACTCACTCACACACACACAAACTTCTTTCTTTATTATTATAGATAACATGAATAAGAAAACATAAGTTCAACCGAACATTTTGCGATGAAAATATTATTTATATAATATGTATAGAATACATATATTTTAAGAAATATTTCTTTTGATAAGTGGAACTACAACAAACTATTTACGAAGGATATAAGTCTACTTTTAGAAGTGTATGTGACAAAAATCTGTAACTTCCATCTCTCACACCTTTGAGTATCAAACATTGTATCTATGTATGTATTTTGGATACGAATCTGAAACTTTACGCCACGTATTCAAGTAGTAGTGAAGATGGTTTATCTATCACAGTGGATTAAGGATATTGATTTTACAAAATTCATAAATATTTTATAAAACATTAGTCCTGTATCTTGCGCTTTATAAAATATGAGTTAAATGAATACTTGTTTCTTGTAGTTAAACCAAACGTACAAATGAAAATAAATCTTCAGTACATATTTATTTCTATACTAGGGGATCTGCCCCCTGCAAGCTACGCTCGCCAACCCCTGTTCAGACACCGCAGAATCTAAAAATCTAAAAATCTAATGGGTTTTAAAAATATTAGAGAAGATTAAATTATACTGAAAAAGGTGTGCAGATCTTCCTGTAAACGGGTTTCCATTCAATTCCCTTTGATTGCAAAAATTTAACGGAGAATCAGTTGCTGTTACGACATCCCATGGTTGTTTTCGTTTTTAATTAAAGAGTATCAGTTAAACATTTGAAAAGAAGCTAAAATAAAATGAATTAAGTATTCAGAGTCTTTGTCAACCGATATTTTAAAACATTCTCTATAACAATAGCCTAAATCATATGACTATCATCAACAGTTCCGGGCGGAACACTTTGCTTTTTATACTCTAGGTGCCATTTTGATACTTTAATGTTATCCAGGCACAGGTGATAAATCGCCAAATATTATTCTATCCCCATCATTTCATCTATATTATAATATTTCAAGTCATCAAATGCCACAAACAAATACGATCTGATCCCTTCGCCTTTCATATGAAGGTTTGGAACAAATGTCATATACGCCCCATATTGGCGCGATTATTTTCCAACGCCAATTTGGTGAACGCATTAAAAGCATAAACAACAACATCCGGCTTACTATATCAAGCAAAATAACGATACTTTGGCGCCATTTAAGAACCCGTTGCGAATATGACATTGGCGTCAGAAAAAAACCGCGCCAATATGGGGCCGTATGTGACATCTGTGCCGAAAGAAAAAAAAGCCGGGTGCAAATCCGGCGCCATTTAAGAACCCGTTGCGAATATGACATTGGCGTCAGAAAAAAACCGCGCCAATATGGGGCCGTATGTGGCATCTGTGCCGAAAGAAAAAAAAGCCGGGTGCAAATCTCGCCAATATTAGGTAGCTTTCTTTACAAAAAGCTACCTATTGCAGCCGTTCGGAGGAAAGCGATTTCAAAAAATTTTGGTATATTTTTATCGATCATGACCCCCAAACCCCGAAACCACCCTCCGTTCAAAATTGATATATATATATATTATGAACCGATTTCGATGCAATTCAGTGTGTACATAGTACATACCAATGTCTCGACCGAGTTCGTTGGCCAGCTTCATCCGCCATTTTGTTTCAAAATGGCGTCCATTTAAATATTTAAAAAAAAAATTAAAATTTGAAATGTGGTACCAAAAAAATGAAAATGGAAAAATATTTTTTTCTTATGTATTTGACCTTTATACAAAGACTCCGTAGCAGTTTTTGTTTTGTCTATATCTTAAAAAATGGCTGAGTTATAGCATTTTGAATTTCTAGCGAAGCTGACATTTTGAAACGTCCTGAATTTTGTCACGCGATAAAAGACGTATTTATGAACCGATTTGCATGTAACTTCGTTTATACATAGTACAGACCAATGTCTCAACCGAGTTCGTTGGCCAGCTTCATCCGCCATTTTGTTTAAAAATGGCGGCCATTTAAAATTTTAAGAAAAATTTAAATTTGAAATGTAGTACCAAAAAATTGAAAATTGAAAAAATATTTTTTTCTTATGTGTTTGACCTCGATAAAAAGATTCGGGAGCAGTTTTTGTTTCGTCTATATCTTAAAAAATGGCTGAGTTATAGCATTTTGAATTTCTAGTGTGGCTGACATTTTGAAACGGCCTGATTTTTGCCACGTGATAAATGACATATTTATGAACCGATTTGGATGTACCTTGGTGTGTACATAGTACATGCAAATAGCTCAACCGAGTTCGTTGGCCAGCTTTATCCGCCATTTTGTTTCAAAATGGCGGCCATTTAAAAAAATTTTTTAAAAATTTAATTTAAAATGAGATACCAAAAAATTGGAAAATGAAAAAGAGTTTTTTCGTATGTATTTGACCTTAAAACAAAGATTCCGGAACAGCTTTTGTTTCGTCTATATCTAAAAAAATGGCTGAGTTATAACATTTTGAATTTCTATAGTGGCTGACATTTTAAAACGACCTGATTTTTGTCACGCGATAACAGGCGTATTTATGAACCGATTTGAATGTAACTTTGTCTGTACATAGTACATACCAATGTCTCGACCGAGTTCGAGCCAAAATGGCCAGCTTCATTCGCCATCTTGTTTCAAAAGGGTTGCCATTTTTTAAAATGTAATTTAAAATTTAAATGAGGTATTAAAAAATTGGAAAATGAAAAAGATTTTTTTTTATGTGTTTGGCCTTGATACAAAGATTTTGGAGCAGTTTTTGTTTCTGAAAATTTGTTCTTTTGTTTATATCTTAAAAAGTGGTTGAATTATAGCACTTTGAATTTCTATCATGGCTAGCACTTTGAAACGATCTTGTATTTGTCTCGCGATACCACACGTATTCGCCTATTTCGATGGAAGAAGGCATATGGATAGTATACATGAATATCTCGACCAAGTTCACTGGCCAGCTTCATCAGCCATCTTGTTTCAAAATGGCGGCCATTAAATTAAAAAATATATATATTTAAAGTGAGGTGCAAAAAAATTAGAAATTGAAAAAGGTTTCTTTCTTAAGTATTTGACCTTGATATAAGGATTCAGGATCATTTTTTGTTTGTCTTTATCTTAAAAAGTCTTTCCGGCCAGTGCCGGGAGGAAGAGGTAGCTTTCATAATCCTTATTTAAAAAAGCCAACTTATATCATGCAAACACACGAAGCTCAATTTAGTGAAAACCGAATATAGGAGATTCAATACTAATTTTTATCAATATAATGAATGAAAATTTCGCCAAATTAGTCAGCTTTATCCAAGCTGCTTTTCTTTAAAGTAACTTATATTTGGCTGCCAAATTCGGCAATTTCTTAAAGTGCCTGTCATTTTAGGACAACATGGTGGATGAGGCTAAGCAGTGAACTTGGTCGAGACCTTAGTAATTGCTGTGCACATGCTCACTCACATCGGAATCGGTTAATATATAGGAGTGCTGTCGCATGCAAAAAATCAGATTATTCAAAATGTCACCCACAATAGAAATATAAACTGCTATATCTGAGCCATTTTTTAAGGTAAAGACAAACAAAAAATGCTCCTGAATCCTTATATCAAGATCAAATACTTAAGAAAGAAACCTTTTTCAATTTCTAATTTTTTTGCACCTCACTTTAAATATATATATATATTTTTTAATTTAATGGCCGCCATTTTGAAACAAGATGGCTGATGAATCTGGCCAGCGAACTTGGTCGAGGTGTTGATGTATACTATCCACATGCCTTCTTACATCGAAATAGGCGAATACGTGTGTTATCGCGTGACAAATACAAGATGGTTTCAAAATGTTAGCCATGCTAGAAATTCAAATTGCTATAAATCAACCATTTTTTAAGATATCAACAAAAGAACAAATTTTCAGAAACAAAAACTGCTCCGGAATCTTTGTATCAAGGCCAAACACATAAAATAAATATGTTTTTCATTTTCCAATTTTTTAATACCTCATTTTGAATTTTAAATTTAATTTTTTTTAAATGGCAACCCTTTTGAAACAAGATGGCGAATGAAGCTGGCCAACTAACTCGGTCGAGACATTGGTATGTACTATGTACAGACCAAGTTAGATCCAAATAGGTTCATAAATACGCCTGTTATCGCGTGACACAAATCAGGTCGTTTTAAAATGTCAGCCACAAGAGAAATTCAAAATGCTATTACTCAGCCATTTTTTTTAGATATAGACGAAAGAAAAACTGTTCCGGAATCTTTGTATTAAGGTGAAACACATACAAAAAAAAATCTTTTTCATTTTCCAATTTTTTGGTATCTCATTTAAATTTTTTAATTTTTTAATTTTTTTAAATGGCCGCCATTTTGAAACAAGATGGCGGATGAAGCTGGCCAAAGAACTTGGTCGAGATATTTGTATGTACTATGTACACACCTAGGTACATCCAAGTCGTTTCATAAATACGCCTGTTATTACGTGAGAAAAATCAGGACGTTTCAAAATGTCAGCCACGCTAGAAATTCAAAATGCTATAACTCAGCCACTTTTTAAGATATAGACGACACAAAAACTGCTCCCGAATCTTTTTATCAAGGTCAAACACATAAGAAGAAAATATTTTTTCAATTTTCAATTTTTGGTACCACATTTCAAATTTAAACTTTTCTTAAAATTTTTAATGGCCGCCATTTTTAAACAAGATGGCGGGTGAAGCTGGCCAACGAACCCGGTCGAGACATTGGTATGTACTATGTATAAACGAAGTTACATCCAAATCGGTTCATAAATACGCCTTTTATCGCGTGACAAAATTCAGGACGTTTCAAAATGTCAGCCACGCTAGAAATTCAAAATGCTATAACTCAGCCATTTTTTAAGATATAGACGAAACAAAAACTGCTCCGAAATCTTTGTATAAAGGTCAAATACATAAGAAAAAAATATTTTTCCATTTTCAAATTTTTGGTACCACATTTCAAATTTAAAATTTAAAAAAAAAATTTAAATGGCCGCCATTTTGAAACAAAATGGCGGATGAAGCTGGCCAATTAGCTCGGTCGAGAGATTGGTATGTACTATGTACACACCGAATTACATCCAAATCGGTTCATAAATACGCCTTTTATCGCCTGACAAAATTCAGGACGTTTCAAAATGTCAGCCACGCTAGAAATTCAAAATGCTATAACTCAGCCATTTTTTAAGATATAGACGAAACAAAAACTGCTCCGGAATCTTTGTATAAAGGTAAAATACATAAGAAAAAAATATTTTTCCATTTTTAATTTTTTGTACCACATTTCAAGTTTTATTTTTTTTTAAATATTTTAAATGGCCGCCATTTTGAAACAAAACGGCGGATGAAGCTGGCCAACGAACTCGGTCGAGACATTGGTATGTACTATGTACACACCGAATTACATCGAAATCGGTTCATAATATATATATATATCAATTTTGAACGGAGGGTGGTTTCGGGATCTGGGGGTCATGATAGATGAAAATATACCAAAATTTTTTGAAATCGCTTTCCTCCGAACGGCTGCAATAGGTAGCTTTTTTGTAAAGAAAGCTACCTAAAAATGGCTCAGATATAGCAGTTTCAATTTCTAACGTGGGTGACATTTTGAAAAATCTGATTTTTTGCCTGCGACAGCACTCGTATATATCAACCGATTCCGATGTGAGTGAGCATGTGCACAGCAATTACTAAGGTCTCGACCAAGTTTACTGGTTAACCTCATCCACCATGTTGTCTTAAAATGGCAGGCACTTTCAGAAATCGCCGAATTAGTCAGCCAAATATAAGTTACTTTAAATAAAAGCAGCTTGGTTAAAGCTGACTAATTTCGCGAAATTCTCATTCATAATGATTTAGTATTGATAAAAATTAGTATTGAATCTACTACATTCGGTTTCCACTTAATTGAGCTTCGTGTGTTTGAATAATATAAGTTGGCTTTTTTAAAATAAGGAATATGAAAGCTACCTCTTCCTCCCGGCACTGGCCAGAAGGACTTTTTTTTTTTCAATTCGCCAGTTAGCATTTTTCTGGTAGCTTTCATTACAAAAAGCTACCTATTGCAGCCGTTCGGACGGAAGCGATTTCAAAAAATTTTGGTGTATTTTCATCGATCGTGACCCCCAGACCCCGAAGCCACCCTCCGTTCAAAATTGATATATATATATATATATATATATATAGTTAAAAAATTCCAATAGTTATTTCAAGCATTACCACAAACTGTAAACTTTAATTGAAGCACAAAATTAACTTAGCCAAACCAAATAAGAACTATATTTTAACTTAATAAACAAACTTAAAGAAACACAACATAACCAACTTTAACTTAAACAAAACAACCATAAGAAACAAGGCAAATAACTAATTAAACATGGAGACAGGTCTTCGTGGCTTATGACACGCTAATGCAGGGTTAAAACTGTTTAGGTAGCTTTCTTTACAAAAAAGCTACCTATTGCAGCCGTTCGGAGGAAAGCGATTTCAAAAAATTTTGGTATATTTTCATCGATCATGACCCCCAGACCCCGAAACCACCCTCCGTTCAAAATTGATATATATATATATATATATCTGACCTATGTCACACTGTAACTCCCGTAATTATGAACCGATTTCGATGTAATTCGGTGTGTACATAGTACATACCAATGTCTCGACCGAGTTCGTTGACCAGCTTCATCCGCCGTTTTGTTTCAAAATGGCGGCCATTTAAAATATTTAAAAAAAATTTAAAACTTGAAATGTGGTACCAAAAAATTAAAAATGGAAAAATATTTTTTTCTTATGTATTTGACCTTTATACAAAGCTTCCGGAGCAGTTTTTGTTTCGTCTATATCTTAAAAAATGGCTGAGTTATAGCATTTTGAATTTCTAGCGTGGCTGACATTTTGAAACGTCCTGATTTTTCTCACGTAATAACAGGCGTATTTATGGACCGACTTGGATGTACCTTGGTGTGTACATAGTACATACAAATATCTCGACCGAGTTCGTTGGCCAGCTTCATCCGCCATCTTGTTTCAAAATGGCGGCCATTTAAAACAATTAAAAAATAAAAAAATTTAAATGAGATACCAAAAAATTGGAAAATGAAAAAGAATTTTTTTTATATGTGTTTGACCTTAATACAAAGATTCCGGAACAGTTTTTCTTTCGTCTATATCTAAAAAAAAATGGCTGAGTAATAGCATTTTGAATTTCTCTTGTGGCTGACATTTTAAAACGACCTGATTTTTGTCACGCGATAACAGGCGTATGAACCTATTTGGATTTAACTTGGTCTGTACATATTACATACCAATGTCTCGACCGAGTTCGTTGGCCAGCTTCATTCGCCATCTTGTTTCAAAAGGGTTGCCATTAAAAAAAAAATTAAATTTAAAATTCAAAATGAGGTATTAAAAAACTGGAAAATGAAAAAGATTTTTTTTATGTGTTTGGCCTTGATACAAAGATTCCGGAGCAGTTTTTGTTTCTGAAAATTTGTTCTTTTGTTGATATCTTAAAAAATGGTTGATTTATAGCACTTTGAATTTCTAGCATGGCTAACATTTTGAAACGATCTTGTATTTGTCACGCGATAACACACGTATTCGCCTATTTCGATGTAAGAAGGCATGTGGATAGTATACATCAACAACTCGACCAAGTTCGCTGGCCAGATTCATCAGCCATCTTGCTTCAAAATGGCGGCCATTAAATTAAAAAATATATATTTTTTTAAAGTGAGGTGCAAAAAAAATTAGAAATTGAAAAAGGTTTCTTTCTTAAGTATTTGATCTTGATATAAGGATTCAGGAGCATTTTTTGTTTGTCTTTACCTTAAAAAATGGCTCAGATATAGCAGTTTCAATTTCTATTGTGGGTGACATTTTGAAAAATCTGATTTTTTGCATGCGATAGCACTCCTATACATTAACCGATTCCGATGTGAGTGAGCATGTGCACAGCAATTACTAAGGTCTCGACCAAGTTCACTGGTTAGCCTCATCCACCATGTTGTTTTAAAATGACAGGTACTTTAAGAAATTGCCGAATTTGGCAGCCAAATATAAGTTACTTTAGAGAAAAGCAGCTTGGATAAAGCTGACTAATTTCGCGAAATTCTCATTCATTATATTGATAAAAATTAGTATTGAATCTCCTATATCCGGTTTCCTCTAAATTGAGCTTCGTGTGTTTGCATGATATAAGTTGACTTTTTTAAAATAAGGATTATGAAAGCTACCTCTTCCTCCCGGCACTGGCCGGAAGGACTTTTTAAGCATGCAACATTCCCCAGATTTACCTGTCGAGACCATATTGAAAAACAAATGAAACAAGATTAAACCTAAATGAAACCGACCGACCGAAATCAATCCATATCAAAAGCGATCTGTTTCCACTACATTCCGTAAACCACACGCTTCGAGTAAAGGCATCAATTCATTTCTGTTCTTGCAAGTTCTAACATAATTATACGTCATATTTTTGACCAGACTCACAGGATAAGAGACCAGATATAAGGACCAGACTCACAGGATGCTGTTTCACAGCAGTGACGTACCATTTCAGCATATCCTCATTCAAAATGACACTATCCGATGTCAATCGGTTTAATCTGTTTAAACCGTTAATATAAATGTTTCTGAATACCGATATATGGACATTTGAATTGAAATTCAATATTGCAATTGTTTTAAAGTTAAAATCGTCTCTTTTATCATAAACCGATGTAATTAAATTTATGTTTTCTAATTTTAGATTTACATCTAAGTAATTTGTATTGCAACTATTATGACTACCGGAAAGTTTCAATTCTAAATTTTTAGGATAATATTTAAATTCGTGGTTAATCTTTATTCCATTCAGCTCGACAATCAAAACGTCGTCGATATATCTGAAACTCATTATGTCCTTATGTATTTCACTTATATTTTCATATATATCTAGATACATGTCGGCCAAAATTGAACTGCAACTCCCCCCCATGGGGATACCCTTAATCTGCTTATATACGTTATTGCCCTCATATAAAAAATTCTTCTATTATATATATATATATATATATGACATATGTCACACTGTAACTCTCGTAATTATGAACCGATTTCGATGTAATTCGGTGTGTACATAGTACATACCAATGTCTCGACAGAGTTCGTTGGCCAGCTTCATCCGTCGTTTTGTTTCAAAATGGCGGCCATTTAAAATTTTAAAAAAAATTTAAAATTTGAAATGTGGTACCAAAAAATTAAAAATGGAAAAATATTATTTTCTTATGTATTTGCTCTTTATACAAAGATTCCGGAGCAGTTTTTGTTTCGTCTATATCTAAAAAAATGGCTGAGTTATAGCATTTTGAATTTCTAGCGTGGCTGATAATTTGAAACGTCCTGAATTTTGTCACGCGATAAAAGGCGTATTTAGGAACCGATTTCGATGTAATTCAGTGTGTACATAGTACATACCAATGTCTCGACCGAGTTCATTGGCCAGCTTCATCCGCCATTTTGTTTCAAAATGGCGGCCATTTAAAATTTTTAAAAAATAATTAAATTTGAAATGTGGAACCAAAAAATTGAAAATGGAAAAATATTTTTTTCTTATATATTTGACATTTATACAAAGATTTCGGAGCAGTTTTTGTTTCGTCTATATCTTAAAAAATGGCTGCGTTGCAGCATTTTGAATTTCTAGCGTGGCTGACATTTTGAAACGTCCTGAATTTTGTCACGCGATAAAAGGCGTATTTATGAACCGATTTGGATGTAACTTCGTTTATACATAGTACATACCAATGTCTCGACCGGGTTCGTTGTCCATCTTCATCCGCCATCTTGTTCAAAAATGGCGGCCATTTAAAATTTTAAGAAAAATTTAAATTTGATATGTGGTACCAAAAAAATTGAAAATTGAAAAAATATTTTCTACTTATGTGTTTGACCTTGATAAAAAGATTCGGGAGCAATTTTGTTTTCGTCTATATCTTAAGAAATGGCTGAGTTATAGCATTTTGAATTTCGAGCGTGGCTGACATTTTGAAACGTTCTGATTTTTGCCACATAATAACAGGCGTATTTATGAACCGATTTGGATGTACCTTGATGTGTACATAGTACATACAATTATCTCGAAGGAGTTCTTTGACCAGCTTCATCCGTCATCTTGTTTCAAAATGGCGGCCATTTAAAAAAATTAAAAAATAAAGAAATTAAAATGAGATACCATAAAATTGGAAAATGAACAATTTTTTTCGTATGTGTTTGACCTTAATACAAAGATTTCGGAACAGTTTTTGTTTCGTTTATATCTAAAAAAATGGCTGAGTAATAGCAATTTGAATTTCTATTGTGGCTGACATTTTAAAGCGACCTGATATTTGTGATGCGATAACAGGCGTATTTATGAACCGATTTGGATGTAACTTGGTCTGTACATAGTACATACCAATGTCTCGACCGAGTTCGTTGGCCATCTTCATTCGCCATCTTGTTTCAAAAGGGTTGCCATTAAAAAAATTAAATTTAAAATTTAAAATGAGGTATTAAAAAATTGGAAAATGAAAAAGATTTTTTTTTATGTGTTTGGCCTTGATACAAAGATTCCGGAACAGTTTTTGTTTCTGAAAATTTGTTCTTTTGTTTATATCTTAAAAAATGGTTGAATTATAGCACTTTGAATTTCTAGCATGGCTAACATTTTGAAACGATCTTGTATTTGTCACGCGATAACACACGTATTCGCCTATTTGGATGTAAGAAGGCATGTGGATAGTATACATCAATACCTCGACCACATTCGCTGGCCAGATTCATCAGCCATCTTGTTTCAAATTGCGGCCATTAAATTAAGTAAAATATATATATTTAAAGTGAGGTGCAAAAAAAATTAGAAATTGAAAAAGGTTTCTTTCTTAAGTATTTGTCCTTGATATAAAGATTCAGGAGCATTTTTTGTTTCTCTTTACCTTAAAAAATGGCTCAGATATAGCAGTTTCAATTTCTATTGTGGATGACATTTTGAAAAATCTGATTTTTTGCATGCGACAGCACTCGTATATATCAACCGATTCCCATGTGAGTGAGCATGTGCACAGCAATTACTAAGGTCTCGACCAAGTTCACTGGTTGGCCTCATCCACCATGTTGTCTTAAAATGGCAGGCACTTTAAAAACTCGCCGAATTTGGCAGCCAAATATAAGTTACTATAAAGAAAAGCAGCTTGGATAAAGCTGGCTAATTTCGCGAAATTCTCATTCATTATATTGATAAAAATTAGTATTGAATCTCCTATATTCGGTTTCCACTAAATTGAGCTTTGTGTGTTTGAATGATATATGTTGGCTTTTTTAAAATAAGGAATATGAAATCTACCTCTTCCTCCCGGCACTGGCCGGAAGGACTTTTTTATTGTTCGAGTGGTAAATTAAACATTGATTTGAAGTTGAAATTAAATGTCATGGTTTGTTACATAATTTAATATTTCGCCAGATGTCATATGTGTTGTTTGGCATATATTGCATGTTTGGCATGATTTTTTTTTTTTTTTACGAAAATTTAACGAAAACCTCGTTTTCGAATGCCAGTTACACATGTATTTTTGGTACTACTTAGTTATCCCGTCGACAAAAAATCTATCACCAAACTATAAGATTAAATGCCAATAATGGTTGATTGTTAATGTCACATTCACTTGACTTTTAGCAAGTTACACGTGTTTACGTCATCAAGTGATTTTTATTTCGACGTTTTATTTTTACATTTATTAATGTTATACTAATTTATTTGTTCTTTCGTTATTTAAAATAAAATTTTTGTCAATCTGTACAATTTGGCGAGTGGTTTGGCGATTTATATAATTTGTGAAATTGGGTGACGGAATAACTACTACAGTGTACCGTATTTTTTAATTATTTTCTATTATTTCCAAAAGGAAATAGCAAAAAAAAATTAATTACTATAGAACAAAATAATTTATATAAATTTAAAAAAGAAATAAAAGTAAATATACATTTATTATTAAATAAACAACAATAGCCTGGTTACCATGTCTAGCAAAATAATGACATTTGTGCGCCAATTCGGTACCCCGGAGCGTATATGACATCTGTGCCTAATATTTTTCTTTTCGTTTATTTATTTATTTATTATTTTTTTTTAAAGAAGTGAAAGCCACCAATTTAAATGTTTCATTTTTAAATGAAAGTTTTGTATTTAATAAAATAATAACGAAATACCAAAAATGCATTGTTCTTAGCATAGATTTAAAGGAGGCCAAGCTGTCGCCAAATTAATTTAAAATAGTAAACTTTTCTGAATTATGAAAAAAAAATTCTGTTATGATTAAAATTTGAGTTGCCATCATTAGAAAAAATGTATTTAAAATTAGAAAAAAATTAATATTTCGAAAACTAATTCGAATTAAAAAATTCTAATACCAGTTTTGAGATCTGTGGATCAACACGGATTTTTGGTGTTAATTTCATCGCAAAGTATTCCATATTTTAGGAGAAATCGCCGTGAAACAAAGTCAGTTGTTTAATCAGTCGATTCAAAGAATCGATACATTTCAGGCGTTTAATATATTCGTTTCATAAATTCGTTTCATTATGATTTTATATATATAGGGTAGATACTAAAAAAAGTTTACAGAATAAGAAATGAACATGAATATTATTGAAAGAAAAATATGAAGCAGTCATTTTATAATTGTTGAAATAACCGTTTAATATAATAATTCAAAGTACGTTTTTTATAATATTTTAATATTACATATTTAAGTAATATATAAGTATAAAGTAATAATTATAAGTATAAAGTAATATATATATATAATATAAGTACATATTACATATTAAAGTAGCAGCATAAGAAATAATTTATTGTTCCTACCAGTACCTTTACTCAATAATATTAAAGATCACTATTTAATATAATCTCTTGAAATGTACCATGAGAATAATATTTAAAAATAGTGGTAAGGTAATAAAAATTTCCCTATACGCTGCGAGACTTTTTATTCTCGATTCTAACAGATAAATATAAATCGTACTTCTTATCTAAGCAAATATATCAAATAAATATTACTTATGCTATATGTATACCAGCAAAACGTAAGACATTTTAAGAAAAATATAGTTTGAAAAATGAAACTACAAAAAGCTATTTCCAAATCACGTCAGGCGACTTTTACAAGTATATGTGACAGAAATCTGTATCTCTAATTCATCTTCCTTTTACACGTCAAACATTCTCTTTCTATATTTTGGACGGACATGTATCGGATACGTTAAGCCATCAATTCAAACATTAGTCCAAATGATGCTTCTGTCACTACTAAATCAGGTTATTGACGTAGCAGAAACATTTTGTAAAACATTGTTTCTGTATCCTCTGTTTAAAAACGTTTGCTGAACTTTTTGTTTTTGTATGTAGCATGGTATAATAAGGAAAGACACTTAGTGATAAAAATAACACCCGAAGATTAAGTAAAAAAACGAATATGCTACAATGAATATAACAAAAATGTTTTTTAGTATGGCCTAATAAGATACAGCAGTCCTACAAACTGAACTAATATGTTGTGGCCATCACAAAACTTTCTTCTATATAAATCACGTCAATTAAATCATTTAAATAGTACAAGAAATTACATTAATTTAGCACCAATTCATATCAAAGTATATCTGAATTAGAAGTTTGATCAAAATTCGTGCTTTAGTTCTTAAGATAGAGCTATAGCGGGAATACTGAAAATGTAGCATTGCAGCGACACCTGCTGAGCGATTTAAACCAAAACATAAACAGCACTAATTAATATCAAGGTATACCTGAGTCTGAAGTTTGATGAAAATTCGTGAATTAGTTATTGAGATAGAGCTATGGTGGAAATTCTGAAAAATGCAGAATAGCAGCGCCACCTGTTGAGCGATTTGCATGAAAACATAAACAGCTCTAATTCATATCAAGGTATACCTGAATCTGCAGTTCCAAGCATTAGTTCTTGAGACTATTGCAAATATTACAAAAAATGCATCATAGCAGCGCTACCTGTTGAGTGATTTAAACAAAAATCTACAAAACGTCAACTCATATCAAGGACTAAATGAATCTGAAATTTAATGAAAATCCGTGCATTAGTTCTGAAGATTGAGATATTGTGGAAATCGTGAAAAATGCTGCATAGCAGCGCCACCTATTGAGCGATTTACACTAAAAACTAATCAGCAGCAACTTATATCAGGGACTAAATGAAAATAAATTTTTATTAAATTCCGTGCATTAGTTCTTGAGTTAGAGCACCCACAAAATTTGTGTCACATACAGACAGATTCACAAACAGACATTTTGTAAAAACATGTTTTTTCGGAATCTCTGACCCATAAAACGTGTAAATCCGTCGAAAACCGAAAGTTGAAGATTTTCATGAATCCAATACTTTCTTCTTGAAAAGATAGAAGAAAGTAAATGTTAATTTATGATGATTGACATAGCTTATATATATATATATATATATATATATATATATATATCATTTCTTATACGATTATTCATCGTACCAGAATTTTCCACAAAATTATCCCCAACAATGCATTTCTAAAATTCTGATCTTTCTGAATTTTGATTTTTTATTTGAACATAGCTGTCTTTATCTATTTAAACAAAAAAGAAAATGCCTCTAAAAAATTTCATGAGAAATTATAATGACCACGAAATACATCAAACTATCTTGTGTAGAGTGTTAAAAATATTCTCTTGTAAAGCACCCTTTTATCGTTTGAAATCTTCTATCTCTTTATTACACACAAACTTGCAAAGTTTTCTTAACCATTATTACAAAATGGCAACGTTTCGTAATATCTCAGAAAAGTTTCTCGTGGTTTAACGGTTTTCTCAATGTATTAAGAGAGACCGAAGCTAGAGTGTCCTATTTTATAAGAATATTAACCTGTGGTCTCTGACATTATCATGAAGGTAATGTAAGATTTAAAGTAAGCGTATTTGCTCAAGGCAATATAATGTGTTTTTGACAATATGTTGGGGATAAATATACAATCTCAAGATGAGCTCTGCATATAAGGCCGGCATTCTTTTCAAGCAGTGGAAGAAAATAAAATTTAAATCATGTTGGTCACTTTATAACTCTTATGTGTGTCCCCCCATTCGTCTCACGTATTAACCTAAAATCAATGTCCCTTATAATATCCAGTGTCAAAGAATTTCCACGTGCTTGTTAATCATTTAGTCAAAGGGCAGTAGAGTAGAATAAATATGATAAATGAAAAAAAGAAACTTCCTACTGTATCCTGTTAAAACCTTGTCATAGTATCATTGTTTGAAACATAAATTCTGTTATTTGATGTCAAAATAATTTCTCTTCATCCACAATTTATGTTTAATTAACCTTTTTTGCATGCGTTGAAATATTATGTAAAAAAAAAATTACATTTTAATAACAATGTCTATTTTTTTTTCGATGGATGTTTTAATCATGATATTATCCTTCTATGCGGCAATCCTGTAATTTTCCATTTCCAAAAAGCAACATAAAATGCCTATGTACACTGCTCAAAAAAATTAAGGGAGCAAGCAAAAAAGTGAAGAGAACAGTGCAATACAGCCATGCATGGACATAACATTGAGAGCAACATGTGTATCAGTGCGTAATACAGATAAAAAACCGCAAAAAAATTGCAAGAGAGCTTTAATTCTTTGAAACGATGGGTAGGATACGAAAAGATGGTTTAGGGAAAAATTTGATTACATGTAAATGACAAAAAAAGTATTGTTTATTGATGGTGCTAGGCATTTAATATGACGTGTGGTCCCTTCGGATAGATAAAACAGTCGTATACCTGTTATCCATGGATTCGATGACATTATCAATAAGTTTTCAGGGAGTACTGTTACACTCCTCAAAAATTGCAATTTCCAAGTCACGGGCAATAAAAGGAGGCCATAGACTCACTGCAATGCGTCGCCCGAGTGTGTATCACGCATGCTCCATCAGATTCATGTTAGGATAAAATGTTGGCTATTCCATATGCTGTATTGTTTCAACTTTAAGATTGACACACAAGACGAGCTGCATGCAATCTGGCATTACCATGCATGGAAAAAAAGAAATCACCAATTTCTGCAACATAAAATACGACATGAAGTCTCAGTAGCTCGTCTGCAGAACTTCGGACCGTCAAAGTACCATTCCGAATGATATACAGGCCCGTACGTCCACTTATATAGTAAATATGAGTAATAAAAATTCTTTTGGAACATATTTTTCTTATATTTATGATTAATTCTTTTGAAATATATTTATCTTATAATTATGATTTCCTTCTTTGTATTAAATTAATCTTTGGTAATCTCTAAAAAATGGTTAGATCCCAACCTGCAAATTAAGTCGGAGTCTCATAAACAAATTAATTATATATTATATCTGATGATCTCATTAGTAAAAAAAAGGTAAAATTAAAAATATTCAGATCTAATTATTAATTTGACTATAAAAATGTTTCATTTAATTTAAGTTTTGCATAATCTAGTTTTAACAAAAATCACACATTTGAAAATGTACTGTTTCACCCTAATCTAAGTTTAACGATTTTTATAAATATAAACACATGTTACCGCATTCTATAGATGTTTACAGGTGAAAAAGTTTCAATTTTTAAATTCCACAGACGTGAATTTCCCGAACTCTTTACATCACTTTTTTAGAACTTAAGTATTTTCTGTTTCAAATATTTACAATTTAAAATAAACAAATATATAGAAATCAAATTAGAAATACATAACTATTCCGAGTGTCTTGATTTAAGTTTTTTTAAATGAAACAAATAAAATGTAATGAGCTGAAGAAAGCAAGTAATTAATAATTACTAATATTTATACTTTAATATCGGTATGCAATATTCATTTTTAATATATGAAAAATTATTGATAAATGCATTATATGTAGAGTGAATGCATGGACATTTTGTAACTTTGTATTATTTAAAATAAATAAATCATCCATATTACGTTTTTTTTTTTTTGTTTTTTTTTTTTATCAATGCACAACTCAAAATTTATACGGAGTGAATAATGAGCAAATAATGATTTCATATTTCAGATTGTTTGATAATGCAATTTAATAACAAACTAAAGACGCATTTTTCTTACTGAAATGTTTAGAAAGCAGTATTTCAATCAGAGTTGTTAGATTTGTGAATCCTTGCTTATTCATCTTAGGAAAATCCATTAAAATTAAAATATCATTTTTTCAAGATTTTATGCAATCTGTTGATATGAAATTTTCAAGTTAAAGAGTTTCGTTTGTCTTTTTATTTCGTATTGCCCCTCTATTTATTAGCAATACAAAAAAAAAAAAAAAAAAAAAAAAAAAAAAAAAAAAAAAAAACCCTAAAAGAGCATAAATAGCTTTTTTCCAACACAATAATTATGCATACATCCTCTCTTATAGATGTTGTTTTCATAGAAAACAAAGATTAACTTAAATTATTTATTGATTATAAATGAAACCTATACAAACGGAAGAAATGTTTTTCTTAATCAAAAAATAATTGAACTGTCTCTCGTGTTTCTGTATATTCTTCAAGTTTTCAGTCTGGCATTTAACTTTTATGTTTTCACGTTTGGAATTTAACCAGTTCAACGCTTGCGTCCAACAGGACATATCTTCCACGGAGTATTATTTTATCTTTGTTATATCGGCATCTAATAGGGATAGCATATGTCTATACATTTATTATTATGACTTCAGAATTTTCAATGACTTTCAATATTTAGTAAGTAATAAAAGTTTCCTTAATTATAATTAAACCATTAATATTTCTTTTATTTTAAACATATATTTATTTCTTTAAATTTAAAATAAGGACTGCTTTTACTAACTAATAATTTGGGATAAAACATAAAAAAGTACTTGTAAGTATTATGCCAGTTTAATCTTGTTGTAATAGACATTTTTCAAACGTCTTCAAATTTCTTCCTTTGACTAATGCAGGGCATGAAATTTCAGTTGAAAAAGTACTTGCCAGACTCAAATTCTTGCTCGCCACTATTTTACATTCATTCAGACAACAAAGATGGCCACTCCACTTGCCAGAAAATGAACTATTTATGACAAATTGAATTTAAATTGACCATTGTTAGAAGGAGCTGTCTAAATCCAGAATATTTTACATTCATAAAAAATATAAATAATTTTTAAAATGTTAACAGATGTAATATGAAGAACTTTCTGGTGACCGAAAGATCATAAAAGAATGTAGAAATTGAAAAGTAAAAACATATTTACTGAAAAATAAAAAATAATAATATAAACTCAAAATAAGGTTGCCATAATGTTTCAGTGGTTACAGAAATTGTCACGCACCACTAAAAAGTCATGAAAGAAAAAGTTCCTGTACTTTTAGCATTTCATGTTTGTATAGTGCTGCCTTTCTGCACTGAAATACAACATGGCAATCGCAGTTGTAGGGTCAAACTCTGTCAGGGTGGGTTCATTAATAGAAATTCTGAGAAAATCATCCACTGTATCAGTCTTCAGAAAGTTCTTGTATGCAATTTATAGACTGTTGTGACAGTTGAAGTCTCTCTCCCACGAAACTGTGCTCACTGGTAGAACAGCACAAAATTTTAGAATCTGGAGCAAATTGGGGAATCTTGCTGAACACTTTTCATTGTAAAACTTCTCCAGCATATATTTCAGTGTTAGTGAAGGGAACATAAACTTGAATTCTGCCCACTCTGCCAATACAATATCCACTTTTTCATTAAAGAGACTTCCGTTCAAGTATATGAAGAGTTTCTTTATTTCTTCTATCCCAAATTCTAGAATTTTTACTTTGGGTAGCCAACCCAAAGTGTCAGAGACATACAGAGATGTTAACACATCTGTTGACATAAGATTGCAGTCTTTCTGTCATGTATATCTTTGTATGTTTAATTAATATCCCTCTTATAGTCTGAAACTCTCGCTCTCCATCTTTAATATTTCTGAGCTGCGCATCCTTGATTGTTACTGAAATGGATAGTTGGTCCAAAAACTTCTGTTCGCTTGGCTCAACACTAGATTCGAGATCTGTCAGAACTGAGATGCAATGTTCAATTTTTATTTCAAAGATGAATGACAAGTTCTTTGTTTTATAATGCCACACTTAAAGGGTTCAATTTTCTGTAGAAATTCAAGAGGAAGTACAGAACTTTGAGAAATTTATAATCCTTCAAACTTTTCAGCAAACCCTTAGCTTTAGCATTATCATTGTATAATCCATGGGCGAGGATGAGGAAGTGGGTGACACCGTATTTTTCCTTCTTTTAGAAGATAAATGTCGTCGCTTGATTTTAAAGCACTTCCGCTTATCGTTGAATTGCACGATATTCTGAGTATGTATAGTTTGATTTGAAGTACAACATTTTAAAAGACGAAACTTACTCGCCAACCTTAAATATTTGCTCGCCAATGGCGAACTGGCGAGTGGAAATTTCGCGCCCTGGACTAATGTCATGTGAAAAGTGCGCAAAATAACTATAGGGGAGACCTGGGAGGGTTGACCATACCGGAGGCTTGACCCACCCATCAGTTTTCATATTTAAAAGAATTTCAGAGTTTTATCAATAGGTGTCAACCAAAGCTACTGGAATGCTCAAACAATAGTTTCTATTTCATACAGATAATCGAAATAGGTGTGGAAAAAACAATTGTGAGGCGTTTTCAGCCTATAAGTTGTGTTTTTTAGAAATATTTTGTAAGTTTTTTTCAGATAAATTATATAATAGAAATTTAAGCAAGTAGGTTTTAAGTAATGCAGAAATATGGAGCTTTCATTCCAGGCATAAAGATTTCACAGAAAGTTAGGCTTAACATAACAATGTGCTATTATCTAGAAAAGGCTATGTAGGGAGGCTTGACCCAGTCAATTTGAGGGAGGGTTGACCGGATGTTCCGAGCTCCTTTAACACATTCACGACGGGTAACGAGAATTCTCGTTGTCATTCAAGAAACATCATTGGCTAAGGGCGTGGAAACAAACCTTACAGAAAATGGATTTATATCATGTTGGCCATATTTTTTTTTACATTGTAAAGACATTTTATATTAAGTTCGTATATTAAAAACTGTATTGAAACTTGGGAAGCCTATCTAGAACACCAAGTTACAAAAGACTTTCAAAACAGGGAGGAGCTTCTACTGTTTTAAAATTCAGATTTGGTAAAAATTGCCTGCCGGCAATGTGTTAATTATGGGGTTTTGGAAATATTTTTATTATACCACTGTGCATAATGAAAGGTTAATGGTTATATATAAAAATGAATGTATTTTTATTCTGTAAAGGTACAGTAAAATGGGGTAATGGAAAAGAAAACGTTTAAAACTGATTAAAGAAAGATGTAAAAAATTGCTATTTGCACTGCGCGAAAAAATAATGAAATATAAATGGGAAAGTTTGATAGGAACTTTTTTCCACTTAAATATTAGTTTCAATAGATAAAAAGAGACAGTGGAAAAGACTAGAAAGTACGAAAGCAGCAATCTTAACCGTTTCAGGGGCAGTGGTATGTTTATGAAACCACTGTATTTTAATTCCCAAACGCCACAATAACACCAAAATTATGCTAAATTATTTTTCCATTTAATAGGTATGTGAAATATAGCTTTTCTCTTATTTCCAAATAAATTTGTTCGAATATTCCGATGCCAGTCATTTATTTCAACATTTTAGTATTGAAAGTACATTGCCCCTGAAAGGGCTACAATATGTTAATGATAAGTTAAGTTCGATCATGCGGCTGCAAAAGAGCATAGCATTGATCGAAAAACTTTAGGAAGGTGTGTAGACAAATTTCAACATATTGAATAGAGTGAGATGAAGCCAAACTATGTGACAAATTGGGTTGTCTTGTCGAATGTCACAAAGGTATGACAAGGAGACAAAAATAAAGTGGGGGCAGTGGGTACTAAATTCGGACATGCATAAAACCCTATGGAAACGGAACCTGTCTCTAGCGGAATACTGACTTAAATGTTAAAATTTAATTTTCCCTGTTGTACAAGTATATCTGCTCAAACAAAATCCTGTTTAAAACAAAATCTTTCTCCTCTGACATGTGATTACGCCTAAACAGGTTTGTTTAAGCATCATATTTTCAAAAATATTTTTTGTAATAATTAAAGCATGTAGTATAAAGTTATTTTTTTAAACTGATTTTATTTATCTTCACAAATATTTCAATCTAAAACATAGACGGTCAAGCCTCCCGTTTAGTGGGTCAACCCTCCCATACGTGGGGAACCTTGACCATTATTTTCTCATGATTAAAATCAATAATTTTTCAAATTTCTTCTATATTACACTTATGTAGCAATTTTATTTTGATAACTGATTGTATGACGAATAAAATGATATATAAAACTTTATTCTACGTTCAATATTTAAAAAATAAAAAATCATTTTGTAAAAAGTGGGTCAACCCTCCCTAGTCTCCCCTAAATTAGTACTCAGTATGTAACATATTTGATCAATTTGAGTAAACCTTATCTGCTGAGATTCAGATGGCTACATTTAATTATATTACCATAAATTTATGTTTCCTCAAAATTAAAGGAAAATTTAGAGTCTAAAGGTTAATTCATATCGCTAGTTCACTTATACATTCAGATTGAAGTATGGCGTCTTTAAAAAAAAGAAACTTTAATTGGATTTCACACACAGAACACCAGATTAAAAAAAAAAAAAAATTAGCGAAATTATTAAAAATGTTAAGGTTCTGCAGATTTCTATAGATATTATGAAGAAAAACGAAAACTACAAATTGTCCTTACAGAAATATACAGTTTCTTAAAAGATTTCACACAGATTTATTATAAGTACTAGTTGCTTTCGTCCGCTTGCGGTTACCTATTTTATCAATGCCCGAAATTTATGAGAATTTTCAAAGAAAAAACAAGTTTCTAGTTCGAATTCGTTAAAAAATTAGCACAAATCATAAAAAAAGATTAAAATTTGCAGGTTTCTACAGGTATTTTGAATAAAAATGAAAACTAAAATTTTCCTTGTAGATATATTCAGTTTCTTAATAGGTTTTATACAGATTTAGTATATGTCCTTAATATTAGATGTAATGACTTAGCATATTTTTAAAAGGTTTCTTCGAGTATTTTGAAGGAAAATAAAAACAGCTTTTAACGCAGTGAATGTGACAATTTACTGTAAAAGCTCTTCTGATTGAAGAAATATGATTACATTTCTATTTATTTTAAAATCTCTCCGGGTCTTTTAAACAACAATAACAAAAAAATCAAGTTTATAACGCTTGGTAATTTAATTAAATTATCTATTTTTTGATTTGTCGTTTCAAAAAATTGATGAAAATAAATTATGGAACATCAATTAATGTTAGAAAAAAAATGTTTTCTATAAACTCTACGCATGATAGAAAAAAAATATAGTATTTCAGGTTAATTGAAAATGATATCAAGGCATTTAAATGACAACAAAAAGCGCAAAAAAATTATTCGGTAGTGTTATTTACTTTATAAGAATGTATATTTTTCAATCGTACCATGCAAAATATTTCATAACAATGAATATACTTTTATGAAATCAACTAAAATTTGAATTTAATTATCAAATCTACTTGTGATACAGAATATCTGATTAAAGTAAATGTATTTAACATCAGTTCAATCCCTTTAAACAGCTAAAAAATATTTTTAATGTGTTTTAAAGTGTAATATACTTTAATGGAATTTAGTTCAATTAATAATATTCTGATACATTTTTCTAACCGCACAAATATTTAAATAGTTTAATAAATAAGATTTGAATCAAATTTTGCGAAGAGTATATTATTTAGATTAATGGAAAAAATATATATATCGAACATAAATAACTTAAAAAGTCATCTGATACTATATTATATTCGAATGTATTTCAACATGATATGTCATACAAATATGCGTAAAATCACCCTCAACAACATAAAAGCGAGAAAAGATGCGAATTTTCCAAAACCATTCCCGATTTACAAAATAAAATGTTATAGTGTGGTATAAATCAAAGAATATCTGCTTCTTTAAAATTTACAACATAGAACAAAATTACCAATAAAGTGTAACATTCTGTTTTCCTTGTTATTGAAGTGTTGTGTTTTGCATAGAAATTGTATTTTCAGGAAGCACTGCATATAAAATTGCGCGTTAAGGAAACTCTTTCTCAAATAAATAATAGGACTATCTATAAAATAACTGTATTTTCAGTTCTGCTTGTTCAAATATTCTTGGAAGGATTTCGTTTTATAAATCATGGTCTGTCTCAAATGGTAAGCGCACGCTAAAATGGAACAATAAAGAAAGAAGCAGAAATCTATTTAATAATTTCACGATGTTTGCGTTTTAAAATATATTTATGTATGATACATATCTTTCTTTTTTTTTTTTTTTGTAAAAAAAAAAAAAAAAAAATCTTTTGTTAACTAATTTTTTAAAAATATATTATTTAAATTTAATTAATTTATTTTATCTATCTTTCTGCTGTTTGAAAGCGATATCTTTTGAAAGTATTTTGTAAAATTTCAGCAATAAAACAGGATTGAAAAGGGATCATCTCAAAATCTTGTTGTTTAAATTTTGGCGTTTTTTATAAATGAGAAAATCTTCATTAAGTTTTGTAAAGCAGTCCTAGTAATTTCTCATCTATAGCTTGATTGATACATTTTTATTTAAATGTTAGAAATTTGTGTAATATTAAAATAAAACATCGTCCTTAAAAATACATTTTTTTTTGGGGGGGGGGGGGGATTTCTTTTGCATATTTTTTATTTTAAATTCAGTAAACTATTTATGCAACAAATTATAACACATTGTATTAATATACTTCTTTCGCTTGCTAAAAGTTGTACTGTAAAATTTTTAACACAGTTTTATTTATTACAACATAGATCGTGCAATTTTAGAATATTCGTATTTATTTTGATAATAGCTCGGATAGAGCATTAAATTGTACACTGTCTAATAAAACTATTTTAATGTTTTAATATCAAACCTTTCAGCAATTCAAAGAAATATAGTCAGTATTTTTTTTTAGAATTATAGAATATCAGTGTTTAGCTAAACGATAATTTACGAGGGTGTTTCAATAATTATTGTCCCAAGTGTATATAAAATATTTGTACTGCGATGGTTGTTGTGGAATATCGAAGCCTAATATCTTAGATGCCTATATGCTCAAATTCAAAACCGTAGCTGCTATATTCACATAGTTTTGGAGGGAGGAGTCAAAGGGGGGAGTGGGGATGAAAGGCTGATTTTTAGCTTATGGGATTTGATTTGTGACAGTGGATGAGACGTAACTGCCGTCGTTTTGACTCGGGATGATAGTGATGTAGCCACATCTCATCCACTGTCCAAATGCAGCCTCATAAGCTCCTAATCAGCATTTCACCCTCACCATCCCCTTCTTAAAAACTCTCCTAAAAATAGGTCTTGAAAACTCATCCCTCCCTCCAAAACTTTGCTAATATAGCAGCTACGGTTCTGAAATTGAGCATATAAGAATTTAAGAAATTAGGCTTCGATATTCCACATCAACTATCGCAGTACAAATATTTTACATACATTAGGGACTACAATTAACGAACCACTCACATATAAGGGAAAATTAAATACTAAGTTTAAATCTTTTTATTTAGAAACAAAATCAAGTCATTTCTTTTAAATTACAGCGAAAAAGTACACCATTATTAAAAAGTATTTAAAAGGGATTTAACCCCTTAACTGTTTTGCCCGATCGCCGCTCGGACAAAAGTGTTTGCTATATTCGGAACTAAAAGCTTTTGGATACCACTTAATTTTAACTGCAATCTTTGGTTTCTTAAATGGCATACCTTTTTCGATTGTACAAAGCCAAATAATTTAGTAAAAAAAAAAGTGCTGCCGGTTCCTTATTTTTATTCATTCTGTCAAAAAAAAAAAAAAAAAAAAAAAAAAAAAGGAAACACCTAAGGGGATAAGCATAGCATTAAAACATCGGTAGTTGTTTAAAAATCTTCACACATTTTTTTAATCAAAGCACTCTAAACAAGAAAGAAAACCATTATTTATTTTATTTTATTTTTTTATGTGGCAAAATATTACTGTTCTATTAAGCCATTTAAATACTTAGAGGATAATATGTGCAATTTCAAGAATTTATTTTTTATTCATAAATTCCCAATAATCGAAAAATTAAAATAATTGCTTATGTAACAAGAAATATCCGTTACGAAATAAAATAAGTATTTCTATTGAGAATTTCTGTTAAGAATTTTAATTTTTTGAATAAAAAATAAATTTCTGAAATGCATGCGAATGACACAAATGGTTACCCATTTGCGTTAAGTATGACGAAAAATTTTTACGGACTGTAACTGCGGTAGCATAGATGTTAGGGACTGTGCATATATATCGTTATCATTTTAGGGGGAACGAGGGTCTGGCACTTAATATCGTTAGATATCTTTGGAGGGAGGGGGATTTGCTTTTTAATATCGTTATCATTTTTGATCAAACCAAACTTTCCTTTTTCAATTCCTACTATTAGCTCACACTCTCCCTATATTTATTTATTTATATATTTATCTTATTCAAATTTTCAACCGTTAATAAAATACTCATTATTCATCCAATCCAGTTCAAATTTTTTTAAAACTTGTAGTGGATGACAATTGATGTTAATCCAGTTTTTTTCAAATATTAATTCGTTAAATAAATTTAATTAATTTTCAATAATCGAGAGAGCCGTCTTCTTGATCAAGGCATTTTAAGACCGAGAGAGCTCTCTTCTTGATAAAGGCATTTTAAGCGCCATTCAGGAGGAAAGAAGAATCGGTGAAAAAAAATTCTCTTATTGGCCTACGTAGGAATTGACTTAACCCCTTGAGGGGCAAGTCAAAATGACTCTAAATATTGAATTCTCACAGGAATAATCGAAAAAATTTATTTTTAATTAAGAAAAAGCAATTTTTCGACAGTTTTCCTCCAAAGTTTAAAATATAAAATTCAGTTAAAATTTTCTGGTGAGAATCTTGTTTAAATTAGGTGCGATATATTTTATCCCACCGCCCCTTAAGGGGTTATATAATTTTTTTTATATTACTTGTTTTCAATAACTTTTCTGTTTATCCAAATAGTCTGTTACCTGTTTTATTATTATATTTCAATGTTTTTATGAAAATACAAAGCTATTTTAACTAATACAAAACTCACTTTTATTAAAACAATAATAAAGCAACACTATCCGCATCCCGAAGACCAACTACTTAATTGGACGTAACCAATATGTAAGGTAAAATGCATATTTATTAAACAACAATAGCGTTGACTGTGGAGGAGCAGAATCAAATTTAGAATCGATTAATTTATCGTATCACCTCAATGCAAATCCACTAATTGAAAATTAACTTATGTCATGGAAATATTCTGATCATTCTCAGAACGACATTGATATCGAAGAAGCACAATTGGAGAAAACACTTTGAATCAAAGGCAATTCTAAACTGTATTACATGTTTCTACTAACTAGAACACAATGGATTCTGCAATCGCTCAAATATTTCGAATAACTTCTCTCCCAAACAGGTAAACTCCTAGCCTAACACGAGACCTGAAACATCTCAGAACGCGTGTCAGGGACGTGAATCCAAAGTCACCAAGGCGGATGCTTCATTTTTGTTTGTCTCAATTAGACCGGACTCGACTCGAAACTCGCTTGGCCAAACATTTACTCACATATTTATACTCTCCAGCTGACAACCACGACCCAATTATCATATAACTGCATAAAATAATGTGTGACTAAGAATAAGGGAGCCGCAATCAAATTTGTGATAACAAGATAAACTATAGGTAGAAGTCTCTTTCATTCACATATCTTAGTATAGGACAAAATGCTCGTTATCAAACTGCAATCCCTTAATATGCGAGTAGCTAGCTCCTGCCATAACATTAAATAAACAAAAAACACAATATTTAGCTGAAAAGGCACTGACATGTTCTATAAATATATTGAATATTTGATGATATAACATCATATATAGGGGAAAAAACTTTGCATTAAAAAAAAAAAAATTCTTTTTCTGTCGTAATTTTGAAACAAAACAATAAAAGGAATCTCACGAAGAAAGTAAGTTAACTATCATGAAAATTCTAAAACTTCCTGGCAATGTAGTAAGATGAACTTTAGTTACTGTTTAAAATACTTTCTTTGTTTATGCTTTGTGGCTGATCCAGTCTAAAATTTTACTAATAAGTATGAATTTCAGCAAATTTATTAAATAGCTCAAGATGAAAGATATATATAAATGTACATATATATATATAGATGCTACATATATATAAATTCGAAATAATATCTTATATTTCATTAACATTCATCTTATCTCGAAGCCCCATTTAATTAGCACACATCAGTACTAATGGTAATGTTGTTTAAATTTATATGAATATAAAAGAATATTGTATTTCGGAAAAAAGTCATAGATAAATTCGTGCATTTAAAAAATGTATGACTAATCTCCTTTTTAAAAGATTTCTTTATTAATTTATTTTCACTTATACTCTAGAAAATCCTTGTCGGCTCGGCCTATATGCTGAGGTAGATTTCGAAGTTAAGTACTAATTTCACAAACAAAAACTAAATCAAGATTGGAGATAAAACCAGTTTAACAATTTTATCTGTCCGCTTATGACGAGTTTTTAATTTCATTTTTCTGCAAGAGCTGCTTTTATCAGAATCATGTCAAGGCGATAAAAAATATTTCTCCACGATCAACAACTCGAAATTGATAAATTTTCAGACTTATTTTTAAAACTAAAAACATGAAACTTGCTGACGTGATTTTTTGAAAAGATTTATAAGCGACCTGTGTTTTTACTTTTCGTAAAATTAATTAGAACTTGATTTACAAACAATTATTTTCTCATTACGATCATTTTTTTTTCGTTTCTAGCACTATCGCTTCGGGAAATTCGGTTCAAAATGCCCACTTTGACAGCATTTAAAAAAATATATTCTGCGTATTTCAAAACAATGACCAATACGGAACATCATATAGTTTCTGAATAAGAGAATCTTCCAATTGGATGCGTTTGAGAGCAAAAATGAATTTAAAAAGGAATGAGAAAATAAGCAATTTTGATTCGAGAATAACCTTAATGCGATGATTTTTTCTTCAACCTAAATTCTTGTTTAATTTGTGTTTGATGTGAGAGTTTGTCATACCAAAAACTTGTCAAAATAAAAGTTGTAGATAATGTGATAGATAATAAATTCAAGCGGATTGGATGTCTTGTGAATTAAAGAAGTTGTGAATTTTTTTCTTCAACCCCATTCACCCCCTTTATTATTTTATTTATTTATTTGCTGAAAGAGTTGGTCTTAACAAGAACTTGTCAATATAAAAATTGTAGATAGTATTAAGACGATTTATAATAAGTTTAATATAAATATATATCTTGAGAATGGTTAAGTTCCTGCCCCCTCGGGGTCCGGTGCAGGTCCTCTTGAAAATTTTGTACCATAAATTGTTATTAAATTGCCCCTCTTGATCCAATCTTCATTTTTCGAACCCTTTTCCATTTAGTTATTCTCATGTTCCTATACTCCAGTTAAATCTGTGGAGCCCGGTTGGCCCCGGTCCAGGGCCTTTGAACTTTTTGTGCGCGATGCATATTACACCCCCTAATTTTCTTACCTTCACAGTGCATAATTTTAAAGTTGAGTCTTGGACTCTTCTTCGAGAGCCAACACCTTCATATTTTTATCGGGGCTTTAGGGACTTTTTAAAAGCACTTACTCAATTTTTTATGCATTTCTTTAGTATAACAGTCTTACGAATAATACGTCCCTATGCTTAATTTTGACTAATTGTAGATCTAAATTGTTAAGTACTAAGGCATTTTAACATGTTTCCATGTTAGAGCCCTGCTTTGCAGTATCCGTTGGAGCCTTTTGTGTCCCCTTTTGTAACTCCTTTAAATATGGTCCAATTAACTACCTTTTTTTCTAATAACTTTTTAGGTCCTTCAACTACTACATGAAAGACCAAAAAAAAAAAAAAAAAAAAAAAAAAAAAAAAAAATCAGACTTCAGCTACCACCAATACTGAATATTAATCGACTTCTTGGGGCCCTTGGTAAAACTTTTTTTTTAAATGAACCGAATTGCATGCAATTTTCCTTAACATAGTTCTAGCGTCCGCCGATTATTTTAAAAACTACTAAAAATATCTTTATTTCCAACTACATTTCAGTTAACTACCTGGCACCTTGGGGCCCGGTACCGGTTCCCTTGAAGTTTTTGCAGCATAAATTGTTAATAACTTGCTCCCCTTCTTAATCCTATCTTCATTTTTGGAATCCTTTGTTCCATTTATTTCCTCTCCCGTTTCTGCCTCCCAGTTAAAGTCCTGGGGTACGCTAGAATCATATAGGGCACGATCAGATTCCCTTAAACTTTTTGTACAGCATGAATTTTTCATATCCGAATTTTCCTGATTCCTCTCCCAGGATCAACACCCTCATACTTTTAGTGGGACCCTAGGGCCCCGTTCTAAGCATTTCCCTCCATTTTTTGCGCCTTTCTTTAAAATTTAAATCTAATGCTTAATCCATACCTATGCTTAATTTTGACTAATTGAAGAAATAATGTTATAAGAACTAAGACCATTTAACATGTTTTCATGTTAAAACCGTAATGTTAACTATCAGTTGGCCCCCTTTGGGTCTTTTGTTATAGCTCCCATTCAAAAGTTCCGAATCACTGGCTTTTTGTATAATAATTTCTTAGGTGCTCCTGTTATTACATGAAGGATAAAAATATTTCTCGGACTTCAGCTACCACCAATTTCGAATATTAATCTCCTTCTTGGGGCCTTTATTACAGATTGTTGAAAAACGATCCGATTTCAAACATTTTTTTTAAACCTAGTTTTGTCGTCCTCCAGCTACTTTAAAACTACCAATTATATTCCAGTTAAGATCCTGAGCCCCAGGATCCGGTACTTCTTTTTACCTCAGCTGCCACATTTTTCGAACATTAATCTCATTTTTTGGCAAAACCTAACGTTTACTCACTACAGCCGTAAATTAAAAATCGCGTTACTTTAAAGGTAACTTTATAAGGATAAGAGATTTCATACGTTTATTAAACATCGTGGTAATGTTAAAAGTAATTTGTGAAATTTATAGGAGGGAGCACCTGCCACTGCTTAGGGACGCATTCTTTTCTCTTGTTCTAAGGGCCTAATTTCAATGAGATTTGTTTCATTCAACTTAGATGACGATTCGGCTGCTTTTTGTATAACGAAGATAGATATAGATATTAGTTATACATATCTTGTCTTATAGATATCTAGTTATAGATATCTTAGATATTAGTTAACATCATTTTCGAACAATAATGGTGCATTATTTTTCGAGTTCTATGGACGTGATTACAACGAGGTTTGGCTCAATCAACTTGGTTTTTGGTTGTCTCCAGCACGTGCCGTGCATGCTGAATTAGATACCGGGGATCCAGGACCCAGCCTCGTTCGGAAAGAGATTTGTTGGGAATACTCTAGAGCTGCGAAGTCAATGGGGTCCCCCAAAGTAGGTGCATTAAAAAAAATTAAAAGATATAAAATCATAACGTTATTATAACGGGCTCCGGGCAACGCCGGGCGAGTCAGCTAGTTACGTTCTAGTTACTAGTTACGTACTAGTAAATAATACGTTTTGGCAAAATTTTCTGTTTTCAGAAAACCTCTCCCTATTTTCACCCCTTGGTCCAATTTTGCCCAATAACGAACTTGATCGAAATTATTTGCAACTTGATTTTATGTGTTAGTTTGGAGGGGATTTGTGCAAAATTATGGACGTTATCCTGTCCATAAAAAGTGATATATATATGAATATATATATATATATATATATATATATTGATAGATAGATAGATAGATATATAAAGATTTGAACTGGGAGCTGTTTTGGGTTCTAGGGGTCATGATCGACATACATCTGCAAAAATATTTCAGAAATTCCAACATTAGGGAGAATGTAATTGGAAGTATTTCTTACGAAATCTACCTAAAACTTGTTACTTACATCATCATTAATAATAATAATTAAAACCATTCATAGAAAGAAAATTCAATCGCAGAACAGCGTATAAAATTCTATTGAAAAAAGAGAAGCTTCGCCAAGTGGCGTAATACGCCAGCGGTTAAGAAATGCTAAAACGTATATTTTGCTA
Organism: Maratus speciosus; assembly: GCA_963932465.1. Lineage (NCBI taxonomy): Eukaryota > Metazoa > Arthropoda > Arachnida > Araneae > Salticidae > Maratus > Maratus speciosus. The sequence continues at coordinate 155,387,305 of OZ010793.1, read as the reverse complement.
CCTTTTTTATATTTTTAAAAATAAATATAATGGTTCATATATTTGTTTGATACAATAATTCACATTTCCAGAATCTTAGTAAAATAAATATCATTGGGCGTTTTGATAGTGTAAACGTGCCATATCTGATCATATTCCGATGAAAAAGATGAGATAAATTTAAACTCTTGCTGCGTACTTCACTAAATGGAGCAGTATAGAGTATTTTCACATTAAAAAACATACGTTCATAAAATCTGTTCACGAACATAAGGAAACATTTTTATAAACTGCATCTTTCAGCGAATATACAAATCGCTGAATGTACAATAAAAAAGACTCCTTGATATGCTATAAATTTATACATTTAAAGAAAATAATGTATGGAACAGTATCAAAAACGAAGCAATAGATATCGAGATTTTAGCAAAAAGAAAATATTTAAAGTGATAATGTTATGTATATTTTGTTATCAATGTTTGTGCAATCAATCTGATATAATTGCATTCCAAATGGAAACGTATGGAAGAAAAAAGGAGATGAATTCAACAAGAATTGAACTTGTCATATCAGTGTATTATTTATCTTAATTCCATGTTTATTTTCCGCAAATGCAACACAAATAAAATTTGACTGCAAAAAAAAAATTTTTTAAATATTTATTAAGTTTATTTAAATATTTTTCTCCTCTACACCGAGTATAGTAAGGGGTTTCATGTTTAAACATGAAACTTCGTTTTTGTAAAAATAAAATGCCATTAGAAATGAGTTTGTTTGCAACATAGGTAGATTTCTATAAGAGAAAGTAGAAAATCTTTCGAAAATACATAGATAGCTTATGAATTTATAAGAACTTTTTATCGAAGTTGTCTACTGGTTTTTTGCAGGAAAATATATTAAATCTATATTCAGAGAAATTTGCACGAAACAAATATCTTTACGGGATATTTTTACTACGTTTGTTATTTCATCAATTATAGAAACACATTTCTTAAAACATCAATGTATATACATATCAAGCATTACATTCAATTTTGGCATTATTTTGCAAAGATTTGTACATATTAAAATTAAAAAAATCATATTTATATTGGCCAAAAACTGCTCGTTACCGGATAAGATGTACCGGATTAAAATCAAAACTCAGGCATGGATTCTTGTATTGGGTCGTATTCAACTTTACACCGTGGCCCCGGCCTGTTTAGCCTATTGTGCAAAATGTGACCGTAGTGCCCTAATTAATCAACAACCCATTAACCATATAAGAATAATATCTTTAAAAGTCCATTTATAAGGATGAAAACGCACCCGATAATGTTGCATTTTATGAAGAGTTCGGCATTGTATAGCATTAAATACATTTTATGGGCACAAAACACAAATTCAAAGGAGAAAAAAACCTACTTGTAAATGTATGGAGATCTTTTTTTAATGTATTTCTTAGATTCTGGCAAATATTTCGCAAATGTGTTACAATTTTCGTATACTTACAAATTATAGGAAAATAATGAAATAAAATTTCGTATTTAAATATGTTTACAGGCAATTTTTAAACAAATGCTACATCTGAAAGTTATGTTTTTTTTGTAATCTTTTTTCATCAAGAAGTATGGGCATAGAAAAAGAATCAAAAATCATGTAGGAACTTGGGGTCGAAAATGCTATCCGGGACCGCTAAAGGCAATTTCCATGAAAACACGAGCTGAGCAAATTGAGCAGTCTTCATTTGAGCTGTGAATGCTTTAGGAGTAACATGGCCAGTTACAAAACACCTGTTACATCGCAGGAAGACTTAGTAGGAATAATTGTTGCGGCAGCAGGATGTGTTCGAGATACACCTGGAATGTTTGAGAAGGTGCGCCAGTCCATGGAGCGTCGATGTAATGCGTGTCTCCAGGCGTCTGCAAAAACTTTGAGCATCTCCTGTAGTAGTACTGGTCATAAATGTGTAACATGTGTGGAAATACAATATAAATAAAATGATGTAGAATGATTTTTGTTTTTTCTTCTATACGTACAGTTTGCAACCCCATCTGGCGGCCCCGGATGGCGTTTGAGACCCAATGTCCCTATGTGATTTGTGATTATTTTTGTATACCTGCTTTCCCCTTTCATTTTTGTCACATTATTTTGAATCACCCTGTACATAAATGCCAGCTTGTATATATATATATATAATTCTATGGTTCATATGAGTAACTTCTTTGTTTAAGTCCCTCTTAAACCTCTACTGGTATTATACTAAAACTAAAATTTTTGCTGGGAAGCATTATTTTATTAAAATTCACATCATTTCGGTTATTGAATTTCAAAACTGAATAATTTCCCATCGAAGAATTAGCAATAGAATTTTTTTAATATTTTATGCAGACACTAATCAAAATCTTCAAAAATGCATTTTTATAGAAGTACTGTAATCAGAATCTTTAACTTTAAGTCTATTAGATCACAACATTTTACTAATTGCACTTTTAATCTCTAAATATCAATGGTTTCAGTTGTAATTTATTTTTCGAATAGTAAAACGCAACTGAATATCGATATTCATTGCACAATTTCTTTTAAAAGCATGAAATTACATGCCTACGAATTTAAAATATAATTTTGTTTAGATTTTAACTATTATATATTTCATAAATTTTGTACAATATATTTTGATTTTTTTTAAATTAACATAATTTTTCTGAGTGAATAATGGTTATACGCAGAGAGAAAAAAAATGTTATACATCTATAAAGTACATATGTAGTAATCTATATATATACATGATTGTTGTACACCTTATGCTCCAAAATGCAAATATTTGCAGACTACAGTTTTTCAAGCACATTTATAAATAATTTTTATTTTCATGAAGCATCCACCAGTTTTTCCCATATTGCTATGAAAATGATGTCTTGAGCAAGGACATTTTGCAGAAACAGCGAACCAAATTATCAAAGTTAATTGTTCTTTTAGAAGAAAAATCTTGCACATTTATCTTGCCCAGACTGCGTTGCTATCGAACGCGCACGTATTGAATTCAGGGGTAGACCATGAGGGACATCCCCTTCCCCGGGAAATTTTTGGAGGATAGCATGCTAGCAAAAGAGCAGAGTAGAACTTTTTTAATAATTATCATTACGATTACTCATTGTGGAAAACATATCTGATATTGTAGTTGGTAAATTGTAGGGAATATAACTTACATAATATATCAGTTAATCCGCTTAAATACTTACTATACATATATTTTTTAATTTTTCAAACTTTGCGTATTGCTGTGTTTTATAAATTTGAATTGTAAAACTTGGATTTTATTGTGAATGATGCTAATCATAATTAATAGATATATTAGTTACAGCGATGAGCAAAAATATTAAGAATACTAATATATTCAATATATCTTTAAGAGAAACAATCGCATACACATACTTAATTGCGTATAATTACAAATTTCTGTTTACAAATTATTAAAACTTGTAAAGAATGTCACGAAACACGCAACTCAAATTTTAGTTAACCGTTATATTTTCACCAATGATTGTGAATATATGTATACATATGTTTACAAAATATAAGTTACCATGATTCTATCTTTAACTGGTGCTTACAGAAAGGTACTTTCAATTACAAAAAGTATATAAATTAAGTATGCAGTCATTTTATATATAGCATTTATTTCGCAAATTAAAGAGTACACATTACAAATACGAGACTCTAAGGCCCCATATGTTTTATATAGAAATATTTTCGCCATGCTGCCTGCTTTCATGCTTTTTTTTTTTTTTTTTTTTTTTTTTTTTTTTTTTTTTTTTGTTATGACAAAATTTTTGCCTTTTTGTCTCATTTTTTATCAAGTAAAGAAAACAAAATTCTCTATTAATATTAAGTGGTAAGAGAAAAGCGAAAAAAGGGTAATTTGGTTAACAACGATATCATTTATGCTTTTTCTTCAATTAAAGGTAAAAAATAGCTCATTTGTATATTTAAAACGCTAAGCGTTTTATTTCGACAGCCCGTGAGAAGATGCTACTGCATCAAATTACACCAATGTTTTTCTAAATGAAAGATATTTGGCCACAGATTTGTTATCGTACATTCGTTTGTTCAAATATTTTATTAATTAGCCGTAAATTTAAATTTAAATTCTACAGTTACGCATGCGCAGTATGTAAGTACAAGTCTGTCTTTGGAGTGATGCTCGCGCTGCAAATGCCCAAAGATGCTCGCTCAGTTGAACTATCATGTCCCAGGTAGAAGTTGTTTTAAGTTCGTCTGCTACTCGATCTTACTGTAAACTAGCTTTTCTTTCACAAAGTTAATATTATTTGTCTCTTTCAGCATTATTAACAATTCAAAAATTTACTGTGAGCTAGATATTGTTTATTTCGGGAGTGGCATATTGTTTGGGTCATATTACACACAGAAGATAAATTCAGTGATTTGAGGCTAAAAGGTATAGTTGGGAAACTAGCATTTTAAGTTGTAGCAGCTTCTTTGAAAAAGTAAGGTATAAATATTAAAACGTCAAACTTTTTCTGTAAGATCAAAACTCAAATGTGAAACAATTACGTATGTGTCAACATTTTTCGAACCTCTTCAATTTAGTAGGGAGAAATATGAGTTCCAGTTAACGTAGCTGGTTAACGCAACAGGTTAAAGCTGTGAGTTTTTGTATCGGGCGCAGGTTCGAACCCCAGCCAGGCAAAATGTGTAATATTTTTGTCAATAATTCATTTCAGTTATGACATATTTTATTAGGAAGAGAAGATATAGGATTTTTATTTATTATTATTATTATTATGAATGCTTTATAATTAAATAAAATGTAACACTATATAATATTTTGAAAACAAATAATGATTTTTTGTTTAAAATAGTTAAGCTAAAATATTTTGCATGTAATTATCAATTAAATAAATTGAGCTGATCTGCAATTTTCGTTATATTTTCTTACCATTATCAAGAATATATACATATGTCTGCGTCAGAAAGAAAAGTTTGTCATTCTTTTCCGTAAAAAATAAAATGGAAAGAAAGAAAAATATTAGTATAAGAGCTATAAAAGAAATTATTTTGATATCCAGGTTTAATATTGAAAAAATGTATAAAAATGTAAAATAAAATTCAAGTAATAAAAAATGTATATTATAAATTGCTAGCTGCATCAAGTTTCAAATTTAGGTTTTTAGAGAATGAGACAGATAAAAATAAAAATCATGGCAGCTTTTAACCGTCGTGTAGTTTTAACAAGTAAGAAAAATCATGCGTTAAGCATAGATTATGAAACACTTTCCAACACTTCCTGAATGCTTTAACAAAACTTCGCTATTTTGGGAAATAAGGTATATAAGAGAACTAAGTAAACATTTTAGAAAACGCATAAAACATTTCAAAAACTGATTTCAGCAGTTACCATCCATAGCAAATGCGCATTCCAATTCTTTTGAACAGCTCTGTATTTGATCTGTAGGTTGATATATATGCTATATAATGGGGAAATTTAGTTTAGCAAGAAAACGAAAAACAGGTTAAAATTTCTCTTTCAGCAATTTATACTAATAGATGGAAACATACTTGTATACTTTTGTAGAACCCTGTAGTTAACCTAGTACCTTTATTACACACCACTATTTAGCTAAAGTTTAATTCAAAGTACAACACTCTTAAAAGTACTGGAATCACATTTCCAGAAATTATCATTTATAGACGGCCATGTATCCAATTCTTTGCGTGACCCTGTATATAATTTTATCTACGTTCTACAAATATTTCTTAGTAAACAAAATGCAGTTCAGCGTAAAAATGCATAACTCATTTAAAAACCACCTTTAAGCAATTTACAATCATACCCAGTAACCATTACGAATTCTTTTGTGTAGCCCTGTATATGAATTACAGCATTTATACACACCATATACAACGCATAAATATAGTGAAATATATAACACAATTAAAAATGCATTTCTAGCATTCATCGCTACTTTACAGTACTTCGGATACAATATAGTATCTGAAATCTTTTGTGTGTCCCTGTAAATGCTATGCACTTCGTATTATACATGAAATAAGTTATAGTAAACCTCAGCGACTTATATCAATTTCATTATACAGGAAATAATTTAATATAATTAAAATACGCCGGAAAAAATCCCCTCAACCCGTATATCATTATGTAACGGAATTCTTTTCTGTGGCCCTGTAAATGAATAATATTTATTCTTTGCACCACATATTCTACGGAATGCATATTTTAGTGCACTTGATAAATGATTTATCAATTTTATCACGTTTGAAAGCATGCAACATCATTAAAAATTCTTTTAAACGATTTTTTCCCATAGGCCGTAATGTAACTGAAAACTTTTGACTGTCCCTGTAAGTGAACTAAACACGCTACAAACTTCATTTGAAATAGGGTTCATGCTATGGTAGAGGTCACTAACATCCAAAAATTTCAGAACGATCCGAGTATATTTACGGGAGTTAGAGCGCGTACAGACGGCCAGACGGCCAGACGACCAAACAAAACGAATGCATAAACAATTTTCAACTTTGTTGGAAACTGTTAAAAATATATATATATATATAAATAAAAATAAATATTGTTATTTTTTCAAAAAAAAAATGCCATAGCAAGTAAAAATAAATTCTTTGCCCGACATTTTTAGGTACTGATTATAAGCAAGCATAATTGGTTGTAAATTATAAACTTAAAATTCTTTCACTTTATTGAATAGTTTAGACGGACAGCACCATCTATCGCCTTAAAGAAACAGGAATCGCTTATGCAATATAGAAATTCGTTATTCAATAATTAATTTAAAAGCAACTAATTAAAAATTCAAGAATTTTTCTGATGATCCATCAAGTTATTTACCGTCAAATCTTGATGGGCACTATCTAGTATAAATAAAAACATAAGAATTCAAAGATTTGAATCATTTGCTTAATTCTATCTCATATTGGGTCAGTAATTATTAAAATTATTTAAGTAGAAATTTCAAGAAGTTTGAAATAATCGATACGATCTTAACTGTTTGTCAAGAATAAAATTAAATTAAAGAGTTTCGTGATAAAAAATGAATGCTTAGTAATTTAAAGCATAACTATATGATTGTAATCAGATATGCTTCAGAGATATTTTTTTTACGTTAAACTTCCCTTATTCAGAAGCGTCTTTAGGTATTGACTCATAAATTCTTAGTGTGCATATGATGCATGTGTTGGGAACAGATGAAGAATATAACACATTCAATAATACCCATAAATTCTTATCTTAGGAGCAGCTGCGCGCATACATTTCTATAATTCAATATAATTCATTATAAGGATAAAATGAACAGAACAGCATTTATTTCGGAAATTTTACCGAAGTAATTCTGATAAGTTTAGTAATGTATAGAGTTACAGAGGTGCCAAGTTCGCACTAATCTTCCGTAATGCGTAGATTAATTTGACCCAGTTTAACAACGTTTCGAACCAGAAAAAATATTTGATGAATCTGTATTTATTTAATTCCAGTTTTCTACGTGGAACGTGTTTAATTTCATCTCTGAAAAAAAGTTCTGGTGCGAAATGTATTAAACCAGGGTTAAATTAACCCACATATTACGGAGGATTAGTGGCAACTTGGCACCTATGGAGTTATTATTATAAATTTGGAATAAACTTCAACTGTGCTACTCCAGCCTTAAATATGATTTAATCCAGTTGGAAAAAATATTCGTTCCCTTCATTATGAGTTATTATTAATTTGCATAAATAAATGGAATAATTATTTATTGTGAAAAAAGTTAACATTATATGAAATATCAGAAATATATTATGGCAGCTGAATTACGGTGATACAAGCGCTAATGATAGAGTTATAATGAGTACTGTAAATGACACACCAAGTTAAATTTTTTTTCATTTCATAAAATTTGTCTAACATTTATGAAGAGCTTCAACTAAATAATTGAAATTATCTTTATTTGCAAAATAATAAGTGAAAAGTCAAGCTCTTATCTGCATCAAGGTGTATCTTATAGTTTATTTTATACTAATTCCTGGCCCTATGTTATACAAGGATTTGCGTATTAATGGTAAATTCGTTAAATTCTTATTTATATGCAATCTCGCAGTGTTTCCACTGGTCCGCTTTTTGAAGACCAGTATACATTTTTTAGAAATATTCATGGTATGTTTTCGCAACGATCGAAAGAAAAATGCGTTTCCCGATAAGTTTTTGTTAAATTTATAACAAGGATTTTTCTTAGAAAAAAAGTGGTGTTCAAAAAGCGGACCCAGTGAAAGCCTTTCATCTTTTAAACCTATATCGGAAAACTCAAAAGGAAAACTTATTTTATGCAATATCTTATTCTACATTAAATTGTGTCTTAAAATTTATTTCATGCAATCTCTTATTCTACATCAAATTGTATATTAAAATTTACTTTATTTTTATTTCTTATCCCATTTTATACAAATATATGCATATTATTGGTGAATTCTTTATATTCTTATTTAGAAAACCTACCGTGATTGGTAGATACTTTTTTTGTTATGGTATAAATATTAAAATAATTAAATTATAAAAGAAGACTGAAGTGATCTGTAAAAAGGACTGTTTTACACTTTCTTTATATTACCAGTTAAGTATCTGGAGCAAAGTATTAATAAACAATAAGGACATTTTCAAAACAGAGCAACTACTTTATTCAACAGGAAATGATCGGATGGGTTTATGATAATGTTAATATTTTGAATTCAAGTTTCAATAATCAGGATTTCAAAAAATCATTTCATCCTGTAAATAATCCACGAAGCTGAAATAGTTTTTATGTATTACACACATAAACTGTTTTTTTCACACACCTATTTTCGAATAGCATTTTTTTCTTTTATTAATTGTATTATTTCTTTCATTTAATAAACGAAGAGTTTTGTTTGGAAAGAGTTTTACATAAAAACTGGGAAGGTTAGCAACTATGTGTGTGTAAAGCGATATGCAAGATATTAAAATGTCTGTAATATATGTGAAATTCTGTAATATATAATCCAGTATCACATTCCATGTTTCCAGAATTCTAAAAAAAAAACATTGTTGCACACAATTCACCGTGGAATCTTTTTGACATAGTTTCGCGAAATAATTATCAGGAGATTTTTTATTTGCTGCCCCGAGATAAGTCGGGGTGTAAAAGCACTATTTCCCTATACCCGTCGCCAGTGAAGTGGTTAAAACGATAATAGTGAAAGTACGCATAATTTTTATATTACAATGTAAAAATTATCTTGTCCATATAATAAAATATAAAGTTTAGTTTTAAAATGCTATGGCTAAAAACTAAATTATGATAATTAAAATTGTTTTATATCCTCATTTTTTATCCGATTTGTTATCCGATTTTCGGATGTTTTTGCCATCTAAATTTTTTAACGTGGTTAAATAACTATTTTTTCATAGAATAATAATAATAATAATAAATGCTTTCATGTGTAATTTTTTGATCAAAATATTTGTTCCAAAATGTGTTATTATTAAATTGTGCATGCATTATTAATTAAACATGCATTCATTTAAGAACAACAAACTTTCTGATTTATATAACTTAAGAATTAGACAACCTCTTTACACTAAATGATATTTCACATTCTGAATTAAATTAGGCATTATAATTGCTGAATTTGTGTAAAGTGTCTAATTACATTTGAACTTAAAGGTTAACGGCAAATAATACATTTTAAGACTCTAAAGGAGATTTAGCAATTTCATTCATATAACAAAATTACGAATAATAAATAGAAGTATTTTCCGTAATTGAAACATTTTATCATTTATAAATCAAAATAATATACTAAATTAACTCTCATTTTATATTTTTAATTTTCGAAAAGAATATTATCATCTGTCACAATATTATCATATCAAAGTTATTAATTTATAATATTTTTATAAACTTGTATGTAAACATACTCTCTTAAATATTGTAGATTACAATCGAAAATAAATCCGATATTATTACACATCATTTAATTTTTTGAAAATGATAGATAATTGTGCATTAATGATTTGGAAAGAAGTAAGTTTGTTAAAAAAAGTTAACTTCTATGTAGCACTTTAAGTCCAAATGCGACATAAAATGTTACACATTACAAAATAGTTACACATTTTACTATTGATTTACTATAAAGTACATTTTGATACATTTTCCGCATGCGAAAAAAATATTTAGATGTTTTGTCTTAAATGATAGTGAATATACAGGATGATTCATAAATATCGAAACAATAGGCTATCTTCTTAAATATTGCCCATAGGCACATACTTCCAATTGAAAAGTTTCATAAAAAAGGTGCAAAATTTGATGAGATAAGTTTCAACTCCATGGAGGGGTCTATATGAGAAAATACAAAAATTAAATTTTTATACGGGCCCCGTGGAGTAAAATTCCCAATTAGGAAATTTTTCTTATCTATTCCTCAATTAAACACAAAAAAATTCATCTCGATATCTTTAAAATTCGCAGAGATATCAAAATCCAAAATTCGTGACTTACACCATTTATCCATGCCTCTGAGCGACGAGTTTTTGACTCAATTTGAATGCAAGATAGGGAACAGCCACAAATTGTACATTATTAAAAGTCGAAACAAGACAGTGCCTCTCATTTGGACATAAAATAAGCAGTGTATAGATTTTACGTTAAACTTGTTTTCAAAGTATGCTAGAGGTCTGCACGGGTCGAAATATCTATGTCCGGTCCCGAACCGACCCATAGGAAAAAAAAGTTCGGCCCTGCCTGGAAAACAGTTCAAATCGCAGCCTGGCCCGACCTGACTGAATTTCTACATAGTTTTTTACATCGATATGGTTAAAAGTTGTTTCGTATGGAGGAGTTCTGACCAAAAATACTTGTTATATCTTTTCTTTTTTCATGTTTATATTTATTATTTTTAAAGAAGTGCCAAAAGCTGTGATTATTTGTTTTATTAAAGAATCTCTATTTATATGTAAATGATTCACTTCTCCTTTAATAACGTTAATCCATATTCCATCTGTTAGAGACAATGAAAAATGCTATAAAATAAAATCTTTTAAGATGGAATCCCATAGGAAAGAAAAAAAAAGCGTTATAGACAAGTTCCCTTCTTAGGAGTTGTAGTCTATTTTTTCTTAGGTATTATTATATTCATTTTCCATGGATCAGCAGATTTTTTCGTTTTAGAAAGGATTCCGTCATAGGCAGATTTTTTTCACTAGTTTTACTGTATTTTAAATTTTTTGCCTTAAAATCTACAATCCTTTAAAAATATGAATTTTAAAATTTTATTGTAAAGTAGTGGCCATTTAAAAATATATGCATTTCTTGTAAAGGTTTTTGGGCTGAGCCAAATTTTAGTTATTTTGCACGGGTTAGGTCAGTCAGAGTTAATGATTTTAATATGTGTTGTCTCGAGACCGGGACTGAAAATTTCTCCCAGGGGAGACCTAGGAATAAGGAAGCCATTCCCGGTTCGGTGTAACCAGTGGCCAAGAGGTTGTGCTCTCATGCTGGGTTCGAACCCAATCGTGTCCTTCGGCCCAATTGTTCGGAGTTTTCAGTGGTTTTCTTCGAACCTTAGACATCCTTGCGTAAATACTGGTTAGGTTCCCTTAGAAAGACCTCAACAGAAGGCACGCCCCCCGTTTCGGGCCCACATCCCTCGTATAGATAGTTGGCCGTCATAAATCACAACAACACCTGCTTTGGTATGAAAAAATACGATTGGCCCGGTGTCGTTGAGTCTTCAGAAAAAAGTCGCCAATCCCGGGTCTGGCCCGGCCCAGTATAGAGACATTCTTATCGGCCTAGCCGGGGCGATAAAAAGCCTGAATTTGTAAGGGCTAAAATTATGAAAAGCTCTTAATCGGCATGTTTGAAAAAAAAACTGTTTCAAATTCTACATTAAACATTTATTTATGGACATTTAAGTAGTACAAAAAGGTGGTGGAAACGGCAAAAGTTAAACTGAATCGGAAGTTTAAGCTACCGAAAGAAGTGACTTTTTCACGTGCATTTTTTTTTTAAAATGCATTTAAATATTTTATTAGGAGCCAATCAATGCTTAAAACTTTAAATGCGTTTTTCTGCATGATGCTTTTTTAATCGTAAATTAAACAGTTGCAAACTTGGAACTTGTCTTTTTTGATTATTTTACATTAATTTTGTTTCGGCAAATTGAAAAAAAAAATTACTTTTGAAAATATGATTTAAAAAAAAAAAAAGTTATATATATTTTTTAAGCAAATATTTTTAAAATTAAAATTAAAAAAAACTAACATTAACGAAACAAAAGTAACATTATACTTTCCTCTTTAATTAAATGAAAGAAATTTGAAATCCGATGAATAATGTTTCGAGTTAGAAAGATTTTAAATTAAATCCGCTTAAAAATATACTAAAAATTTAAATTTTTAAGAAACTTTATGCGAAATATTAGGATGTGATTTTGTTTGCAAATTATACGGTTAACCATCATAAAAAAAGATAAAAAAATCAAAATTCTAGCTCAACAAATACATTTTTTTACATGGTTCCTAGAACTTTTAAACTAACATTGTTTCTTCGATTGCACGCATTTCAATTTGTGTCTAATCCCTTAAAACCTGATGAATTATTTAAACGGCCATAACTCAGCGACTTTTTCAGATATGAAGATGCAATTTTTTGTGCTTAATTCAGGAATGGATAAGGAAAGTTCTCTTGATTGGAATTTTTATACTACGGGGGCCGTATAAAAATTTAATTTTCTTATTTTTTTCAATTAGACCCCCTATGTAGTTGCAACTTATGTCATTAAATTTTGCGCCTTTTTTTATGAAACTTTGCAATTGGAAATAAGGATCTAGGGGCAATATTTAAGGAAATAGCCTATTGTTCCGAAATTTATGAATCACACTGTATAAAGTTTCATGAGTAAAGAAAAATGTAAATATGTTTCATACGTCATTATTTATGGAAACACTTTTCAAGTTGAAAAGTAATGCCATACGATTTGATTTAATATCCTATTGAAATTTTGCAATGAACGTTTTTCTTATAAGGTAATGAGACAGTTTTCATACTAGAGCTTAATTGAATTACTATATTTGTTTCAAAGCAATTATGATTTCTTCAAAAAACATGTGATTTTTTTCTGATCATGAACCTTTGAAACTTTTATTTTATTTTTTCATTCATTATATTATAATATCTTTTCTATTTGTAACGTGTGGAATTTAAAGATTATAAAAGATTAATTTAAATGTAATGAATGAAGGAAAAATAATATTTTTTAAATTATTTTTGTTATTATAATTATTAAGATGCTACTCGGCGCAGAATTATGTAAATTTAAAGGCAACGTTGTAAACGCCAGAATATGCAAACTTTGAGCAGACTAGTTTCGGTAGCCTTTATCATACAATCCTCAGTGCAATTAATAACGGAATCTTGTTCAATTATATAGAGGAGAAGCAGATTCAACTGAGAAGTTCATTAACATATGGAAAACAGGAAAATACGGATACCAGCCAATAGGAGAATAGTATAGGTAATGCCACCAAAAATGTGAAAAATACTGTTTGTAATTAGGCAAAAGAGCATTTTATGAAATATTTCCAGCAATCTGAAAAATGTGGAATAGCGAAATCACTATTAACAATATTGTCATAGTTTTTGTACATGTGAAATGCTTCAAGAAATTTAATTTCATGTATAGAAGTGATTTTAGAGATGATTTTGGCTGAATTAAAATCAAAAGAGTGATTCACCTCCCAGCAATTTTTAGCAATTGAAGATTTATTGGTTTCCTGTTTTTGAATATATTGTTGATGTTCTTTAATACGAAGTTTTAATCCCCGTTTGGTATGTCCAATACAGGAAAGACCGCACTGGCAATTAATACTATAGATACCCCAAGAGTGGTATAACTCTTCAGGAACTGTGAGTTCGGAGAGGGTAACATTATTTTTAGTGGTAAAAATTGTTCTGAAGTCATGCTGCCTAAGAATTTTGGCAATAGGAAAGCTTGATTTAGAAAAGAAAGGTAACACAAGGCTATTTCTGGAAAGAGAAGAGGAATGATTTGAGTTAGATAAATGAGGGTGCTATGGTTCACGTAAAGCAGTATCGATAATAGAAGGGTTGTAACCTCTGTCAATAGCAATGGCTCTAAGATATTGCATTTCACTATTAAGGTAGTGAGAATCAGAACAAACATGTATGACACGATTTCTGAAAGTAAAAAAAAAAAGTCTGGTGTTCTTAAAGTTGCTTTTAAATTTATATCTTTGTTATTATTTTGTTTATAACAAAATAATTTTAATTATTTTGTTATTTTTTATAATATATATATATATATACATATTATATTAATTTTAATTATTTATTTTATATTATAAAATTAAATAATGGAAGCAAAATTTGTCGAAAAAGAACACAAATCCATTCTTCTTCTTATTATTATTATTATCATTATTATTTTATTGCATCTGGCATTTACATACTGTAAAGCTACAAAGTTGTATCAAAACACTTGTATAGAGGATAAAAGTAATCCAATATACTTACTATACTAGTATATAATTAATTTAGAACTTAAAACATGTTGTAAACTTACTGCTTATAAACGAAAACAAAAGTGAAAAACGCATTTCAAAATATTTAAAGGCCTTAATATGCTTTTACAAGTATTTTAAAATCAGAATCGGATATTAGTCGTATTTTTTTTTTTAATCAATCACTCAAAGATTCGTTCATTTGTTTCTAGATTTCGAATTTGTGCTTCTGAATGAGAACGGTGTGCCTTTGTTTCTATCTGATATCCGTTGTTGGTAGTTGGTTATTTTTAAAACATTAAACTTATAAACGTTATAATTGTATAGATTTTGAAAAGTTTAGAGAAAATGAAAAATAACAGATGTGATACTATGCAGATTATTATAAATCGAACATTTGCCTTATTTACAGAATCGAAATGCTTATGCCTAATATGGCTGCGATGTGTATTTTTCCCGTGGATGAGCGTGTCCCTGTATCGTCACCTTAGCGTATTATATAAATAGATTGTGATGCTTATTTAGTTAGAATAGGATTTTTGGAACAGGCAATCTAATTGCTTTGCATGACTATTGAACTGTGTTACTTAAATATCATTTTAAAGATCATTTAACGTCCCAGTGATGCGAAAAAGTTAAAGGATAAACGTTATTGATTGTACGCTTTGTACTCAGAAATAGCATAGAAGTTAAAACTCGGTATCTATTAATATATTCAGTTTCTTTTGAACCCTATTCTTTGATACTGTTATGAAGTATTTGGCAGTTGTAACGGTGTAACTACTATTACTGTGTATATCTGGTAGTGCAAAAAATATAAGCGCAATTACTATAAAAGGAAAAGATAGCACGTGAATTCTGCAAAGATGAATGATACGATTTGCACAATAGTCACCGGAAAAAAAATGAATATTATTTATATTATAAAGTAAGTACTACCCGTTACATAATTACGTTTCACGTAATAAACCCGGCTTCGAAGAAAGCTGCTGTAAGTATCATTCGATCGTAATTTTAAATATTGAAGTTGGTTGATTTTGATACAACATAGCATAGATTTTGAAACATAGTCCTGCCCGCATAATTATTTTCTTAAATGTCAATAACTTGACATTTTACGATCGTATTATTAGAAAATTATTGACAAAAAAAATCCAATGTTGTTACAATTTTATAATTCTGTTTTAGAACATTATTCATTAATTTTCCAAAAATGAGTATTTCAAGAAGATATTTCATTCTTGCAACAGCATATTCTATTCCGGTAACTATTAGAAATTTCTTCATGATTTATGTGCGCAACATGCCATTGGTTTAGAATAGTCTATCAAATGATATCTCTTTTTATCAGTAAAAGGCAAGTGGATTATGATTTTGATCATATAACTCAGTTCTATTACAACCACATTTTTCCTCGCCTAACCCTTTCGACTGCAAATTTTAATCTTTAAATATTCAGATAAAATTATTTGTAAGCATACAAAAGTAAAAATTTCTAATTAAATGACATAAATTAAAGTACTATTTAAAACATAATAAATGTGTAATATACTAAAAAAAATATTTTTTTTATTTTTCGTACTATTAATATAACAAATAGCTGAGGAAGAATTAATTAAG
Organism: Maratus speciosus; assembly: GCA_963932465.1. Lineage (NCBI taxonomy): Eukaryota > Metazoa > Arthropoda > Arachnida > Araneae > Salticidae > Maratus > Maratus speciosus. Next base: position 155,371,158 of record OZ010793.1, on the reverse strand, counting down.
ACATTTCAAAAATGCCGTATGACATCAGTATTAAGTTAAATAGAACAAATGTCATGCTTTTTTTTTTTATTATAAGTTATAGATTCGGACAAGTAGACACTATTTTTTAATTGGGCGAAATATACACATGCTTTCTCAGCAACGGTTTCCGCAGCTTAAGTGAACTTTTTTTTTAAAATTAGTAAATGATGAAATATAAATGAATAGTAAATGTAAAGACATATATTAACAGAAGTACATGCGGGTAATAAAAGCAAATATAAATACAATAAAATAGTAAATATCCTGAATGTACAATTAATTACGATACCAGATGTGGAAGGATTATCACATTTGCTATTATTTGTTTTTCCTTCTTCACCGATATCTTTAATCTTGAGTGCTTCAATTTTTTCACAATTTTTTCTCTATTACTGTTTATATTATGAAAGGGCTTAAAAAATAACAAAAGTGTTTGTATTCTTTTTATTTAGCAAGTTCAACCAATTTCATTAATTATACTATATAACTAATTCGGCTACGCGTAATATCAATACAGTACATGTTTAAAAAAATGCAAAATACAAAGTAACGTCAATAGTTACAGATATTTAGAAGACATGGATTCATATCAACTAATACGAATTTTTTAAGACTGAATTTAACGTATATTTTTTAAATACATTAATTTATAATACATGTAGTTTAATAGTATCATTTTTAATATAGAGTCAATTATTCCTATTTTTGCTCCTATGGTTGATTGTTCCTATTTTTGCATCCCAGTGTATATTTTGTAATTTGGCAAATATTGTAACGGAACAGATTTAAAAAATTAAATATATGTATATACTATGGATTTACTTATAAATGTGGAGAATTTCCATAGCAAAAAATATTTTTGTACACCACTCAAAAATATGGAAACTAAAATATGATACATAGTCCGGAAATATCTTTCCCAAAATATTTTTGCTTCACATAACTATTATTGCTGTCAACAAATGCTATAGTGGAGTATTTAAGGATGATTCTGAAACGTGTATTTAAAAATATATACATCAGATATTTTTCTTTACAACATCATTCAAATGGTAATTGAAAGTACCATCGAAGGATAAAGGATTTCGTAAAAACTGAAATGTTAAAAAAGAAAGTAAACACTGAACCCAGGCTTCAAATACAAAATAGTTATTTGTCATAGTGGTATAAGGATAATATTCCACAATGAGTATGAATTAACTTTCCTTTAAGCATATTTCAAGTAATAATAATTTTATCCCAATTCAGTATTAAGTTAATTTAATATAGTGGACTAGAATAAACAGCGAAAAAGAAAATACTTGTTTCAAAAAATCATGTAATGGATATTTAATCTGTGATGCTTTTAATATTACAATATATTTTAAATCCTTCAAAAAACTTAAATGATCCCATTAAACTTTGAAAAATCTAAATCGAATGGTGCACAATCTTTCAAAATATAACTAAATTGTAATAGTGTTTTGAATGTCCCTGCTTCAAAAGCCATTTACATTTGTGTCGAACAGAAAACTGTTTCCTCTGAGAGAAAACAGCAAAAATTACCTATAAATGAGCAAAAATAACTTCACATTACTGAATGTTTATCCATAAGTATTTCAATACATCTCTCAGAAATATGTTCAAAACAAAAATCTTGTAAGAAGATGAAAAAACTACACCGAATGAATTGTTATATGGCTTTGTAAATCAGGGATATATTCTTTTATTAGACTTTAAAAAACTGTTCAAAATAACAAATAGCTTTGAAATACTCCATTATCCTGGCCGAAATGTTTTGCACAGAAATTGTGTCTTCAATATTCTTTATAAAAAAAACTGTACAATCGAAAAGACATACTTTTATTGACATGTGAAATATGAGTATATGTAAAATGACTTTATATACAAGTATATTGTGTGTAAACATCAATTTAAAAATTGATCAAACATACGTATAAAAGAATATTTTATTATAAGCAAAGCGGTATTTGTTAGCGTTTAATTTATTTATCTTAAATTAAATACATCACCCATACAAGAATATATTAGAGAGTAGTAAACCATTTTGAAACAAAAATAAATTCTGGAAGTTATTTTGTATAATCAGTAGTACAAAATAAAATAGATAAATTTTCACTAATTTATAGAGATTTAGTTTCTTCCGGTTTTTTTTTTTTTGTTAAATATAGCTAATGAAATATGTTTTAATTTTGAAAAAAAAAATTCTTGAAAAACACGAGTCGAAACCCGTTGAATTCGACAAATGAAATTTATTAAAAGAACTGATTGAGGGATTTCATGAAAGATAACAAAAAATAATTACAATAATTAATAATATTTTAGCTAGACTAACTCTTAAAAGAAATAATTTTTTAACTAAAGATTAATTTCAACTTTTCAAATAATTGAAAAATTAAACTTTATTCCTGTACCTAATCAGTAACATACAATTGCGATAATCGAATTATGAAGTTATTAATTGAGGCTTTGATCTTTGGTATTAAACAATGAAAAATCGAAGAAAATTGCATGTCTATGACACAATTGTAATTTTTGTTTTTAACGAAATCTAAAAAAAATAACACCTCTTTCACCGTCTCAAAATTTAGATGCATACTTTTCATATTTATATTCACTATTTTAAAAGCATTGTAACGCGCAATAGATTATTAATAAATATTTTCCCAAAGTTGATGTCAAATTTGTCAGTTACAAATTTGCATGTAAACATTCCTACTCTTGAATTTAGCTTCTAATGTGAGTGCAAGCAAAATCCAGTAATTTACTTTTAGAAGCATTCGTAATGAAATATTTAGTTTTATCAAAGATATACTCATTTCATTTTTACTATGACATCATTTTCACCGCCTGAAGACTTCCGAAATTAGCGTCTCGATGTCAGCTGAATTTTTTGTTTATATAACAGCTTTATGAGTGAAAATGCGTTGTTTTAAATCGTGACGTCACTTTCTCTTCAAAAGTTTTAAAAAAGGTTTTTAAATTATAATACAAAAATGGGGTCCGCAATGACATGGTAATTCACATTTTTTACCTTCTGTCTTCAACAATGGAACAGCGGATTACTACCAATGTGAATAAATTTCATAAAATACTTTTTATATTAAAATATAAAAATGGGACTATTTTAAAAAGTGGTGAGTGCGGGGGCACATCTAGAAATAAAGTACTTTCATTTAAAAAAGAATCTTCAAAATCTGTTCAGTAAAAAGCTCAGACCAGATGACTAAAAAAAAGCCTTGTCTTTTAAATATATAGATTATAGATAATATTGATAGGCCATTTTAATTTTTGTGTTGTATTTTTTATAAAATATTACTATCCAATTAAAAAATCCTATTAAAACACTGGTGCAACAAATCAATCAAAACAATCTGAAGATTGATTTTCAATTAACTATTGTGGGGGAAATATATTTCATTTACTAGCAGTTATACTTGTATTTGTTCTGTTATTCGTCGAATAAAGAGTGTAACTATTTTGACCAGATATTTTGAAAATTTATAAACGTGAAAGAGGGTATTTGACACTATTTTCAATATTTGTGACTTATTTATAGGTTATATTTCTATCACACGAATGTAACCAAAATCAAAGTGGCATAAACAAAAACAATAAAAACTTTTGAATAAAAACTTTTATATTATAACGATTGTTTTGCTATATATCAATTAGATTTGAATGGAAATTGAATTGGACATTGATTAATGTATGTTATATTTGTATAAAGCACAAAATAGTATATTATTCAATAAGTATTTTTAATAAATAAATTACATTTTTTTGCAATTCACAACAGATTATGAATGTTATTAATTTTCAATAGCGTCTCCGAAAGATCGCTTACTATCTTGATTAACATTATTGGAGGAGAAAAATAGTATGTTATTAAAATGAAACACTAATATTTATACAAAAAACTTAATTTATTTTTCTGGTATTAGTTTAATTTTTTTTTCATATATATATATATATATATTTATTAGTTCATTATCAGATAAATACGTAGCACCTAAAGTCGTCGCTTGGTCCGTCCGTCTTTGCGCATATAACAGCGCAAATCTACCCAATCGAATGGTTTGAAATTCAATATATATAATTGATACAGATTGTTTTTTAATCATTTCAAATTTTATGAAAATCTAATGAAAACTTAAAAAGATATTAATAAAAGTTTTCTACAAAATCCAATTATACGTTATTAATTCAATGATATCTCATGATAGGCAACGATTCTAGGTTGCCATGGTGATTACGTCCTACTTAAGATGGCGACATATTATTTCCGTATTAATGAATTTAACATATATATATATATATATATATATATATTCGTAATTTAAATATTTTATTAATGCATTTATGCATAAGAGTGCAACAGCTATTGGACCAAGATCTAATTACTTATAAAACTAATTATAGTACGAACGCACCTCATTTGCTATGTTTGACGTACTATTTCTGACAATTTACAAATACATTTATACAACATTATACACCATACATTTATTACAAGTACATTTTTACAAGGCTTGATTTAATATGCTTCGAAAAAGAAAATAAATCATTGTGGAAATCCAAATACTGCGAGATTTCAACACTGAGCTTAAAAAAAAAAAATACAAATGTGACGCAACAAAACATGATATAAACACGAACTAAAATATTCAATAACTTCTACGGAAATAATAAATCCATATTATATCCGTATTACTAAATTTAATATATATAATCGTCATAAATTTTGTAAATATTTAATGTAATTATCTAATTTTGCAATTACCTAATGCTGATGTCGTCAGCATACAAAGATTGCGAATCATGAATAGGGCCTCTTTCTGGTGTAAAATATAATTAGTGGCCTGATAATCACTCTATTTCATGCTCTAAAAACCATACAGGCTCAACTTGGAAAGTTGAAGCAGATGATATGGTTACAATATTTAAAAGATCCTTGAAAGAGAGAGGTGTGCGTTATATTCAGTATATAGGAAATGGAATTTCCAAGACAGATTTTTCTATAGCGGAGTAAAAACCTTATGATAACGATATTGTGGCAAAACTGGAGTGTGTTGGTTATGTCCAGAAAAGAATAGGGCAAGTTAAAAAAAAATTAAAAGAATTTTTGCTCGAAAAAATTAGCAGAAGTTAAAGGCATATCCGGGAAAGAAAGACTGACAAATGTTTTGATGAATCAACTATATACACAGTAAAACCAACCTAAAGCGACCACGTTCCGTTCCAATAAAAATTGCTCGCTACGAGAGGTGGTCTCTTAATGGAGGTCATGTTTAAATCTAGATTTTAATTGTTGGGAAAAGGTAACAATTAATGTTACTAAAATTTATTTTTCACATTAGGAAAAAATATGAAAATTTAAGTATCAAAACAAAAGTTAATTACATAAGTTAATTACTATAGACTAAAAAAATGAAGACATTGATGTTGCTTTGATTTTACGGTTTTATATTTTATAACTTTTATTTCCAAGTCCTTCCGAAGTTCAGTAAATAAATTCAATTATTATTATTTTTTATTTTTTTTGGACGGGAACAAATAATGACGATGTCATTAATTTATCTATTTCTTTGAGAGTTTCCTGACAGAATAGGGCAGATGATTTTATTGATATTATTTCATTCTTCATTTGTCATCAGAGTTAAATTCATTGCCTAAAAAGGCACAAAGGGGTTTAAATGCTTGAAAGTTACCTGAATAATAATAAAAAATATCTAAATTTACATTAGAAGTGTGATGAATAATACGCTCTCTGCAATTATTTTTCTAATAAAACCTTCTTCGAGCGACCAGAAAAAAAACGGAATTTGTTTCATTTTCTTCGAAGAAATGGGTCGCTCATGGAGGGAGTTCAACTGGGATGGTCTCTGAATGGAGGTAAAATTAGTATTGAGCCTATGGGAATAAATTTCGTTCCACGAGAGAATGGTCGTTCAGGGAGGTGGTCGCACAGAGAGGTTTCACTGTATATTATGAAAATGCAATACATCAGCATTTTCATTCTGTGAAAAAACATGCGGAATGCTATATGGACCCTATATTTTCATATTAGGTCTATAGATACAAAACCGATGCATACTTATTCTCCCCTTGGGGCATCGACATGGTGTAAATACCAGAAAGCTGTGGCAGATGGCATTGTGGATTCCTTTACACACAAAGTAACTTTGCCTGGAGCTGTTATGGATGTTATTAAACATATTTTTAACGTACTTTCACATCCAATGTAGATAAAATGTTGTATTGGTGCATTTACGAATAATGTTAATGAATCGTTGAATTGAATGATAAGGTAATTGTGCCTCGAATCCCCAGGTTGGGATCGTTTAATAGCAGAAATTGCAGTTTATGAGTCTGCAATAATTTTCATGACGATCGTACACCGGGGCATGATGTAATGGAAAAAAATATTTATTCAGATGTTTAAAAATGTTAGATCAGCACAGGTTCAAGTTCATTATAAGCGCCTCATCAATGTTGAAAAGCGAGCATCACTAAACATAATTGATACTCGAAAAGTTAGACGAAATGAATAAAATTCTATAAATATTTAAAAAGTGAAAAGAGAAGGAAATGTGTATGCCCCTGGTGCATTTTCAATGTCTCTATTCGTAAATATTCCATAATTATTAAAGGTACTATTCAATGTAAAACACTGTTATTTAATTCGAATATGTGATTTATGATGATATGTGATTCGAATATGTGATTACTTTATTGAAAAGTCATAAATTTGAAATATTATTAATGTTGTTGTATTGTTTTAGGCCAATTTGGAAGAGCGCAGCCCCTTTTTGACCACTTAATGCACTCGGCGCCCTTTTTGACGAATTTATTCATCCGGTGCCCCTTTTCGGCTACCTTAAGCAACTGTTGGTCGTTTACAAACTTCTTCATATAACTGGTTTTCATTACTGCTATTTTTGACGCACCTTTCAGTTAATTTTCGAGCAAAATACTTTAATTGGCTTTAAGAAAAAATATGTGAACTTCGTCTGTCGAACGGGAAAAAAATAGCGAAATTCTTCAATTGGTTGGATGGAAGAAAGGAATGTGCTATTTGCAGATTAATCGCAGGGGAAAAACCCCACGAAATTTGTCGTAATGGACGCGAGGTAAAAAATGCAAAATTCTCTGATCAATTGCTATAAAAAAATCAAAATTCTTTTATCCATCGTGGAAAAAAAGTGATTTTTTTTTTCGATTGGCTGCAAGAGAAAAAAAAATTGCTAACCAATTGCTATAAAACAAATCTCAAAATGCGTTTATAAAAAAACCAGGAAACAAATTCAAAAAATTTTCAATTGGGTGTGACAAATATGATATATTCCGAAATTTGTCGATTGGTTGCGTGAAAATCGCTATAGAATTCGACCAGCGGTTCCGTAAAAAAAGTGCAGGTTTTGCTAATATGTTGCAGGGGCAAATTCAGATCCTGCCATGTTGCCAATAATGGGATAAAATTGTAGAAAATGTGTCAATTGGTTGCGGGTGAATTCATCAATTGTTTGTCGTAAAAGTTGGGAAATTTCAAAGTAGTTCGGGAAAATATCACAAAATTCTACTCATAAAAGGGGGACCCTAAACAAACCTAATATGCCTTTTTGAACAGGACATAAGATTGCTCTTCTTTTAGAACACTTCTTTCTTTAGAACACTTCTTCTTTTAGAAAAGAAGTCCTATCTATGCTTCCATGCGGAAAAAGGAGATGAAAATGTATTGAGTGGGCGCGAAAGTACCAAAAATCGAGCCTGAATTTAGCGTCTATTGATCGCAGCGCCATCTATTGTTTGTAATCCAAACTAAAATCGAAAATCACTGCAAAAAAACTTTTGACCTTATGCATAACCCTCCTGCAAGAATTTTGTTTATATCTGTCACCGTTTGCAAGTTATTGTTTTTTAAAATCAGTCAGTGCTTTTTAGGACACCCGGTATATACACTATATGGCCAAAGGTGACCGGTCACTTGCAATTTTATACGTTTTGTTAAATATCTAGAAAAATACATAAAGGAATTAACTTGAAACTGCAGGCGTGTAAACAGTATAGTATAAGTTATATATTTTCGCGAAGATTTTTTTCAGAAACCCCATGGGGGACACTCAACAAATTGAAAAAGAACAAATATCTTTTGGATAACCCTGTATAAACTAATGTAGCAAAAGCGTTCAAACTCGAGATCATTAATAAGTGGCTTATTGTAATATACTGTGTTCATTTTTATGAGGATAGCATGGATACTCGTAGAGAAATTAAGGTTTTTATAGAAACAGTCCCTAATTTCGTCAAGTTTTTTGCTTATAATTTGCAGAGTTCTCAATATAAAAAAAGTTATTTTCAGAAAATATGATAAATAACATTGTACACAATACCCTGCAATCAGAATGAAAAAATAGTAAAGATTGTATGAAAAAGGAGCAGGTTTACTAAATAATGATTCACTGCGCATGCTCGAACGTAATCAAAATATAATTTACATAATGTGTTAGCTAAATGTATTGAGCAACTTTTGTGAAAGTCTCAAAATCATAGTTTGAAAAGCCTGATAATAATCGTTTAGAGAATAAGCTCAAAATCCGTTATTCCCCAAAAGAAGCAAAAACATGAAGAGCTGTATCCAAATACAGTAGTACGTGCAGTATTGTGTATGCTATATTGGCACTAATCAATGGATATATATAAATACAACCCCTCATGTTTTGCTTCATTTTGGGAATAACGGATTTTAAGATTATTCTATAAACGATTATTATCAGACTTTTCAAACTATGTTTTTGAGACTTTCACAAAAGTTGCTCCATACATTTAGCTAACACATTATGCCCATTATATTTTGATTGCATTCGCGCATGCGCTGTGAAACATTTTTTAGTAAACCTGCTCATTTTGCATACAATTTTTTATTATTTTTTAATTCTGATTGCAGAGTATTGTGTACAATGCTGTTCGTCATGTTTTCTGAAAAGAACTTTTTTTTATGTTAATAGTCCAGGCAATAGAGACTGTATAGGGACTCTACCTAGTAAAATTAATGGTACTACTGGAAATCGGCTTTCTAGATGTTTTTTGGGTCGCTGAATCCGAATTTGTAACTTTCCACCAAAATTTTCCCCGGCAACCCCCCCCCCAAATTTTGGTAAAAAGCCCCCCCAAAAAAGGTTTTTATTAAAAAATTCCATTTTTTATTGTTTTAGTGGAAAAGTAGCTAGAAATTCAGAAAGTAGACAAAATTTGCAACAAATTAGGTACATGACATTATGACTTAGGATGAAGGGGAAGGGGGGATCTGCCTCGGAACATGCGCCGCAGTGCTGCGTGGACTAAGTTGCGCAGTTCCACTTAACCACTCACACGTTTACATTAGCCCTCCCTTAGCTTCTGTTTTTTTATTGTTTTGTTTTAATCCAAATTGACCAAACCGCTTGGTACAGTTAAAATTGAAAGAAATATTCTGAAAGATAGTACTCTTACGTCTAAAATGGCGCAATCAATTTAAAGCTGATCAGTTAACACTTTGAAAAAAAAGTCAAAAAGGGTCGTTTTTCCGAATTTTTTTTCCATTTTTCAACGTCCCTCCAGGACGCAAGTTTTGAGGTATTCACAAACCCAAAATATTCTCTTAAAGCTAAATCTTACTTTTAATCGACCGTACAATTGTTGTTTAAAAATAAGAAATTTAACCCTTTCAAATACACAAGCGAATGCCCCTCACGGAGACGATATTCTTTCTACGCTAAAAGTAACTAAACGTCCACTTTCTAGCACATTCTTTTTAGAACATCACAATAGACCATATTTACATCACCTACAAAACGTTTGAAATGTTCGGAAGCGAAGAAATATTTTTTACAAAATAAAATGGTGAAAATTTCGACGAAGTCGGCCAAAACCTGAGTGTTTCGTCGCGGTTTCAACCCTCCAGTGCGCAATTTTATAGGTACACACCAACCAAAAGTATGTTCTTAAAGCGTAAATCTTCTCCTAATCAATGGTCGAGGGTAATCAAATCAAATAGTCGAGGTAATCAGTTTAAAAATATGTGAATTTTAACACTTTGAAATATACCACAATCGCAGGTAACTTCGCGTCTCACAGAGACAATATTTTTTCTACGCTAAAAGTAATAAAACGCCCATATATTAATACAATCTTTTTAGAGCATCTCAATAGACCAGATTTATATCATCTACAAAAATTTTGAAAGGTATGCGCTTATAGAAATACTTCTTACAAAATAAAATAAGTGAAAAATTTGACGAAATCGGTAAAAACCTGAGTGTTTTGGCGCGGTTTCGCCCCCCCCAGTGAGCAATTTTAAAGGTAACTACGGACAAAAAATATGTTCTTAAAACTGAAATATTTATGTAATCGGTACAGCAATCGGTTTTAAAAAAAATGAATTTCAACCCTTTCAAATACGTCGGTTGAAAGTAGTAAAAAAAAGACATTTGGCAGGAAAACATGAGAAATGTTAAGTACACTAAAATAAAAAAAAAATCTTTTTAAGAAATTTCTTTGAAAAATGTATTGTTTCAGTAGGTAAACAAAACTTCATATTCATCTTACTTCATCGCTACATTAATCATTGCTTACATTTGGCTTTATTTTAATAGCATTTTTACATTTCAAAATTCATTTTGTTATTTCTCTAAGAACAGGAGAAGAAATTTCCTAGTACTATTTGTATTCTATGAATGACACATTGCGTAACAAACATATATTTTCATGTTTTCTTTTTTACTTATATTTAATTAAAAGTTGCATTTAAAAATAAATTTATTGAAGACAGATAAATGCGAATTTACTTTTAAATATCTATGTTTTTCTATTAATCTTTTATAACAAATTTTGCATTTTATGTTCTACAGTAATACTAATATTCATTTCATATTTCATAATTTTAAGAGAGTATTTCCGAAAAATGGATGCATATATGCAAATGCATCAATGTATGCAAAACGCATTAATAAGGAATTGCGTAATGCACTCAAGTTAAGAAATCAGTAGACTGTATTTGATTACTTGAATTATGTGCTAAATATGTCAGATTCAACATAGTTGCAAAGTTTCAACATCTCATGCTGATTGGTTAAATCACTCAACATGAGCTTTAATGAATTCCATTCTGTTACATTCTACATCCTATAATATAATCTGTGGAAAGCATGCTTTCAGAAATTCGGTGAAGGTAAGTCTAGTGGAGTATCAAATGATAAACAAAAGTAAAATTTATAATATGTAATTTCATTATTTAACTGATTTAGGCAAAACGTTAAAGCATTTCATATACATTGTCTCCACAATCAACAAGACCGACCTTTATTTTCGCAACCGTTGGTCCTAGATGCATGTTTCCAAATACAAAAACGGTTTAAATAAGGTAAAGAATTATTTTTAAAACGATTTGGGTCAAGAAAAAAAATTATCAAAAAATTAAGAAATTTAAATTTTTATACTGTCCCCCGGTCCTATAAGTGACATTTAGTAAAAATTTACTGTGGCACTAATCAATTTTAACTTTGAGCTTTATAACTTTGAAATTTACGATTTGAGAAAAATCCTGACGTGATGGTTTAAAATGGAGGTCATTTTCGGATTCAGCGCTAAAAAATACATAAGAATCTATTCTCAAAAGCTAAAAAACATGGCACAACCCCAAAGTTGAAACACAGTTTAATCTAACAGCATTTTAAAATATGTATCATTTTGTAAAGAATTGAGGCTGCAGTTTTTCATCCTTTTATTTAACAAAAAATTCTGTTTTTTTATACTCTTATGTATTCAGTACAAATTGTATATTTTACAGTAATATGTCAGAATGATTAAAAATTTCAAATTTATATTGAAACGCTAATTTTACTCTCAACCATTTATTTAATATATCGGACGAAATTATATTTCTACTAAGTTTGTGAATGACCCCTAATTTGCGGCAAAAAATATGCTACAACTTTAAACAGCTATTACTCGGTCAACTTCAATAGTAGAATAACGGAACATTTTTTTTCCTTACTTTTCAGTGTAACAGAAAAATTTTGCTAAATATAACTTATAATTATCTTATAACTTATATAAACTTATAATACATAACTTATAATATAAATAAAAATTTAGATTCTGTAATTCTTCGCTAATTGTTTTTTCGCTTCAAACTTTTTTTTTATCGCAACTCTACGCCTATTTTTGACCATTTTTGTAATTGGAAGTATGCATCTAGGACCAAAGTTTGCTAAAATAAAGGCCGGTCAGATTATACGTGGACACCCTCTATAATTTGCAGTACGCCATACTTTACATAATTAAAATTGCGCAGTAAAGCATTGGCTAAATATAGCATATGATTTAAATGTTAAATAATTAATGTTAGAAAAAAAATGCAACATATTTTATAAAAAATTTAAATATAATGCTAATCCTTGTGATAAATAAGAGATTTTTAATAATGAATTGTAAAGCATCCAGATCGACTCTTGAAATATAATTCTCTTTTAAAATGCAACCCATTATAATAGCTATATTTCATATGTAACTGGACAATACAGAGCATTATTTATAGATTTCTATCTATAAGTAGAAAATGGTCTATGTAAATCATAATTCGTATTAACTGTCAAAAGATTCTGAAATTTTATTTTTTCTTAATTATATCTATGATAATTTATAAATAAAATATTCACACGAATTTGAAAAGAATTTTTGAAGTCAGTAGGAGAAATAGTTAAAAAAAAATTCGTTGAAACGAAATAAATTTTACTTTATTTTGTAACAAATGTGTTTTACGTAAAGTCTTTTACATGAAATTTTATGCTAAACTTTTTACAGACAAATTAATAGAAGATTCGCATTTTATAATTTTACGAAAGTATGTCCGTATAATCGAGCAACTCCCGCAAAGTCTGCATGTATAATACAACCAAGTGAAACACTACTAGTCTGGAATTCATCCAACAAGGTTTTATTACATGAATTATGTATATCAGTGTGATTCACATTGATGTCATTCATGTTAATTTCATAATATTTTTGCTGGTGTTGATTAATTCAATCATTCAATATATTTTTAATTAATTTCATTCTGTCACATTTTATTTTCAGTACCATGAGTGGTCGAAGAGCTCAATTTCTGAAATGAAATTATTTTAAATATTTAATGATAAATAAAAGTGTAATTTCTAAAATTGCAGTACCTCTTATACCTTTGGTACAGATTTATTTTATATTAACGTAGTTTCAATTTCAGAACCGGTTCCGAAAGTGAAATTAATTTTTAAAAAAATCTCAAACCAAAATCAAAAAAGTAAATTCTAGCCCGATTGTAGATCATCCTCTGCTATGCAATGCAAAAATATAAAAATCAAAGCGATATATTTGAAAATAAAGCTCCCATAGACTTAGCATTAGTGTTCGAGTTCTAACCGGTTATTATTAATAATAACCTTGTATTTTGGTAAATTTGATGAATATTGCATATTAATCACATTTACCAGTTATTATTAAACATTACCAACGAAATTTGGACAATATGATTAATTAAGCACAGTAACGAGTGTGTCCTTTACTGTCATATGTACTATTATAACTGCATCCCACATAGCCAGTGTTGCCAGTGAGCTACTTTTTTTAAATTCAGATTTCTTGATTGCCACCACTTTCTTGAAATGGTTAAATCACCTTTGCTTTCGCCTTAATTAATATGTCAGTTAATAAGGCGCATTTTACCATTTCAAAAAAGCGGTGCAAATCAAGGATCTGAATTTTAAAAAAGTAGCCCACCTGGCAACACTGCACAAAGCACATTTGCTTCCTCACGACATCCCCAGGAGATTGACAATAACCATCATCCCCCAGGCATCCTGCAGGATGCTGAAAAATGTCATCGGGAGTTCCTCAGGAACAGAAAATGTCCGGCTTTCAGCCCCCTGTGGAGCTCACCTCTGGGGACGTTCCTCTGGTTACCCCCAAGGATGAATGATTGATTTAAATTATTTTTTTTTTTTGCATTGGATAGCTGGAGATGAACTACAACCGGTCTAGTTTATACTTTTATTTTTCCCTGTAATCTGAAATGCGATTCTTTAGAGATTTCTGATTTCTAATGTACCGACAAACATTTTTCTTTTGTTGTATCAGAGTTAAAGATGAAACAGTTTACTGCTTATTCTCGGAATAACATATTTGCCCCTTTCAATGAATCTTGTTCGCTAGAATTGCATGCTCTTTAGAAAGCTACATAGATTCTTCAACTGACAAAATTGACTCGAGGCAGGCGAGTCTGTATTATTCATGGTCCACTGATAAACAGTAAATATTCTCATCTTACCTGACTAGGCATTGCAAGCTAAAAAAGTCCTTCCGACCAGTGCCGGGAGGAAGAGGTAGCTTTCATTTTCCTTATTTTAAAAAAGCCAACTTATATTATTCAAACACACGAAGCTCAATTTAGTGGAAACCGAATATAGGAGATTCAATATTAATTTTTATCAATACTAAATCATTATGAATGAGAATTTCGCGAAATTAGTCAGCTTTATCCAAGCTGCTTTTATTTAAACTAACTTATATTTGGCTGCCAAATTCGGCGATTTCTTAAAGTTCCTGCCATTTTAAGACAACATGGTGGATGAGGCTAATCAGTGAACTTGGTCGAGATCTTAGTAATGGCTGTGCACATGCTGACTCACATCGGAATCGGTTGATATATACGAGTGCTGTCGCAGGCAAAAAATAAGTTTTTCAAAATGTCACCCACATTAGAAATTGAAACTGCTATATCTGAGCCATTTTTTAAGATAAAGACAAACAAAAAATGCTCGTGAATGCTTATATCAAGGTCAAATACTTATGAAAGAAACCTTTTTCAATTTCTTTTTTTTTTTTTTTTTTTTTTTTTTTTTGCACCTCACTTGAAATATAATTTTTTTTTAATTTAATGGCCGCCATTTTGAAACAAGATGGCTGATGAAGCTGGCCAGCGAACTTGGTTGAGATATTGATGTATACTATCCACATGCCTTCTTCCATCGAAATAGGCGAATACGTGTGTTATCGCGTGACAAATACAAGATCGTTTCAAAGTGTTAGCCATGCTAGACATTTAAAGTGCTATAATTCAATATTTTTTAAGATATAAACAAAAGAACAAATTTTCAGAAACAAAAACTGCTCCAGAATCTTTGTATCAAGGCCAGACACACAAAAAAATTCATTCATTTTCCAATTTTTTAATACTTTATTTTAAATTTTAAATTACTTTTTTTTAAAATGGCAACCCTTTTGAAACAAGATGGCGAATGAAGCTGGCCAACGAACTCGGTCGAGACATTGGTATGTACTATGTACAGATCAAGTTACATCCAAATCGGTTCATAAATACGCCTGTTATCGCGTGACAAAAATCAGGTCGTTTTAAAATGTTAGCCACAATAGAAATTCAAAATGCTATAACTCAGCCATTTTTTTAGATATAGACGAAACAAAACCTGTTCCGGAATCTCTGTATTAAGGTCAAACACATACGAAGAAAATCTTTTTCATTTTCCAATTTTTTGGTATCTCATTTTAAATTTTAAATTTTTTAAATTTTTTTAAATGGCCGCCATTTTGAAACAAGATGGCGGATGAAGCTGGCCAACAAACTCGGTCGAGACATTGGTGTGTAATATGTACACACCGAATTACATCCAAATCGGTTCATAAATACATCTGTTATCACGTGACAAAATTCAGGGCACTTCAAAATGTCAGCCATGCTAGAAATTCAAAATGCTATAACTCAGCCATTTTTCAAGATATAGACGAAACAAAAACTGCTCCCGAATCTTTTTATCAAGGTCAAACACATAAGAAAAAAATATTTTTTCAATTTTCAATTTTTTTTGGTACCACATTTCAAATTTAAATTTTTTTTTTAAATTTAAATGGCCGCCATTTTTAAACAAGATGGCGGATGATGCTGGCCAACGAACTCGGTCGAGACATTGGTATCTACTATGTATAAACGAAGTTACATCCAAATCGGTTCATAAATACGCCTTTTATCGCGTGACAAAATTCAGGACGTTTCAAAATGTCAGCCACGCTAGAAATTCAAAATGCTATAACTCAGCCATTTTTTAAGATATAGACGAAACAAAAACTGCTCCGAAATCTGTGTATAAAGGTCAAATACATAAGAAAAAAATATTTTTCCATTTTCAATTTTTTGGTACCACATTTCAAATTTTAAATTTTAAAAAAATTTTTAAATGGCCGCCATTTTGAAACAAAATGGCGGAGGAAGCTGGCCAACGAACTCGGTCGAGACATTGGTGTGTACTATGTACACACCTAATTACATCCAAATCGGTTCATAAATACGAGAGTTACAGTGTGACATAGGTCAGATATATATATATATATAGAAGTAATACTAGATGGCAGCACTAAATTTGTCTCTTTAAGATAGCTCTAATTGTTAATTTTTCTAGCTCCATTTCAGTTATAATTTAATACACCAGGGGGTATATTTAGCTAAATTTTGACGATATTGTTAAACTGTTATTAATTAATTTAATAGTGCATTTTAAATAATGTAATTAATATCTATTTATTTTATATTAGATTCAATGTGTTTAACAAGGTATTTCAAATTTTATTTCAAAATGTATTAACTGCATCCTTTGGTATCATTTACTGTGATTTCTTAACTGTTTTATTCACCTTAATCTTTTTGATATACTGGCAGCCATGTGCGCGTGGATTTTTGTAAAATACTGAAATATTAATCGGTATGGTGTTTATTATTTATATTTTATATCCTATAAATATTTAAATACGTTTTATTGATTTTTCCATTTCATATTATTTGTTTCTATTCTGCTTTCATTTTTAATCAATTCACTTGATTTTATGGTTGTTTGCGCACAGGGGAAAATAACTTTTAGCTTTAGCTTATTTTTCCCACAGAAAACAACCATTTTGCTTATATCATTGAATTCTGTGCCCTTGATAACGTAATTCAATGTATAAGCTTTTCAATTTTTGTCGGTGTCCACTTTTTTCTTTTTCTTCCATAATAATTCTTATATTAATTTTTTTTTTTAATACTTACAGCTTTAATTCATAATATTTGACTGTGGAAGGTTATGTTTAATTAATGGTTATATATTAGCATTCAAATTACTATGATGCATTTGCGCAAGTAATTATGAATGTATGCTTTTTACGATATTTTTAAATATCTTTTCATTTTGAATGTCAACAATTCATTTTGATGTATTTTTTCCTTATGGTATCTTATATATATTTATATATATTCCCAGGTCGCTAAATTATTTAGCAATCTTTTTAATATTATTCGCTTAGATCATTGCTGCAATTAGCGCACTATCTATGTGTATTATCAATATGATTTCTACCATGTAGTTATCTGATACCTATTTTAGGATTCCATTAATTTTTTCATTCTTATCATTGCAACGATTTATTTAATGTTTTTTAATTTTCTAGTTATGATTTTATCTGAATTTTCTTGAAGTTAGTGTATGATATTGTCCTATATATTTTCTATTTTTGCTATAGCTTTACATAATTATGTAGAGATAATCATTTTATATATACATTAATTTGGTAGCAATAATTATTCCTATTCATAGATTTAATGTTAATTTGCTTTAGTTTAAATTCATTTTAATTTGATCTGAGTAGTTAGTTGGGTATGCGTTTTGGTTGTCTTTGCATGGTTATAGTTTTTCTAGGATTTGGATGTTATGCGGATCTTTTTTGACTTATTTGTTATAAAATAGTTTAGTGGTTTCTTGCTATTATTAGTCTACGATATTTGGGTTTTCATAATTCGGTTATGGATAATTTGAAGATTGTTTCTGCGTTCTGCTTCTATTATTGTAAATATTGTATATATTTTTTCTTACTCAAGTTTTATTATTTAATCAAGGCTAATTTAATTAAATTATTAAAATTTCTTATTTTTATGGCAATTATTGCATTTTCCATACATAATTTTTATATGGCAGTTCTTATTTAACATCTCGATACTGGCAAGATACACTTAGCATCTATGCAGTGTAGTGCCCGGTACAGGAATAATAATTGGGTTGTTCCTGGATCGTCATCCAGCGACCATTTATACTCTCCCCCTCGTCCTTTATTTTTTCGTAAGTGCTATGATTCTCGGTGCAAGACATGTCCATACGCTGCTCAGACACAAATTGTCTCAGATCCTAATTATTCAAGTTTTTGTAAAGCATTTAATGTTATTTATAGTATAAAATGCAAGTTATGTAATATGAAATATATTGGTGAAACATCAGGACCAATTCATAAACGAATCAATCATCACCGTTCAGACTCTAATAACAACAAAGCAAAAAATATACAATCTACAGCTGAAATTCAACATTTTCATAAACATCTATTTAAAAATACGACAATTGAAATCCTTCAAATTCTAAAAAATAAATCAGAACGTCTTTATATGGAATCATTATATATGAAATATTATAACACAATTTATCCTTATGGACTTAATAGTGAAGTATTTAACAGACCTGTCAAAGTCTTCACATCTATAAATAACAATATTGATTATTCTCCAATTTATCCTACTCTTAATCATAATTTAAATGCTAAAACAACACGTAATAAACGCGGAAAGGGTTCATCATCAGTTGTAGTTTCCAAAAAATCTATCACAAAACAAATTAATGATCTTCAACGAAATTACTTAGAGAATTATAACTGGTTGTTAATTCGAAAAAACATCTTTGCTATTAAAAAGAAACAGCTTGTACAACATTTAAATGTCTTTCTAAGTAAATCTTTCTCTAAACATTTCTCTGATATTTACTTTGACCTTATTATGAGTAGGGTTAATCTTTTAAATATTAATTTACAAAAAAAACACAAAATTCAGAACATGAATACTCAAATGATAATTACTTTTTCAAATCACATATTTAATAAAATTAATATCAATTCTATAATTAATGATAAAAATTGTTTTTTTCCTATCAATAATCTTCATATATCAAAAACCTTTAAATATCCGAATACAATTGGGAGAAAGATTTTTAACTACAATACATTTTCAAAAAATACATCTGCTGCAAGTAATTTTCCGTGTAACTGCAAAGACCCCACTCTAAAAAAAATACATAAACAATGATCATGGACATATAATCACTGGAAATCTTGATATTGTTCATGATTTTAAATTGAAACAACTAATGGGTTATGGTACTAAATATAGACTTCCATCTAAATTTAATGTTAAATCTATTATCAAACAGTTTACATATGATATTGATATTTTTATTTATAAAATTTCTATCTCTTATAATAAGCCTATTGAATATTTTAATCAATGGAAGATATTAGTAATTGAAAAATTAACTATGGCTTTAAAAAATAATATTGCTGATTTGGTTTCTATTAATACAAAGCATTATTTCCAACAAATTACTAAATTACAAAAAAACTACGTTATTACATATGTAGACAAATCTCCTAACAATTATGCTATTATATGTAAATCATATTATCACCAACTTCTTACAAATTCTATTTCTTCTAATAAGTCATTTCAAAAAACTAATGAAACTGTAATTGTAAATAATCGTAAAATTCGAAGTTATTATAAACTATTAAATATTTTATCTACTAATTTTAATTATCCATATTTAGTTCTTATTCCCAAATTTCATAAAACTCCTATTAAATTTAGGATTGTTACTATTGGTTGTAATACATATAATAATAAAGCCAATACACTTCTCTTAAAAATTCTTAATCAATTATATGTACTTACTACAAATAATGATAATACACATTGTATAAAAAATAGCTATCAACTTGTTAATATTTTAAAAAATCTTCATTGTGTTTATAATATAACGACATATGACTTCAAAGATCTTTTTAATAATATAGACCTATTAGATTTACATAAAATTATAAATGCATTATTTAAAAAATATTATAAAAAACTGGAATTACCATCTAATATAGATATTGCATATTTTAAATCTTTAACTAACTTCATTATCTATAATAATTATATATTGCAAGATAATACTTTATATTTACAGCATGTCGGTATACCACAACGCGGTTGTACTTCCAGTTTACTCTCAGACTTATACTTATATCATTATGAACGTAATTTTACTAATAATAATCTACATTTCTATCGTTATATTGATGATATCATTTTAATTGATACTGATCAATCTGCAATTACTCGATTTCCAGTTGATTATCCCACTAATTTGGAATTAACGGAAAACCTTTTATCTAACAATACAATTAACTTCTTAGATCTTAAAATTACAATCAAAGACAATAAAACAATCACAGATTTATATGACAAACGTAAAGAATTTAAATTCAAAGTTAATACATTTACAAATTTTAAATCTTGTCTACATCATTCTGTATTTCGGAATATAATACTTAATCATTTATATAATAAAATGTTTATGTTCTTCTCCTCTAATTAACAATAATATTAAAAACCTAATTTATGATGCATTAAATCATGGTTTTCCAAAAAAATTCATATATTCATTAATATACAATTAGTACTTTTCTTACATGATCTATTAAAACAAATTAACACATGCGTAAACAAAATTACAAAAAAATTATAAAGTAAAAAAATATCTATAAAAAATTAAAAATTGTAAAATAATATAAAAAAAATATTATTGGTTGGTTGGGTGGGTAGATGTTAGAGTACGGAGGAGGGTGGTGTTGTCAGGATAATACGCAATGGTTAATTATATATATATAAAAAAAACAAAAAAAAACAAAAAAAAAACAAAAAACAAAAAAAAATGGGGCTCTTGTATTATTACTATATTTTTGTTACGTATTTTATATGGATGTTGATTTGATATTTTATATGTAATTGGAGAATTTCATTAATATTATAATTAGCCTAATTATTGATTAATCTAATTTACAATTATTTGTTATTAAATTTTAAATTTACTAAGGACAATATCATATTAATTACTAATAGTATGCCATTCTTATAGTGAATAATATACATATAAGTATGTATAATATAAATATAGTTATACTGTATGCATTAAAATTGGGTAATTATTTTTTATTATTATTACTCTATTCTTTTTAATATTTATAATCGGTTTAATGTTTTTGAATGTCCCACATTCATACTTTATGTTTTTTATGGATGGCTGAAGATAATCCACACTCTATATTTGTGCTTTTTATGTAATGGGTATTTAAGTATCATTTAACCTTCTATTTACTTCCACATGTTTTTTATTTCCTGTTCATTTTATAAATATCTGATATATAATTCATAAAAAATAATTTTTATATTTAATAATTATTTATATTAATTATTACTGAATTTTATTTTGTTTTATAGCATATAGCTATATGCTATATATTATCAATGTTCTAGAATTATTTATTTCTTAGTTTTATTTTAAATAAGTTAGCTAATAGAATATATTGAATGCTTTTAAATTTTATTTACAATAGTTTTTAAATACATTGTGTGGTTTATATCCGGTTTATAATTCTCTATATATAAGGATATGTTTGGTTTTGCTGTTTATACAGTTATTTACATTCAAAGGCTTACAATTATTTATACAGTTATTTACATTCAAATGCTTACAAATATTTATCTTGCGTTAGTTGTTTAATAGAAGTAATACTAGATGGCAGCACTAAATTTGTCTCTTTAAGATAGCTCTAATTGTTAATTTTTCTAGCTCCATTTCAGTTATAATTTAATACACCAGGGGATATTTTTAGCTAAATTTTGACGATATTGTTAAACTGTTATTAATTAATTTAATAGTGCATTTTAAATAATGTAATTAATATCTATTTATTTTATATTAGATTAAATGTGTTTAACAAGGTATTTCAAATTTTATTTCAAAATGTATTAACTGCATCCTTTGGTATCATTTACTGTGATTTCTTAACTGTTTTATTCACCTTAATCTTTTTGATATACTGGCAGCCATGTGCGCGTGGATTTTTGTAAAATACTGAAATATTAATCGGTATGGTATTTATTATTTATATTTTATATCCTATAAATATTTAAATACGTTTTATTGATTTTTCCATTTCATATTATTTGTTTCTATTCTGCTTTCATTTTTAATCAATTCACTTGATTTTATGGTTGTTTGGGCACAGGGGAAAATAACTTTTAGCTTTAGCTTATTTTTCCCACAGAAAACAACCATTTTGCTTATATCATTGAATTCTGTGCCCTTGATAACGTAATTCAATGTATAAGCTTTTCAATTTTTGTCGGTGTCCACTTTTTTCTTTTTCTTCCATAATAATTCTTATATTAATTTTTTTTTTTTTTTTAATACTTACAGCTTTAATTCATAATATTTGACTGTGGAAGGTTATGTTTAATTAATGGTTATATATATATATATATATATATATATATATCAATTTTGAACGGAGGGTGGTTTCGGGGTCTGGGGGTCATGATCGATGAAAATATACCAAAATTTTTTGAAATCGCTTTCCTCCGAACGGCTGCAATAGGTAGGCTTTTTGTAATGAAAGCTACCTAAAAGAAGCAGGGAAAATAATTTATTATAAAATACTTAAAATAAAATGTTCTCTAAATAGGAAATAGCTTTTCTAAATGGATATGTTAATTAAACAAATCAATGTAAAATACCCCCGAGTTCAGAATTTTGGAGAAATTGACAAAATTTTAGAAATTTAGAAAATATTGTTATTTAGAAAAGATAGATAAACATTTATCTATATTTTCTGAATTCATGTCTTATATATATATATATATATATATCTGATGTTCTCAAAATAGAGACTTCCCTTTTATTGTTAAAATTATAAATAATAATATTAAGTAAAATAATATGAAAAATATAAGAGAAAATAATTAATAAATCAAACTTATGATTAAAAAAATATAGTAAAACATCTATAATAGACACTTTGTAATAGTGGAAAATTTCAACTTAGCGAATATTTTCTCTTCAGATGAGCCGAAAGTTGTTACCCAGTGTCGAGTTAGAAAATTTAAATATACTTGGAATTTGTATGAATTTATATCATTTACATGAAGAATTTGTTCTTTTAAACGAAAGTCTTTCTAAACAGAGCTCGTATCAGGAACCCCGAATTATTAATATTTTAAAAATCAAATGCGAGATTTCATCGAAAATGTAATCTCTTTAAGTGGCGTTAAAAGCCTTTTCATATTTTAACAAAATAGCGAATCCAGAGCTTTATAGTGTGCGGAATTTTTATTTCAAGCAAGACGGCTACTTGTGGTAGATTTTTCTAGCCATCGCACACACACCCACAACACGGACAAACTGTCTTGTCTTATTAGTATAGATATTTTAAACATTTAAGTAGCAGAAAAATGTATCCTAAATTCCTTTCCAGGAAGATCTTCCTCAGGATTGACTTCCTAGGTGCTTCCATAGGAATGGCTTCCCCTGTACGTCCCCAGTAATAGCTTCCCAGGTATTTCCCCAGGACTGACGTCCTCGGAAGTTGCTCCGTAGTATGTCACTGGGAGCTCAATCCTGAGAAAATCTTAAAAGTCATTCCTCAGGATGTCCCTATTTTATTATTTTAGTATCGGGAGGAATTTGGGATGACTTGGCGCTCCCGGAGAAGTTTTCGGGAGCTTTCGTGCTATATGGGATGAAGCAACTAACGAAAAATAATTGTTAAGAAGCAATAATAATTAATCACAAGATGTGTCGTGTTAATAGTACATCAAGGCCTTGAAGATAATTATTTTTATAATTACTGAATCAATTAGGTAGAAATTTTAAACACTGAAATAATGAAAGACTAAATAATACAGTTTTATAATGCATACTTTTAGCAATGGATACTAAGAAAAATATAGCATAAGTAGAAAGTTTCAAATTTAGACTTATAGGAAATTAATTTTAACAAACAGCAAATATATTAAAAGAAGTTACTGTCGGAATGAGACAATTCTTACTCCAATAATAGAAGAAAATTAGGTAGGTCATATGTCCTTAACACGCCCAGAAGTGCCAAATTCGAGGGTCATCGAAATTCGAAGCAAATACAACTTGTCAGTAAGAGAAAGATGGACTGAGTGTTTAAAATACAATATTATTATTTTTATAACAAACAACAAATTGCAAACAAATTACATTAGAAAAACAACATTATAACATTTCTAATAAATTATTTATTTTGGTAGAAAGAGCTATTGTGGCATTTGGAGTTACAATGAGTGTTTGATGTTTTTAGATTTGCAGCCGCTTGAGTTACAATTGCCTTTACAATTGGAATATTGAAATCCTTGATCAACTAAGTTGGAATTCTTAGAAGGACATCCTCTTACACCTATTTCATTCACTGGAACTTCATTATCTGAAATTAAATTTTCCTTGCAGGCAGTCAAATCATTCCTTCTATACAGTTGATTTAAAATGGCATCTTTTGTACCAAGTTTATATTGGTTTCCATTTCCTTAGAAAATATAAGAGCTATAATATTTCGGCTATCAGCCTCACCTATGACTACCTGAAGTGCTCTTATTCGAACGGTTTCTCCTGCATTTGACTTGGAAATTTTAACTTCGAAAGCCGTAACATTTTTTTTTTCGTTTGCTTATTAGGCAACTGTTTAGCTTTAGCTTCTTAACTATTTTTTTAGACTTCACTTACAGAAAAAGAAGAGTCTTCCTTGTGTTATTCAAAATTTTCTATCTCGAAATCACCGAAACTTTTTTCTCTTTCGATTTCAGAATTATGTTGTTCCCCTTCAATTTGGCCAACATTTTCATTACTGTTTTTGACTGAAGCAGGAACAGTTCCTTCCAAGTGTTAGTTCGAATTATCCAGTTTCACAACCATATTGTCATCATTCATTGAGCCTATATCCTTATCTTCGGTTGAAATTGTTGTCTGATGTTGGATATGATTACTAGACTGATTTCTTATTCAACAAGATCGTCTTCACTTGTAATTCCTGACAAAGTATCGACTCGCAAATATGCTATTTAACCTATATTCGCTTTTTAGCCAAATAAAGCTTCATATGGATTGCGATTTGCTCCAGAGTGGCGTACTCTATTTATCATAAACTGAATAAATTTTATTCTTTCTGACCACTTTGTTTTAATGTTAGATTCAAGGCAATAGTCCAGTCAAATTAGGTTAAAAAAGGGCTTAAAGTGGAATATTCTGGTGTAATTGTTTTTTGTGTCTAACTTTATGTTTTCGGGGGCGCTGAACACGAATCTGAAGTTGTCCAATAAAATATCTCTCGGCAAATATGAAAAATCGTGAAAAAACCGCTAAAAATCGCAGATTTGTTTGGTTTTTCGCTTATAACTTGCAAAGTAAGCTTTTTACGCAAAAGGTGACCCTATATTAAAATACAGACGAGAAAATTACCTGTAATTCATGTTCTTATCATTTGTATTGTATGACATATGGCTTCCGTAGAGGCATTGAGAAATCGGCGAAAACCAGTAATTTTGGAAAATCGCAAAAAAAGATGTTCTTAGCCTTTCCGTTCATAACACTAAAAGTAAGCATTTCACTGTAAACATTTGCTGGCGTACTCACTTATTATTAGGTTATATATTATTATGATGTAGGTATGCACTGTGACCTCGATAATCCGGCATTCAGAGATCCGCAACTTAAAAAATCCACCTCCTTTTTTTCTCTTCCAACTTACGGCAAGAGCAAAAATAGCAATTATTTTCCAATTAAAAACCAAGGTAAAAACGATGCATTAGCGGACAACGAGATCGCGTACTCTGTGCTAAATAGAATCCTCGATAACACTGATAGCAGCTCAAAGGAACGAGGATGAGGACTTAACAGAAGATAAGTTCTCACTGAAAAAATGCATAAATTTGACCGGAAAATTAACGTCATCTTTAAAGAAACAAGATTGTATTCCCGAAATCGATATTCGTCACTTGCATAAAATCCAAGAAAGAAGATAGTTACTGACATTGATGCTTGAGAAATTACATGAGAAGAAATGCCTGCACTACTTATCAGATTTTTTTAAACATATAAAAATCTGTAAAAAAAATTTAATGTCACTAAAGTAAGTTTTTTAAACATTCAGTTTTCTCTTTTTCTCACGTCAGTATCATTTGGGTATGTATAAAATTACGAATAAATGTCACTATCAAGAAAATCGTGTACATACTTTTGATATTTTTTTCAGAAATTTATAATTTTTAAAAATCAATTACATATTTACAGTAGCTGACATTCCCACAAAACAGGTACGAGAAGATGCGGATACACTTATTGTTACTGCAGCAAGGGACCTTGCACTACTACATAACTCTGTAGTTATTTTGGGTGAAGACATTTGCTAGTTATCATCGATTTGCCGCTGTAGTGGTGTACATTCAAATGTATACTTTCTAAAGCCAGGCAAAGGGGCTGTTTCACCACTAATTTTTTCTTCTGACTGCAAACTTAATCAATCGATTGCTATCAACATATTATTTTTGCATGCCATGGGAGGCTGTGATACTAGTTCAGCCTTGTTCAAAGTAGGAAAGATGAGATTTCTTCAGGCTCTCAAGAAAAACCTTGCATTAACTAATACCATTGAGGTTTTTAAAGACCCTATGGCAGATGCTGATGTAGTTACTGGTTTGTTATCTTGGGTCTGCATACAAGACATCAATCCATTTGGCGTCCTTACCTCCTGCTGAGTCTGCTGCTCAGCAACATTCCTTTAGAATACCTTTTCAAGTTCAACAACGGCTTGGGCAGGAAAAAGATCCTGAACAATGTGGTTGAAAGAAAAGAAAAGATGGTCTAGAGCCAGTAACCACGCTACAGTCATCAGCACCTCGAGCCGTTTTGAAACTTATTTCTTGCAAATGCAAGAAGACCTACCAGAAAAACTTTGGATGCAAAGAAGCAGGCCTAAAGTGCTCCAATATGTATGGGAAATGCGTAAGCAGTTGTAATAACATGCCTCTTACTGAAATCGAGGAAGACTAGGACGATGCGGAATTCCCTGAAGTACTACTTGAAGGTAAATATGCATAAATAATTCTGTCTCACCTTTGCTTTTTCAATAACTTTTTTATTTTTGTGATCAAAATATTTATCTTAATACAGTGGTATAACTACTCAATTCTCAAATAATTAGAAATAAATCATAAATTGTTTTTTTTTTAAACGGTGGTTCGTAATATAATAGGCTAATATGTTTCCAAACTTGAGGTCCAAAAGTAACCTATTCATGACTTGAGTTGTAAAAGAGGAGTAACAAAAGAAAGATGCAAAAATCATGTTATGATAAAATGTTGCATGAATCATTACTCACTTAATTACAATTAGTTCCACCGTTTTTTAAAATACTATGTGCGCCAGAGCTGCTCAGGAACCTAAGCTTCGAACCTTGGATATTTGCAGCCTTCGCCTACGGCTGGGGCAGCAATCTACCCCCTCGGGGCGAAAACGGCTCTTTCGCACCCAGGTTCTTAAATAAATATTATATTTAATTAATTTTTCTTTTTAGATATAGAAGAGTTGGAAAGCATGCCTGCAATCATGCAACCTTTGGCCAAGAGGGTACGGTTTGACTAATGAGTGTCATTTCAAGTCAATAATCATTTAATAATAAGTGTTGTATAAAAAAATACTTACCTACCTATTTTATTATACCATAGCTGCCAACTTTTACGCTTTTTTGCTACCACTAAAATTTAATAGAGATTTTCGCCTTGTTTAATCCTGAGATTTCGATGATTAAATATGACAATATTTATTATAAAATTTTAGTGGCAGGAAAAAAGCGTAAAAGTTGGCAGCTATGTTATACTGTATAATATTAAACACTCACTGATCATTAATCACGTTTTAACCTTTTGTTGTATCTATAAAACCTAACGTTAACATTTCACATATCTGTGCAAACATCTAATGATGCATTTTGTATGTTTTCAATAAAGAGACAACTGACTGATCTGTGCATTCATCATTGTTTTTCTCAAAACTATTCAAGGTCCAAAGAAAATTACTTGCACATAAATTGTAGAGAATTGTATCAATTTCGGAAATACAGTCTTGTTTCTTTGAAGATGACGTTAATATTTCGGTCAAATGTATAAATCTTTTTCGGTGAGACCTTATCTTCTGCCAGGTCCTCATCCTCGGACTCTGAGCTGCTACCGGTGTTATCGAGGGCTGTATTTGGCACAGCGTCAGCGATATCGCTGTCAGCTAATGCGTTTTTTATCTCTGTTTTTAATTCGAAAATAATTGCTATTTTTACTTTTCCCGTAAGTTGGAAGTGAAAAAAAAAGGGAGGAGGGAGATGACTTTGATGCCGGATTTTTTAAGTTGCCGGATCTCTAAATGCCGGATTTTCGAGGTCACACTGCATACCTACATCATCATAATATATAACCTAACAATAAGTGAGTTCGTCAGCAAATGTTTACAGTGACATGATTACTTTTAGTGTTATGAACGGAAAGGGTAAGAATATCTTTTTTTGCGATTTTCCAAAATTACTGGTTTTCGCCGATTTTTCAATGCCTCTACGGAAGCCATATGTCATATAATACAAATGATAAGAACATGAATTATAGGTAATTTTCTCGTCTGTATTTTAATATAGGGTCATCTTTTGCGTAAAAAACTTACTTTGCAAGTTATAAGCGAAAAACCAAACAAATCTGCGATTTTTAGTGGTTTTTTCACGATTTTTCATATTTGCCGAGAGAAATTTTGTTGGACAACTTCAGATTCGTGTTCAGCACGCCCGAAAACATAAAGTAAGACACTAAAAACAATTACACCAGAATTTTCCACTTCAAACTCTAATTTGACTGGACTACAAGTGGATAATATATTTTGAATGCCTTGGTTTGCTCTTTCTACTGAGACTTGTGATTAACTGTGTCTTGGTTTAATATGAAAACGTTTGAGTAGATTCCGTATTTCACAAACTTCTTCAATAATTTTACTAGGAAATTCTTGGCCATTGTCACTTTGCGTATTGAACGGTGCTCCAAATATTATGAACACATACATTAGGTTATAAGGAACGTCCTCCACTAGTTTTGTTTTTAAAGCTCTTAACTGAATAAATTTCGAACACTCAAAAAAAATAACTACTTGCCATGCAAAATAGTGAGAATTGGCAAAAAATAAATATTAGTTAGTTGAAAAATGCAATAATGTGGAAGTTATGACTCTGATTCAGCATACTTACAATGTTTCAGCTAGTGTGGACTGATTAGATCACTCAACATGAGCTTTAATGAATTCCATTCTGTCACATTCCAGTTCTATACTATAATCCTCTGGAAATCCTGTTTTCAGATTTTCAATAAGTTAAGTTGAGTGGAATATCTAATGATAAATAAAGAACGATTTATAATTTGTAATTTCATTATGTAACAAGTTTAAGAAAAATGTTGAAACTTCATATATATTATTTGAAGTACAGTTTATTTTTACAATTAAAATATGCGCACTAAATAATTGATTAAGTATAGTGTATTAATAAAAAAAATATTTAATGGTATCGATAAAATGCAATATACCGTATACGAAATTTAAATCTATACTAATATTATAAAGAAGTAAAAAATGTTTGTTTGTCTCTGGAGCTACGGAACCTATTTCAAAAGTAAGGGTATCAAAATGATGGTGTTAGTCCAACATAGAACATAGGCGGTATTTTATGTCGGTGCCACTACACCAAAAGGAGTGAGGACCACAGGAACAAAAAACGTTCTAAAAATGCAATTTTTGTGTTATGGAAGGGACTAGAATCGTGAAATTTGGAATGGTAGTTCCTTATCAGATATAAATGATATCTAAGAACACTTTCTAAACAATTCGAAATTTAAAAGGGGTGAAAATGCACAAAAGCGTTCTGAAAACGTTCTAAATGGTGGTTTCCACAGAATCTCAAGAAATACCAAACCGATTTAAAAAATAATGGTGTCAACATGATGGTGTTATGAACGCTCCAAGATAGGCTATATTTTATGTCGGTGCCACTACACCAAAGGGGGTGCAGGAGCAAAAAACGTTCTAAATTGCGGTTTTTGGCGTTACTGAAGGGCCTAGAAATATGAAATTTGAAATATTAGTTACTTATTAGATATAAAGAATTTCTAAGAACAGTTCTTAAAAAATTAGAAATTTAAAAGGGGTGAAAATGCGCGAAAAGCGTTCTAAAAACATTCTGAATGGGGTTTTTTTTACACAATCTCAGGAAATACTAAACCTATTTAAAAAATAATGGTCTCAAAATGATTGTAACAACCCTTGCTCTAATATAGACTATGTTTTATGTCTGTGCCAGTAACCCAAAGGGAGTGCAGGAGCAAAAAACGTTCTAAATTATGGTTTTTGCGTTACGGAAGGGCGTAGAAATATGAAATTTGAAATATTAGTTACTTATTAGATATAAAGGATTTCTAAGAACAGTTCTTAAAAAAATCGAAATTTAAAAGGGGTGAAAATGCGCGAAAAGCGTTCTGAAAAACGTTTTAAATTTCAGTTTCTACACAATCTCAGGAAATACCAAACCGATTTAAAAAATAATGGTGTCAAACTGATGGCGACAACCCATGTTCCAAGATAGGCTATATTTCATGTCGGTACCACTACCCCAATGCGGGTGCAGGAGCAAAAAACGTTCTAAAAATGGAATTTTTGCGTTATTGAAGGGCCTAGAAATATGAAATTTGAAATATTAGTTACTTACTAGATATAAAGGATTTCTAAGAACTTTTCTTTAAAAAATTAAAATTAAAAAGGGGTGAAAATGCGCGAAAAGCGTTCTGAAAACCTTCTAAATGCCGATTTGTGAGCAATCTAGAGAAGATTCAAACGGATTTAAAAAGCAATGGTAGGCAAATTGATGCTCATAGCCTCTGTTCTAACACAGACGCTATTTCATGTTGCTGTAAGTATCACCTGGAGGTTGCAGGAGCAAAAAACGTTCTAAATTTCGAGTTTTGTGATCAGTAGGGGGTAGCAACTTGGAATTAGACAAGGTACATATTTATTAGACAAATTATCTTTAACAACTGTTTTGAAAAAAATGGAAATTAAAAAGGGGTGAAAATGCGCGAAAAGCACTCTAAAAACGTTGTTAAAACGTTCTACATTGCAATTTCTACTCAATCTCAGGAAATACCAAACCTATTTCAAAAATAATGGTTGCAAATTGATGGTGACAGTCCCTGCTCCAACATAGGCTATATTTTATGTTGCTGTCACTACCATCTGGGGGTACAAGAGCAAAACATACTCTAATTTGCGTTTTTTGCACAACTGAGGGGGGTCTAACATTTTGAAATATGGCATGGTATTTACTTACAAGATGCAACTGCTTTCTAAGAACAATCGAAATAAAATTCCAAATTTAAAAGGATGAAGTGAGCGAAAAGCTTTCTAAAAACGTTCTAAATTACAATTTTTATACAATCTTATCAAATACCAAACCGATTTAAAACATAATGGGGACAAATTTTTTGTGATAGAATCTGCTTAAACATAAGCTATATTTTATGTCTGTGCCACTACCACCAGAGAGTTGAAGGAGCAAAAAACTTTCTAACTTGCGATTTCTGTGATCCTGAAGAGGCTAGAAACCTTAAATATGTCATGGTAGTTACTTATG
Organism: Maratus speciosus; assembly: GCA_963932465.1. NCBI lineage: Eukaryota > Metazoa > Arthropoda > Arachnida > Araneae > Salticidae > Maratus > Maratus speciosus. Next base: position 155,339,436 of record OZ010793.1, on the reverse strand, counting down.
AAATATAAATGATCTCGAACGACTGTCGAAAATAAATTCGAATTAAAAAGGGGTGAAGCGAAGGGGGGGGTGCGAAAAGCATTCTAATAAAGTCCTAAATTACGATTTCTATGCAATTTCAGGAAATATAAACCGATTATAAAAGTAATAATTGCAAATCAATGGTAACAGTCTTTGATCCTACAAGGCTATATTTCAATTCTATTGATGATTCTACCACCTGGGGTTCACAGGAACAACAAATGTTCTAAAAAAGGCCTTTAAAAGCTTTCTAAATTACGTTTCTGTGGAATATTAGGAAATAACAAACCGATTTCAAAATTAATGTTGGCAAATTAATGGTGATAGTTCCTATTTAAACATAGCCCTTCATGTTGAGAGAGGTGGTAGGACTTGGAATTTGACATGACGGTTAATTTTAAGATGTAAGAAGATGGTTTCTAAAAAATTCAAAACTTCAAATGAATACTGAAATAAGCGTATTAATTGAGCATAAAAGTTTCAAAATGTTTTCTAAATTATCATTTATTTAGTTTTATTTCTTTTTATTAATTTAAGTCTAATTTCTGCCTAATGCAGTGTAATAATAAAGTTTAGTCAAACTATGTTTTAAATAGTAATTTTTGAATTATTCCTAAAAGTATAATTTCTTTTAATAAAAATTAAACATATAAATATCACATGACATATTTCAAATATTACGCGAGCAAAGTCGAGAGGTTTGCTAGTATAATAATAAAATTTCAGATAAATAACAGAAATTTAATAAGATAATTGGTTTTGTAAATAACCGTTGACTCTTGATACAAATTCTTTTTAAAAAACAACAAATTCCATATGTAACTGAAAAATAGGAAACATTATTTATGGAAAATAATTTATAGTAAGAAAATAACATATGTAAAAAAAATATATATATATATATTCGAAGTAGCAATTGAAAATATTCTGCTTTTATGTTTACTTATTTATATAAATAATAATACCATACACTGGTGTGCAAAAATTAAGGACCAATCTCAAAATGCTAATTTTTAAATACGCGAACACTCAAATGGAAATAAAATAATTCGAGTAATTACTATCTCTACAACATAGCTAGTCCATATAACATCTCATTCATGTCATACATGGTCACAAGTGTCACAGTCACTCCGGTAAAGCAAAAAATTAGGAAATTCCATACATCTCATAATGAGTCTCAAATGATCACTATACAGGGTGTCCGGTCTCAACGGTGTCCAATTTCTAATTCTTAAACCGTTAGTCATAGACATATAGTTCCAACTGCAAAAATGTTTTAAATGAGGTAAAGAAATATTTTTAAAGCGATTTGAGTCAATAAAAACATTTCTTAAAAAATTAGGAAATTTAAATTTTTATACGGTCCCCCGGTCCTATAAGTTATATTTAGTAAAATTTTCCTTTTACACTGACAAGTAATAGAAAAAAAAGTCCTGTCATTCTACGATTAAAATTGACCGAGTAATAGCTGTTTAAAGTTGGAGCGTATTTTTTGCTGCAAATTGGTAGTCATTCACAAATTTAGTCGAAATATAATTTCGTCAGATATAGTAAAAAATGGTTGATAGTAAAATTAAAATTGCAATATAAATTTGAAATCTTTAATCATTCTGACATATTAATGCAAAATATACAATTTATAATAAACATTTAAGAAGAAAGAAAAAAACAGAATTTTTTAAAAATAAAATGATGCTAAATTAACAGCCTCAATTCTTTACAAAATGATACGTATTTTAAAATATTTTTAAATTGCACTAGTCTGAAAAAGTTGGGTTATGTCATGTATTTTAGCTTTTGATAATCGATTCTTAGATATTCTGTACCGCTGAATCCGAAATTGACCTTCATTTTTAACTATCACGTCAGGATTTTCGCAAATTGTAAATTTCAAAATAAAAAAGTTCAAAGTAAAAATTGAAACTCCTCCCCCATCTCATCGGACAATTCACCTGTTTAGCTGTAATAATCCCAGGATAAGCAAAAAATATCGAATAAATTATTCAATAAAATAAAATAAAAAATGCTTTACAGATGTTTTATAGAATGAGATTTTCGCTATATTTTAACTTACACTTTTACGATTTGCAAAAAAATTCTAACGTGATGTTTAAAAATGAAGGTCATTTTCAGATTCAGTGCTAAAAAGTACGTAAAATATCAATTATCAAAAGTTAAAGTTAAAAAAAGTTCCGAACTTTTTTGCGTTATCCTGTAAAATAAGTATAAATGGTAACCACCGAAAATCATAATAATATTAGATTGTTATCGGTTTTGCGCCAGTATGTAAAATATAATCTCGTTCGGATATTTAGAAGTGGGTTAATGTTCGAGTACAAATTTTGAACTGGAAAAACAGACATACGGTCGTTGAAGTAACATAAAAACTTATAAAAATAACATAATTTTTGTTAAAAGAAATCATAAAAGAAACAGTCTCAAATCCTGACAAAATAAAACAAACGTTATTTTAGCCAATTTGAAACTTAATCGTAATACTTATACGATTTTTTTCAAAGCGCATATACACATGAAATAAGATCTTCGAATACTTTAAGCACTTGGTATATGACCCCTCAAAACCAAGCCGAACTCCTTTGTTTTCAGAGCAGAAAAGTGGCATAAGTCATGCATTTTTAAAGTTTCATAACTCGCTGAATTTTAGTGTTATATGAATGGGACTTTTTTATGTCTTACTTGTCAGTGTGATAAGAAAAAATTACTAAATATAACTTATAGGACTGGAAGACCGTATAAAAATTTAAATTTCTTAATTTTTTAAGAAATGTTTTTATTGACCCAAATCGCTTTTAAAATATTTCTTTAACTGATTTAAAACATTTTTGTAATTGGAACTATATGTCTATGACTAACGGTTTAGGAATTAGCCATTTGACACCGTTGAGACCGGACACCCTGTATATATCAACTTTTGAACGGAGGATGGTTTCGGGGTCTGGGGGTCACGATCGATGAAAATATACCAAAACTTTTTGAAATCCTTTTCCTCCGAACGGCTGCAATAGGTAGCTTTTTGTAGTGAAAGCTACCTAAAAGTTTATGCAATTTTCCTCTATATATATGAAATCCCTGCCGGCTCGGCCTCCAGGCGCAATTAGGTTTGGAAGTTAAGTTTTAATTTTAAGTACAAAAATTAAATCACGATTATAGGAAAACCCACTTTAACAATTATATCTGGCCGCTTTTGATGAGTTTTTAATTTCTTTTTTCTATAAGAGCTTTTTTTTTAGAATCATGTTAAGGCGCTATTAAAAAAAATACCTTTCCATGTACAACAACTCGAAATTTTCTGACACATTTTCAGATTCATTATTAAAAGAAAAAACTTGAAACTTGTTGACGTGATTTTCGAGGAGATTTATAAGCGACATGTGTTTTTTTAGTTAGTTTTTTTTTAATTAGAATTTGATATATAAACAATTATTTTCCCAGTAGGACAATATTTGTCGTTCCTAACATAATTGCTTCTGGAAATTTGGTTCAAAATGCCCTTTTTGACATCATTTTTTGAAATATATTCTACCTCTATCAAAAAATCAATCATTATGGTACATTATATAGTTTTTGAATAAAAGAACCTATTAATTGGATGCGTTTGAAAGCAAAAATGAATTTAAAAATGGGTCAGAAAATATGCAATTTGGATTTGAGTACCCTTTTAATACGTTGATTTTTTTCTTCAACCGCTATGTACTTTAATTTTTTTTTTTTCTGTTAGAATTGGTTTTATCAAAAACTTGTCTGTATAAAATTTGCAGATAATATTAAAATGATATATAATAAATTCATGCGGATTTTATATTTTGTGAATTGACAAAGTTACGGCTTTTTTTCTTCTTCACCCCCCCCCCCTCCCCCGTTTTGTTTTCGTTTCTATTTTCATTTTTTCGGTACGAATTGGTCCTATCAAAACTTGTCAATGTAAAAGCTGTACGTAATATTAAGGAGATTTATAATAAATTATTTGGATTTGATATTTTGAAAATTGACGGAGTTATATTTTTTCCCGAAAAGGCCCTATTTTTGTGTCCCTTGAGCCCATTTTTAATGATTTCAAAAATCTGTTATACATAAATTGTTCGACCCTTTATTAGAGGTAATAATAGCTTTCAACAGATTCGTTATGTATTATAATTACGATATTATGAGTTTTTTTCGGTTTTCACAAAACCCCACCCTATTTCCACCCACTTGGTCCGATTTTGCCCATTAACGAACTTGACCGAGTTTTTATGCCCTTGATTTTACGTATCAGTTTTGAAGAGATTTGTGCAGAATTATTGAAGTTATCGTGTCCATAAAAGAGTGATATATATATAACGAAACAGATTAATGGGTTAATTCATACAATCACGTCGTGCTTTTTACGACATATTACTGAATTAGTACCCCAATTTATTCAGCCCTTCGTGAGGTTGTATAGCAGTCGTGCCCCTTAGTGGAAGCATCGCTATTGAAGGTGTCAATACTGTGGAAATTTAGCAACTGTGGACCGATGATACGATTGGTAAAGTCCAATCAAAGACTCATTTATTCATGATGAAGACAAGACAGATTAGGGCGCATGAGTGCTGAAAAAAGACTTATGAAGAAATCTGGGGTTTTCCCAATTAAAACATGGAATCTTAGTCATAGGAAACTGTTTATTCCATTCGAACATAGCAACATTAAACAATTCCCACAGGATGAGAAATCAGAGCCATCTCGCTCGAGCATGAACTGCTTATTCATGCAAAAGAGTTGTTAAATAACGAATTAATATTCTACGCGACTTAGGACACCAGGTAACAAATTAAGTAAACAATCAAACAGTACAAAAAATTTTACTTTTGTGCTCATGCTCGAGGTATTTATTAGATTGCGCAGAGGAAATCCGATTGAAATGAAAAATTTCAGGCTAACCAAAGAAATTCACGAACGAGACTCGAAGTGAAACTGCGATCCGTCACTCAGCCAATGGAGAGCGATCGAGAAACGTCACAGAAAAGAATCCCGGCGCTGCTAATGAGAGGATTTCGATGTTAAAAAGCTGTCGCTCAGCTGGCGGGAAAATGAGATGAAATAGAATAAAAATGTAAAAATGGCTTTTTAGTCCAGGTAATAGGGAATTTTACCTAGCAAAATTAATGGTAGTTCTGGAAATTGGCTTACTTTATGTTTTTTGGGTCGCTGAATCAGAATTTGTAACTTCCACCAAAATTTCCCCCGTCAAAGAAAGACCCGTCATCTTTCAACAAGATTTAGCGTCACCGTATACCACGGTGTCAACTAAGAATTGGTTCCGCCAACGCAACATTAAGGTACTTCCTTGGCCACCAAAATCACCAGACCTTAATCCCATCAAAAACGTATGGTGTATAAGGAAGAAAAATCTCCAAGAAAATACTCCTTCAAGTAAATCTGAGTTATTGGCACGTATAAAGTCTATTTAGGCTAATATTGGTAGAACTGTTTGCAATTACCTTGTATATAGTATGCAAGATCGATTGTATGCTGTTATGAAAGCTAAAGGGGATGCTACAAAGTATTAACTGCCATTTATTTCATATTCATAAGGTAATATTGTTGCGTAAAATAAAATATTTTAATATTTTGATGCGTTTTAGAAAGCTGTATACATAATTTATTGTACTGTTTTTTATATTTTGTAAATATTAAAATCTTATCTAAACATTCCAGATTTAATTTATAAGAAATTTAATTGCATTTACTAAGTATCAAGAATAAATAAATGAAAAATAATTTTTTCTTATTACTTTTCTCAATTATTCTAATATTTTGAATATGAGCTGTAGTTGTATTCTATCACCCACTAAAGTATGTACCATGAGTTTTGGGACACTCTGTATAATAATCCCAATTAACCCCTTTTTTATTTGGAAAAATAGGAGTAGCCCAAATGCCACCATTAAAAAAAAATACAAATATAAAAATTATATATATTTTGTGCGGGCGTATCTGCAAATGAGTAGCTTTCACTGGAAAAGAAAATGTTCAGATTGATTAAGTAGAAACTATACAGACCATCACAATCTGTTCATGGCATTTTATTTCAACTTTGGCCACACTCCTAAACTGTTCTGTCGCCCCATGCCATTTCGTAGACTGCACCGGCCGTCTATAGCCATTTCGTGATCTGGTTGACGGCCTCTGTCCACTTTATGAACAGGCCAATCATCTTTTTAAAAAGTTGGCCACTTCGCGAAATGTCCGACTTTGGGTTTTGGCCGCATCATATATTCGAAATGAATCCAGCAGCAGCGGCAACAAAACTTTTAAAACTGTATATTGTGTCTTAACTCTAAAATTGGGTTGCTATTTTAATCTATGACAACTAAAAGTGGGATTAGATTTTTTCAAAGAAATGCTGTGAAGCTATGAATCGGATGCAGATGACAACGATTTTAATATTTTTATATAGAGAAGCCCGGATAAAAGCAAAAAAAAAAAATGTTTTTCTGCTAGACCAAAAAATAATAATGTAATTTCAACACTTTTCAGCGAAACTTCTTCTGTACTTTATGCTGATAAAATTTATCCTTGTATAAACCCCATTAGTAGGCAAATATTTTCTGTATTTGTATTTATATAAAAAATTAGACTATTCATGGACGTATTGCTTCCTCTTCATACATTTATATACACTAGGGGATTCTACCCGGGCTTCCCGGGTTAAAGAATGTAGGTGAAAACATTTTTTTAAATTGAAAACTAATAATTTTTTTATATGCAATAAATTTTTTAGATTGACCACTTGCATTAAAAAAGCATTTCTCATATGGAAAATACGAATTGTACAATCAAATAAATTTATGAAATTTATCAAAAGCGATATTTTTTTATTAGCCGCATGCTAAGAGTTATTTGCCAAGAATTTGCTACTTATGGCATCCTTTTATATTCTGATAATTTCAGAGCTTATACATGCCTGTTAAATTTGTATTTTATTTATATTACTTTATTTATTTATTCATAGGGAAGTTTTTTTAATGGATATTAGACGTAAGAAAATTATGAACTCTTTATTTTGTTTTAAGGGGAAACTGATTAATCTTTCGTAATCGATCTTCGCGCGATATAGATAAATTAAAAAAATATTTCATGCTTTAAAATTGTTTTTAAAACCATAGACAATCAGTAAACTGAGATGATCTTTGCAAACAAATTCCATTTGAAAAAAAAATTATCCTACTTGGTGATCTAAAAATTTAAATTCTACGATTACAAATTTGTTAGATTTATGTTTTTTTTATATATTATTCTTTTATTTGTTTATAAAAGAAGTATTAATTTAGTTAATTCTTCTTTCACAAATAAGTTAGACTGGTGAATTTTTTTTTAATATTATTCTTTTATTTGTTTATAAAGGAAGTATTAATTTCGTTATGCAAAAATAATCAGAAACAAATGCTGGAAAATGTTTGTTGCTTTATGTGCAAAATGTTTATTATTATTGTGTATTGAAACCGGTACGTGATAAGATAAACTTTTTAAAAAAATCATGCTTAAAAATTACTTTAGAAAATATAATACATCAGTCAGTGACTACAGTTTTTAAACAAATTGCATTTGAAAGTAAATTTTTTTCCTTTTGCGGCGAAAATTGAAAATGTACGATAGTCAGAAGATTAAAAAATTGCAGTAGCGAAAATTTCAAGACCGAAATTTGATCGTGAAGTGTTGCCATTCGCAAAATGACGTCAGCTTTACGCACAGATACGTTTGTTCTTTACAACATAGATACTTAATCAGTAAAACATAATAAAGATCAGTTATTAGGATGTGGTTATCAATTGAGGCTCTTATGCTTGGATTTCCGGAATGAAAACAGCAATTTTCACCTTCTCAAAATTTGCATACGCACTTCTCATATCCATATTCATCATTTAAAAAAAATTGTATTTCGTTTGATCATTTAAAAATCATTTTAACTCAAAACTTGAAGTCAGGATTGTCAGCAACATCTTTTATGTGGACAGACGCACTCTTTACTTGAGATTCCAATCGCAATTCCTGAGAGCAAAAATTTCCGTAATTTATGTTTTTTAGACACATTTGTGTTAAAATGTTTAGTTTTGTCTAAGAAAATGATCGTTTTCTTTGATATATGATTTCATTTTCTCTTAACTAAGCATTTCGCCTAGTGTCTGAAACTTAGTATCAGTACACATGCAGAAGGAAAAACAATATAGAAAATTTATGACAAACAATGCGTGTTTTCAAAAGCAGTATGTCATTTTCCGTTATTATGCCCCTAATATAATATTCTGCTCCTAATGGGATTTTGCGCCACTAAACCCTATACAACAATTTTTATCAACAATTTTGAATTTTTATCAGAAAATAGCATGAATAAAGTTAAAAATAATTCATTATTTCTCGCTTGTCTGCAATAATGAAAGCTATCTAATTTTCCTCATTTTGAAGAAATTTAATAAAATGCTTTTAAAATTAAAATATAAAAGTCGGGGATATTAAAAAAAAACAAATGTGCGATCACATCTACAAAGTAAGAGCTTTCAGTTTTTTTAAAAAATTAGTAAATTTGGTTCAGCAGAAAGATCAGGGCAGATGACTAATAAACACACTTGTGTTTTAAATATATATATTATATAAAATTAGGAAAAATTTAATTAAGCAAATTATGTTATTTTGATAAAAATATAGTAGAATGTCCTAAAGAATAGCATTAAAATTTTATTATTCGAGAGAATTTTCCACAAAAACTTCAGGAACACGATATAATTTTAAACCACGAATTATTTGTTTGCTTGTCTAACTCGGCGAAACAAATCCATCCAGGCGAGAATCATCAATTTCTGTAATATAAATCGCTATTATTTGCATGTCACCTCTCTTTTATAAAGATACTCTAAATTTTTGTAAAACATCGCGTTTTATCAGTGTGTGATTTCGATTACATTATTTTCAAAAGCGAAGCCTTTTCACCTGTGAAGAATTTCAAAGCAGCAGGGTTGGGAAAATGACGCACTTCTACAAAACATAATTCAGGTTTAAGAATTAAAATACATGCTTTTTTTTATATAAAATGACGTCATTTGCATCCGCTAAAGCAATCCATTTTTACAATCCAATCTTAAACTTCGTCTATAGGAAAGTGTGCATATGACGTCATTATCACGGAATAGCAGACAATATTCTTGACATAGCGCATATTTTAATTTCAACTTTTTTTTCAGGTTTTATGAGAAAATGGCAACCGTTTACTTTCAATGACTTTCAATAGAAATGAGGTACTTTTGTTGCCACGATAAGAAAAATGGTATTAAAAACTACAAAAAAATTAATATCTCAAAAATAAATTGAGATACAGCTTTCAAACAAATTGCATTTAAAAGAGCATTTTTTTCCTTACACGACGGTGTAAAAATTTAAAATGGGCGATGTTTAGAAGTTTAAAAATTTGCAGTTGAGAAAATTGCAAAGCCAAAATTTTATTTCAAATTTCAAAGAGTTGCCATTCGCAAAATGACGTATGCGTTACGCACAGATATGTTTGTCCTTTATAATATAGATAGTACATAATGTGTATAAATATATATGCTAAGTATATTTTTGGAAATAATTTAACCTTCATTATAGGTAGCTCTAGAGAAGGAATTAAACATGTTGAAAGTACATACTTTTACATGAGACGCAACATGTAAACCTATCACAAATTCACAATTTAAAAATGCTTTATTCTTTAGATTTCCAGACGTTAGTCTATTTTATAGTTTTGAAGACTAGTCTTTGTCATTTTACACCATCATTAGCTTTACGTATTTCTGTTATTTATTCTGCATGAGATTTTTCTTTAGGTTATTCTTATTACCATTATTCAAGTATTAAGTGTGATAATCCCATGAGAAATAAAAAAAAAACCTACGGAAACTTACTTTTTCATATTCTTTTAAGGGGACTGCGGACCTTTATTTGAGCAGGACATTTCTTTTTGTGTGTCTATTCTCCAATTTATGGTACGTTATTCACGGTAAACCGCATGCAGATGCGATTATTTTACGCAAAGTAAAAAGTGTTTTAATTTTGTTCACAAACAATTTTTTGTTCTTTTATTATACTTTAAATCTGTGTTACTCAATACTGATGTGTCTGTTTTTTTTTAATTTTTGAAATGCTCTTTGCTATTTAATTTGTGATCAAAATTTATGAAACTGATGAGGAAGAATCCTGATATTGCATAAAACGAAACTGTGTATGCATTTTAAAATTCGACTTCATTAAGACAATTAAATTTGATTTTTATGGTTCCATAATATAAAGGTAAAAACGGAACCATTATAAGATCACTCCTGTGTCTGTCTGCCCGTCTGTCTCAGCCATTTTACTAATAAACTATGGAAAGTGCAAAGTTCAAATTGGAAATATTTAGGAAAAATGCAGAGGCGCTAATTAAGCTATTTGAAAAAAAAAAAAAAAACTTTTCTTTGTATATCTTGTGGGGTATCTTGTGAAAGCTGCCGTAACACCGAATTCAAAAATACATTTCTTTTAATTTTAGGTATTATAGTTTCAGAGATATCGTCGAAAATATAATGCAAAAGTATGTCCCCCCCTCCTCTATTTCTAAATCTACTCAAACTAAAATTATGAAAAAGTTAGAGGTAGTAGACGTTAACTTAAACCTTGCAGGAAAATGCTGATCTGTAAATTTCGGGACCCGTCCGAACCATGGGGAGAACCCAAAGAAGTCCAAAGTTGTTTGTTGTGGAATTTCTCGAACGTAATTTCTTTCATTTTGACATCTTCCAGAGCAGCAGTCTCTTTAAACCAAAAAAAAAAAAAAAGACACAGTTTCATGACGTGATATAAAGGAAATAACTTTCACTGGAAAATATGAATGCCATTTTCATTGCAGAACGCTTTTGTAAGTTAACTATAATTTAACTAAAGTTGAATTGTTTAATTTGTTTAATTATTAATCTTATAGAAGAATATTACTAAATAGCCAAAACAAATATTTTGCGTACATATTTAGTGAGATAGGGCTGCATTTCAGAGGCAATAAAATGACTACGGAAGAAAATGTTAGGAACTACAACTTTAGCCTATGAAAAAGACTAACAGCATACTCAAGATTTACATCTCCAGGTCAAAATACGTACATCATGGTCTTAATACTTGTTACTGTATTCTTTATTTAAATTTAGGAACCACAACTTTAGTCGATGAAAAAAAGACTAACAGCATACCCAAGATTTACATCTGCAGACCAAAATAGACACATCATGGTCTTACTTACATACTCCTTGCTGTATTCATTATTTAATGTTAGGAACCAGAACTTTATTTGATGTAAAATACAGTAAAAATTTAACCGCCTACTTAAGATTTATATCTCCAGATAAAAATAGGCACATCATGGTCTTACTTACGTATTTGTTACTGTATTTGTTATTTTTTGATCTCCATGTATTCCTTTAACTTCTTTATACCAAAAGTTTTATATTCGCTTTGATCACTGAAAACCATACTTTTTCAAAATATTCATAGTTTTAAATTTATCTCGCGTATTCCAGATGCTTTTTCGGTTTCCTTTAAGTAAGTGTAGTTTTTTACAATGTTTCTTTTCATAGAAGATTTATTTTCTAAACAGCTATCATTATATACCTCTAATCACTGTTATTACTAATGTTCGTTTAATATAATAGGCTGTTTTGATAGCGATTGATGTTTTAACTCTGATACCAATACTGTCACATTCATATGAGGCAGTCATTTTGGTAGTTTCGCCGACTAAAAATCTATAATTTGCTTATAGTTAATGTATTTCTAAATGATCTTGCAAATCCATGAAAATATATTTATTTATTCCAATGAGAATGGCATTTTGGCATTTGTAGCTGTAAAATAAATTACTTTATTTGTAAATTTTATTTCGAAAATCATGAGACAACATCCATAAATAACATATGGAAATTCGTGGCGTGAATCGGCTTCTCTTTTTTTCGTCGGACATTATATATAATATATTGTATATTTAAAATTATATTAAATCTATTTATGTTATATATATGTGTGTCTGTGTTAAATTTATTAAATTTACTACATATAACAAAGTTAATTAAAGGTGAGACCTAAAAAAAGTTTCATTAAAGCAAGATAGATATGACTTTACGTCTAAACATATTTTGTTTTACTATTAATCTTTTATGACAAATTGTATGCTTATTCTTCTACAATAATACTAAAGTAATAATAATACTAAAGAAAAAACCGCAAAATGCATCAAGAAAGCAATCATGTGGCACATTAAATTTAAGAAATCAGTAGAGTGTATTTGATTGCATGAATTGTATGCTAAATCTATCAGAGTCTCATTTAGCATAATTTAACAAACATATCGCACACTATTATGAAGTGTTTGGAACTCATTAGACTGAATTCATTCTACATACTTATGTTTCACTGATTAGATCACTGAACATGAGATTTAATTAATTCAATTTTGTCACTTTCTACATACTATAACTCTTTGGAAAGCCAAATTTCTGAAATTCAGAAAAGAGGAATTAACTAGAATATTAATTCATAAATAACTGTAATATTTATAAATTGGAACTTAATTATGCAGGGAAAACTGTCCTAAAATGGCATACCCTAAGGAAAAAACGCTTTTATTCGCAAAAATGTTTTCTTATGATTTTTTTTTTTACAAAGGATAACTTTGAAAAATATAATAAATGCATTGATGTCTTTTCAAAAGTAACAAATAAAATCACAACGTTTTAATAACGATTTATATAACATGCTGCACTTTGCCATTTTATCTACAGTGGTATTTCTGTTAATCGTTCATGCCTACATCACAAATACTGTTTTTTGCACACAAAAGAACTGCGGCACATTCAGTATGTAACCACTTTGAACATTTAACACATTTTATCCACGAGTTTTGAGCACATTTTATCCATCGAGACTTTAACGAGTTCTGTTTGTTATTTATATTTTAATTCCGTTAAGCCTAACATGCGCATAAATGGTTGCTTGGCGTTATTTACTACTTGGCGGAAAAGGGTATTCACGTCAAAAAAAAAAAAAAAAAAAAAAAAAAAAAAATCCAACATGGCAGCAGCGGGAATATATGACATCTGTTCCATGATGCTTAGTGGTTAATAAGGGAAATTTAATATTCCGTGTTTAAAGCATCTCAATCTAATTCTAGATAATTATTTCTCTTTAAGTGAACACTTTATTTTGTCAACAATTTTGTTTATTTTTAAAAATATGGTTTAAATGGTGAACTTACTGCATTTCAGTGTTCAACTAAAAGTATATTTAAAAAAAATTAACAGCATATTTAAGTAAAAAATTTAATTAAAAAAATGTATTTTTTAAAATCTCTACTACTTTTTAAACATTTATATTTTTGCTCAATTTTTTTTAAGATTTTCAAATTGTATTAAACAAGACTGTGCAGGGATATTTAGATACATTTAACATTACACTTAATATAACTACACTTAATATTAATGATATATATAGTACAATACGAAGAAATCCATCACGTCTTCATATACTTTTATTTAAAAATAATTAAAACAACCTGGAGGCTAATTCCATGCGCATATTTATAACACATATAATAAAGAACATGTATAAAAAAGTTTAAATCTCAATCCCAAATACAAAAAAAATGCCTTAGCATTTCTGAAACATGAAAGAGAGAAAAATATAAACATGGTGAAAAAGGCCATTTAAAATTTTATTCAGTGTGAGTAATTGTGCTGAGTGTATTAACAAATTTTACAATATCTCGCGATATAATTACCGTATGTGTAAAACTTAAGTGTCAAAATATTCACAATTATACAGACGTTCATTTAATCTTAAAAAAGAAAAATCGATTTTTTGGATAATTTTAAGGTAAACTGTCCTCTTAAAATTCAGTCCTCAGAAGGTCTATTTTTCGTATATACCTCTAAATTAGAGAACATTATTTATAAATTTTTCATTTTTAAATCAAAAATAAGTATCTTTAAACTAATATTACCGGTTATCTACACGAGGGATTTACGCTCGAGTGGGTGTGCCCCGCCTGAATGTTTTTCTAAGAAAATCTAATCTGAATTTACGCAAAATCATACAAGGTTTGAAGTAAACAACGGAAAACCTCTGAAAGCTAGGCGCGATTGGGTTCGAACCTAGCACATCCCGTTTTCCAGAAATGTTATGAGATGTCTGTATTATTTAAATTTCTTATATTTTATGTATAAAATATTCACATTAATTTGGCAAGTTACATTGAAATTAATGAAAGAGTGAGTTTAAAGAAGATTCATAATCACTGCTTTACAGTAAAAAAAAAAAAAAAAATGTAGAATCGAGATTAAAATTACATATTAAAGGGAAGATTTGCTTTCATATGTGCTATAACACCATCTATCGTGCCAAATTTCAGGATTCTAGATCAACGAAAAATATGCTATAGAATTTGAGAATAAGTTTCTAAGAGTAATAAAACGTTGTTTTCAATGTCGTATATATTTTTTTTCTTTGAGTTAGAAAGTAGACATTTTTACAAAACAATGAATGCTTAGCATAACACTAAACAGTTTTATAAACATCAACATTGCCTCTAGAAAATGATTTATTTATATATTCAGGCTACTTAAATTGACATATTACGTAACTAATTAGGCAAAATATAACATTTAAAACGACTAAACTTTCATTTCTTAAATAGAAAATAACACGATTACATATAAAAAAAAAAACTTGTAAGAGGTAGGTGCATGTTACTATTATCTTGTAGGTGTGTAGGTACAGTTGTTAAGGTACACTTGTAGGTGTATTTTTGTTTTAGCCCAAATTATGAAAATAAATATTTTATACATAACATATTCATTTTAATATGGATAGTTTTATTAAAATTGATTTTAAGATATTAAAATCGTTTTGTTCAAGCGACTAAACCAGCCATACTCAATCCTTTTTTCTCGCGGGCCACAAACATATGTTTGTGACGTTCGGCTGGCTGCAACGCACTTATAAGATGGTAAAAAAAGAGTAATTAAATTCGTAAGATAACATAAGTAGTATATCAAAGCAGTATGACAAAGTTAATATTAACAGAAGTGTTGAATTTTAACAAAACAAAATGTTAATACCACTATTTTTAAGCAATAAATTTTGTGTTAGATTTCTGTTACAAATGATGTATAAAATATACTGTAAAGTTTGTTGTCTGAAAATAGTGTGAAAAACATTTTAGTGGCAATTTTTTCCGGGACAAACTTCCAATTCTGAAAAGTAACATTAGCTATATAATAAGCATAAGACGTAATAATGTAACTATGCATAATTTCCAAGTTCTAAGGGGGGGGGGGGGGGGGCGGGGGATTAGAGTTCTGCACAGGCCGGAATTTCCAGGCCCGTACTCAGCCCTGCCCGTTTATATTTCACAGTTCACGGACCGTACAAAAATCAATGAAAACAGGCCCTGCCCGGCTCGGCCTGGCCCAGCTTGACTCAATTTCTACAACAAATTCAGATCTTTCTTAACATATAATTAAAATTTCTTTAAAGAATACTACATACATATTTATGGGATAATTTTACAGTATATTTCAAAATTATTATGTGTTTGCAAGACAGAAAATACAGAATAGCTACATTAATGGTAACTTAGATTCTTAGATGTTTCACATTTGAATAAGGATTCATTAAAATATTAAAGTAGTTCAGAATAAACGAAAAAAAAAGGGGGGGGGTTAAAAACATCATAACTTTTGAATCTGTAAAATGAAACGTAGATGTGTGAAAATATTTCTCTGTCATTTATTAGGGCTTTTCTGAAATCCAAAGTAGCTACTTTCTGACTGATTTCTGAATTCATTTCTTTTCGGAAACACATAAAATTTGCAATAATTCTTATTCAGAAACTATGTAATTGAATGGCGTTATCCATTGTTTGATAAATGCAATATATCTTTGAGAAAATACTGTCAGTTTTGAATCGAGTTTGCGGAAGCGACAGTGCGGGAAAGGAGAAAAACATGCAGCCACGTGACAGGAATATCTTATAACTCGACAAGTAATTTATTTATCAAAAATGGAGAACACTATTCGATTCCAAATCCCTTCAACAGTCAGGCTTATCAATTTTATGCCTTTACAGTTAAAAATGAGTACAGTGCCAATGTTTCGCGTTGTTGGACAGTGTGAATTTAAGAACCAGCTTAAGGTATATTTTCAAAAGATTACGTAAACAGAAGTTCATCATTGTCGCTATTGATATTTTTAATAATCATATTCACAGCCCTACACAACCTGAGAATAATTAAGTCCAGTTCCGGCTCGGCTCAAAAACGGGAAAAAAAATGCAAACCTGATTTTGGCCGGCACAAATCTGCTAAAAATAACAATAAGCCCGAGTCATACAGCATGTAACAGTCCGATGCCGATCTCTACACTGGACGTGTTACATTTTTGTATTGATCTTGTCAAACTAGCATTGGCTCGTGACGCACATTTTGTACTTATTCTTGCGAAAATCGCATATTCATTGAAATAGCTCATATTTTATCCATTTCATGTAAGCCGGCCCGATAATTTTTTTATCGGCCTGTCTAGACCATTGAATTTTTCTGTCGGCCCGGCCCGTTGGAAAAATTGTTCTAATTCTGCCGCCTCCGCTCGGGCCCGTGCAGGCCACTAGGGAAAAAATCAAGAGTTTTTCTCTAATAATCTTTTGTTCAGTGCAAAACATTTTTTTTTTTCAAATTGTAGAAAAATAGTACAAATTTAATTAAATTGGAATAATATTTGAAAAAGTGTTGAAAAATAAGAATTTATTACAGCAATGTAGCTTAAATAGGAGTACATGTGAAAAGAACTTTTAACTAAAAACACGCAATTAAGATGCTTTAACGTACTTTTAAATTAATTATAAACAACATGGCACATTTTGTTTGCCAATGAAAATATATAAAACATCAGTGAAGAACTTAAATACTTTTTATGCAGATCTCAATTAATTTTAAAAATATAGATAAAGATTAGGTGTCCCGGGCCGCACATAAATGGTCGCCGGGCCACACGCGGCCCGCGGGCCGCAAGTTGAGTATGTATGGACTAAACCATGATTTAAATTTGATTTTGTTTGTACTCCTTTGAAGCGAATTATATGCCCATTTTGTGCATTAATGACTTTGAATATTCCGTTTAATAATTTTACGAAACTATGTTCAAATAATGTGGTACAGCTTGCTAAAATAATGCAGCCATGTAAATTATTTCTATATAAACATAGAATTTTAGTTAACTGTGTTAGATCGCGTCAACTATTTGATACCTACGCGAGATTCTCATTCATTAATGTCTCAGCTTGTGCTGATTAAATAAATCAACTATTTCAACTGTAATAAATGACGTTTTGTCACACAGTTCTCAACATATAGAAACCAATTCAGGAACTTGTGAAAGGTGAAGGTGAATTAACTGGAATATTTGGAGCAAATCAAATTAAAATATTTAGTATTCATAACGATCATAAGATACTTTATTATTAAACATTTTGATGCCACTTAAATCTACATGTGAACTGCGGTTGAAGCATTAATTATTTATATTATCAGAATATAATTTTATCTTAATATTAAGTAATTTATACCAGCTATACAAGTTAAAAATTTTATATGAAAATTAAATAAAACTCAAAGGAATAAAAAATATATATAAAAAATTGATGAATGTCACCAGTTTCACGATGGCTAAAGTTTAAAGGATTTTTTAATATTTATTTCAAGTGTCAAAGTTTTCTTTAAATTTATTCTATTAAAGCAAACTCTTCAAAATTAATTACAGTAAAAGCTCCTTAAAGCGACCACATTCCGATCCAATAAAAATTGGTCGCTTCGAGAGATGGTTTCATAAAGGAGGTCATGTTCGAATCTAGATTTTAATTGTTGAAAAAAGGTAATAATTATTGTTACTAAAATTTATTTTTCTCAAAAAATATAAGGAAAAAATATTATCATGACAATAGTTAATTACATAAATTTACTACTACTGAGTTTAAAAATGAATATATTAACGTTTGCTGTGAATTTACGGTTTTATCTTTCATAACTTTTATTTCCAAGTCCTTTCGAAGTTCAGTAAATAAGTGCAATTCTTTTGGACGGGAACAAGTAATGACGATTTAATTAATTTATCTATTTCTTTCAGAGTTTCCTAACAGGATAGGTCATGGTAGTTTATTGACCGCCATACTTAATTCGTCACTAGACTTAAATTCATTTCCTAAAAAGCACAAAGGGGTTTAAACACTTAAAAGTTACCGCATTTTTTAAAAAATCTAAATTTAGCTTAGAATTTAATGACTAATGCGTCCTCCGGAATTATTTTTCTAATATAACTTTCTTCAAACGACCAGAAAAGAACGGCATTTGTTTCATTTTCTTCAGAAAATTGGTCACTCATGGAGGGAGTTTAACTGGGATGGTCCCTGAATGGAGGCAAAATTAATACTAAACCTATGGGAATAAATTTCGTTCCATGAAAAATTGATCGTTCAGGGAGGTGGTTGCTTAACGGAGGTGGCCGCACAGGGAGTTTCCACTGTATTTAGAAGCTAAATGCTTTATTCCATTATTGATATTAATCTTAATGAATAAATACTTGAAAATATTAAAATATGTATTAGAAATCCAACTTCTACTAATAAGTTTTGTATGCGAACCTGCGACACAAATAACATGTTATATAGACTTATAACCAAACTTGTGGGGTATGTAAACGTTTGTGGAAATATGCACAACGTTTATCTAATCAAAAACAGTGGACTTCGTGAAGAGTAACAGAAACGCTTCATCTCATCACTCATAGATGGCAGCACCAAATCTACAAGACGATCCACCAGACAGCATTTATATTAAATTCATATCTGAAGATCAGATAGCAGCACCATTCAGTGGACATTGCAAAGTGACTGTACTGAAATAAATTAATCCGCTGACTTTGCATAATCTATTGTCTTTCTCATCACCTAAAAGAGTCTATGTGAACACTTTTTTAACCCCGCAGTCATCGTAAAACTTTTCAACTAAACGGACATGTTGTCCGAAGGGATACAAATCCCATTGTTATCCCAGAAGGCATTTTCTCTGGTGTTCAAACACCAAGTATCTTGTCAACCGGAAAAACCATTCATTTTTTTATTTACCCATTATATTAATCATTCTTTGTATATATTTTTGTAGCATCCTAGTCCAGTATTAAAGATAGTTTGAAGTGCATATGCATCCGTGTACAGTCAATGATGAAGAGTGTCAGTCTCATCTTAAATAAATAAAATATAAAATAAATTGCAACAAAAGGATGCATATAGCAAGCCTGTCCTCTTGCCGAAGCTAAACACAGGTAGGCAATCTTATTTAATATTCATTATATATATATTTCAAAATAATCACTGGGTATACTCAACCCTGGCTAGCGACTCTCACATAAATCCCTTGTATTCTATAATATGAAATACTAAAAATATTAAATATATAGAATAAAGATGAAAAAATATATATATACGTATTACGCGTACCTTTTCACACATGAAAACTAATTTTTAATTTTAGTTTTACTTAAGTAAACGTATTTAAAAACATACTCCTGATTGTATTATATAACATAACAAAGTAGCAGCAGAAGGTTAGATGTTTAAATTTAGAATACATATCAAGTATTTAAGAGTTAGATTTATTAATGCACGAAACTTATTAGCAACAATTGAAATGATGCAATGACTATAACTAATGATTATGAAAGACAACGACTAATTTATAAACATTTACTAAAATGCCTTCAGAATTTTAATGTCAGTGAACATTACTATATATTTATTTGTCAAATAGGAATAAAATTCATATTAATTATTCTCATAATGGAATCAAGAGCAAGCATCTGAAAACAAATTTTTACTTTATTTAAATAAATAGACGGAATGAGTGAATTACGTATTATAAAGTACTCGTAATCTACTGTCAATTAAGAAAATATGTTTAGATTACAATAAAGTTGTACAAACGTTCAAATGTTTCCTTCATATAGCGGGTGAGCCAAGAGTTTTTTAAAACTTAAAAAAAAAAAAAAAGTCGGATTATGATAAAGAAATGCGATTTGCAAGAAAAGGCTCACAAGGTAGTCGGAGTTTCTTTATCAGCATAAAAAAATTTAGTGACAAAAGTCACCTGTATATGATACTTACATGCGAAAAATCAGCAGAATTATGCAAATTGACTGAAGACGAAGAATGTCCCCATTTCGTGTCCTGGACTAGTGAAGCTTGTCAAACGGTTCGAAAAAACTTGTTCTTTGGAGGATCGGCCATGAAATGGAAGACCCTCGTTGGCGACAGACCGAACTACTGCGTTGGAAACCACTATGGATGATTTAACGGCGGAATCGTCCAAGGGGAGTAGCCGTGCTCGGAAAGCTGGAAGGATTTTGGACGTGCCTCACTTATCGATTCGACGTATCCCCCGAGGGATATTGTATATTTATACCTACAATATTCAGCCACTGCAGAAGTTACAGCCGGAAGACACAGCTATGATGAGCTATAATTTGCCGAGTTGGCTATAGCAAGAATTGAAATCGACCCTCAATGATTGTTTAACGTTCTCCCGGGCGGATGAAGCACACTTCAAACTAGACGGGGATGTCAACACCCAGAACATTCATGTATGCGCGACGTGTACGCCTCATGAGTATGCGACGAGGCATCCAGCCAAGTTGGGACTCTGGTGTGGCTTCACCTAATCTTTAATTGCCGGGCCATTCTTCTTTGAAGAACCGTTTTTCATATTGGACTGGAAAACGTGCACATTAACCACTGAGCATTATCTCACTCTTTTGCATGACAAAGTAAATAAAAGAGGTCTGTTATCTCTATTAAGCTTTATGTAGAATGTCGCATCGCCACACATATTGAGTACCTTTGGTGAAGACAGAATAAACTTTCGAGGTTGCAAGATCGCATGGCCGCCACGAAAACCCGGCCACACTCTAAACGACTTCCGGTTGTGGGGCTATTTGAAATCCCTTCTGGAAAGTTCAACCTCTTCAATATTGGCCGAACTCAAAAATGTCTTCTGTAGTGAGATTGCAAGAATAAATGAATGGAGAGTACTGTTGTCCTGTTCATTGCGTTTCGGGTCGTCAGTGCCCTCTACAGGTAACTTTTTAACTAAAAATGTTTTTGCTGCTAAAACAATCCGGCTGGCCTTGTGAGCCCTTTCATGCAAACCGCTCTTCTTTAGGTTATATTCTTCCATTTTTACGAATTTTTAAAACTTTAACGAACTTTTGGCTCACCCGGTATATTCAAGACATTTTCAATATATTTTCTCCTTTTAGGTATATTTCCTGATTAGTCTTGTAACTAAAAGAAATAGTAGGGAAACAAAGATCTGCATACTTTTGGCAATTCGGCTGTTTTGACAGTAAAATGATAAAAACATACTAGAATAGCGAAGTGAAGTTTTAAATTTTTAAATATGTGTAAAGTATCTTAAAGTTAAGTTTTCCTGAACTTCATACAATATTAGTTAAATGCAATACGATCAATTACTGAATTACTCATTCATAAATCTCTACTAAAGATTTTTGGAGAATGTTACTGATAACATTATAAAATATTCGTTTGTTACGTAGCGTCGGCTATATAAGATTAAAATTCTAACCCATAAGAAATCGGAAGAAATCATATAAAATCATACGCCCATGAGAAATCTTTGAAAACGTCTTTAAACATTTTTTTTTTAAATTTTGTATTACTATAATCCATTGAAAGAAAAACTAACTATTCTAAGTTACACTGTAGGTTATTTAAACTATTTATAGGTGCATATTATCCAATATTAGGTTTTCCTACAATTCGAAAATTATTAACAATATTTAAAATGATACAATAAAATGATGATCTACTAATTCAGAGGCATTAACACACATACATTAGGGATTTGGGGTAACTATGTACTTTACTTCACTAAATACTCAACTGTAGTACGGCGTCGAAATTATTATTATCAATTCTCAGATTAAAATCAACAACTTTGAAAACATTTCATAACAATGTTTCATTTTATACTAGCAGACTATACCCACTTAGCTGGTCCATTTTCCAAATAAACTTTAAAGAAATCAAATGGTGAATTCGACCTTGTATTTTAAAGTAATATGTACCTTTACCAGAAAAGTCCTTCGCCATTTCCTGAATACGATGCGAACACCACTGCGCTATTACACTGCTCAAAACAATTAAAGTATATTTGAAGTTTTATATAAAATAAAGATATAAACGAAATTTTTTTTGCCGAAAATAGAAGAAGAGAATTACAAATGCAAATTTTTCTGGTTTTCAAACTGTGGAGTATGCAAATTTTGAGTTCGACGTCAAAAACGTCGCTTCAGCGGCAGCGAATGAAATTTGACTTTCAACTGGATAAAAGAGAATGAAGACAAGGATGATCGGCATTCAGTGATTGCTTTGTTTCGATGAGTACGATGTCTCAGCGAAGTCATTTGACAGATTCAGAAGCTTTGAGAATTGTTGGTAGGTTAGAAGGGGCCAAACTCAAGCCGAAGTAGCGCAAGCCATTGGAGTGTCACAAAGTGTCATTTCCAGGATCTGGAACCGTTTTTTGTAGAGTGGATGTGCAGGCCGAAGACCAGGGCAAGTTCGTAGACGGGCAACAATGCCCTATGAAGATCGGTATTTAGCGTTAACAGCTCGGAGACACCGAACCATGAACGCTACTCTTCTCCAACAACACCTTCGCTCGGCTACAGGCACCACGATTTCAACTCAGACTGTCTGAAACCGGCTCCATGCTGCAGGTCTGTATGTTCGTCGACCGATGGTATGTGTTAGATTAACATCAAGGCATCGTCGCGACCGCAGGGAGTGGGCAACCGAGCATGTCAACTGGAGGAGAAATGAATGGAGCAATATTCTGTTTGCTGACGAGTCCCGTTTTTCTGTGCATCCGGATAATAGGCGTATTTTCATCTAAAGGGACCGTGGCAGTAGGAATAATCCTGCGTTCGTGCACGAAAGTGTCAGATTTGGCGGTGGAGGAGTGTTGGTGTATGGTGGCATCTCCATTGACGGGCGCACTGACCTCTACATCATTCGAGATGGAGCTCTGACTGGTCGCCGATATAGGGATGAGATCCTAAGACCTATTGTAGTCCCTTACGCTGCGGCAATCGGAGATAACTTCATTTTAATGGACGATAACTGCAGGCCACATCGTGCAAACCTGGTGGAGGATTTCGTTTTCGAGGAAGGAATCGTTCGAATGGAATGGCCAGCGTGTTCTCCAGACATGAATCCAATCGAGCACGTTTGGGACGCTCTAGGAAGACGAGTTTCTGGCCGCCAACAACCCCCACAAACTCTCCAAGAACTGGAAAGAGCTCTTCTGGAAGAGTGGGGCAGAATACTCCAACTCGTCATTAATAGCCTCATTGAGTCCATGCCTCAAAGGTGTTCAACGTTGCTGGCCGCCCGTGGAAACCATACCCCCTATTGAAAATGATTTTCTTTGAAGAAAACACCTTTTCTTATTCTTTTTTTCTCATATGCACAAATTGTGTTTTTTTCCTTTAGTACACAAATGCGCAATAAAATGCATTTTTTTCTGCCAAACATGTGTGATTTATTCTCTTATAACCTACTATGTCTGTCGACCATGTATCAATCAGCTAAACAGTTTACCAGATACAAAATCCACCTAAAACTGCAATATCCTTTAATTGTTTTGAGCAGTGTATATAGTCACATGTGCTTGAAAAAATTCATGTTATTCAAAAGCAACTCTTTTATAGTAGATCATAACAGTAGAGCTTAGGATGGAAATGTGACCGTTATAATAATTAGAATTTCAAATGTTCTCTAGTCACACCACTGCTAAAAAAAGAGAGATTTAAAATGATTGCAGATATTCGCCATTCAAATTAAATAATGTTCGTGCTATTCAATTTCATTTGTTATTTTTTGAACTCCGGGCATCTCAGCTCAGTTATTTGTTTGATTCTGGTAGCTTAAAATAATCTCTATCTACGTTACATTGTATTTCATAATATCCGTCTTCTTCTAGCAGGGCTCTATTCCAACAGAATAAGTTAAAATTAAAATAATGCCATGTTCACTACCGATTATTTTTATATACCAGTTACAATCATGTAACTATTAATCTGTAAACAACCTCGATAACTGATTCTGATTGAAAAATAAACCTCTAGTTTTCATGCAATATCTTCCGCAATCGGGTATATAGTCATATTTCACGTCAAACATTAAAAGTGTTTGCAATTTTACAAAACAAAGTCATTACGCACTAAACTGCATTCCATCAAATATTGTCAAATTGCTGCTGACTGAATTATTGATCTTTCACCAACAAAACTCCTTGAGAATGATAAATAAACTTAGTTATTTAAAATTTTTAGTTAATCTTTTGCTTAATATAAAGTACGCGAAGTAAAGCTTTTACTTAGTTTCATATAAATTTGTTAATAAAAACCGGTGTCAATCAATCATTTTAACATTTTAACAAAATAAGTACTGTGCCCCTGAAAGAGTTAAAAGAATTTTTTTCGTTTCTCTTTCATAATACCGTTAAAAAACTAGTCGGATGTGGCAATCCCAAAACTTTCATCTATCGCATACATAATAATACAATCTGAAAAATGCAACACAACAGCGCCACCTGTCGGGCTATTTAAACCAAAAAGTAATCCGCTCCAAATTATATTAAGGGATAACAGAATCTGAAGTTTTATTAAATTACGTTCATTAGTTCTTGAGATAGAGCACGTACAAAATTTGTGTCACATACATACAGACAGATTTACTCACAGACACACATTTTGTACAAACATGTTTTTCGGGATCTTTGACCCCTAAAACATATAAATTTGTCGAAAACCGGAATTCAAAAATTTTCGCGAATCCAATACTTTATTTTTTGTAAAGGTAAAAGAAAGTAAAAATACGATGTCTGATTTTTGGATGTGATTAACAAAACAGCAGCGCCATGGAGTAGCAGTCCAATTAGTATCCTGAATGCATATGAATTAATACCTGAATGTTTAAATCGCATTCAGGATGTTATTTTCCATGTCTCATAAAACGTTTCAAGTTTCCATGTTTCAAGATATATTTCATAAAATCGTATCAATTAAAACTGAAGTTTCAATTGATACGATTTTATGAAATATATCTTTCTCTCAACAAAATATGGAATTAAAGATGCGCTGAAATTTCAAATTTGGTCTATCAAAGTATTTAAAATAGCAGTATATATCCATAAATCATCCTCTTTTCTTTAAAAAATTCAATATATTTTGGCAACTTTATCGCAATTGAGAAAAACTGTGAGATACTATGCTGCAATCATTATATTATCAGCTTTGGCTAGTTTAATTTTATCTTCTTTCTTCTTTTCGCGTTTATCCTTTGTGCATGCTAAACAAATTCATCTTGATCATGACCAAATTGTAGCATACTATTTGCGTACTTGAATCTATTTTCTCCCATTTCCCCCTTTCAAAATGTAATTGATTTTGTGTACAACGTATTGATTGGATTTGTCTCTTTTGTCATTGAGCATGAGAAATTTACTTATTACTTAACCATTTAAATAAGTACGCATTTAACTTTAGTGCTGTTTCAGAATGTATAGCTTAGTGATGGGCGATTCTCGAGAATTCGACAATCGAGGAAAATCGTCATCGTAAAAAATCAAAATCGATACAGCCATCGATTAAATCCTAGAATCTACAACCGAGATGTTTTACAATCGATTATTGAAATCATTGTTTTCTGGTGCCAATGTGGCATTTGGGAATTAAAATTATAAGTGGTATATGTAATATACCGGTGCCCTTCAAGGGGTTAAAAGAAATAAGAATCAAATAAGCAATTTTTGAATTATTTTTAGAAATCTCATAGTGGGGCAAAATCCCGAAAAGCTGGCCAAAAGTCGAAAAATAAAGTTACTATTTAGGAAATTTTGACTATACAGATGGCTAGAATAATGTTTGGAGGGTCAGAATCTATATTTATATAAATGTTTTCGTTTTGCTTTGGCAACCTGTATCATTTCAAAAGTGACGCTTGGAGGATTATCATCTGGGTCGAACCAAAATAGCAAAAAATGGTTCTTCTAAACACGTGCTACATTTTTCCATATCATCCGATTTTAATGATTTAAAATGGATTTACACGACAATAGTGTGTACTGTTTTTGCGCATGTTACAAAAATTATATTAAAGAAATAAAAAATAATAATTTCATGATTATTTTTGATAAAAATTTTAAAAGTATATAATATTTCTTTGCTTTCAAACATCAAAATTTTATAAGTTCCACGGTGTTCTGCAAGGACATATAATAGAAACAATAGTCTGAACTATTATCTAATGAATCATGAAAAAATCAGCTGCCAAAAACTGCCATTCTGTATTTCGTGCAGGTTTTTGCAACCACAAGTAAAAATATCACTTTTTTAGTCGCTTCAAAAGCTATGACATTTATTACTTTTCTGAGTAATTTAGCTAGCATACAAATTTGAAATTTTTAGATTATTCAGTTTTGTGATAGATTATTATATATTATATTACAAATAAGTGTTATAATCATAAGCATAAAGGAATTTGATATGCAAGATTAGTAATAAAAAATAAAAAGAATTCTCCATCATCGATACAATACAAATACATTTTCTTATCTTTATAGCTAATAATTCTGTGTCTTCTATCGTAATTAGAAGAATTATCTTGTCAATTGCAATCTTTTCTAGATCATACTGCCGAAGGTATTTTATGAATGCAAACGGAAATCATTAAGAATCTGCCTTCCGAAAACAATAGCGATCTGAATTTGATTTTCAAGTGGAGTGATAATACATCTGGTCGAAGTACTTTTAAGCAAAACTTTATAATTGATGATGTTAGAAATTAGGTTCAAATAGCTTTTTCACTTCTCTAGTGCAACTAGAACTTAAGTGTTGCAAATAATTCATAAATCGTTATCGGGAAAAATTCGAGATCTTCATCTCCTCGATTTTTTAGGCCCATCAGAATCCATGTTTCGCACGAAAAAACGGACGCTACTGTCAGTTAAATGGATTATATCACAGATCAGAAGAGTAAACATATTCCTTTTAAAACAGTCATTGATAGAAAATAAGTATGAGTTAATTACAAACTAGTTTAACGATGTTTGATTGTAAAATTTTTAATGTCATTACTAGTAATTTGTCAACTCAACGTTGATACCTATAGGCAACTTCAAAACAGTTTAATAATTTTGATGACATTTTCAAACTAAAAGTGAATAAAAATCATTTACTATTTAGGATGTCCACGCCACATGCCTGTATAAGAACTTCTGAGTGTAGCTTGCATTTGTCATACAAACGGGATACAAAGGAATGGCAAGTGTGCACTCCTGACCAGAAGAAAAAAATTATCAAAACAAAATTTACAAAAAAGTTTTGTTTACAATTAGGACTTCTCTTCGATAAATCAAAGTTGGGATTTGGAAGCACAAATGATTACAATACAACTCGTCGATTCTTTGAAAACGAAATTATTTCTGCTTTCATAAGTAGCGTAGACAAAGATTTGATCAAACAATTTGACGCCGTATTACAAGTAATTTCTTAACATACATTTGATCAATTTTCTGGATTATTGCTCACAAACATGGCACAGAAATAATAGCTTCCTCATTATTGTCAGTTGGGCAAAAGTCGGGAGAGACTCAAGAATCGTGCAACAAATTGATCAAAAGGTATCGAGAAGATTTCTCCCTAAAATGCAGTTGAACTTAAACAATGGAAGATTTTTTTGTGGATTTTAATGTTATCAGATCCCTTCATTTCAAGCTTACGTAAATTATCATTGAAGAAACTAATATCCTTGCGCCTAGAGGCCCAGAAATTTCTGTAAAATAGTTCGACATCTCCCCTTCTGAAGACCTTCTGACTCCCCTTCTATATTCTCCGCAACTTATTGATGTTTTGCGGATAGTATCTATCACATTTCTACATTTACTAAAACAAAATAAATATTAAAAAAAAAAAAAAAACTACCGAGCTATGCTCGGTCTACTGTGTACTGAAATCATTTAAATAATAAAATTATTACGATTTACTTTAAATTCGAAAGTATGAAGGATTGAAACTTTTGTGTAAAGTTCTTTCCCCTACTTGTTTCTAAAAATAACTTGATTGTAAGTGTTACATATCGAAAAGAGGAATAACTGAATTTCAAATTTTGGCGACACAGTTTTTTATTGTGTAAAATTTTAATTCTAGATGTCAGTGTGCATCTGCAAAATTGCTGAAAAGACGCGGTAACGAAGGGAAACGCGAAATTGTATGATATTCCAACGAAAGATATTGTTGATCGAAGAAAGCTTGAAAGGAAAAAACTGAAATGTTATATTTTGATCACAGCGAAGAAAGTCCTCATCGAGTAGTTCCTACATCTGGAGATCGTTCGTATCTGTTTCATCTATATTTTCTTTTCTGTGCTAGGTAACATAGCCTAGTTGTATGATATCAGATGTGCTATAGTTGAGTATGTGGTTGCGCACAGGGATTAGCTGGGATTAGTTTCTTAGGAGGTCACTTTGACGTTCTACTTCCTCTTCTTAACAGCTACCAATAATCTATTATTTTTCCAAATGAATACCTATCACAGAGAGAAATCAACTAGAGAAAAAAATTAGAAGACCTGGAAGGCCTAATCGTTCCGAGAAATCACATTCTCAACAGCTCCAAGAAGCTAGAGCTATCTATCGTCAAAACCATTTTCGAAAACAAAAACACACATTAAAACGTTACAACGATTCACACTCTGAAATGGGAAGACGTAGCTCGCTAAGAAGTCGCGCGCTGTTCTGTTGCCCACCCTGGTATGAATATTGGAGCTTACTGACGAAAAAGGTCTAGAGGTAAGCTGCAGTTTAAAATAAACACTTTAGAAAACATTACCAGAGCTATAACTAAAAAAATGGGAAATAGACTGGAAGCAGACAAAGTTATAAAATGGACTCTGCACAGTAGAATTAACTTCGGAGGACTTTGATTGAACAGGTGATAAATTGAATCAAAAACTAATATAGTTACTAGAAAATTTGAATGAATGGATTTCAAACAGTAGCACACATCCTATTCGCTTTTCTAGGAAAAGCGGAACATCGAAGCAATCAGGAGCCATAAAGTCTATGAAGTTAAAGATAGTGTAATTGAAATCGACGCTACTGGAAAAGCTTTCTTTGGCTTTCTCCTTACAAAAAGAAGTGAAATCCCATCAAAAACATCTCATGTAAAAAAAAAGCCAAGTCTCCTGACTCTTTGACCGGGGCCCCACCAGTGGCCGAGAGGTTCTGCTCTCGAAGCTGGTAGACAGGAGGTGTTGGGTTCTAACCCAATCGCGCCCGTCGGCCTAATCGTTTCGGAGTTTTCGTGGTTTTCTTCGAAACCTTGGATTTCCAAGCGTAAATCCGGGTTAGGTTCCCTTAGAAAGACCTCCACGTAGGGCACCCCCCCCCCTTAGGGCCTATATCCCTCGTGTTGATAATTGGCCGTCATAAAACCAACCAACCAACAACCAACCGACTCTTTGCCGTAAAAAGTTCTGAGATCATGTGTAGAGCCAAGCTTAGCTCTCTTATTAACTCTGATATTTTAATTCACAAATTACTCCTAGTCTCTACACCTTTAGTAAATGATTATTTTGTGACTTGGCAATGACGGAGCACGAGAATGTAAAGGCTGTTGTTTATATTTTAATATTAACGTTTATTTATAAAGTTTTGCCTAAAATAGTTTCTATAAGAGCACTGAACATATATGTATTTGTAGCATGGAAATAATTTTACATTACATTGTAAGCCCGGATGCGAAAACTCTCTACTGGTCAAACTTGATGTCCGGGGTTTTGGGAGATTTTCTTCCTATGTAACGTGAATACGAGCCAGACTCCTCTTTTACAAAGACCCCCAATCGGTGCATCCTTCCTTCAGGCTTCTTCTATCCTTCGTGTTCATATTCAGCCTTAATCAAATAATCTAATCCCAATTCAAAACATAAGTAAAGTGTTTACGTAATAACTTTCCTGTGCTGCGTAATTGCCAAATCACAGAAAAATCATTAATAAAGGTGTAGAGACTAGGAGTAATTTGTGAATTAAAATATCAGAGTTAATAAGAGAGCTAAGCCTTGGCTCTACACATGATCTCAGAACTTTTTACGGTCAAAGAGTCAGGAGACTTGGCTTTTTTTTACATGAGATGTTTTTGATGGGATAGATATTTCGTTTTATTAGATTGGATCTGTGCGTTAAAATATTTATAATCTATCTATTTCACCTCTATGCGTATTTACTTGATAACGTCTATACACAGGAACGTAATAACCACTTTAAAAGTAAGCAATGTATCTTGAATATTTTTGAAAAAAACTATAATGTGCGAATGTTTACAAAGTAAACATTACTTCTAATCGATAGAAAATTTGAATTATCTTCCATTTTTATTTGTTCAGGAAAGTTTCCTAAACAATCTATTTCAAAATCCATTTATATTTAATAAAAACGTATCTTTTATGTCAGAACCAATTTGTATTTATCTGATACTGAACCACTTTTAGAAATCCATAGAAAGTTAACTATATGTGAATAGTTGTCATACTTAATTATGTTTTAATACAGGAAACATGGAATGGTTTTGGTTCTTTAATCTTTTATTTATCAAATAAGGCACATATTTAGGTTTTTAAAATTAACATTTTTGAAATAGATAATGAATGAATAATATTGTAAAAGGACTTCATGAGTTATTTGGAACATTGTTATAAAAACATTAAAAAACGAGAGATGGAAAAATACGAATGCCTCAATGTTTACTTATGTACTTATGTAACAAATTTATTGTTTCCTAAGATTTGTAAATCATATAAAACAAGAAATTATAGAAACTCAATATTTTTTTAAACATTATTATAAAAAAATCAAATCACAAATGAAAAAATTAAAATAAAACTGAAGGAGTTTTTAATCTTCAGTTACTTTTTGCAGAAGAGACGACAAAATTTTTATATAAACCATAAATAACAGGTTCACATCTTTAAGAAAGGAATTATAATAAATAAATAAATAAATATAAGAGAGATGGAAAAAAGACGAATATTAGAATGTTTTAATTTCTAGTACTTATGTAGCATATTTATGGTTTTGAAAGATTTGTAAAAACTTTGTATGTCATAGAAAACAAGAAAATATAGAAACTCAATTATGTATTTTTTACAATATTATATAAAAAAAAGATTTCTAATTACAATCGTAAAAATTTAAATAAATACTGAATAAGAAATTAAATTTTATTCATTTACTCTTGGATTAGAGAAATTAAAATTTTATGAAAACCACAAATACCGGTTCAAATCTTAACTAATAGGAACTCTACTAAATTGCTTTTAGTGAAAAGTATTGCATTTTATTTGTGTCTTTTAATTACGTATTTGCTTGCATACAATAATAATTAAATAATATTAGCTACTTTTTATTTTCAAATGTCTCAATTTATTTTACAAAACTTTATTTTGGATGCGAATTTTAATCACCAAATTGATACACCATAACAGGAATGTCATTAAATATATATTCTAACTAAAATTTATAGAAAAAAAGAAATGAAAAATGTTTGAACGTTTATTCTGTTACTTATGCTACCTGTTAGTTTAAAAATCGTATAAACAGGTTAATCAATTCAAATCGTAAGTGATCTTAGACTTAATCTGTATATGTTACGATGCATTTTAGTTTTAATAAATAAAAAAAAAAATAAACTATTCTTACGGAAGCTGAAAAAGACATTAAAATCTTCATAATTTTCAGTGTAGCTATCCTATAAACATTTTAAAAAAATTTCCATGACGTAACTTGCTTCAGTCACGCCCTCGTGTTATATTGCTTTCTACTTCTAGAACGTTACACAAAAAATCTATGCTATAACGCATCTGATTTCTAACAAATCCCAGAATCAATGGACAATATTTCACGTAAAGCTAATCTCAGACGGTTACAAAAAAAGCTCAACTTTAGCATTTTACTCTAATAAGCTCCTTGTTAATATACTTTTTAAACTCATATATTTAAGCAAATACAAGTGTATTACCTGCTAAGTTGATCATTTCTTCGGTGGCATAACATAGTACGGTTCAATATTATATAAAACATTGCATTCAATTACTAAAATGTACGCCAAAAATCCATGCTAGATCGTCTCCTAATAAATCACAGGTTTAATGTACATTTTTTTTACATAGAATTAATCTAACACTATTATTCAAAATTTCAGTAATCCAATACAATAAGCTGTTCTTCTTATGATTTTAAAAATTACAAATATTTATCTATCTTTTTTGAAAATCACCAACTTTAATTCACTGTGGTTACAAGTGAAATATCAGTTAATTCATTTCCAAACTAAATAAAATTTTATCAAAAGCAATATAA
This sequence comes from Maratus speciosus, assembly GCA_963932465.1. Lineage (NCBI taxonomy): Eukaryota > Metazoa > Arthropoda > Arachnida > Araneae > Salticidae > Maratus > Maratus speciosus. The sequence continues at coordinate 155,306,834 of OZ010793.1, read as the reverse complement.
CCAGTAGAGGGAGTGGAGTGCTACATAACATAATACTGGTTTAATCCATAAAATAAATTTTCTAAAAATAAATTATGAATGATATTTGCCTAATTACTACCATTCCAAACATTTTCAAAAGCCAACAACATTCGTTGATCTACATTCCTACAACCCACTCCTTCTTTTTTACTCGCGGAATCGCGGGAACTACGGAATTCATATACATATATGAATGGTTAATTGCAGAACACATAAAGTTTTAATCAATTTTAAAATAAAGAAATAGTAATAACTAGATAATACAATTTTTTTTTTTATAGAATGTTCGAAATTTATCTATAAAACTTGAAGGAAAAAAAAAAGTGCTTTAAGGGTGCCACGACATAGAAATAGATTTTCACTGATTTGTATTCACTGGTAATGTAACAGTATGCTTGAAATTTCTCTTTTGGGAGAAATTTAATTGTATATATGCTAAAGACACTTTATTGAGCCTACTTGTTTCTTAGTTCTCTCTTTATTGTTTTTGCATTGAACCTCAACAGATAGAAAGTTTGTTTGAGAAAAATGAAAAAAAAATGTAATAAAATAAAATAAAATAAATATAAAAAAAATTAACAAACACAACGGCCATTTGGAAAATTATTTTTTCAAAGACTAAAATTTAAGACATAAAAAAATTGCACGGAGTTGATCATACATTACATACACCATGAATTAAACATTAATAGTGTTATTACACGTAAAAATTGCAAGCGACAAATTCGCCTGCGACTCGTCAAATTTCCTGAAACTTACGTATTATCCACCTGAAACTTACGTATTATCCACCTGAAACTTACCTATTATCCACCTGAAACTTACGTATTATCCAAGCATTTCATTGGCTGTTCGGGAAAATGTTTTTCCATCGTCAGATTCCCAAGAAATCTGACGACCAATTTTAAATGAAATTTCATTCTAAAACTTCTAAACATCCCACAATATTACTTTTTACACCTTCGTATAGAGAAAAAATGTACTTTTAAATGCAATTTGTTTAAAAGCTGTATCTCAATTTGTTTCTGAGTTATTAATTTTTTTTTGCAGTTTTTATTACTTTTCTGTCATAGTGGCAACAGAAGTATCCATCTCTGTTGAAAGTAAAGGGAAATTATAGATTACTGTACAGACCAATCAGAAAATGAATAAAATACGGATTCAACGAATAAAAAGCTTTAGATATGTTTTTGATTTCCTACCCTCACGAGGACAATAACCATTTTTCCAAATGGTTAATAAATAATGAAATAGAATAAAAGAAATTGGGTAGGCTGGGAGAGCAAATTATTCGCTGGGATCGAGCCCCATGGTCTCATATAAGTTGGCGCCACTGGAAAGGGCTATTTAGGTGAACAGATACATTCTTCTTACAAAATGGTATAGGCAATTTGAATACATAAAACGGCAATATAAAATGAAAAAAAAAATAATATAAGTTAAACAAATGAAAAATCTAATTGTATTTCTATGTAAGAGTGTAACCTCTATTTTCCAAACGATCGTAGAATCATCAGAAAATAACTTTATTAATTTATTACTTTTTAGGGATTTTATTCCATAGTGAATTAGTATCACATGAATTAGTATTACATGAATTAGTATCCACATGAATTAGTATCAAAATTCAGATTTTGATACTAATTATTAGTTATAGATAATAGGTAACGTGCATCATTGCAAACAGTCTTACTTTATTACACTCTCACTTTTTACCGAGCATGTGCATGTTCGAAAGTACTTGGTTTTAGATGTTTTTGATTGTAAATAAAAACAGCGTTAAGTAATTTAAAATAGTATTTTGTTTTAAAAATATATACGATTTGTTATTTTAAGGTGAACTTAGGGATTTAAAAAAACTGGATATGAGATTTATATTGTTTTTCACTTAAAAGAATTTTCATTATTTTTAAAAATAAAAGCATGTAGCTATCAATATAAGAGAATTTTTTTAATATGCAAGTTTAGAGATATAATTGTTAAAGTTATTTTCTTCCATTCTAGTAATAACGTTTTTAGCTATCAACCCTTCAAAATGTGATTTGACAAGTTTTACATTTCATAGCTGCCAACCTTTACGCTTTTTTCCTACCTCTAAAATTTAATAGATATTTTCCCCTTGTCTAATTGGGAGATTTCGACGATTAAGTAAGACAATATTTACTGCAAAATTTCAGTGGTAAGAAAAAAGCGTAAAAGTTGGCAGCTGTGACATTTATTATAAACTGCATATTCATTTTATCACAAAAGTACTTGCCAACTGAATGTCACGCAATAAAAGCATACAATTTCTATCTCCAATTCTGTCTTCACTTAAAAAGCTTAAAAAAACTTTGTATAAGTAGTAAAACTTTATGCAGTTCATGCATTAGAAATTTATTTTATTCCTTAAACTGTAGATAGTTTGATAGTTTTAGAGAAACAAAAAATTCTATATTGCTTAAAATAGAAGACACAGTCTTCCATGCGTTCTTCTAATGTATTAAAGTTCAAATACAACTGACGTATATAGAAAATATTTTTGCTATGATACATAAAAGAATACAATGTATTTCTGGATGCAACCAAACTGACTCGAATAGACTTTATTTTATCTACAACTATATGATAAACCTATTATATTTATTTTAAGAAATCTGAACCGAACTATCTAGGACAAGAGAATGTGAATAAAAAAAGGTCAAAATATCAACATAAAACTTTTGGAAATCCCATTCAAGCATAAAAACAGAAATGACGACGATGTACAAATATTTATTTTCACTCAAAGAATTTTATACTTGTTTTGATGGATAGCAGAGATTTTAGCTAGGGAGAGTTAGTTAATGTCATTTTTACACAAACATAAAGTTATTATTGTTTTCGTTAAGATGAATTTGAGAGAAATTGTGTGTCTTATTACGTACACATTAAATTTATCATAAGAAACTCAATGTTCCACCGTGTAAAAATAAGAAAATGAACTTCTAATATGTATTATTCAGAATGTTTTTAAGCCATAATTCGGAAAATATAGAAATGCAAAAGCAAAGTTACTTGATGTTTATTTTATTCAGTTATGCAAAAGATAATGTACAACTGTGTACACGATCTTTACACACATTAAATATATATGTGTATATATATATATATATATACATATTTATATGTATAGGTTGTCTGAAATAGTTTAATATAAAAAAAGACATTAATAATAACCTTAAATTCATTATTTCTTTGATTAAGTCTCTATAGAAACCTATATATCAGAATCTTTTCTACTTATCTATTTTATTGCCATTTTTTTAATAATAATTGCGGTATTGAAGAACTTCGATCATTAAGTATGCTAAATATTATTATTCAAAAATTGTTGTACCCGAATTAAATAACTGTGTCATTTCATTGCATTTCTTCAACTGCCTATGCATCCTCGTACCCGTATCCAAAGAGTTAAAATTAAACTTTTGGCATCTATAGATGTTGCAATAGTCATTAATTACATAATATAATAGGATTTTTTTTTAATTTCAGAAAACAAACCAGTAACCATTAAAATAGGATTATGAAATGATATAAACCTTTCGTTGGGGGCACATAGGTCATCCTTTAAAGAAAAAAGCTAAAATAATCGGGACCTCCGTTAGAATTGGAATTCGATCCACTAGAAACATCCCCTTCTTTTGACACGTCCGGGGGGTACACTTTTTGGTCTAGAAGTAAACGCATTAAAAACAGTGTTCGTACGCTTCAAGGACTTTTACCAGAATTTTTGTAAACTAATACTTGGCTTTTTTAATGAAAAGGAAATTCTGTCTTCAGATATAGCGACCAGTAATTTACGAAATTTCCGGTACTAAAACACCTAAAATCCCCAGATTTCCATGATGCGTACGTAGCTAGTAAAATGCACGCACACAGGTGTGAAACATATAAATTGATCTTTGAAAAAAATTTTAATTCATGGGAATTTTTTTTTTCAAAAACTCTTTTCAACGCTTTAAATCAAATGTATCTATTCCTTTAATATGGGAGCGCAACTTTATCTTACAAACATTTATGTTTATCACCAAAAGTCTTCTAATCCTATTATAAACACTCTGTTTATCCATCTCGTTAAACACTAGAAGATGAAAACAAAATGAGTTTTCTACAGAGAAATATAACCATTCTAAAAGCGAAAAATATTTGAAAACTTACGTTCAGGTAAATAATGTAAAAGGTAAATGATGGAAAGAATTTACCTTTTATTAAACTACTTTTCCGTTTGATTCATCAATAGCAGAGATTATTTTAGATAAAAATTACTGAATGTAACTTTTACACGTGCAAAAATATTAAATTATTTTACTAAAAAGTGTAACACTTTAAAATCTTACTATTTAACAAGGGAAAAATCTTCAAGGAAATATATCCATAATGCATCATAAAAATATTTTTTATTTGCTTCATTTCTATAAACACATGTATACTTAAAATAATGACCTCTCCATACCGTTATAAATTTAACATAATAAAAATACAACATTAATGTCTCATTTGAATACTATAATTATAACTGTCTTAACCTATTTTTAAGCCTATATAAAGAAAAAACCCCAAATTTTTGCAGTTAATTAAAATTTTAACACTAAATTACCTAATACGATTTATTAACTCATAAATAAAAGATTACGTAACTTAATATGTAATAAATAATAAAATAAAATTACAATAAGTAATGAGTCGCGTACAACGTTTACTTGATGGTGTGTTTAAGTTCAAACGTATAATGTCTTTAAATATTATTTTCAAAAGATAAAATAAAATAAGTAGCGATCTTGCTTTTAATGTTTCTTCGACATTTTTGCATCACAAGGTTATCCAATAGATGTAATATTTGTTGAATATGTATGAAGCTCCTCCGCAATTTTTATCGCTGTACTAGATGTTATTTTTTATGATGCTTCTTTAATACAGTATGCTATATTGTATACTGTAACTGGCAGAAGGATGCACTGGACATGATGAAAGCACCATATCATACTTTAAAATTAAACTTTAAAACAAAATATTTCCAAATTAAACTTTAAAACAAAATATTTACAAAACAAAAAGATCAGAACATTAAATTTTCATGGCGTCATCTACATTATCAAACTCGAATGTACACTCTGTCACAAGCGTAAAAGACACAGATAGGAGATGTGTTCTTCCTTCTCTATTCTTATTAGAATTCGGCGAAAATTATCCAAACACAAAGAAGAATTCCTTCCTAAGAAAAATAACTTTGACGTCACATCAAACGTAATTTAACTGCTGTTTGGAAAGGTGCCAGCTTTTCGTAATACTCGGAAAATGAGTTCTAAAAATAGATCATTGCTGACACGATAATAAAAACTATCAAATAATAAGAACATAATTAACGTCTTCCACTTCACCGTGTTTACATTTTGGGCTTAGAGATATGCAAGAAGCATGTACAAGCAAGGTCACAAGCAACATGGGAAATTTTTTTTTACATTTTCTTGGGGGGGGGGGGGGGTTCCCCATAAAAGTTGCCAATTTGATAGAAAATGAGATTGACAAAATTTCAGCTCAATTGAATAACAATAACCCGTGCCTCATCGAAGTTGAATTCGTGAAAATTTGCAACTTTTGGCGAAAAAATTTTGTTTTTCTTTCTTTAAGTGAAAACCATTTGTTTTCCAAACCTGATTCCTCTTTTATTTCATAGAAACTACTGTTACCTAGAACGTATACTCTCATCAAACCTATATTTATTACACTTTTAGTATTTTTCAGCCCAGCTCGTGAAACATACCCTTAAACTTTGCATTTTTGAAAAATAAGTGAAAAATGACAAATTAATAATTTTATTACTTTTGATAATTTATTGTATTATTTGTATTAATAGGCAAAAATAACTGAACAATTTTTGTAACTTTAAAAATATTTCACGAATTATAATTAATTATTAGTTATCTAGTTCTGTGTCTTGAAAGAAAGAGCTTCTCGATTTGTTGATTGCAGTTGAAGCGCATTTCAAACAAACCTCTGGATTTCTCTTTTTATTACAAGGTTGTTTTTGTTACCTGCCATCGTCATCTAATTTCAGAATTAAGGAAATATTCCGGAAAACCCCCCTCCCCCTTTCGATATGATGGCAGAAATTAAGATTTTTTTAATTGGCCACTCGTTTTATCAAATCTTCGACAGTAGAAACTGCACGCCAGAGAAGCTGCTAGACCTAGAGTACATCCATCAATTAACGACAGACTTTAAGTAGAAGTGCAATCCGACTCCACATATAACTATTTCGTAAGCAAAGAACAAAGAGCTGAGCTCATAAGAACCAGATTTAAAAATTCCGATTTAGAGAGAGCTGTTGTTCAATGGGATGGAAAACTGCTTCCTCATTTTTTGAATAAAGAAAATGTAGAGAGGATAGCAGTTTTAATTAGTTGTGGAGATGAAGAACAGTTATTACGAGTTCCTCAATTAGAAAACAGTATTGGAATAATTCAGGCAAAAACTGTATTTTCAGCAGTTGAAGAGTGGGAAAAAGTTGGTAAAATCCAGGAAACATGTTTTGATACAACTGCAGTAAACACCGGTCGCTTCATAGAAACCTACATTTTTCCATAACAATTGTCAAAGGAAAAAACTTCTGTATTTACCATGTCGCCACCATAATTTAGAAAGTATCCTAAAAGCTGTTTTTTATTGTAAAATGGGCACCCCTCAGCCAGACATTTAAAAAAACAATTTCTGACTGGGTGGCCTACATTAAACCAGACTAAGTATAAAAATGCTATTCAAGATTAAATACAAGGTATAAATAATTAATTCAGAAGAAATTTAAGGTTTTCTTACACAATCTTCAAAAAATTAATAGGCCAGGGATGATTATAAAGAATTTATTCAACTTTATTTAATTTTTATAGGACGTCCTCCTCCAAAAGACATTTTTAGAGCACCTGGTGCTTATAATCATGTCAGATGGATAGCACAGGAGATGGATGGCTATTTATTCTTTCAAAAAATATTATTTCAGGGATCATCTCTCAATAACAAATTTAGAAAAAGAAGGTTTTAGAGACTTTTTCTTATTTCTAATCAATATTTATGTAAAAGCCTGCTTCAATACTCCCACTACGACTTTGGCCCCCAATTGAAGACTTTCAATTAATAAAATCACTTGTTGACTACAGAAAAATTTATAAAAAGGTTGTAGACAGAGCACTCTCTAAAATGATAATCTGCGTTTGTATCTTAACTCGGATCAAGTTGGATTTTCATTTTTAGATGATACTTTGGTAAAAAAAAGTCAATATAAGCATGATTGTAAAATTAATGTCATTTAAAGAAGAAAATGATGATAATGGCAGGAATGTAAGAGCAACAAAAGGTTTCAACGAAGTGGAATTTTTATTGAACATAAAAGCCGATGTTTTTGTTTCATTTCAAACTATATATTTTTTAAAAAGATTTTATATTAATAAACGATTTTTAAATACTCATCCCAATGTATGGTTTGAAAATAAACGTTATTTGAAAGCAAAAAATAATGAATGGTTTTAAAGTTGTCAATGATATATCTGACAGGAGAATAAAATTATTCTGAGATTTTAATTTATTGTTTAACATAGACAAAAACAAAAACAGTATATGCTAAAAGTTGTATCTGAATGTAGAAAAACTTTTCAAGGAAAAGCAAAACTTCAAAAGCCACCTTATCTAAGCCATAACCCCTTATCCTTCCCAGCGCAGTGCTCCCACGCCAAGACCACCTAATTTTAATTCCAAACTTCCAAACGGTACTAAGAATATTTTTGAAAAAATTTGCTTTTACGATGAAAGCTTAACGTAATCGCTTCCTAATTTCTAAAAACGTCGTTTGTAAATTCCGGTGTTAGTCAATCATTTCATCATGTTATGAACAGAATTTTTCTGCGCCGGAAAGGGTTAACGTGAGAATTGTAAGGGATAATAATTTGTTTTCTTCATTATGCTTTCTTTCTTCTAACACAACTTCAATAATAAAATGCATTTGAGCATTATTTGTTCTAATTTTTATACTTTATTTGCCCCACCCCCCCTTTTTTTAATGCTTTTAGTTTAAAATTCGATTTTTTTCATTTTCTTGGAATTTTTTAAAAATTAAACCTTTTATCATGTACAAAATAAAAAAAACAAAATAAAAAAAAAGTTGGAAAGCAGATGGAATGTTAATGTTTTTTCGATTTTCATATAAAGTCAATTTTTAGAATTCGGGTGAAGTCTAGTCCTTAAAAATGCGCATATGTTTAAATCTATACATTTTAGGATAAAAAATGGTGTGTGGTTCTTTAAAGCAAAACTTTCTTTACAAAATGAGACCTTAATTATGTTTCTAGGTTTAATTGTAATAATTTCATAAAGGAAAAACAGCATTTTTTTGCGAAAAATCACGTTTTTTTTCAAACATTATCCTCAGTGAGGCACGGGTTAACATTATCCAAATGAGCTGAAACTTTGCCAATCTCATTTTCTAGTCGGTTGGCAACTTTTTGGGGGTCCCCCCAAAAAAATTCGAAAATTGATTTCTTGTGACCACCCTAATGTGCATACTTACATCTTGAACACAATGATTCAAAAAATTTTGTACACAATTCAAGACGTCTTGGTAATATAAAAAAAATATGTATGGGAAACCACAGTCGTATTCCATTGATTCAGTCAAATATATAACAAACTTCACTCCAATCCGTTAACATAACTAATGTTCACAAGTTTAACTAAAGTCTATAACTTTAAATTTATTGAAAAGCGCTATTCATCAGACTTACTGAAATTTTGCCTGAAATGTAATGATATTATAAAAGGTGGTAAGTTGACAACAATTTGCAAAATGAAACCTTAAGAAATGTCAGTTACATTAGGAAATGTTAGTTTAGAGCTATTTTGGATAAGGATGATAGCCAGTCTTTTCATTTCTTGTGCTGTTCACACATTTGAGACAATTAAAAGTCAGTCTAGTTGGAGTTATGTTAAAATATTATTATTTTTAAAATTATGAAAAAAAATGCAACGTTGGATTTGAGGGAAATAACCTGTAGATTTAACTAAATAAATGAAAAGAAACGTTTGCATTAAAAACATTGTTTAATGTTTTTCATTACCACCTCTTGCAAGTTTTGTAATCGCCTTAGAATCCTTATGATTGTAAATTCTCATATTTGTAAAGATATTTGTAAATTTTTCAACTAATAACACATCGGTAATGAAAAAAGTGATTTTATTTTAAATAACTACTTGCAATGGAAAATATGTAGCATAGTAAAATGTATAGTTATATCTATTTATCTCTCTCTTTATATATATGTTACAATATTAGATCTATCTCCGCGATTTCTACTTACTATTCTAAATTTCTACTCTATATTCACTAAACCCTTATCCTTAAATATTCTCTATCATTAATTCTGTTAAATTCCTTTTAATTTAATGTCTCACTTGTCTAATTCACTTAATTATTACGCTTTTAGTATTCTTAACCCCTTGGGGACGAGCGGCACGTATACGTGCGCATAAAGCACTCAGAATCCTTGTTTTTTCTCACCAGTAAAATTTGCCTTATTCAATCAGCGCATTTTATCGATTCAAGAAGGCACAAATTTCTGTTTTTAAAAAACGGTTGACAAAAGATTAAAAATTTCGTAAAAGGCTCCCGTCCCGAAGGGGTTAAATTAAATGTTCCATTTCCGATCTTTCGCATTTTAGAAAGTTCTTTGGTAGTCATTTTTATTTTTATTCCAGCCGAGATTTACCTTTCATAGCTTTATTCCGGGGTTCCTTTTTGCTTTATTATCTCTCCACCCGCTCTGTCAGTACTCTTTTCATGGCGTGATAACTTTGCATCTTAATTAGTTTAGAGCGCGTACTACGTCAAAATTGCCTACGCTTGGAAAGTAAAAAGCATTTACGCACGATTCTCCACCAGATTTTGTTGAGTTTTTTTAATTGTAAACTGCCCCCTGGCTGTGTGTCTGAGAGAATGACGTTCGTTCTAAAGATTTTACCTTTTTGATGTAATCAAATGATTACTATCGATTATAAATGTTTCAATATCGAAGTTATTGATGGCAATGCATCATGAGTTGTAAGAACTTCTGCCCGATGTCATTGAATAAAATCCTGTGAACAGTATTGCTTTCGTTACTCGTCTCCTAAAGAAATTCCAATCTTCATTTCCATTGTTTTTTGTCATAAGCCATTTGATTGCCAGTCACCTTAATGAGAAATAAACATTCAGGGATGCGATTTCTGCTTTTTTGCACTCCAGTATATTCTTAGAGAAAATGTTATTTCATTTAATCGGAACATTTTTGCGATTTAGCAGAACAACATTCTCTCTAAGAATATACTGGTGTGCAAAAAAGCGGAAATCACATCCCTGAACATCGTATACAAAGATTAAGCTGTTCAATTAAATAGGCGAAGCTGTTGCTCTAGATTACTTTATTACGTGTTCGTACATCTATGCGTCAACCCCATGCTACGTTCATCTTCTTCATCAACATCGCTATGAGATCGACGAATTTGTTTTCCAGTAACCGGACATGGTAACATATATATATAAAGAAAATACATTAATTAACAAATAATAATTTAAACTTCATAGGCATGTAAAAAATAAAAATAAAAACGGAATTCAGAAAGAAAGTTGTCATTTGCCTGTGCAGAAAAACAAAACTTTCAGAGGAAAACATTATCCTACTGTGTTAAAAACTGAATTCAATAAATGGTCTCATTTCAATAGTTAAGTTTGTACAGAATTTCATTCCAGTAATAAAGAAATTCTTCTGGAAAAATGATTTTTTGAAAAATTTAAGCCAAGTTCTTACGCAGAAAATACTAACTACTTTTGATCATTAATTTTTCGCAGTCAATCCGTTCGATTTAACATACACAGGGTTCGTACGGGTGCTTGAATTTCATGACTAAGAAATTCTTCAGTACCAGTATTTTCTTATGGAAAATCTTTTTTGAAATAAGGCGAAATTTCGTCCGTTTAAACTAGATTTTTTTTCTATAAAAAAATTCTGATATTGGGCCTTGAAAATAACGGTATCCATACGAACCCTGATACAGTAAAACAAAAATATATAAAATGTAATGAAATTCATAAGCTGATACCAAATTAAGCTTTCGTGTTTTAAAAATAATTTGTATCATCATATGAATATTATATTGTATTTCTAAAGTCGCTCTCATCAAATGTAGCAGACTTTTTTCCTTGAGACAACAAAACAAACAACGAATCTTTACGATAGCGTAAACTTAATTTAATAGAATATCATGTATTTCTTCTGTAATTGTTCCGGGGAGAGTGTATATTTTCCAGAAACTAAAATTTATACTTCGCATTATATTTATTCATTTAGTTTTACTTTATATATATATATACCGGGTGTCCCAAAAAGGACTGACTGATTTTAAAATTCAATAACTTGCAAACGGTGACAGATATTAAAAAAATTCTTGCAGGAGGGTTATGCATAAGGTCAAAAGTTTTATTACAGTGATTTTCAATTTTAGTTCGATTTACAAACAATAGATGGCGCTGTAAGCAATAGTCGCTAAATACAGGCTCGATTTTTGGTCCTTTATCTTGTTCCATGCAGAAAAAGGAGATGGAAATGTATTATCCGGGCCACGAAGTACCAAAAATCGAGCCTGAATTTAGCGACTATTGCTTACAGCGCCATCTATTGTTTGTAAATCGAACTAAAATTGAAAATCACTGTAATAAAACTTTTGACCTTATGCATAACCCTCCTGCAAGAATTTTTTTAATATCTGTCACCGTTTGCAAGTTATTGAATTTTAAAATCAGTCAGTCCTTTTTGGGACACCCGGTATATATATATATTAATACATATTAAGACTGGCTACGACAGATACAAAAAGTGGCATGTGATTATCTGTTTTAATACATATTCAGCAAGGAACAAAATAAAGTTTAGAATCTGTGGAATATTGTTTTATAATTAAAAGAACGACGTTTTCTTACAGATTTGAACTTTTCCACGAGAGAATTTTAAATTATAAAAAAAAATGAAAAGAAACAACAACAAATACGAATAAATGTATTTTTCAAAAGTTCAATTACTTTATACATAAATAAAATTTAATCCATTTTATTATATAAAAAATTAGAACAAATGACTTCTTTAAATACTTTTGTTATACAACAGCACACCTACAAGAATTACAACAGAAACGAAAAACAATGTAGTGTTAAATGCTTCACTTCACGTATTAATATAGTTTAGCACGTCTATAAATAAATGTACACTTTTTGATAAAATGATTCAATAAAATACGAAGAAAAAAATGAAGGAAGCATTAAAACCACATGATTTTGAAAAAAAAATGACAATTGATTAATAGCAAATTGAAATAACTCTTTAAAAAATAAAATTATAATTAAGTTGAAGTTTGCAAATGCATTATAATACACGAATGCTGCTAAATATTTGTTTATTTACAAGTTAGTAGATTCAATAGTTGATTGGCGTTCTTTAAAAGGAGTAAACGATTCACCAGCAAGAGTTAATGCAATTGAATTTTTAAAAATCTGGAGTCACTCCGCTAGATTTATCAAACACTTTAACGAAAACTATGCTTTTAAATAAATAATAATATAAAAATATATACAAACGTAGTACTAATTTTAAAAAGATGACATATTCCAACTAGTGAAAATGACATCATATTCCAAAGAAATTATTACTTTCATTCATAAAGGCCAATTTTTTTCGAAAATGATGATGTAATTTTCAATTAAATTGCTTTGCATTCTTGTTAAAACTGAAATATGTATGCTAGAGATTATTTTATTTTGTTTTAAATTTAGATATTTTAGGACTAAAAATGGATAACGCGGGAAGTACCAAAAAATGAACAATCTTTTGTTTTACGAAAACATTTCTGAAGTACAAAGATTAAAAAATAGGAGAAGAGTCAAGCCCAGGGATAATAATTCAAAAAAGAGTCCAAAGATATGGCTGGTTAAAGGTGCCACAAATGGCTGAAAGTACCAGTGATAAGAGTGATAAGACGCGCTGCGGCTGGTGATCATTACAAATTGCTCTTGTTATTATTGTTTGCATCAATGGAATATTTTTAAGCAAATTGAAAATATAAAAATAAGATATATGTTTATAAATAATAATATTATGTACCTAAACACGAAACGAAAGGAAGATAGATACCTACATTTTAAAGTGATAAAAGAGCCAAAAGGAGTGAAATGGAGAGCAGAAGAAGTAGGAGTTTTTATTTTCTTTCGCTCTCTTAAAAAAATTCCACTTTTGGATATTCAACGTTTTCCACTTCAAGGCGTTTCATCACTTTATTTTAATAATGTGCATTACTTAATTTTTCCTGCGTTTTTTTAGATTAATAAAACTCGCCCTAGTTTCTTCCTTTACTTAAAAAAAAAATAATTTACATAGTTTAAGTCACGATTTAGTAAAAGATGATAGTGTTGTATCTACATGTGATCAGCGTGAACAATAGATTTATTTAAACTGGATAATTGAATTAAAGAACAAATACCTTATCTTTTTTGGAGGGATGGGGGATAAAAATGGTTAAAATAGATCTAGATACAAAACCTATTCATCGACTTACAGTTCTTCACAGTGGCCTGTGACATTGTAAGCACCAAATGAGAACTCAGTCGAAAGCATATTCTACGCGCTATCGTCTTCACACGCACAGGGCTCGCAGCGATCCTAAAATTTTCCCACTTTCCTACCACTATTTTAAAACGATAATCTTTATTGTATAATTCTATTACAGATGTTAAAAGAATCTACCACGAAGAATTCTTATTTAAAATACTGACAGCAAAGTGCGAAAATTTTAGGAACGCTGCGAGCCCTGCACGCACAAAACTAAACAAAATTCCAACATATACACATACATACACACATACACATAGAATAAATTTTTAAATAGGGAAAATTTTATCAGGGAACCTAAAAATGTAAAAGATAAAAATATTTGCACAATCGAGCTTTTATCAGGATTACGATACTTTCCTTACACTATTTATGCGTACGGAATGTAATAAAAGTATTTAAACTATTTTTTATGCAATAAATGAAAATGGATGCATATTCCATTAACATCCAATTTGGAGCTCGTACGTCACAGGGTATTCAGAGGATATTAATGCCAGATTTTTTGTAAATCAATGACGCCATATACAAAATACAAAACTATATGAAAAATTCGATATTCCAATTCTTTGAGGAATACACTCTGACAATAGCAACGAAGATTTGGAACGATGCTTTTGGATATTCCCATTTCAAAAAATATTAATAACCTTTATTAGGAAATAAAGAACGTTATTGTTGAAATTAAAATATAGTATTCGAAAGAAATCTAGATTATTTAGTATATAATTTCATTCTTGTCAGATGAAGCAAGCTAATAATATATCGAACACCGAATACTACCGCAGTACGTACTATGGCACTGTCTGAACTACAGATTAAATAGGAAATATAAATTTATAAATATTATGTATTTAACAATATTAGTAAAAATATTGTAATATTACACATTCACTATGATTTATGTGTAGTGCAATATTAAATCCATTTTCAATACATAATTGTGATTTGCATTATAAATGTACTGCACAAATTGAAAATTTCAAATAATTCGTTGCTGAGCATTTCGTTATTGAAAGCATGCTATATCCATCAGAGCTGCGGAGTCGAAGTCGGAGTCTTGGAGTGGTCTGAGTCGGACCCATTTCTGAGAAAAAAAGAGTCGGAATCGGAGTCACTAAAAAACAGACGACTCCGACTCCAGATTTTTTTTTGTTAGACATTTGAAAGCGAAATTAAACTAATTGCATGCAATTTTAATTCTATAAAATGAATTATTTTTGTTATTTATGGACTATATCAGGATACTCAAGTTGACGATGACCTATTTTTTGCGGTATACAAAGTAGATACAGTAGTAGGTACGGAGAAAGTACAGGGTAGTATAGAGTAGAGGAAAACTGTTTTAATTCCTAACTGTAGTAGATATTTTGCATTTAGTATATAAGTACTCCCCTTCGTATTTTCTGTGTCTGTGGATAGAACTCGAGGTAGAAAGGTCTGGAAGGACCAAGGCAAGGAAAATGAAGGCAATTTTTCAAATAGGCCATGCAACAACACAATTTACGTTAATGAGCCAGATCAGACTGATAAAACATTTGAGCAGGCTGACAAGCCCAAGATAAAAAATTTGAAAGTATTAATCTACGCCGATAAATTAGGAACAATTTACAATAGACATGATTGGAGTGAGAATAAATATAAAAGCATGGCGGAACGTTTTACGGAAAGGGCATAAAAATTTCGGTTCATGCAGATCTCTTACCGGGGTTAATGTGAAAATTATAAATAGAACCTGGTATAGCATTGTAATATAAGCCTTTTCCGTTTTTTTTCCTCAAAATTTTCCAGTCTGTATGACCAAAAGTCAAAATTCTAAAATACCCTTCCTGTCTTTATTTATTTTTGTGCACAGGAGTCAAACTAAGATGAAACTTCTGTTTCAGCGGTGCCTAAAATAACAATAAAATAGTGAAATTTCGTTTAGTGTGAATAGTGAAATTTTTTCAGGCCTGCAAAACCCGAAATAAATCCAAAATTGTAAATTTAATTTTTAAAAATGCAATTTTTTTTATTATTTCATTAGATTCCACAGGATCCAAATTTTTCCAAACTAATAAAGTTTTCGTCTTTATTTGTCCTCCAGTCCATATACTTTTTTTAATCTGGAGGAGCAAAATAACAACTAAATTGTAACTCTCTTTTTCGTCTCAGTCCACAGATCCAAAATAGTAAAATTTCTATTTTGTGTTCTTTAGACTTCGATAGTTGAATTTTTCGGATTTGCGGGCGCGAAATTGAAAAATTAATAGAACGGGAAACATAATTTTTTTCTGTTTTATATTTGAAGCCCTAAAATTTGATCAATGCCGAAATAGTGAGATTTTAGCTTTATTTTTCTTCATTAATTTAACCAGTCCATCATTAATTTAACCAGTAGGCAACACTAGTATCCCAACCCGAGTCCTAGTGTTGCCATCCCGGAGTCGAAGTTGGAGTCGTTAAAATATCCCGGAGTCAGAGTCGGCCATTTTCCCCCGTCTCCGCAGCCCTGGTTTTATCCCTTTAAGCCCTGACCCACACAATTGTGGGGAGATAATAAAGAAAGAGAGAATGACTATTTCCTGTTTTTGTGAGGTTTAAAACCAAATCTGCACATTTACATGAGTTAATTGGCTTCAGATGTTTTGATAAGACACCACTAGGGACACTAACTGAAATACAGGGTTAGATTTTCTGCTTTTAAGAAAGACTATATCATCTGACAGAAATAGGCAAAAAGTATGTACTGTCGTAATTTCTTTTATATATGATTTTTAATGTTTGCTTAGATTTAATTTTTCTTTTCATATACTTTATTCATGATTTTAATTGATTTTGTCTTTGATAAATTCAATTAGGCTTTACAAATGTTGAAAAACAAATGACCCACACAATTGTGCGGGTCCGGGTTTTACCGTTTCCAAAATGGGTGCAATTCCTAATATATAAAATTTTTATTTTTAAGTGATTTTTTTTAAACTTATGTTTTTAGCAATTTATTTTTTATTAATTACATTTTTAAACCGCATTAATTTTAAATAGGTTTGTACTATTCATGATTTCTATTTAAAATTGATAGTATTAGATGTATAATATGCACATGTAACGGACGTTATGTTTCTGTTAAGAGTTATAGATGTCATATATGATTTATAAGTTTTATATGAGTTATATGAATATCACGAGATAGATTTTTAAGTTTGATAAATTCATTTCATTTTGTCAACACAGCAAGTAAGCCACAAGGAATAAATAATAAATTATGGAAAGTTCAGCAAATACTCGACCGATTCAGTAGTGTCCACTTGAATTTATCAGGAGATCAGGGAAATTTTTCGAAAGATTAGCAGACGATTCCTTTTTTTAGGACGTGCTTCAGTAAAGCAGTATATAAAAAAGAAACCACACTCTGTTGTAACAGAGTCACCTGGGATAATTTTAAATTTTGTAGTTTACCAGTGGGAAAGTACAGACCTAGTCCACAAGGATCTGGGCCTAGGACCTGCTGTAGTCCTTACTCTGGTTCAGACCTAGTTTTATGTACTTCGATCGTAAACAAAATACCGCTGCTGGAAAAACTAAAAAAAGAAATTTGAAGGATCAGGCACAATCCAAACGGAGTGAAGGGCATACCATTTGTCAACGGCTCTTAAGCGGGGTGCGAGCATTGACCATATCTTAGAAAATGAAATTGTAGTGGTCTGTCCAAAAACGATGATTTTTATGATGATTAACATAAAATGGAAATTATTAAATTTATTTTATAAAATTTTGATCTATAGCTTATCAGAATTCAATTTCTGGAGGCTTCTAATACGCATATACATAAATTCAACTAATTTCATCTAAACACTTTCCCCCTTTCCTTAAAAATTTAGTTTGAAGGACTATATAGTAATAATGAGAAACATAATTAAATTCACAATAAATCATTAATAAGTATAACAGATATCAAAATTTTTTGATGGAATATATGTTTAACTTTTTGTAAACTCTAGTGATATTTTATATCAAAATGTATTTAAATACAACGTATTATTATTTGTATAATCTGAATACTACATTAAAGGAAGTTAATAAAAAATCGATGAAGGGGGAAGATGACAGGAGAAATGCAAGTGCTCATAGAAATATGGCTAATTAAGACTATTAAAGTCCTTGGTCAAAAATTTGGACTGATACATGAGACAAAAACATAATTTAAGAAATTTTCTGAAATTACTATTCAGAAATAATGGTAGCCACTCTCATCAATTAATTGTAAGACTGTGAGACGTCGCACAGTGGAGTATTTGACCTGAAATCCTGGCCAAAAATATTTTTCTATGTAAATATAATCCGATTGCCTTGAAATTGTTAGATGTTATTGGGTATCACTATGGCATGTTTGGTATTGTAAATAAAGTCTATAGCACTGATGATTCATTTACAGAGACAACCAAAAGACTTCCCTTACATTATGGTCTATGGGGAAAAAATTGTTTGCTCTGTATTTTAATGATATCACACTATTTTAAACGTACTGAAATTTATATACATCACTAAGGTGTACTAAGGCACTTATTGTAGAATATAGTGTGCATATAATATATCATTCATTTACAGGGACACACAAAAGAATTTGGCTGAAGAATAAATTTGACTATTGAATTCTATGACCAATAATTGCCCCAAAGCCTGGCCAAAATTATTCTGTTCCTCTAACAGCTACAGATCTGCGTTTTTATTTGAATTATGGAGTAAAAATGGTAAAACAAAGTCTTATTTATAAATCAAAACATTTATTCATCAATTTCATCACAATTACTGTCATCAAGAATATTAACATTTGTGATATCATTTTTCTGATAACAAATTTAAAATTTCAGAAGATAAGGGCTTTCTTTTCTTGTTTTTGTTGCATCTCATGCCCGTTATTAGGGGGTCAGAAGTTAAAAGAAGCCTATTCAGGACATCCATATTGCAGGCCACGCCCGAAAACTTTCTTGTGTAGTTTAATCTGAATGACTTAATATGTCTATTGCGAGCTTCTGCAGCCTCTTCACTTAGATGACCTATTGGCAGAATAGCTTCTTTTTATGACATCTGCTCCGTGACAAAGTACCTTGTGCATTGTAGGGGACATGGGATAAAAACCATATAGCGCCACATGCATTTCATCAGTTTTTTGGCAATATTTTTCAAATTAATCTGTATTAATTTTATATCCGCAACACAATGTATCTAATATCACTTTTAGTCGATATATCAAAATTTTATCGACTCCGGTTATTGCTGCCGATATTTCATATTCTTCAAAAAACCTTCTGCTGGAATTTCCATCGTTCGTATTCCCAAAATTTGCTTTGGGAAGATTAAGAGCCCGATTTTTTGTTTGAAATTATCCTGAATTTCTCTTTTTTTATTTTCTACCGCTTGTTTCTCCTCAGAAGAAAGGCGGGCGTTCCATTTTCTGACAGGTGATCTATATGCTACGTGTAATATACTCTCGAAAAATCATACACGAGCATGTAGCAAGGAAATCCCGAAACTTCAATTTTCTTTCTTACACTCCCTCTTCTTTGATAAGTCATTAAACTCAGATGAAATAGCATCGCATATGTAGCCCCTCATCGTAGATTTGGTGTGTGTTGCGGCATTGCATACTTTTCCATCCACCATGGTGTATAACATTCTATGTCTTATGGACACATCGTCAATTTTCTGCGCTGGTAAGTGCTGTGATTTGTGATTTGATATCTTTTATTTCTTCTTTTGTAACGTCATTTGTCTCCTTGATGAATCGAATTCTTATAGGTCGACAGTAGCGAGGTGATGATGGTGTTGGGTTTTGCCAGAGAATTTTCTTTTCGGACCCGTAAAGTAACTGAAGAGGAACCACAGAACTTTGAAAAATATTGGAGTCAGAATCGGCTTCATTTTCAAACTTCGTTTTATATTGCATCTGCTGTGACCCGTCACAACCCAACTTACTTATTAAAATTAAAGAACGTTTTTCATCATCACTCAAAGGTTCTACAACTTCTCTTAGATGTAAAATCAGTCGCGTTGCCGTATGATCCATCAACTTTTGCACTTTTACTTCGGCACACGTCTCTGTCACCCTATGAATTTCTAGACAGCATTCTTTTTTTACCCTTTGAAGAACAGAAAAGCACGGAAGAAAGCTTTTATTCGTTTCTCGTATTCTCTCATATTGGGCTTTAGTAAGTCCTGCTTCTGTATACATGGACAAAGCATGTAAAGGTGATAATTTGCGAGGTTGCTCTTGTTCTTCACGACATTTTTGCATGGCCTTTACATATTTTTTTTTGCTCTTCGGGGACTTTTTGTAAGATCTTTTATGATATTGGAAGTATCTACTTTGCCTGATTCCCGCAATTTCATTTGGGTAGCGTAGGTCAATACTTCCACGTCTTTTGATAGAAGGTCTTTGGTTTTGCGGCGTTTGCTTTTTTCACTTGATTTTACAAAAGATTTTTGAGGACGACCGGGATTGACTCCTGCAACAATAACAATTACTTACTAAATATATTTCTAATAATAAAAACAAGTTTCATTTCACTGCACAGAAAACGAAGTATAAGCAAAAAACGAAGCACACAATAATAATAAAGTAAAAGGTTTGCAGCTGTTCTGTTTCACGTACCTGCAATTGGCAGCAATATAGTGCCGTTTAACCGTTCGACATTGTTTTCTTCGAATCTTGACCTTGCTTTATGAGCAGTTAACCATTTTTGCTTGAATTGGTTTTTAACAACAGAGAGCTTTTGCTTCATCTCAGCTGTCCTTGGATCACCTTCAGAATAACTTCTTAACATATCTTCCTCCATAAATTTAAGCTTTCCATCAAACGTTGACTCATTTGAGTGTTTCATGATGGCATACAACTCATTTTGAGTCATAGACCTCAATCCAAAAGGTCCTGTTAACAAAATAAATAAAAAAACTAAATAGCAGTAATTTACATCAGAAATTGTAGAACCTAATAAAAAAATTCGTTAAAAATAGGGGGGCGGTTTCGGGCGGCTGATTTTTTTTATAACTATCTTGTATACTAAGTAATGCATGTTACACAGTAGTTTACATAGCTTAGATATGTTTAGAAATATAACAAAATCCTTTCTAAATATTACAGATAATTATATTTATGACACTGTTAATTACATCTAAGTTATCGACCATAACGACAAAAAAAAAAAAAAGCTGGATATTTATCACGCAAATGTAGTGTTTATAAAGTACATACCTGGTTTAGAATAGTCCATCACAACAATAATCCCTAACTGATTAAGACGCAAAACTACAAGACATTTCAAAACACTAAAATCTGAGCGCATCGGAAAATCACACGACCACTGTAGGCGAACGCCAACTTCCGACTGATCACGTGACTCGCTGTGGCGCGCAAGCGCATTGAGCGTTTTGCAATCAGATGCGGAAACTACTTACCATAATGATGAATAATAAAGCAGGGTAGGAAACCTATTTTTTAAAAAATCATTTTTGGCCAAGTTTTGGGGCTAAATACCACACTGTGCGTCGTAAAAATAATATTAAAGTAATTTGGAATTAGTTCCGAACAGGTAATAGGAGTTCAATTATTAAATATGTCTCAACTAATCAAAAATCAAAGAACAGGGAAAGAGTGTATAAGTACTCATGGAAAAAACTAATTAAAACTGACGGGCTCATTGATTAAAAATATGAACTGTTACCTGAGCCAAGAACCTTAATTTCAACAAATTTTTAAAAATTACGATTTGGAAATAGTGGTAATCACTACTCATAAATTAACATTAACACTGTGAAAGATGATAATTAAGATATTACTGTAATTTTAATTAGTTTCCAAAAGATATGCTTAATAAGAGTTGCATTATTAGCATTGGACTTATGTAAGCAAAAATCGATGAACGGGGGGGGGGGGGGTGAGTTAAAGGACCTGTAAGCGCTCTTCGACAAAAGACTAAATGAGACTACTGAAGTCATTGGTCAAAAATTTGGACTGGTAGCTGAAACAGGAACCTAATTTAAGAAATTTGCTGAAATTACTATTCGGAAATAATGGTAACCGCCACTCAAGAATTAACTTAAAGACAGTCAAAGGTGATAATTAAGATATTACTGTAATTTGGAATGAGTTTCAAAAAAATATAAGTAATAGGAGTTAATTTATTAAGATAAGACAGAGTTAAGCAAAAATCACTGAAAAGGAGGGAGATCAGGGAGATTCAAATGCTCATCGAAAATTGGCTAATTAATACTATTGGAGACATTGCTAAAAATTTTGGACTGGCACCTGTGCCAGGAGTAATTTAAGAAATTTGCTGAAATTAGTATTTGGAAATAGTAGTAAACACTAATCATGAATTTACTTTAGGACTGTGAGGGGGGGATAAGTAAGTTATAGATGTAATTTTGAATTAGTTTCGAAGAGATGTGAGTAATAGGAGTTGAGTCATAAAGATTGGGCTAAGTTAAGCAATAATCGATGAGGAGTGGAGGGTGTTGGTTGGAGGTGCAATTGCTCATCGGTTAACGACTGATTAAGACGCCTGAAGTCCTTGGTCAAGAATTTGGACTGTTCCTTATCTAAGAATCTAAATTAAGAAATTTGCTGAAGTTATATGTTCAATATTTTTTTGTACATGTGCTGAAATGATAATGTCTCGTGAATTTCCTGTAGGTAATCAGGATTACTACAAATATACTAAGGAAACGCTGCAAAAGCAGTAGATGTTGCTCACAGGGGCGCCATTTCAGAACTTTCTTGGGGGGGGGGGGGGGAACATTTTTTGAGGGATGCTATATAGCTAAGGGTAGGATCCAGGGGGGTCTACCCCCTCCCCGTATGAGAAACGTTTACTGACTTATGCTTACAATAACAGTAAAAATTTCGAATACGGAAACTCAGAATCTATGAAAAATTTCGTTTTTGATTGGTTTCCGTCTTAGAAGGTAAAATTTTAATATATTGGTCATGATTTTTTTTTCTTTTTAGACAGGATTCTATTATAGACAGGTTTCATTTTTACAGGTATCCTCACTGACTGTTAAACCATATGCTCTATAGCATAGCTCTGAAAAGAGATGTATTAGAGTAAAACTTGTGAAAACGAACCTTGTCTATAGCAAATTTCTTTCTAGAAGGGGAAAAAGTCAAATTTTGTTGAAAAAACATCATACAATTATACTTGCTAAGAAGGAAACCTGTTTAAATGGTACTTTTTTCTAGTCCCTTTCGAATATTAATTTAAAGGGGTGTCATTTCATGAGTTTCCTGACGAAGGACAAGGAAAATTTTTCTTTGAGGAACAGGGAACATGGAAAATTGCACAATTTGCAGAACTGCACAAATCAAACAGAAAAAAAAATCCCGCACAATGAAACATACTTTACTTGGTTTTGTCTCCATAAATTCTTTTACAAGCATGTGATTATCCCACAATTTTTTTAATTTTCGTGAAAGCCCGCGATTTTTCTTTCTTTTAAAATCCGCAAAATCAATTCGTCAATGGGCCACAGAAAAAAATCGCGAATCTTGGAAATTTTGAAAAAAATGTCTCAAAATGGTCAGTTAAAAAATTGCTAATTTCTTCAAACGACCGTGGAAAATATCGCTAATTTCATCAGAGATCGCGAAAAGAAATACAGTTTTCGTCAAATGATCACACAAACAGAAATCTTGAATTTCGTAAAAGGATTGAGAAAAAAATCGCAAATTTCGTAAAAGGATTGAGAAAAAAACGCGAATTTCGTCAAAAGATTGCGCAAAAAATCACGAAAATTTAGTGGAACAATCGCGCAGTAAAATCAAGAGGAAATTCGTTAAACGATCGCGTAATAAGGTCCAAATTTTTTTCTAACTCTCGCGCAAAAAAAAATCACAAATATTATTAGTCGGTGGCAGAAACAAAATCACGAATTTCAATAAATGATAGTGATAAGGAATCGTGAATTTTGTCCAAAAAATCACGAAAACAAATATCGAATGTCGTCAGTTGTTAACGGAAAAAATATTGTGAATTTCGACAAGTGCTCGCGCGAAAAAAAATTATTTCGTATAATGCTTTCAGAAAAAAATCGTGAATTCCGTGAATCGATAGCGGAAAAAATCGCAAATTTCGTCAGATGATCGCGAAAAAAAATCATAAAATTCCTTCCGTTATGAGATAATCAGCCAACGAACGTCATGAATAGGTCACGAAATTTGCAAATTTTGTGATCTGTAAGTATAAGAAAATTTTCGTTAGTGATTTTCTGCAAGTGAAGTTAAAGCGTTAATTTTTTCGGATTGTGTTTTCACTATTACGAGATGGTTTCATGTTAATCTGATTTTTCAAAGAAATTCTGAATATTTTTCAGAAAAAGAAAAAACTACATATTTGAACATTAATCAATACTATGTACATATCTTCATTTTTCTACAGAAAAGGTAAAATTTATAATTAATATTCATATAAAAAGCACAAATAAGTGCACAAGAATTACTTTCGAGAATTTACAAGAATTATAGTTTTTTTTTTGTTGTTGTTGTTGTTGTTGTTGTTGTTGTTGTTGTTTTTCACATTGTGTACAATGTTATTTTTCTATTCAAAATGTTACTAACTCGTACCGGAAAAAATATAACAGAAAAGAGCAATTTTAAAACTAAAGTTATGAAATATTGCATCCAACATTAAAAGCCTTAAAATCAAAATTCCTAACCATGCTCTAGAGGCGGTTGGAGAAACCAAACTTTAACAGTACAATACACTTCTTAGCATAAAGAAATATCTATGGGTGTAGTGAAGGGTATACGTCGTACACCTTCTAGCCTTTTTTTAAAGAAACTCTGTAAACCAACTTTTTCTTTAATAAAACTATAGCGTAATAAATAAAATAAATGCAGCTATCAAATAAAACTATAGCCATCAACGTAAATGGCATGTCAAGAATTTAACAAACATTGGAACTCCGGTTTATCCTATAATGAGAATTTAGAAAGATCGTTCACAAGTGACAAAAATATATTTCTAGCTGTCTCTGGACTTTGAACTATGTGTTATTTTTATTTATTTATTTTAATATTATTACAGCCATTCGTGTGATTCTGCTAATTGTATGCATTTATATATATAATTCCTTTTTGTGTTTTCAATCGCCAAGTAAGCTCGTTTAATAAATTATAGTATCAATAAATATTAATTTATTTAAGTGAAAAAAATAGGGAATGAAAATTTTATAAATTTAATTAACAAATTACAACATGTTAGATCCGAAATTATAAGTTGATGTTGAAGTACAAAATGAATGATTAAAATTGAACTCGCATGTTTTTCAACATACAAAAGAAAATGTTTTGAAAAATATTAATGTCAGTTTGTCCTTTTTCATTCATAGCATAACGTTTTATTGGCTCGAGTGTTCCTTGAACATCTTTTGCATAAACAAAAGACGACTTTTTGAAATGATATTTTAATGTGTTTTGACATAAGAAGCTTAATAATGCAAAAGACATAGTTTTTGGAACTTGTAGCAGAGATTAACTACGGAACTTGAAATTATGTTTGTGAATCTTTTTATCAGAGACAATTTAATAAAACAACACTAATCAACAAATAAACAAGTATCGTTTCTATTTTACACTTTCAGCATTTAGAAATGGTAAATTAGCACGAATGAGTTTTGCCTAAAATCTGTTGCAATCCAGAGTCGAATTGGTTTTATGGATTTTAATTGGTCTTTTGTATGCGATGGAGCCTTTTTCGTTTATAGTGTTTAATGTTGAACAAACAGATTGTTGAAAACAATTTTTAATGTAATTCTTAAGTATTCTTGTATTTTTACACTTTCATATAACAATTTTCTAAAATTTCACGAGAAAGCAAAGATCATTTATAGGGTTCCGTACTTAAAAAGTAAAAACGGAACCATTATAAGATCACCCCTATGTCTTTCTGTCACATCCATTTTTCTCATAAACGATGGAGCATGGTGTGATCTCTGGGAACGTCTAGATTAATTTCTCTTTCGATTCTGTTGACGCCAACGCCGCGTGGTATGCGGGCGCGCGCGGAGAGAGGGGTGGAGATTTTTTTTTTCAGAGTAAAAGTGATTTTGGGGTAGTGTAGACGAGCCGTGAAAGGTTGGCCGGCGTATTTTTTTGATTTGTGAAAACGGAAGTTTATGATTTTAATAATATAGTGAAGTGTAGCTTTTGGGAGTGAAATATAAAGGTGGTGTACATTGCATCTATGTAAAACCTGTATATACTGTATATAGCGTGGTGTCATCTGTGTCGTATTTATGTATTCCCATAAATAAACTATAATTTAGTGTTGTGAAGAAAACTAGTGGTCATTTTAACGAGGAATGCACCACGTGGGATGGTCAGAGGAGCTCGCCGATATTACACGCTCTCTGACGCAGAACGAGAGCTCTTATAAAAAGTAAGATGCATGTTTACGTATTTTTAATTGAAGATAGTGTTTGAAGATATTTTGAGTAGATAAATAGAATGCAATTTATTATTAAGAGTTTATATATTTATAAGTAGACGAAAGGAAAGTAAATAATTTATTATTTATGAGTTTGATTTAAGCATATAAGAAGAAATATGGTATTTATAGTATGACATTTATTGCTTGATTTATTTATTTAAGATGATAGTATCGGTTATAAGTAGAATTTATTATAAAAGTGTTTGAAATTGAAAAAGAAAAATGTTTAGCATTAAAGGGCTGAAAAAAGAAGATTTAGTTGTGGTCGCAACCGAATTAGGTTTAAAAGTAGAGGTTGAGCATAGAATTGTAGATTTGAAAACACTCATTGAGGGAAGCGACCAATTTGCTAAGGATGCTGAATTTGTAAAAGAATTTTTAATTACCACGGTATCAGATAGAATAGAAAAAGAACAAGTTGGAAATTGCTCGTCAAACGTGGCAAATGAGGTGCGTTCGTACTATAACTAGTTTTATAATTATTTTTTGCACCCCATATTGTACTGAATGTATATTTTTTTGCACTTCATAAAGTGCATAGTCTGTAACATCATAAAAATGCACTTCCAATAATTTTTTTTCCCATTCCCCGTAATTTAACGGAACACTTTTGACTGTCCTGTAATTAAACTATACATCCAATTTTCCTAAAATTTGAAATGGCTCGACAAAATTTTGCAACAATTATATCTTTAAAATTTCAGACCATTCGGAAGGCTGTAACATCATTAAAATGCATTTTTAATAATTTTTCCCATTAGCCGTAATGTAAAGAAAAACTTTTGACTGTCCCTGTAATTAAACTATACATCCGATTTTCATAAAATTTGAAATGGCTCGACAAAATTTTGCAACAATCATATATTAAAAATTTCAGACCATTCGATTGGGTAGTTTTTGCTCTGTTATATGCGGACAGACAGACGGACGGACAGACAGACGGACAGACGGACGGACTGAACGACGACTATAGGTGTTACGTATTTATATAATTACGAACGCACCTAAAAACGTGAAGCCGAGTTAGTAAAAATTGAGAAAGAAAATATGAAATCGGAACAGAACGCTGCTCTAGAATTAGAGAGAACAAAATTAAAAGTAATAAAAGCCCAATTAGAAATGGCGAAGATCCAAAATGATGATAAGAATTCTGATTCGGGGGGGGGGGGGACAAAAATCCCATATTAATTCGTTAGAATCTTTAATTAAAAGTTTTAGAACTCTGAGCATGCCAATCCCGACTAAAGCGGAAGCGTGGAATTTATTTTTTAGTTCGCTCGAAAAGGCATTCGAAATGAAAAATGTTTCGGAGGAGTTAAAAGTTGAAATTTTGCTAAATTTAGTAGGTGAACGGGCAGCACATTTATTAGTTTATGTAAATACAAATGAAATAAAGAGTTATCCGAAAGTTAAGGTTTTAATTTTAAAAGAATTTCAACCTACCCCGGAAGCTTGTCTAGAAAATTTCCTTACGGCAAAAAGAATGAAAAATGAAAACCATTTAAAATTTGCAAGCAGAATCCGAGCTAATTGGGAATTTTATTATCAGCTTAGAAAAGTAAATGATTTCGATACGCTTAATGAATTAATTGTTACCGATAGATTAATGAGTTCATTAGATTCAGAAACGCGGAGTTATGTTAAATTAAAGAAAATAGATGACTGGTTAAAACCACGTGAAATCGCGGAATTATGCGATAATTGTTTTACTTCGAAGGGTAGAACTTTTTCGGAGTTATATGATAGACCTATAAAATCCTTTCGTAACTATGATGAAACCAGAAGTGTGAATCATGGGAAATATATACCACCTCATATCAGGAATAATGTTCTTTCTCGCGATAGGAAAACTAACGACATTTGTAGGCTTTGTAAACAAACAATTCATTTACGTTTCTGACCGAATAATAAAGATAAAAATAAAATAGGGAATTTTCGAAGTCAAACGAAAAAGGAATCGGGTATTGAGAAAAATAAACATGATGAAAATTTAGTTGCTAAAGTGACAGCTTTAAGTTCTGAGAAGGAGGCAATAAATACACAAGCTTTGCAATACCAGGATGTCTGGTTAGGGGGGCGGAAAATGAATACATTAATCGATAATGCGGCCGAAATTCCAGTAGTTAATTCAAATCAAATCCCGGATTCATTTAGAAATAATGAAAATTCAAAAATTCAGTTGATATCTGCATTTGGAGAAAAAATAACCGCTGACCTTATAACTTTACCTATAGCGTTAGATTCCGGAGAGTCGTATAGTGTAGTTAACAGCGTAGATATTTTGTCCGCAGCAATAGATAAATTATATGGGTCATGTATTCTCACGCCAACGATTTATGAATTATTACGATCACCTCAGAGTGGAGGGGAAGAAAACAGATTAGGTGATGTGTCTACGGAGGAGATGCAGTTAGAAAGGGAGGAAGAAATTAAATGTGAAAAAGCAGGGGGTAGTGAAATGGGACAACAAAATATGAATGATGAGAATTTATGTTTGTTAAGTCAAAAAGAAACTGCAGAAAAAGAGTTAATGATTAGTTGTATTGAAAGGAAAAATAATAGCGAAGATTTAAATGTGGGTCGTCAATCATATGCGAGCATTTACAGGGCGCAACAGAAAAGTTGCGAATTGTTACAGGGAGCTTTCAAAGATGCAGAAAAAGAGAAAAATGGGTTTGTTATGGTAGACAATTTGCTTTATCATAGGGAAAGAGTTTCGGGAAATCGAGTTATGCAATTAGTGGTACCAAAGGTGAGGAGGGGAGAAATTTTAAAAATTGCGCACGAATCGATTTTCGCCAATCATCTCCGCATGAAAAAAACAAAAGAGAGAATTCGTTATTCATTTTTTTGGCCAGGTATGTCGCGGGATGTGGAAGAAGATTGTGCGTCGTGTAAGGATTGCCAACTACGGAGCAGGGAGAGGGCTAGCGATCAGATACCCATTGTCCCAATTGAGAGACCGGAAGAATTGAGAGACCGACGTTGTAAATATTGACATAATTGGAAAAATTGAACCACCTTCAGCGCGTAGGCATCAATACGTACTTACTTTGGTAGATCAACATTCGCGATGGCCAGAGGCAATTCCGTTACGGACAATTACGGCTAAAGCTACGTGCGATGCATTGTTAGAGATATTTATGCGAACAGGAATACTCCGCGTAATAGCGAGTGATCAGGGCAGAAATTTTGTATCAGGGTTAATACAAGAGTTTCATGCTAGGCTGGGGGCGGCTCCTAGGTTTGCTACGCCGGGGCACCCACAGAGCTCGGGACTTGTTGAACGATATAATCAGGTATTGAAACGCATGTTGCAACATATAATTCGTAGCGACTCTAAAAATTGGGATAAACACATCCCCTATCTATTATTCGCATACAGAGAAATTCCGAATAGCATTATGGGCGTATCGCCAAATTAATGTACGGAAGAGAGGTCAGGGTGCCACTGGCGGTGTTAAAATCTACATGGGCAGGTGAAATCCCACTACCTATAAATCTAGGAAAGAGCGCGACCGAATACCTCCAGGAGTTAAAAATTAATTTAGAAAGGGCGGCGGAACAAGCGGCAATAGTATCGGATGTTAAGCAAGGCTCGTATGCGAAGTACGCTAATCGAAGAGCAGTGTACAAGGAATTTAGACTGGGGGACCAGGTATATTTATTAATTCCGGATTCCACGAACAAACTTTACGCGAGGTGGACAGGGCCAGCCGAAATAGTGGCGCGCTGTAATCCTGATTCTTACAAAGTGAAATTAATGAACGGAAATGTTAGAAATGTCGACGTAAATAAGATACGAAAATTTACTCCTAGGGTTGAGGCGGTGGGGGTGATCTTCGAAAATGAGGAATAATTAGGGGAGGTCCATCCCACCACCAGTACGGAAGATAACTCCGACCTATTCAATATAGAAGAAGTTGATCTAAGTCATTTAGGAAAGGTGGAGAAAGAAAAAATGTTAGATTTATTGTATAAATATAAAGAATTATTTTCTAGAAAAGTGCAAATAGCTAAGGTAGGAGAGCATAAAATACGAATAAATGACGCAGAAAAGAAAAACCCTACGTTTACAGAATCCCAGAGGCCTTGAATCCTCAAGTAGATAAACAAATTGAGGAGCTAGTGGAGCTAGGTCTGATTGAAGAAAGTGAGGAAGAGGCGTCACACCCAGTAGTGCGTGTAATGAAGAAGGATGGGGCCTTGCGCCTATGCGTAGATTTTCGAGCACTAAATGCTGTTACAGTGACTGATGATTATCCAATGGAAAATGCCACCGATTTGTTGTTCAGTATTGGCAAGGCCAATGTCATAACTACAATAGACTTATTGAAAGGGTATTGGGCCATACCACTAGAAGAAGAGAGACAGAATCTGGCGTGTTCCAAAACTCACAGGGCTCAGTATCGCTTTAAGGTAATGGCCTTCGGGCTCAAAAACGCAGCTGCGACTTTTCAATGAGAAATGAACAGAGCACTGTCCGAATACAAAGAGTTCGCCAGAGCATATATAGACGACATAGCCGTTTTCTCTGAAACATTTTCTGAACACCTGATGCATCTAAAAAAGATATTATCTAAGTTATCAGACTTAAGATTTTCAGTCAACTTGAAAAAATGTGAATTCGCAAAACCGCAGATCAAGTACTTAGGACATATCATCGGGTCCGGCAGCCATCGGACCGACCCCGGAAAAGTGGAGGCTATTCGAATGCTAGCTGTGCCTCAAACGAAGAAACAGTTGAAAAGTGTTCTTGGTCTATGTAATTATTACAGAGATTACATTCCTAAATATGCTGAAGTAGCATATCCTCTAACTGAACTGACGAAGAAGAAGAGTCCAGAACAGTTGTGTTGGACAGAAGACCATGATCGGGCATTTAATGAGTTGAAAAGAGGTCTTATCGAAGCACCTAGTCTACATACTCCCGTTATAGGAGTACCATTTGTCATCGAGTGCGACGCATCTGCAGTCGGCATCGGCGCGTGTTTATCGCAGCGAAAAGACGGAGTACTGTACCCAGTGAGCTATGCCAGTCAAAAGCTCACAAAAACTCAACAGGCTTGGCCGACGATCGAAAGGGAGGCCTATGCGGTCATCTGGAGTCTCAAGAAGTTCGAAACGTGGATTTTTGGTTCACCTGTAGAAATTATCACCGGTCACAACCCACTAACTTTCATCACCAAAAATGCACCCCAATCTTCCAAACTGCAACGATGGGCACTAGCACTGCAGAAGTATGACATTGTGATTTCGCATCAACCTGGTGCCAAGTTGATAAATGCAGACGCACTGTCTAGACTTGAGACTGTTGGATAAGAAAACAAACTGTGAAAAACTTTCCAAACTGAATAGACTTTTCTTTTAGAGGCTTTAAAGTTTTGATTCAAAATTTATTTAGTGTGTTACTACAGCTTTTGTTTCCGTTTGCAAGTGTTTTATTTATCTTTTCATTTATTAATGTATGCTATTAAGTTTTAATTCTGTTTTGTATTAGTAGGTAAGACGAGTTTTAGGCAGTGTGCCCAGATACTTCAGACATGTAGTTTGTATACTTTTTTATATGTATTTATTAATTTGTATTTTCATTTGGGTAATTTGTTTAAAAAAAAGGTGAAGTATGGGGACGTCTCCAGACTAAATTTCAGATAGAAAATTGAGGGACCCCCTCCCCCATTTTTCAATCTTGGGTGGGGGGTGTGATGTCTGGGAACGTCTAGATTAATTTTTCTTTCGATTCTGTTGACGCCAACGTCACGTGGTTTGCGGGCGCGCGCGGAGAGAGGGGTGGGCATTTTTTTTTCAGAGTAAAAGTGATTTTGGAGTAGTGTAGACGAGCCGAGCATTGTTGGCCGGCGTGTTTTTTTGATTTGTGAAAACGGAAGTTTATGATTTTAATAATATAGTGAAGTGTAGCTTTTGGGAGTGAAATATAAAGGTGGTGAACATCGCATCTATGTAAAACCGGTATATACTGTATATAGCGTGGTGTCATCTGTGTCGTATTTATGTATTCCCATAAATAAACTATAATTTAGTGTTGTGAAGAAAACTAGTGGTCATTTTAACGAGGAATACACCACGTGGGATGGTCAGAGGAGCTCGCCGATATTACACGGGGAAAGTTCAAAATGGCTGAAGTTATAAAGGCTATTGACCCTCATATTTATAGATTAATAACCATTCACAAATACATTTAGGAAAAATGTAGAGAGGATAATTAAGTACCTTGAAAAAAAAAACTTGTCTTTGTACATCGTGTGAAAGCTTTCGTAATGCCGAAAACATTTCGTTTAATTTTAGGTATTATGTTTTCCGAAATATCTTCGAAAATGTAGTGCAAAAATATGTCCCCCATCCTCCTGTTTACGAGTCTACTAAAATTAAACTTATGAAAAAATAGGGGTAGCAGAATTTAATTTAAACCTTAAAGGAAAATTACAGAGTTTACCGTAGGTCATAAAGTTTTTGGGAAAAATCGCATTTTTCTGTTGCACACAAATTTTGATTTGCGAACGTTCAGCAAAGAAGTTGAAGAACGCTGGAGGTACCGATCGTCAACAAAGTATAAAAGGATTGTTGATAATGATTTTCGAAAAAAAAATGTTGGTAATTAACCGGGATAACAAATCCTTATATACACGGACGGTTTATACATACATAAAGACACGGACGGCTTACTGTATGCGCCATCGCCTTTTAAAGCCTATATAACAACTTTTAATGATATATTTCTGTAATGCAATGCCCAGTAGTAGCATAAAAGCAATAAACATCAAACTTTTAAAAACAGGCTAATTTAATTAGAATTATTCAAATGATTACTATGGGATTTGCAACTAGTTTGCATTGCGTGGCTCTCTCAACACGCCACCCGTGTCTTTAAAGGTTAATTAAAAGCTTATCTGGAAAAACGAGGCGCAGACCAATGTGGCTTTCAAACTTTGCGACCTCCTTTTGCAGCGCGCTTAGCACAATGCCAAGTTTAAACTCTGAACAAGGGTTTTGTTTTAGGTACACTGTATACAGGAAAGATTATTAGTAATTTGGGTTTAAGAATTGCAAAATAAAGTTTATATATGCACCACTTTTATTGTTAGCACCAAATGCAATTCGTCATAAACGCATTAGGATAATTTAAAAAAAAAGTGTTATAAAGAATATCAATATTTGATACTATTTAGGCTTCACACCTCTCTGAACTTTCATGGTATAGAAATATATACTTTTCCAATATATACAGCTACACTCAACTCTAGGTTGTATAGTTTTTTAAAAAGTCTTATTATTCGTTTCGGAACGATTTTTTGTAATTATACAGTTACTAGTTAATATGTTTATTGTACAGAAACCTTTGTGCGCGAGTAGTACTCGCACTGGAGCGCGTATTCAAATTTTAATTGACAGTTGAAGACGTTAGTGGATGAAGGTGCTTAGTGGCAATTTAGTGAATTTGTCAAAATATCGAATACATTTTTTTTCTTTTTGTAAACTTTACTCAATCAATTTTTTCCGGTTGTTTTTTCGAAAGCAACAGCATTTAGAATGATGGGGAGTAACATAATCATAAATGATAGCAATTTTGTATGGCTTTCACTAGTAAATGTTATCCCGAATCCATTGCTGCGAGAGTCACATTTGTATTCGGTCATTTGCACCAGAATTAAAGGAGCGATAACTTTTTTCAAGGCCTGTACAATACTACTGTTATTTTTACAAGAACAAAGCAAGAAAGGAATAGTATGCCAAACGTGGCAAATCAGGTGCATTCGTTCTATAACTCGTTTTATCAATATTCATATCTTGGCGCAATAGCTGTTGTACTGTTATGCAAAAATGCCTGAATACAAAATTTATTAGCATTATATATGTTACCGGCCAAACCCGATTTTAGACCAAACTAGTTTATCCTATCGCGCTTAGGATAAACTAGTTTTTCCTAGGCCAAACTAGTTTTTCCTAACGCCCATAGGTAAACTAGTTTTTTCTAGGCCAAACTAGTTTATCCTGAAGCCCATAAGATAAACTAGGTTTGCCTAGGCCAAGCTAGTTTGGACTAACGATTATAAGATAAAATAGTTTAGCCTGCTATTCATTGGTTCGAACTAGTTTATCCTAGACCGATCTAGTTTATCCTAGGACAATTCAATTTGGCGTGATTATCTTGATCCCAAAGACCGCCCCGGCGCCAGCCTTCTAGTTTATCCTATGTCAATTCACTTTGACGTACTTTTATTGATCCCAACTACTCTCCGATGCCAAACTTGTGCAAAGTAGTATTTCCGTCACCCATGTATAATATATTTTATTCGATGGGGAGTGGGATACTGCTCCCCTATTCTCCCCATTTCACCGACGTCAGTAGTTACAAAATATGTTCCATATGACAAATTGTGTGCTGGAGGACCAAAGAATAGGATGATAGGTTATCATAGAATTTAGGAGAGCGAAAATGTAGAGGATTGATTAATAATGTAGACTATAACCTAGAAAATCCGGCATCGTCGGAAACGGGACTACGTTGGATTTTTGAAAATTCCAGATTTGTGAAACCAATCAAATCTGCTTCTGATATTCTTAATGGTGCATTTATTCATAAATAATTCAGATCCAAGTAATATTTATGCGAGAAAAAAATATTTTTTTTTCTCATGTGAATATCACCTGGCTTTGAATTTATTATGAATAAGTGCACCATTAAGAATACCAGAAGTACATTTAAGATTCTTTGAGAAATCTGGAATTTTCAAAATCGACGTCCCGGTCCCATTTTGGCCTAAAATACATATATTTTTAAGCAACCATTATTCCACAATTAAAATTCTCTCTAAAGAATAATACATATAAATTTACACGGATTGGGATACAGTACTGTAAAACCTGTTAGAAGAATCTGTGTATGACGAAATCCTGTTTCAAACGATAATTTTTTCAATCGGTGCAAATTGAATATAATATATATCCGTATATATATAATATATATCCGTATAATATATAATCCGTTTGAAAAACAAAACAACAACAACAACAACAACAAAAAATACATTTCCTAATGACGACGGACCTGCTAAAAAAGGAACTTAACTATAACGAAGTATTTTTCTTTCCTGTATGATTCCCTCATAGAAGGTTTTTCTACATAATTTTTTTCAGATTTTTAAGCCTCCAAGCCGTGTAAAATATTAATCGAATTAGTAAATATTCAGATATTTACAAACAAATAGAGATTCATTAAAAAATCAATATGGTTTACAATAGAATCATTAATACCGTTAATCCACATTCTATGCCTTGGAGATTTAAAAGTTTAAAAAATTCTATGTAATAAAATCTTCTAAGACGGAATTTCATAGGAAAGACGAAAAACCCATTATAGGCAGTTTCCGTTATTAGAAGGTTCATCGTCTGTTGTAAATACATTATACTCTTTTTACAAGTACTAATACTCTCCTTTTATATAGGTCAATACATTTTTTCTATTAAACACTGGATTCCGTCATAGGCAGGTTATTTTCCTCAGGTTTTACCGTACTTTAATTTTATTGCCTAAAAATGCATCTACTTATCAAAAAAGTTAAAAAAATAATAAATATATAAATTTTAATTGTGGAATAATAGGGATTTAAAAATACGTGCATTAAAAAAATGTTGGGCTGGGCCAAATGTTACTGATATTTTTACTGAATACATCGGAGATCCTGCCGCTCCAAATGATTTTCATAGGAGCTGAGTTGGAAATTGGACTGAAAATTTCTGCCTGTGCAGAGCTCAAGAAGAATGCAGTCCAGTCCCGACTTCAGGCAGAAAAAATTGAGTCCATCTCGGTCCGAATCTCTCGAAAGAAGTAATCCCCAAACGAAACCCGTACCGAGTGTCAGGAAGGAAAATTGGGCGGACCCGTAAAGAACCGTACATCGAATAACCGAAAGACTAGTTCACATAATTTTTAAATTTGGACGCTAAACTTCTATTCTATTAAAAAAAAATAACGAGATTTTAGTGAACTTCACTCACTTCCATAGATCTGTTTGCGTTTTTTGTGAGCGTGCTCAACAGTGGTTGGCATCAATTAAAGCACGTGAAATTGAATTGACCTGGGATAAACTAGACGTTTGGCGCCGAAGCGGTCTTTAGGATCAATAAAAGCACGCCAAATGCAATTGGCCTAGGATAAATTAGATCGGCCTAGGATAAACTAGTTCTGACCAACGAATAGCAAGCTAAACTAGTTTATCCTATGAGTGTTAGGCCAATCTAGTTTGGCCTAGGAAAATCTAATTTATCCTATGGGCGTCAAGATAAACTAGTTTGGCCTAGGAAAAACTAGTTTATCCTATTGGCGTTTGGATAAATTAGTTTGGCCTAGGAAAAACTAGTTTATCCGATGCGCGTTAGGATAAACTAGTTTGGCCTAGGCAAATCTAGTTTGGCCTAAAATCGGGTTTGGCCGGTAACATATATATTAAATTCGGTAATATGGAAATAATATGATTCCATCTTAATTATGACATAATCGTCAGAGTGTGTTCAATGTTTCGTTGTTGTGACTGATGTTAGTACTGATGAGGCTAATGAGATGACATAGCGAAAAGTTTACTTTGTATCTTTTAGATTCTAATTA
Source organism: Maratus speciosus (assembly GCA_963932465.1). Taxonomy (NCBI): domain Eukaryota; kingdom Metazoa; phylum Arthropoda; class Arachnida; order Araneae; family Salticidae; genus Maratus; species Maratus speciosus. Next base: position 155,270,028 of record OZ010793.1, on the reverse strand, counting down.
AAACACTTTATGTATATATTGTTAATTTAATTGCTTTTTAAATATATTCACGTCTGTCTAATGTTTCATAATTAGTTTAAATAATAATTTAATCAAGTTTATTCAATTTATTGGTGACAAAAATGTACATAATGTCTCTTCTGTATTAATTTAATATTTCTTTCTATAGATATTCTGGTATGTTTCACTATTCTCTATATTTTCAATTTATAAAAGTAACTAAGCTTTAACATTGCCTTTATTACCTTATATTTGTATTTTCTGTCTTAACGGAAACTCACCCAGTAAACCGAAATAGAAATCTTTAGCCGACAGATCTACACTGCAATGTACAGTTAACTCATAAATGAGAATATCTCATGCTTATCTAGATTTAATTTATAAATTCTCTCAGAGAAAAGGTAAATTAGTTGGTCTGTTAAATTACATGAACTTTCAATTTATATTATGTTTCAATTCTCGTTATTATTTATGTTGTTTTACCCTTAAGGTGCTGTCTTAAATAAACAAAAAAAAAGAAATGTTTTATACAACTAACAAATTTCGACATCAAATTTTGATGCTTCAATTCATTTTACCTCAGAAACAAAACCGGAAGTTATTTTGTGTTGTACATTGTCGAGTAGATGTAAAATTTTAAATTAATAATATTAAGCTTGTGTTTAATAGCTGCAATACAAACTGTAATGCGAGTAGTGTTTAAGCAAAATTGGAAATGTCTGAGTGGATTAGAAGAGGGGAAGGACCATTAAAGTGTCCAGTGACGGCAAAGTAGCCATTTGAGTTTATTCGGCAGTATAACAACCTTTCCATGAGGAAATGTGCGAAACAGTCACCACAGATACTGGTAGTATTATCTGCGACTTTGAATGAGAATATTACATTTTCTAGTTCTGAACTCATTTTATTGTCTTTGAATTTTTGATCTTACCCAAGTGGTACAATTTCTTGCTGACAGATAAATAACATGTAGTTTTAAGTATTTGCTCTTATTATGTTTGATCTGTGTGAAATAACCTTTTAAATTATGTGTGTTTGAAAACGCCAAGTAATGTAGATTAGATGCTAGGCCACTGTTTTTGTAATAGCGTTATTCCTGAAAAGTGGCTACAAAGAGATTGGGCAAAATAGCCAGATGGCTACATTACCCGTAACTGATTTTTTATTCATTGTTCTTAACAAAATACTATTCAAAAGTATTTTCTTTGAAAGACAGAAGATAGTTCGAGCCAATAACTTATGTGGAAAAGGCTGAAATACATACTCTCGACATTTGAGGTCTGCATATCTGCTGGGGGTACTTGTATTCCCTCATTTTTCATATTGATACTCAATGCAGTTTAGTTTATCTTTTAACGATTTAATGCTTAAACTATTGAAAAACTTAATACTTATTGTGTGTTAATTTAGCTTAACTTGATTAAATATGCATCCTAAATAATTTGATTCGTTCATTTAACTTTGGTGGACACTTTATGCAGATTTGTCAGACAGACTGAAACATTTTGTAGATTTTCTTTTGTAATAACATGTACATTTCAAATTAATTTAAAAAAGATAAAATAGCAATTGAAACTAAAGTTATAGTAGTTTCTATTGTATTTGATTCTTGAACATTAAAATTCATCACACCTTACTTAGAGTGACCGCTTTACCCTTCCTACAACTATATGTTTAAATTCGCATGCTTCGAGTTTCTATAAATGTATTCTTTAATTATTTTTTTTAATAAGAAATGCATTTTTCACCAAATATTTTTTTCGATATAAACTATGAAATTAATTAAAAAGAAATATCTATATCGCACTTTATAGCATCTCTAGGATAGCGTTATACTTTCCCTGCACTAGGACGTTGGAAAGTGAGGTCAACATCATCTTCGAATTTTTCAGCAATTAATAAAAGAATAAAGTTTCATGTAGTATATTTTCAAAACATCAATAAATGTACCTTCCCGTGTATATACGATTCTACAGTCGGCAAAGTTTATTCGTAGAATTCTTTACATAAGAAATAAGTATTTTATGTCGATTTCATTTTTTTATATTAATACATGGAAATTATTCCAGAGGGAAACATTCGCCTTGCATTCAATATTAATGCTGGATTTAATTATGTTCCATGTTTGCCCCAGTTCGGTGGCTCACGTTGAATATTCCATCTTGTGCTGCGTTTGTAGCCTTGCCAACATATAATAGTGAGAAATTTTCTGTGCTGGGTATCGTTCCAAGTGGTTTAGTCGGTAGAACGTCAGTGCGCTATACTGATGGTCCGGGTTCGAGTCCCGGCTTGGAATCTTTTTTCACTATGTTGGCCTTTGCGCCTTTTAAGCAATTTACTTTGTACTTTGAAATTTGATTTTCATTTTTTTAGTTATTCATTAAAGAAAAGTTTTTATCGTTTTATGGCCACCAAACTGCCGTGATGTGTATTCGAACTATTGAAATAAAATAATACTTAAACTAAACTTTGCTCCTTGTATTAATTATGCTATTTTGTTAAATTTAGGATGCATCGAAAATGTAGTTTTTAGTTTTGATATTTTCAGAACTCAAATGTTAGTAAATTTGTTACAACATTTAAATTTAATTTAGATGTTCGTGGAGCAATAGTATTGGTTATCTTGATATTATAAATCTTGAGCATTAATATACCAAGGCAATAGGAGGGAAGGATTACGATATCTATTGTTCAATATTTCTGATTTTCCACACATGAAAACGAAGTATTGCTTATACATTCAGAAATCCTTTTTCTTTACTGCTCACTTGCAAATTCTTTTCGGCAATTCTTTATTATGGTAGTCTTCGCACAACTCAGTCTTAATAAAAGGCGAATTAGCGCCAAATATTATTAACAATCAGTGAAATGGCGATTAATGAAATAATTTCTAATACCATTACTGGTCATTTATTCTATGTATTTTCTAATAGAATATGGTATCGCTTAATTACACGGTCTGTCTAGAAAGTAATGAGACTGATTCCAGAAAATTCGTTTATTTGAAGATATTTTTAAAGACACTCAATATTCTTCAAGATAGCCTCCTCCTGCATTAATAAACCGTTGCCATAGAATATGCCACCCATTTAAGAACACATTTACGTCTTCATCTAGAATGCTGTTCAGAACGCGTGTTAGGGTTTTCTGAAAGTTCTCCAGATTGTCAAAACAATAACCATTTAATCTGTATTTTAACCCCTTCGGGACGGGAGCCTTTTACGAAATTTTTAATCTTTTGTCACCGTTTTTTAAAAACAGAAATTTGTGCCTTCTTGAATCGATAAAATGCGCTGATTGAATAAGGCAAATTTTACAGTAAAATTTTACTGGTGAGGAAAAACAAGGATTCTGAGTGCTTCATGCGGCACGTATGCGTGCCGCTCTTCCCCAAGGGGTTAACCGAGAGAATAGGAAAAAGCCCGGCGGTGACACAACGGGTCTGTATGGTGGTTGGAGCTGCGTTATGATGCTGTGTTTTTCCAGGAACTGACTTACTTTGAAGGATGTGAGGAACGCACAAATTTTCCGCTTTTCTAGCTTTTCTATGACGATTTGAAGTAAATCGATTATTTTCTAAGACCCAACGTCTCCGCAATCATTCAGACACCCATCCGACGATCACAGTCCAAAAGCGCTTCAATTTGGGTCACATTGTCGGAAGTATGTCAACTTGAAGGACGCTCAGCACGTAGTTCGTCATCGACATCCTCTCTTCCATGTCCTTTCTTCCTCCGTTCTTTGTGCCACCTAAACACTTGAGCCTCGAACAGACAACCCTTCCCGTAGGCTTCTTGTAACATGGAAACCGTCTCAGTAGCCAGTTTATTTTGTTTTACACAAAACGTTGTGGCGTATAGCAGGTCGATACTGCGCTACATTCTGAAAACCTAACGCCGCTTTCCAAGACTTGACTGTTTTACGAGCGATCCGTGCTCTGCAAAGGATCAAGGTCAACTGACTTACGCCAGACTCTGTAGGTGACAGTCCCCACCGCACATACCGCCAACAAACTCCGTCCCTTTGGCCTTGTACTTGAGGTGAAATTTTCAATCTCATTACTTCTTGAACAGCCCCTGTATAAGAAAATTAGAAATATTACTTATAAACACATGTATTAGATGGTGTACTTATAAAACAAAAATTATTTTTGTAATCTATATATTAGTAGATACTTCATAAAGATATAAACATTCAATAAAATTTTTATGAAAGCCAAAAAGTGCTTTTGAAAAGATTGATTTTCCCTCGAAATTCAACTTTGCTGTTTTATCTCACACTCGAAGGCCTCTATAATAAAAGAAGTACTAAAATTTTAGATATTCACATTCAGATAATTAATAATCATGTAGGCGGTTTTATTTATCTATTAATTTGATTCATCTTGAGTTAAAGGCAAGAGTTAAATTGATGATCCCCATTATCATATCTTGAAAATAGTGCGAAAACACTCACAATGAAATCATTATGTGAGAGGTTGACTTCTGAACGAAGGCCTGAAAAGCTGTTAAATGTTTTGTATGAATTTCTTGCTATACGACATGTGCAAAATTCGAAAATTTAAAAATGGTACAAGTGATTTTTTATCTAGCTTTTAATGGTAAGCTAGTTTATAAAACAGTTTTTAAAATGTTCGATCATTGAAAGTGTGTAAATTTTACTTGACGTTCAGATATTTGAAGTTCCTGTAGACGTGTAGAGATGTATCTTTATAAAATATACATCTTCATCAAGTACACGTAAAATCATTATCGATATCTTTGTTTTCACTTTTTTTAAACTTTAAAAAATTAAAACAATTATATATTTAAAATTTTCATCGGGAATTTCTGTAAAATATTTCTTGCAGTTTCCCATTAAATGAAAATTTTCGATATAAATGTTTACGTCTGCTAGCAGATATTCTAAAGCTGAAATTTATTCTGCGTTTTTCTTGACTGATAACGTTGAAAATTCATAAAATTAATGCATAATAACTCTGTAGCTATTGATCGTACGCTAAAGGATATTATTACTTTACTTAATGGAGCATTGGTAAAAGTTTTCTAAATAAGAATCGTGTAAAAATTTAAATTTTGTAATATTTAATAATAAAGATGTTAGTGTAGACGAATCTTCTTTTAACGAATATCATTATTTGGAGTAATTTAGCAACTGAAACTGTGCCTATAAAACTAACGCATTGGGTATTATCTATTGTTCAACAATCCGATTGGATTCCATTTATATGCATGCATGTTGCCTTCTAAACCAGAAAGTAGTCCACACGCACGTTTTGATTAGTTTTAACTATTAACCTTACAGAAAACTAACTATATCAATCAAGACTAGAATTGCCGAACATGTCTCATTTTAAAGTAAAGTGAAGTAAGTTTGAAAATGAATTTCTATTTATTCAGGGATTTTATAAAAACTAGTTAAGGAATCGGTTAAAATTTTTCCAACTAAAGTACGAATTCCAGTTAAATCTTTAGTTAGAATTAGTTTTAACAAGACTTTCTTGACTGACTGACTAACAAATTACAGAAATCCTTTTGTTCAAATATAATTCTAGTTTTTAAATAATATTTCCTCGTTAAATCCTATAATGACTGATTAAAAAAGTATCTATCAACGATTTTTCAACAAAAAGCATAATATAGTTAATTAAGGAAATAATAAACAATATAAATAAAATGAAACAATAAACTACAGCTACCAGAAAAAATTTTAAAATTACGGAAATATTATTTAAACTTATTATTAACTCGGTGCGAAGTTTCTTGATATAACAATATTCCTGTAAAAACCGTGTTTTTAACGGTTTCGTTTCGAAAAAGTAAATTGACAAACAAATCACTAGCTGTTAAGAATTTGGATTGATATCGTACCGTTGAGTATTTTGGCTGTGTAACACTGAAAATCGGCAATAACCAATAAAGGGCTATAGATGATGGAATTACTAACATTTTTATAACTTTATCAAAAAGCTTTAATTTTAAAACAACAAATAAAATAATTTATTTAAATTTAATAATATGAAATTTTCTTTAGTTAAAAATATATTCATGATCTAATTAATTTGTAATTTCCTCTGAAAATTATTTTAAATTGTTACACATAAATATCTACATTAATAATAAATATGGTCCAACTTGGTGAATAGAGAACTGAATTATTCCATCTAAATGTTTTTACTAAGTTCAAAGTTTTGATAAGTTCTCACTATTAGTACAATAAAGAAAAATAATAAATATATAATTTACCTATACTCTTTACCATCGAAAATGATGTTATGAAGACAAAAACGGCTAGAACAATCATGCAAAAAAAAAAAAAAAAGGAAAGTAAAAGATAGGTTATTCAACCAAGACTTTTATTTAAAAAAATAAAGTTTGAGGGATTTGAGAAAAACCAAAAAATTTTATTAATATGGATAAGAAAAGAAAATGAAAACGTGACTTAAACATTACCATCTTTTAATTTTATAATTATTCTAGAATAAAGAGAAAAATTTCTTTAAAAGAAATTGAATAAAAGTAAATTATAATTTACTAAAAAAAAATACCGGTATTAAGAAAATCGTAACAAAAGAAAAAGATGTAGCATTGTGCCACTTTGAAAATAAATTTTACATTTACCAAAAATAGCGTTAATTGCGTCCTTCAGACAAGAGAATCGAACACCCAACTGAAATATGAGCGCGAAATTTTCACCTCCCCAAAAACGCGAATGGCCGCCAAACATTACCTAAAGTTGCTATCTGGCGATCTCTCAAACATGTGCAATGTCCATAGATTAAAATACAAGATGGGACATTTGCGGCAAAATCTGAAATGGCAACAGTACTAGCGTCACTACCGACAATGGGGAAGAATTAACAAGGCTCCGAAATTTACCTATGTTGATGAAATATGTTTACTCGCTATGTTTTGAATATCTATTCTTCCCTAAACGAACCAGAGGCAGACGATGTTTTATTTATGTTGATTTATTTAGCTGGGTCGCTGTTTTTTTTTTTTTTTTTTTTTTTTTTTTACTTGTTCCTTTAGCTTTAACTTGCAAAATGTTAATTATAATGTAAAAGAAAACCCCCCGGAAATATTGTTGAAAACGTAATTATGTAAGTTAATCAGCGAAAATTGCAAGAAATTAAATTCGGGTATTGTGTTAATTTGTTCACATCGAATACAGTTTTATCAGTATCTCTATGTTTTGCTTTATTTTAACGTTTAGATTTATATAATAGTAAAAATTTGTAAAAAGGAATTTTTCGCTATCTATAATTTTATTATTATTTCCTATATGTTAATATCATAAATATTGTTGAACTGATTGTATCCCGTAAGGCATGGTGACGTTACGGCGACGTCGTTGTGAAGTCACACTGTGACTTTATGACCGTCGATGTGACGTCACGTGACGTCGATGTGAAGTCACAGTGACTAGAATGTGAGGTCGTTATGGCCGTTTTAGAGCTCATTTGTGACGTCACTTTGTGACCAATTTGTGAAGTCACGGTGAGACCAATTTGTGAAACATGTGTCATTTGTGACGAAATTGTCATTAACACTGTGATGATTCTGTGACGACAGTGACAATGTTGTGAAGTCACATTGTGACAATTTTGTGAATATTGTGTAATTTGTGACGATTTTGTCATTAACTTTGTGACGAATATGTGACTACAATGACAATGTTGTGACAGCGTTAAGATGCAATATATTTATTGAAAAATGAAATCGTTATTCGAGTTCAATCAATGCACCATGACAATGGAAGCAGGAGTGATTATGAGTAAAAGAAAATTCTGAAGTTCACAGAAAATTTTCAGAATGTTTTTTTCACGATACTTTATTGAAATTTACGTTTTTTTCGAAATCCTTCGGCGAAATTCACCTTATCTGTACGATTTATTGACAAAATTTTATGTTTTTTCACTATCATTTGACGAAATTCGCTTTTTTTCACTATGCTTTGAAATTCACAAAATTCACGTTTTTCTTCAATCTCTTGACAAAATTGCGATTCTTAGATGAAATTCACGTTTTCTTCTACGAGCATTTCAAGAAATTTAGATTTTTTTTGCGATCGTTTGACAAAATTTGCCTTATTTGCGCGATTTATTTACAAAATTTCGCCTTTTTTGCGGTCCATTGACGAAATTCGCGTTTTTTCTACAATCATTTGACAACATTTGCTATTCTTAGATGAAATTCGTTTTTTCCACTATCTTTGGACAAAATTTGCATTTTTTCGCGATTCTTTGACGAAATTCACGTTTTTTTTCAATCTCTTGACGAAATTGCGATTCTTAGATGAAATTCACGTTTTTTCCACGACCCTTTGAAGAAATTCAGAAATTTTTTCGCGATCGTTTGACAAAATTCACCTTATTTGCGCGATTTATTAAAAAAAAATTTCGCCTTTTTTGCGGTCCATTGACGAAATTTGCATTTTTTCTACAATATTTTGACAAAATTTGCTAATCTTAGATTAAATTCGCTTTTTTTCATGATCTTTTGACGAAATTTGCATTTTTTCGCGATGCTTTTACGAAATTCATCTTTAACCAATCAAGTTATTCTTTCTTTTCTATAAGCATCACAGCAAGTATTAAAAACTTTTGAGAGTAAAAGAATAATTAGGTAATATTTTCTCATTCTGCTTTTGCAATAATAAATTTACAGCAAATTGGAGCTAAATAAGAAGGAAAGAATGATATCTGCTCAACAACTACAGTATTTACTCGCGTAATAATCGCACTTTTTTGCCAATTTTTCATTGATAAAGTCTAAGTGCGACTATTATGCGGAGAAATCTACTACACAGTATTGTACACTCTAATGCTAAAACATTACTGGTATAAAAAACACATTATAATAAAATTAGTAACTTATCAAATGTTTCCAAACTATGTGCTGTTTATTAAATACCATTTTTCTTTTTATAGTAATATTTTTATAGACGTAAAATTCACAAATAATCTTTGTGAAAATTTTGACAAAAAATTCTCATAATAAATCACTTTCACTGAAGGTAGCAGTACCACTATTGTAATATGAATCGGTGTATGAAGAATCTCCGTCATTCCATAAAATGTCATCTTCGCTTCCGTCCAAAGCGTCGGAGTTTAATAGTAATATTCCTTTGTACAAATGCAAGATGAGCTGCAAACCATATTTGCTTGTTTTGTTGTTTGTGCCACTAATTATGGGTGTGTTCGAAAAAATGTTTTTCCACCCTCAACAGCTCGAAATTTTCTGAGACATTTTGAGACTCATTTTTAAAAGTAAAAACATGAAACTTGCTAGGAGTGATTTTTGAAGACATGTTTAACGTGCCGTGTGATTTGATTTTCAGCTCAATTAATTAGAATTTGATTTTTAAACAATTATTTTCTCAGTATGACCCTTTTTTTCATTCCCAGATTGCACGCTTCGGAAAATTCGGTTCAAAACGCTAACTTTGACAGCGTTTAATACAGTAATTTCTGCATTTATCAAAAAATTGAGAAGCACGGCACATTATGTAGTTTCTAAATAAGAGAATTTCCCAGTTTGATGCGGTTGAGAGCAAAAATGAATTTTAAAATGAATTAGAAAATAGGCAGTTTGGATCGGAATACAACAGTAAATTATATTTATTTGCTGTTTTTATTAATTCTGCAATTACTTACTGGTCAATCTAGGCCATTTTTTAAAGTTGCAGCACCCTGCTCTTTTTAAAATGGGCGAAATACATCCTTTTTTTTTAAAAGTGAAATTCACCTTTAGTTGCAATCAGAAATTTCTTCTAAAAAACTACCTCATACAACAGTATTCCTAAATCAGTGTGTCCAAGACCTTGCAAAAATTATAGAACATTATTTCTTCAGAAAATACAAGATATTGTTAAATCATGTCGTTATTTAATTGTATTTTTCAATTTATAATTCATAAAATCCTTAAAAATTAATGTCACTTTATTTATCATATTAACAAATTATATACTTTTTCTTATAGCATTAGGAAACACATTACTATATTACATTTACTCATGAAGCTCTGTCATCATGCTCTGTTTTTACTGAACTTGCATCTCTTTTTAATGCATTTCACTAATAACATCAAAAGCATTTTTATATGAAAAATATCAATTATTTATTCAAATAAAGTTTTGAAATTCAATAGCGATACTTTCATATAAGCAACAATCCAAGAGTTAATAGTCGAAGAAATCGCCAAAGATTTTACTACCTACAGCAGATTTTTTTAATTATTATTATTATTCTAATAGTTTTAGTAGTTTAAGCGAGCAGTTCGATTACATGTTTATTAAATTTGTGTTTTATTTATGAACAATGTTTGATGACGTTTTTAATTTATTATAAAGGTTTTAGAATAACGTGTGGTGAAAATTTTATATATACAGTCTGTTACAAATGCAGGTAATCATATTTACTTTTATATGACACAGTAAAATAAAAAATAATGAAAATAATGTAAAATAGTTAGTCATTTTTATGTGAATAAAGTATAAAAATTCAAACCATAAGCACAAAATATAAGCACACATTGGTTCATTATTACTATTATTATTTTATTTAGAGGATTAGATGATAATCATAAATAACAAGCCCCCTTTAATCAGTCTGTTTTCTAATAGAGTGTATAGTATAGATATTTTGAAATTTATGCGTATAAAATCATTCAGGAAGTAAAATATTAAAAGTATTCAGAAAAAAAAAATAATGAAATATATTTTACATTTTAGTTTCATTCATTCAAGTACATGGATATGTGTTTTAAAAATTAAAATCTTTCAATAAAACCAAATTTAAATTCTCACTGGGTTGCATAATTTCTATATTTGTCAACAAATTGAGACACCGGTTTATTTTCAAAGCTTTTCGTTCATAATGTCTAACTGAAAAGTTCTTACCAGCTAAGGATATCTCTTTATAATTTTTTATAACTTTTTTCACATCGAATAATACTCATTGACACTGATTTTTCCCTCTTAATACTACATATGTATGATATCCTTTAAATAGTACTTCTCCATTATGTAAAAAAATTCCTATTTCTTCTAAATAGAATAAACAATCTTCTTTTCTTCCGAACATATATTAATTTTTAAATAAAAATGTGCAACGCAAATTGTTTGAGACAATCAAAAAATTTTATTCTATAAAAAGGCCTTTTTATTTAGTACGTTAAATACATTTAAATATTTGCTAATTATGTTTAACTTTGATTATAATATTTTTATATGTCATTTAAAGTTTGAGAAAACATGTGATTTTAACCTATAATATTTTAAAAGAAAACAAATCTGATTAAAATAAATTTATATAATTGATATTAATCATCTGATTAAAATTGTTGATAGACAGTTATTTATTTCAATAAATTAAATAATAAATCTACTAAACTGTATTAGGTTAATGAAATGTTTATAAGAAATTACTAAAAGCGTTGTAATTTAAAGAAAAGCAAACTCTGGAATAAAATATTTTTCCATACCTTTTTTTTTTCCCCTTAACGTCGTTCTTTAAATTCCAATGTAATCCATGTTTTAGGAAGAACAAATTTGGAAGTAGAAAATATGTCAATAATACATACACTAGCAATGATGGGAATCATTTAAACCACACCAAAGCTAGTGTAAATATCTCGAACTCATATTTTCGTCTAAGGTATGACCTTGGGATGATTATTCCTATGAATTTTTTAGGTTAAATGTTTATATCTGACAGACTGCATGTTCATAACGCTATCTATTGTCCAGCAAAAAACTCCATCTGCCTGTTCCAAAGATTAAACGCAATATGTTGTTTTTAATAGTTTTATCGTCTGCGGTTTTTCGCACGGTTTTCTTTATCAAAGCAAGAACAGATGGCTTTTCCGTTCTTATACATTTATATGACATAATATTTTTATAAACTTACTTCCAATTAAAATTTCTTGTTTGAAGAATTTTTTGATGCATTTCACTTTTTTCTATGTGTTTCAAAATAGTTCAAGTTTTAAGTTTTGTAAAGCTATTTAAGTTTTGCAAAACAAAAAAAATATGAATAATTAATTACGCCATGAGTTTTACATATATTTTGAAGACAGTGAAACCTCCCTATGCAACCACCTCCATTAATCGACCACCTCCCTGTGCGACCACCTCCATTAAGCGACCACCTCCCTCAACGACCATTTTGTCATAGAACGAAATTTATTCCCATAGGCTCAATACTAATTTTACCTCCATTCAGAGACCATTTAAGTTGAACTCCCTCCATGAGCGACCAATTTCTTTGAAGATAATGAAATAAATTCCGCTTTTTCCTGGTCGCTTGAAGAAAGTTTTATTAGAAAATTAATTCCTGAGAGCGCATTATTCATCAAACTTCTAAAGTTAGTTTAGAATTTTTTTTTTAAATATTTTATTCCGATAACTTTTAAGTGTTTAAACACCTTTGTGCCTCTTTAGGCAATGAATTTAACTCTGATGACAAATTAAGAATGGTGGTCAATAAACTGCCGTGCACTATTCTGTCAGGAAACTCTCAAAGAAATAGATAAATTAATGAAATCGTCATTATTTGCTCCCGTCCAAAAAAAGAAAAACAAATGCATTTATTTACTGAACTTCGAAAGGACTTGGAAATAAAAGCTATAAAAGATAAAACCGTAAAATCACAACAAACGTCAATATATTCATTTTTTATACTCTGCAGTAATTAACTTATGTAATTAACTTTTGTTTTGAAACCTAAATTTTCATATTTTTTCAAAATGTGAAAAATAAATTTTAGTAACATTAATTGTTACCTTTTTTTAACAATTAAAATCTAGATTTAAACGTGACCTCTATTAAGAGACCACCTCCCGGAGCGACCAATTTTTATTTGAACGGAACGTGGTCGCTTTAAAGTGGTTTTACTGTATTTTATTTTATATTCGGAAAAAGTTAAATTTATTTAAAAAATGTGAAACAAGTAGCCAAATTTTTTTTTAAGAATAACTTAAAATAATTAAACACTAGCAGAAAAATTTATTACTGAAAATATGCAAGTGTTTTTATTTCTTATAATAAAGCATTGCTTTATTACAAAACTCCGTCCCTTCCCATACCCACACACAATTTATACACACAATAATTTATAAATAAAAACCATTTTCCCGGATTATAGAATACAGGAAGAAAACATTTTCTTATTATTGAAATCTCTACAGTTAATACATTTTTCTAGATTGACCACTAATAACACCAAAAAACATTTTTATATGAAAAATATCAATTATGTATTCAAATAAAGTTTTAAAATTCAATAGCGTACTTTCATATTAGCAACATTCCAAGATTTAATAGTCGTAAATATCGTAAAATATTTTACTACCTACAACAGTTTTTTTTTAATTCAAAAAGTTTTAGTAGTCTAAGCGAGCAGTTTGATTACATGTCTATTAAATTTGTGTGTTTTATTTATGTACATTTTTTGGTGAAGTTTTTAATTTTGTTGTGAAATATTAGTCGGAAACAAACACTGAATTATTTTTATTGTTTGATGTGGAAACTTTTAATCTTAATATATGTTTTGTTTTACTGCGAGTTTACACTGCGGGTTACACTGTGAGTACATGGTAGGGTTTTTTTTTGTCATATAATGAGACGTACGTTACATGTAATGACATAACAGTGACGTCACAATTTTTTTAATTGACAGAAAAATATCTTTTACAGTAAATAACATGTTTTGAAGAATTTTTATAATTTTTAAACGTTTTCTAAGAAGTTCACATACCAGTCACAGTGTGACATCGCTGAGTGGTGGCATTTTGGTCACAGTTGTGACGTGACCGCAGGGACTTACAGTGACGTCACAATGACGTCACTGTGACCATGCATGCTATGAGGGATGTTATTTGATTAAAAACAATCATTTTATTTTTTTCTGTGAGAAAGTGAAAATGCGTAAATTATTAAAAATTATTGTAATGATTGTTTAATACATTAAACTTCATAAATAAATAAAACATCGTCTGTAAAAAATTTTCTACCAAATGGGAATATTTATGAAAGTTTCTGGGAAATGTAGAGTGCAATATTTCGTATATTTTTAAATTACACCATCGCTTTATGTAGCTTTAAATCCAATTACATCATATTTACTTGACGTATAATATTCAAAATTAAATTTTTAGCTTGTTTTTCGTTGCACTTAAATCGTTCACCCATCATGTACGAAAAAAACATATCTATGAGTGCATGAACATAGAATAGGTATTAGATATATAGAATAGAATATCTATTCTATGTTCAAGTATCGGTTGTAACATTCTGTTGAAAACGTAAACATGCAGCATTAAAAATGAAACATTACAATAAAGTAGATGCTCAATAACGAAATATTACAAGGATGGGAAGTTTCTTACCCATTGTCACTAAAGGCGCTGCGATCGCAATCGCATTACCATTACGTTCTATGGGAGTGACCGATCTCGTATGTTAATCTATTCGCAATGCCTGCGCTACCCTAGCGCTAAATAACACCAAATGATAGCACGGCGAAATCTGAAATCGCGCCAAGCGAAGCGTTCACTGCAAACTTATGTGTGTCTCTCCTGAAAAGAAGGGGAAAACACGGTAAATGAATCGAATGCGATTCCTATTTAAAATGGCTAGGAAAATTCAAATCTCCGTTTTGAAAATAGAGCAAAAACGTCAGCGTAAATTAAAGTTTGCGCTACCGTAAATTAAGTTAAAATCGACTTTTAAACTATGAAACACATGCTGAAAGTATTGATTTTTTTTAAAAAATTAAAATAACGATCCTACAAATAAAATTATTTTTTAAATATTATTTATTTAGTTAGAGTAAATAAGAAAGAGTTACATATATCTCTATTGTAAAACTGTTATGATGTACACTGGAGCTAACGAACTTTTAGCGTGATCGTAACTATAAATTAAATATTGCGTTGTGTTTAAAAAAAAGAGAAAAGAACAAATTAAGTTGTATTAATACTGACATTTAAAGGTTGTTTATATATATACCGGGTGTCCCAAAAAGGACTGACGGATTTTAAAATTCAATAACTTGCAAACGGTGACAGATATTTAAAAAATTCTTGCAGGAGGGTTATGCATAAGGTCAAAAGTTTTATTACAGTGATTTTCAATTTTAGTTCGATTTACAAACAATAGATGGCGCTGTAAGCAATAGTCGCTAAATTCAGGCTCGATTTTTGGTACTTCGTGGCCCGGATAATACATTTCCATCTCCTTTTTCTGCATGGAACAAGATAAAGGACCAAAAATCAAGCCTGTATTTAGCGACTATTGCTTACAGCGCCATCTATTGTTTGTAAATCGAACTAAAATTGAAAATCACTGTAATAAAACTTTTGACCTTATGCATAAACCTCCTGCAAGAATTTTTTTAATATCTGTCACCGTTTGCAAGTTATTGAATTTTAAAATCAGTCAGTCCTTTTTGGGACACCCGGTATATATATATAAAAAGATCCTAAATAAATTATAAAATTTATACTGATTGTTTTTTTTTTTTTTTTTTTTTTTTTTTTTCCTTTTATAAAAACTTTTTACAATATTAAAAATGAGATTTAAAGAAATGGAGTGGGAAAACTATTGACTTAATTGATACCTAAAAATTAAATTTAAGGAATAATTAAAGATTTTAAAATTAAATTCCCCAAAAGTAAATGGTACTAATTTTATTTAAGGGATTATGAAAAAAATGTCATAATTCATTATGACAGGCTGCGCCGTATTTTCTCACTTTCATCAATTTCCTTGGCAATGTCATACGTAAACGGAACTATTACCAGAAAAATTCTAAAAACAAATGCCCTACATTCAGAATTATAACAGCAATAACTTCCATGCCCTTCATAATGTTCTTCTTTTAATACATTCATGGTTGAAATTTAGACTGCAAAATATTTTCATAAAGTTCATGATACTTATATTAAGTTTAGTATATTCCACTTTTCAATGAAGTTTTTCATATATAAAATTATGTCATTTTTTATTAATATTTCTTCATACAAATGACGATTAAATGAAAAATATATATATATTGTTTTTTAAACTTTTAATGATTTATTTTATTGTATAAATTCATGGAAAAATGTTTGCAAATAGTTTTAGAAAAAACGATCATGATTTTTATTTTAGGAAGTTATGAATGTAGATTTTTAATATACTGCACGATGCTTTTGGATAACGCCGATATAACAATTTTAATCTGTACACTCTGCTTTTGGTTAAGACCTCTTTCCTTTTTCTTTTTCTTATGGCACGATAGAAACTGAACTGAGTGTAATAAGTAAATAAAAGTCGGCATCATTTTTTAGTTCGTTTAAAATTTTTAATTTTGATTTTGATGTTTGAATTGTGATGCTTGATAGTTTTATTCCGACAAAATAATAGAAATATCACGAGAAGTACAGGAAATAAATAATTTCTCATTTTTTGTAACAGTACTGTCTTCTCAACATAAATCAGAAATAAAAACTTGTGAAATTTGCAAATATATAACTAATTAGACATTTTACATGGAGGGTTGGTTATGGACACTTCATTATATATCATGAATTTTGTCCTCTAGCAGATAAATTTACCATAATTTCGCGCGTATCCATCGCACCTCAGATAACTCAATTTCCTACCAGAATGAATTTGAAATAAAATGTGACTTACTTCTGCTTAGCACTTATTTGACTTCTTGTTTTCAATAAAATTTCCAATTTGAAAAAGACATAAGTAAGCAGCGGCGCATACGCGGGAAATTACGGTAAATGTTTTAGATTATGGCTAAGAGTGTTGTGATAACTTCTGCTACTAATTATTTTATTAGTATTTCTTCATATCAAAATTATCATGATAATTAAATTAAAAATATCTATTTTTCTATCATTTTTTTAGAGTTTTGGCTGCTTTTTTACTATTCACCATTTTGTGATTGAATTATTTGGAAAACAGCCAAATTCGAAATATTGATATTAATAGAAATAGCATAATAATTTGAATTTGGTCTGATATTGTTATGTGGTTCGATGTTTACTAGTTACGGCTTCAAGTCACACTGCCTTGCATTGCCTTTAGGAACTAACCAATTGAAAAAACTAATTATGTTAATTCGGTATGAATCTTGCGTCTTATAAATGGATCTCTTTCACGAATTTACTTACACTTATGGAATGCAATTACAAATAGTGTATGATTGTACAGTCGTGGAAAATAAAGTAAACACCCCTTACTAACTCTGCAAAAAAATATCGTAGAAGAAAGTTACTGGTACCACACGATTTTTAAGAAAGTCTACTTTTAAATGATGCATATAAAATTTGCTTAGGAGCCATCTACATATTAAAACGAGCCATAACTTTGGTTTCTTCAACAGAAGTACACAATTCTGACAGCATAAATGAGCTCAACACCCTTCAAATAGCCTAAAAACAAATTTTTATGCAAATCGTACGATAAGTTTCCGAGAAATTATTTATTTTAAAACGAGGGGGCTATTTTAGGGGCTGTATCCAAATTGAAGTTCGATATTGGATTGTGGACCGAGAGAGCCCCTCTTCATGATCAAGGCATCTTAAGCGGCACTCAAACAGTCATTGAAGACGATAGATTACAGGATAGCATAAGAAATTTCAAAATATCTAGTCACTTCTATCATAGACGGCCCCTTAAACTACCATTTTACCTTTTTAAAGCATAATTTGAAAACTACTTGGAAGGGAAATGTGAAATTTTGGATTTCCATAAAGCAGGACTTAATAAATCTAAATCCATCAAAAAAATTGTAGGTTCCAATTCATAATTTTTTCGAATGTTAATTTCATAATTCATAATTCATATCGTAAAATTATAAAAATTGCAAATTCAACGTATTTATGTTCCGGTATTTTAGTATTATTGCTACACAAAAAATTAGCACATTAGGAGTATAATTTCAGGAAACATTAATAAAAATATGAAAATATAATTTAACATTAGAAGCACTAAATTTTGATGTTTATAATTCAAAAGCTTATCATTCAAATGACTTGAAATTTGGTGTCTAGACGTAGTTTGATCCGAAGATTTGAAATACCTTGTTAAAATTATGTATTGTCATTGAAAAAATGAAGTTTGGGTTCGTTTTAATATGTAGATATACCCCTAAGCAAATTTTATATGAATAATTTAAAAGTAGACTTTATCTCCAATCGTTCGGTACCAGTAACTTTCTTCTATGATAATTTATTGAAGAGTTAGTAGGGGGTGTTTACTTATTTTTTCACGACTGTATACATGTATATGTGTTGAATAAATGCATTTAAAACTTTCATTGTTACAAACTACCCAGATGTATTATTTCAGACACAGGTATACTGCTGCAAGAACTTGCTATGCATCTTGTCGGGAATGATAATTTAAAAAAGATTTAAAGGAATTTAAAGTAAAAGTTATAAAATAATTGATTTAAAGTATTATTCCCTATTTTCCGGAAAAACATATTCTTTTTTCTTATCTTTACAAGTAATCGTGTGTAAAATCTGACAAAATTTAAGGACAAATATAAGGAAAATATTATTTTATGAAATTATTTATTCTCAAAAGCAAGTATCATACGCAGATTTTAAAAATGTTTGTATGAGACATTGTCTTTGAATATTGTTAGAAATATTGTATTTGTTATTTTCGAATTTTTAAGCCAGGTATAAAAAATATATAGTAGAGTCATTTCCCATCTAATGGGTAATTTTAATTTTGTCTCACAGAAATTCAGTTCATCCTCCGCTGCTCAGATACATTATTCGGCGCAACTCCTCCATCACATTTCTCTTAGCGCAGACTTATAAACAGAAATGGCAAATTCAAATAACCGGTCAAGTGCGAGTATTACACGCGAGTGTTCAATTGAATAAATATATGAATTAGTAACTAAGCATTGCATTAAACAAATATACCATTAAAAGTTATTATTTAGGCTTTAAAAGCTGATGTCGCATAGAGTACGTCGTCCGTATCTTTATGTATGTCCAAGCAGCCCAAGTATTTAAGGGTTAATATCTCGGCTAATTATCGACAGTTTCTTTTGAAAATCATTATCAAAAATCTTTTTATACTCCTGCGATAAAAGTTTTCTCCAGTGCTCCTCAACTTTTTACTGAAAGTCTTCAAATGCAAATTTGTGTGTAACGGAAAACTATGTGGCCTAGCGTAACTGCTATAGTTTTCATCCAAGGGTTAAATTAACTTATACTACCCCAAATGTTTTTCATTATTTTAGGTTTAGTAGATTCAGAAACAGAGTCTAGCTAGTTAGATGGTGAGGGAACATATTTTTGAATTATATTTTGCCGATATCTCAGAAATTATAATACCTAAAATTAAAATAAATGTTTTTTTGAGCGACGTTACGGAAGATTTAACTCGACATACAAAGAAAAGAGTTTTTTTTTTTCAAGTAATTTAATTATCCCTCTTAATTTTTCCTAAATCAGGGATGAGACTTCTCCGCTTTTTTGCACACCAGTATAATCTTAGAGAAAATGTTATTTTATTTAATTGGAAAATACTTAGTAGTTCTTCAACTACAGTTAGACTTTATATACTATTAAGATTCCTGTATTTTATCATGATTTAACTTTTAACTTTTTAATATCTTAAGTTTTAACTTAATTTTTCAATTTTTAAGCCTTTCTTTCTTAACTTTTTTATTTTCATTTATTAAGTTAATTACTCTTTTAGTAGCTTTGCTACAGTTTAACTTTATCCCAATGGCTCATTAAAACATAAGACACTTCAATTTCCTAGTCTGGGTGTTAAGCTGTTATCAGCTAGGAAACCCCTTAATGCTGCTCACCTGTTCAGCACGATTTAAGATTACAACATTTTCTCTAATACTTTACTGGCATGCAAAAAAGCGGAGAAATCTCATCCCTGCTAAATGTATGGTGTAACTTATGGTTTATAATCTTTTATTACTTCAGCCAATTTGAACTTTCCACGTTCCATAGTTTACGAGCAAAATGGCTGTGGCAGACGGACAGATAGGCACAGGCGTGATCTCATAATGGTTCCGATTTTACTTTTTAAATACGAGTATGTATTTAGCATTATGTAATTCTACTAAATATCGATAAACAGAAAATAACATACATTTTGCATTATGTAATTCTACTAAATATCGATAAACAGAAAATAACATACATTCTCCATCATATTTCAAAAATGAAGTGAAAAACGTTATTTCTAGTCACTTCAATATGAAATTAAATTGCTGCGTTTCGTCATAAATTGTGTGGAAACTTTTTCGGTAATAAATAATATTTTTTGTTTTATTTTGAAAGAAATGATATTTAACTTCGACGGTAACATTTCCCTGTTTTGTTTTGTTTTTTGAAAAAAAAAAAAAAACATTATTTCGTCGCTTGCATCAGAAATAGTATGTATACGGATTTTCGTCTGGAGGTGTTTCATTTTTCCATTGACGTCATCATTTGTAACATAGTTCTACTTATCCCTAGAGTATCTGTAATGGAAAACACGGTATTAGACGATGAAGTATGCAATGTTTGCTATGACATTTTAGTGACGTCTAGCACACCGGGAATGTAACATAAATGAACAGAGCAGCCAATAGTTGTTTAATATATCACATAGTTTCTAACTTAAGTTTTAGTTATCTGTGTAAGTATTATATATTATTCCTCACAATTTAATCCCTTTAAATTTTGTAATCTTTTTTTCAACTTATTTCCAGAAATCTAAACAAAAACATATTTTACAATTTATTAACACATAGTTATATAACATGTTTTCAAATGTTTTATTTTGAGAGAAAAATCTCAAGAGATAAATATAAAATAGTGAAAGGTAGATTATTTTAGTGTAAAATAACATTTTTTTTTCTCGGAAATATATACATTTTTAGACGTTCTATTTTATCTTGTAGAGACAATTTAATGATATATATCTTTTGAAGATCAATTAAAAATGTAATATAATTAGGAATAATGCTATTAGTCTATACATGTCATATATTCATTAATTATATTTTAATTTAAACACAATGTTTTTATTTTTCCCTTCAATCATATATATCAATTATAAATTATATAATTGTTAATATTGGAAAAGAATTTATGAAACTCTGGTATTAGGTAGCGAACAAAAGGTAATGAAGGACAAGGAAACGTTTGGAATAGAAAAGGGTTACCAAACATTAAATTTCGGTATATAAAATCTATTTTAAGGGAAGACAAGTTTGTGTTTATGGGAACCATACGATCGCCGAAAATGGGGGAACTCCAGAGTAATCTCAAACCGGGTGTGACCAGGGAGAAACCAAAATTATATAGTGTTTTTTTCGCATATTTAAAGGAAATTGATAGACAGGTCCAGGAATTGCTACAGTGAAATTTAATTGAGATATCCAATGCAGAAATCAGATATCTGATCGTTTGCGTTGCGAAAATGGATGCGACTATTAGATTATGTATACATCACTATCCAAATTATAATGGTAACATGAAATTTTACACATAAATCTGCCTAGAAATTAATTTATTGTATTACATTCAATATTGGGTTATTGTAAATACATTACTTACGATGAACATAGTTACAGATGTCCACTCATGGCATTTAGTGCTTCATATGTCTACCTTTACCAGGATAAGACTGCCTTTATAAGTCTTGGCATCCTTTCTTAGGAACCAGTCGTTCCATTTCATCACTATGGTTCCATACACGAATTATCCGCTCAACTAGATGAATCAGTTGAACTTTGTTTGTTAGTGCAATTTTATTGATTCGAAGACCAGAGTCAACAAAATTGCAGCAACAAACAAGGTTCAACTAATTGAGCGATTAATCCGTGCATTGCATCATAGTGATGAAATGGAACGACTGATTCAGAAGTACATACAAGGGATGCCAAGACGAATAAATGAGGTCATATCTGCTAAAGATGGACTTACGAAGTACTAAATCCATGAGTGGACATCAATAAACATGTCCATTGTAAGTAATGCCGTCAAGAAAAGTGTAGTAAAGAATGTAAAGAATTCAACCAATATTAAATTTAATACAATAAACTAACTTTTAGGCTGATTTATGTGAAAGATTTCTTGTTACCATAATAATTTGGCCAGTACTGATAACTATAGGATATGAAATTCAGTAACGCAGGTACCAACATTTCCTATAAAAGATTGACAGGAAATCATGTATTCCGCTGGGATCCCTAAATTTTTGTCTTCGATTAATTTATTAACACGTTA
The DNA here is from genome assembly GCA_963932465.1 of Maratus speciosus. Lineage (NCBI taxonomy): Eukaryota > Metazoa > Arthropoda > Arachnida > Araneae > Salticidae > Maratus > Maratus speciosus. The sequence continues at coordinate 155,247,766 of OZ010793.1, read as the reverse complement.
AGCGCCACGTCATTCACGCGTGACTGACACTGAACTTTCCGCATAGAACGCCTCATTCACTGATGCCTGACGGTCTAAAATATGATGTAAAACTAATATATATATATATATATATATTTGGCTTAAGTAATTACTGAAAATGTATTTAAAATTTACTTACCTTTTATTTATTACAGGAATATACTTTCTTAAAAATTACTTAAAACATTGTAATTTTTTCAGCTTCAGTGTCTGTCACCGTGGCACTTAAAAGTGTTAAAGGGTAAAGACAAATTAAAATAGTCGATGAACGTAACCACTTGACAGCATTTAGAACGCATGTTGGGGAATATCAATAGCGAACAATACTTTTCGGTTTAACAGCGGCGCAGCGACATCCGAAAGAGAGATGAATAGGATTTTTCCAATCTTTTCGGAGCTATAAGCAGACATATATTGATGCCGTTATCAGTTTTACAGACATTTAGGAAGAGCATTGTGAGCATGTTAGAGCGGTGATTGAGAAACTTAAGGATATGCATTTTGCGATTAGGCTTGATAAGGGGCAAATATCCAGGAAGTTTAACAAAGTTTTTAGTTCGTGTAATTAAGGTTTCGACGCATGCCTCTGATGACGAAAAAATAGAAGCAACAGGACATGAAGAGAACACAAACTACAAAAGAGATCAGATATGGTTTGGTGCTAATGGGATTCAATCGTTATTACCTTTTAAATTACGTTGAAATTGTTATACCTTTAACTGAACTAACTAAAGAAATAAATACAAATACGGTACCATGAGATGAAAGGGAATGGTGAAGCATTCAATGCTCTTTAAAAAGTATTGTGGTAGCGCGGGTGTTTACACTTATGATAATGCTGGAATATTAGTTACATGCCAATAATTCGTATCTAGTGGTAGAGTGCAGCATTACGTAAAAAAGAAAGAAAGTGTGATTTTAAGCGTATAACTTTTGTTAGAGAAAAATTGTCAGGGGCCGAGCTTGCTTGGCCAAGTATAGAGAGGGTGTCATTATATTTTCTTCGGTTTGCAAAGTTTGAAAAGTGGACATATGATCCGCAAATAAAGGTCATAACTCAACACATGTTAACGTTTTCACTGAAATATCCCCAAGGTCAGCAAACAGCACCGAAAACTGGCGATATGTACAATTAAAATAATAAAACATTGTAAAAAATCCCCATAAAATAAAAAAATACACAGTAAGCGTTTCGAGCTAAAAATATTAACAGCTCGTCACAGCTAAAGTAAATACGTGTTCGTAAGGGGACAAGGTCAAAAATGAACTGAAAGGTACAGAGTAACGCTTGCAAAGAATGCGACAGATGACGCTAGCTTAAAGGAGCTCATGCAGAAACCGAAAGAGTTGCCAAAATGATAGAAGAGAAATAGATAGGGAAAAATGGAAATAAAAGAAATAATTCCATTAGAATCCACCCAAAAGAATTATTTCCATTTTTTCCTATCAATTTATCTTCTATCATTTTGGCAACACTTTCGTCTTCTGTATGTGCTTCTTTCAGCTAGCGTCATCTGTCGCATTTTTTGCAAGCTCTACTCTCTACCTTTCAGTTAATTTTTACCTTGTTCCCTTATGGACACGTGTTTACTTTAGCTGATGACAAGCTGTTAATATTTTTAGCCCGAAACGCGTCCTGTGTATTGTTTTTATTTTATGATGATTTTTTACAAAGTTTTATTATTTTAATTCCCAAGGTCGCCCAAACTCACTAGGTGGAATCTTGCCTTACAACAATGGAAACTGAATACTGCCCATCGTCCAAGAGTTCAACATTTAAATGCTACAGCAATTTTTAGGTTACACAGGAATGACTAAAAGAAACAAGTAGTGACTTCTCCAGCTACTTCAGTCAATTAGTAGCTAATAATATAGAAACGTTTTCCAATCCAATTTTTTTGTATGTGTATGTGTATTATGTATTTATGAAAATGTACCAGCAAATTGTGATTATTTAAAAAATAATTTTATTATATGGTTTAATGACGTGTCAGTAGATAATAATTTTTAGTTGCTAGGCTACTTATTACTATTTAGTCTTCTTGTTATTATTTAGTGTAAGTATTATTAGTGTAAGTATTATTAGTGTATTTAGCGTACTTATTATTATTATTTAGACAGTAGATAATATTCTGGCATCTAGAAATATGTATGTAACAATAATGCATATCAAAGCCGGATGTTGTTTGTATCAGAAGAGCCATTTAAATTTTGATTAGGTTGCATCCTGTTTGTGTATTTATTATGGTTTCAATATATCTGTTATAGGTTTGGGGAAAAGTAGACCCTAACTGGAATATTTTCCTATAACGTGGGCGCTATCTCTGACCTTCATAAGACGTATTCTTTATGTAAATGGCTGTTTAATTAATTTTATTTTAATTATGAATTGTATTTTTCTGTATATCATTATCTACGTACATGAATTACGGACACATTCTCTTATCTATGATATTAAAATTAGTGAAATGCAAAAGGAGGTACTAAAAGAGGGGGCTCCTATTGTCAAGTGGAATACGGATAGTACAATATCAATGAAAGTGAGAGTAGATGAACAAAAGATAATCATTTTTTATGTGTGTAGGGGGGAGGTACAGAACAACACGTGGAATTGTCAGTGTAGATAGAGGGAAAACCCAGTAGTCTATAACGATGAAGGAACAGAGCGAGTAAGAGTGTCACTTCGCAGATTAAAGTGGAGTGCTGATGTTCAATGTTGTTGGGCGTGCTATATGCGCGATGCGTTTTTATTTTTTTAGAAACTTATATGTGTGCTGGGTGCTCAGACAGACCTGTGGTGACGGAATGCAGGATTATCACTGCTAATTACGGTCAAGAGAGGCGGAAATAGTGTGTTTATATTGATATAACCTAGTGCCTAAATAATATACTAAAGTTTAACTTATTTTAGGGAAGAACATACTTTATCCGTACCTGTAAATAAAATGTGGTGTTTGTTGAAAATATTTATGTTTATTGTAAATAAAACTTCAATTTAATATGTATTTCAAGTATCTTAATGATTTAATTCTCAAACTTACATCGTGTCTGAAACCATGCACCTATACCGGTGGTGCCAGCATATCAGTTAGGGAGTATATATTTATATCTTAATGCCTGGTGGATTAAAATCGGAGTAATAATTCTCATAATATCGGCAGCGTCTATTACAATGATGATTAAATTTAATATATATATATATATATATATATATTGTTTTCAAAAAAAAATTTTTTTAATTATCGATGATTTATAATTTTCATCATTTTGTAAATAAAACATTTTGAAACTAACAAATTCGAAATATCGATATTAATAAAAATAGTGTAAGGATTTGGGTTTAGGGGCTGTCCATAAGTGATGTCACACTTTTTTTCAATATTTTTCGCTCCCCTTCCCCCCCTTTTCACAAAGTGTCACACTTCACCATAACCCGCCCCCTTGTCACATGTCACGCTATATTACATAAACATATACTTGCATTGCAGAAATAAGGCGCTACGTTTCAGATCATATTTCAAATTTTATTTTTCAACTTCAGCTATGCGTTTTAATGACATTCGTGAACATAACAATAAAAATGATTCGTGTACTTATTTTGTATGAAATAAGATTAAGGTTTATACAAAAAACATAATATACAACAGTACTAAAATATTAATACAAAAGAGCAAATGGAAACAGTTATATTTTGAAATTTGAAATGGAATTTAATGTATTTGGATTTAAATCTTTACTTTATCAAACAAAATATTTTTATTTCAAAATAACTTCACAATTTAATCTGCTGATTTTTAATGCTTTTATTTCAACCAAAATATGTGATATCACATTCTTTCTTACTCCCTCCCAGCCCCTTGTCACAAACTGTCCCAATTTCTCGAACCCCCCACCTCCCTCCTCCAAGCATTACGTTTGTTGACGGTCCGTTAGACTGCATCCAGGGTATTGTTATATGGTTAGGTGGTTTTTAGCAGCAGCTTCTAGCGACAGTACCGTGCTATTCGTTGGCGATTCGGAGTTAAAAATATAGGTGTTGGGGATTTAAAAAAGTTTTCGCTATACAAAATTGTGTCATTTGAAAGTGCCCTTTATGGAGGTTTTACTATATATCATTTATTTGTTCCCTGCATAAATATTATGCTATTTTTTTAGATTGTTGATGATAATGGTAATAAGATTATGATAGCACATAGCTTCTTTTTATGTATTATGTTTTATTGATATTTCTTCATATTAAAATTATAATGATGATTAAATAAAAAAATATATTTCGTTTCCTTAACTTTTAAACATTTATTGATAATTTATTATTATTCATCACTTTGAGATTATTTTCTTATTATCAAATTTGAAATACCGATCATTATTGAAATAGTTTAATAAATTTGGTTTAGTCTGTTTTTAACACGGTATTGTTAACTTTCAATAAATAATATGTATAATAATATAAATAACATAAATAATAATATAAATAATATACATAATAATGTAAAATATAATAATATAAATAATAATACTGAAGATTTCCTGCTGCGGCATCTAGCGACACTACTACGTAATATATTTAAGTATAGTTCCTGGGTAATTACATGAGTATTTGTAGTGTAAGTCATATTGCTGATAACTGCTATGCTTGTTGGCCACCGTTATTTCCGAAAAGTTTGCTTCGCCTTTTTCAATTAATGAAATATCTCCCATAAAATAAGTCACATTTTTCAGTTCTAAAATACTGGTAGTCAAAAATTGTAGCATGTGACTTACACGACAAGTGATCATAGAAATACCCTCCTATTATTTAAGTAACCGATTATTTCCATTTGAAACGAATCTTAATTATGGCTAATGCGTCTTTTCCAATAAGTTACTTGCTATTACGGGTTGTATTTACAAAGTGTGTATGCCGAACACCGTATAAAATCTGTTGAATGAACGCATATGATTCATGCATTGTTAGAGGCGACACATATGTACTATTTCAGACGCAGGTGTATTGATGCTAGCACATGGTGTGCGAATTCCGTAAGCGCTATTGCACTGGGTTCCAGAGAACTGTATTTATGAGCTCCAGTGAATTACTACCAATATTTAAATATTTACTAAAAACAGAGAAGTACCGGAATTTGACTCCGGTTGGCTCCGGTGCAAATTAAGCCCTGAAATACAGAAAGTTATACAGCGGAATTATGCTGAAATGTATGAAGAAACAAAATTCTTGGTGATATTTGATGCTTTTCATATTGAGCAAGCTCTTCTCTGAGTGTTAGGGAAGCGGATTTCAGGAAACATTTGGGATGGGACAATTTATCATGGCGATAAAGCGCCTTCTAGTGAGTTGAAAGTTTTGTTAAAGTAATCCGTGTATTGCTTGAATAAAAGAAAGGAAAATACCGATTTCAATACATTAAACAAGAACGTAAAATCATGCGCCAAGCATAGATTATGAAATACTTCAAGCACTTTTAGAATACTATAATAGCAGTTCACAGTTTCATGTGGTTAAGCTTATGTATAAATAAACAATTCATAAATTGCATAACACATTCGAAAACAGAATTTTAGCAATTTTCAACAATGAAGAAAATCTAAATTTTTTGTGCAGCCTTGGATATGAACTTTAGATTTATCATATAATATGCAAAAATTTAGTTCAATTTTGGAAAAACGTTCAACAGTGAAAATCCCCTTTCTGCAATTTCCATTAAAAAAAAAAAAAAAAAAAAAAAAAAAAAATCCATTGTTATACGCAGCTCAGTATATGGTCTAGAGAATTTATTCACACCAATTGATATGCAAAATAAAAATTATTTAAACACGAATACCACCACATAAAATGCACTCCTGCAGTTATTGTCCATAGAAAATAATGTAACTGAGTAAAATGTTTTGTTCGTATATATGAACTATTAATGCGATGCACACCATATTCTATAATAAGTACTTTCGATAGCACCTCACAGATATATATCAATTTCCATATGTTTGAATAAGTGTAAAATTAATAAAATACGTCGCAAACGATTTTCTCCATAGAACGTAATGTAACACAATTCTTTTGATTGTACCTGTAAATGAACCATGAATGCTTTTTGTACCGTATTCTATAGTAAACATCTTGTAGTGCACTTCAGTGATATATATAAATTTCAATGTATTTGAAATTGTGAAACATTATTAAAAACCATCACAAATGATTTTCCCCCATTGGTCGTAATGTACCGGAATTCTTTTGAATACCCCTGTAATGGAACTATAACTTATACACACTTCAATTTCTATTCCGAACATTTCATAGTGAATATCAATAACATACATAAATTTCATAGCGCTCTGACTATAGTTACGCTTGTTACACCACGTCCAGACACACTGGCAGACAAACAAACAGCCAAACAAACTGAATTCATATATGCTTTTAAAAATGTTGTAATGCATTACAAATGAAAGTTTTAACACAAAGCGCAGAGAAATTTGCAGCAAACAAATTTTAATACCATAAATAGTAAGAAAATTGCACGAATTCTAGACAATGACCTCATTTTGAATTACAGCAGCCATCTTGAATTCCTACGACTTTAGAGCATGCAGCCCCTCTCGTATGCATTGTATTAATATAAAGCACATTCTGACCTGTCGGTGTATTCTTTTTACGATTTATATTTTCACCTTATTTTAGTCGTGTAGCACACGGACTAACGTAGTGATTAAATCCGTCGTTGTGAAAATAGCATAAAATTATCTTTCAAGAACATGAGATTTATATATTGAATTTTTATTAATAAAAAACGCAAAAAATTCTTATAGGTTTGGGTATAGTTTTGTGTTCAGTAACAATCGATTACTTAAAATAATATCTAAAAAGTTATTAATTATAAGATTTTAACTGCGTTACTTTTAATAAATTATAATTCGAAGTGAAGAAAAAAACATTGTTTAATGAAAACTTTGCAGCACATTTTTCGCTTTTTTTTTAATAAAGCATAATATATCGGCCTTTTAAAATTAGACATAAATATCTATATAGGTATATTACAACTTTCTATTTTTTACATCAACGTTTTAATAAACCTAAATAAAAATCGCACGTTGGAAAATTTTAATAAATATTTTTTCAAACTTAACATATTAAAAAAAAAAAAATACTATAAACACGGGGTTCACAGCACCCTATATGTTTTTTTTTTTTTTTAATTTCATACCATTTGTTTTAAATAACATACCTCGTGATAGATTTATATAGCACGAGTTTAATGGTTTAATAAGTTTAACGGTTGTAATAATATAAAAATATATAATACGCTTCAACCCCTTTTAACATAATTGCAAAGCAATGATTTGACTTAATTCATTGAAATCATTCAAGTTATATTTTTGAATTAAAAATTGTAGAAAACGAGCTATTTATAGAAGAAATATTTTAAAATACAGTGGAACCCGGTTAAGACGCGTTTCAAGGGAGTATTCAAAAGTTGCGTATTAAGCGGGATCGCGTATTAAACGTGATTTGTATAATGTTGCAGGAACTCGGTTTATTAACACATTTGATCGTCTAAATGAACTTTAGAGCTTTCATTTATGTGTTTACGGTCGAAAATTATGTCTTTTACATGTATATTTATATTAAAATTTAATTGTATTCAACTTTAACTCATTGTTTCTTTTTATAGGAGCGTCTGGAATAAAAACGCAAAATAGATGCTTTCAACAAAACTTGGTTTTATTGTTAATTTGAACTTTGTAACCAAAAATGAAACAACAAAAATAATTTTCTTACTAGACTAATTTTTTTAACGGAAAGAAAAAAACATCAAACCTTTGAATCACAACCTAGTTTAAAAATCATGTTTAGTACTTGTAGTAAGGAGTAATATTGTAATCAGCCCTTCTTTTTAATATAAGAAAAAAACTATTTTTATTAACCTTTCTGTACATAATATTGTTAGCATAAAAAAGGTAAAGAAAACATAAAAGAATTATTCAACCGAAGTCGTATTCATTTAATCTTTATCAGTTTCATTTTTGTTGCCTATAATAGGAATTATAAAAACATAGTAGTGATATAACGTACATCTTAACGTACAACTCACTAACAACAGGTCTCTAATCATAATAATTTTTATGACATGTCTGAGTAACCCGAATTCGTCTATATCTCTCTTACTACCATAAAAAAATACAGGAAGCAAGAGAAAAGAATATTAGGAGGCGCGATCAAAGAACAATAGCAGTTTTGCTAATATAGCGGCTTTTTGTTTTATTCAGATATCTACCACTATTTCCGATTGGTAATTTTCGCGTTAATTAGTCTGTTATTAAATAAAGTAAATAATACTATTTCAAAACAGTCTTTTTTATCTGTATAAAATAATCCGCAAAATTGGCAACACTTGAGAAGAGAAAACGAATTCACATCTTGATCAATGAATTCGCGTCTTAAGTGTGATTTTTTTCATCAAAGGACCGAAAATCTATCGCGTATTAAGCGGGATCGCGTAGTAACCGTTCACGTATTAAACGTGATATTTTTGTATTAGCCTTATGAGCGATATTCAAGTGATCGGAAAAAATCCGCTAATTAAGCGGGATCGCGTATTAACCGTGAGCGTCTTAACCGGATTCGACTGTATTACTTTAAAAAATAAGTTTTTAAATAATATTTTTCTTCAACTTGATTAAATCCTGCAGCAGTAAATAGGTAATTAATAAACTTTAGAAAAATGAATGCTTTAATAGAAACACGTCTGATTCGTTTTAAATCAACTGAAACAGCGAATCGTTGACCATTTTATACAAAATAGTGTAAATAACTCTGTGAGACTCATTACAGAAAACAAATTAATAGCGAATAAAGATAGATCTCTCATGTTCTTCATTAGGATGATACAAATAAAATAAGGGAACCTAATACTTAAACACTCTTACGAACGAAGGATGTTTCTCCAATTTACATTTACCAGTAGTCCATATTAGCTGGGCTAACGTTGGCTAATTATGGATTCCCACGACGACCAGCAGCGAGAAATGTCCATCTTTCCGCAATATTCGCCAACGAACCATGTGCTTACAAAAGCCTAAGAGTGGCCCAAACACTGACTGATCGGATATCCATGCAATTCTCTGTAGATTTGTGCAATTCTATTTTTAGTTAACCGAACAAAACGTCCAATTAGAGGTGTCGCTGTTGGCTTATTGTTCCCATATCTGTGTTACCATTTTTTAATGTTTCAGATAATATTAATCTGATCAGTACTAATCAATAATAGACAATATTAGTTAAAATTCGAACAAAAGGTGATATGCGACTGGGAAAGATTTGAAGTACATGTTGAATGAAATTCGCCATTGTCAAATTAGAAACGTTTTACTATCTAAACAAATCGGAATTAATTGTCTTAAATTACATTAAAAGTCATCCTATGCAGATCCTGAAAGGAGCTTTATTTGTTCAATTCCTCTACATTGAGTACTTTGGTTAAGTTTATGTATACATTTTTCAGAACATGCCTTTAAAAAACGAATCAATATAATACAAATAAAAAAAATCAACAAAGAAGTAAAAAATAAGACATAGATCGTACTCAAGGTTATTAGACATACAGGTTGGTTCGTAAGTTTTCCTCCAATCGGAGGGCTCTCCCCCTGCTACGTCACAAGAATCCAAGAAACGAAACTAGAGCTGAAATGTGCCTTAGCTCTATGGCTCTATGCAGTTAATTGCTATACAATTCTAATTCAATAAAATATAATAATACTTTTTTTTCGCGTTTAAAGAAGAGACCATAGTTTGTAAAACTATATGGGAAAAAATTATTAATTTTTAAAAGCTTTACAGTGAAGCAAGAGGGAAAAATACATAAAACAATTCTGAAAGAAAAAAAAAGTATAGCTGTACTATAGTTTTTAATCTTTTCTCTCTCTCTCTTATTTTGTTATGTTATTAATATATATATATATTAAATATGAATTGCCTATTTCCAAATTTTTCTTTTAGATTATTTATTAAATTATTAAAATAGTGGGTTGCAACTTTAATTCATTTAATTAAAATGTATGTTTTAACATAAAAATTCTACAAATTAGAAAAGAACAAAATAGTGATTTCTCAGAATTGCGTTTATAAAACCTAATACATTTTTAAATATTTTTTAATTGTGAAAAACACGAAAAAATATATACAACATATGAAATTATTATTTTTTAAAAAAATATTTATGGAAAATACATAGTACAATTTTACAGGGTTCTTTAAAACCAAGAATTGGCTATTTCCAAAGACTGATGCAAATGGTCGGGGGGGGGGGGGGGGGATTAGTGCTCTCAATAACTAATAATACCATGGTATATACACTATGACGCAAAAGTTTAGACAATGACGTCATTCAGCTTTAAAATGTAGAATTATGACGTCAGAATTACAAAAACCTGTAAATATATTCAAAAACTGATTTAAAATGCTATGTACAAAAGACAGTCGTTTTATTTGCTATAATACTAATTTTTTTCATAAAAATTCAAATGTGCTTGTCGCAAAAGTTTAGACACTATTCTAAATTTCTTTGAATATTCGCTGGCATATGCAAATTTAGAATCGATGATGTCACAAATTTGGAGTACTTAAGTTCTGCAAACGATTGCGCTTCATAGTCGACATGCCGAGAGCTAAAGAAATTCAAGTGAATGAGGTTTCAAGGATTTGGCAGTTGAAAGGTGAAGGGAAGAGCGTTTCTGAAATTTCTGCTATTATTAATAGGTCAAAAAAATCTATTTATCGAGTTTTATCGAGTGGTTCTGAATATAAAGCAAAATGTCGGTCTGGGAGGCCACGTGTGACAAATGTACGAGAGGATCGCCTGATACAAAGACTAGCGAGTACTCAACAAATGAGCGTACGTGGAATTCAAAGCTCATCGGGACTCTCTGTATCAAAGGATACGATTCGTAGACGAATTTTGGAAAAGGGAACAATCGTTTATAGCAAAATGCAGAAGAAACCAGCTCTGAAACCACATCATAAGTTAGAAAGACTTATGTGGGCTCGAAAGCATATGTCATATGGAGAGAAATGGCAGTCAGTCATATTTAGCGATGAAAAAAAGTGGAATCTGGATGGTCCAGATGGTTGTTTATCGTATTGGCATGACTTGCGGAAGGAACCTCGACGTTTTTTTAGTCGCAGACAAGGAGGGGGCTCGGTGATGGTTTGGGCAGCCTTTTGCTATAATGGACAAGTATCTCTGACCTTCACCAGTGGTCGTCAAACTTCACAGCATTATACACAGACATTAGAAGAAAACCTACTGCCATTTGCTGAGCTTCTAGGGGGTCCTCAGTGGGAATTTCAGCAAGACAATGCTTCAATTCACACTGCAAAACATTCAAAATCTTGGTTTAATTCCCATAATATAAGAGTTCTCGACTGGCCAGCATGTAGCCCAGATCTTAACCCTATAGAAAACCTTTGGAGCATCATGTGTCGCAAAGTTTATAGCAACGCTAGACAATACTCTTCTGAAAAGGAACTTAAGACATCTATTGAGAATGCATGGTACGATATCGATCCACAAACTATGCAAGATTTAGTTTCTTCCATGCAATCTCGTATATATGACGTAATACATAAGCATGGATGCGCAACCAGGTTTTTACAATTGTTTATTTCGATTTTATTTAATTTGTGTCTAAACTTTTGAGACAACAGTTTATTTTTGTTACCATTTAATTTATTGCAATATGCACAATTCCACTTTTCTTTGTTATAAATATTGTTTATATGTACAGCACATTAATTTCAAGCAGTGATTTGAAAATTGAATAAATATTTTTCAAAGTATGTAAGAATTTCTTCATTGTCTAAACTTTTGCGTCATAGTGTATATATTAGGGTAAATCAATTTTCGAATTTTTTCGGGGGGACCCCCCAAAAAGTTGCCAATTGACTAGAAAATGAGATTGGCAAAGTTTCAGCTCATTTGGATAATATTAACCCGTGTGTCATTGAGGTTTAAGTTTGAAAAAAACGTGATTTTTCGCAAAAAAATGCAGTTTTTCCTCCATGAAATGAATACAATTGAACCTAGAAACATAATGCAGGTCTCATTTTATAAAAAAAAAGTTTTGCTTTGAAGAACCACACACCAATTTTTTCTAAAAATGTATAGATTTAAAAATATGCGCATTTTTCAGGACCAGACTTCCTGACTTTTTATGAAAAAGCGAAAAAAAAATTGTAACATTCCATTTCATCTGCTTTCCCCCTTTTGTTTTTCTTTTTTTCGTTTTCTGAAGTCCAATAAAGTGTTTGATTAAAAAAAATTCCAAAGAAACGGAAAAAAAATCGAATAAAAAAAAAAAAAAGGGAGGGCAAAGGAAGCATAGAAATTAGAGCAAATAATGCTCAATTGCATTTTATTATTAAAGTTGTGTTACAAGAAAGGAAGCATAATAAAGAAAATAAATTATTTTCCCTTACAACTGTCACGTTAACCCTTTCCGGCACAGAAAAATTCTGTTCGTAAAAGGTTGAAATGATTGTCTACCCCGGAATTTACAAACGACATTTTTAGAAATTAAAAACACATTACTTTAACCTTTCATTGTAAAAGCAAAATTTTATTAAAATATTCTTCGTGCCGTTTGTAAGTTTGGAATTAAAATTAGGTGGTCCCGGCGTGGGACACTGCGCCGTAAAGGATTTAAGTGGTAATTGTTTAGATAAGGTGGCTTATGTTGACTTTTTTTTTTACCAAAGTATTATCTAAAAATGAAAATGCAACTTGATCCGAGTTAAGATACCAAAGGCGGTTTGTCATTTTAGCAAGTGCTTTGTCTGTAACATATTTATAAAATTTTCTGTAGTGAACAAGTGATTTTATTATTTGCAGGTCTTGAATTGGGGGCTAAAGTGGCAGTGGAAGTATTGAAGCACGCTTTTACATAAATATTGATTAGAAATAAGAAAAGATCTCTGATACCTTCTTTTTCTAAATTTGTTATTGAAAGATGATCCCTGAAACAATATATTTTGAGAGAATGAATGGCCTATGCCGCCATCCATCTGACATGATTAAAAGCACCAGGTGCTCTGAAAAAAAGTCTTTTGCAGGAAGGAGTTCTATAAAAATTAAGCAAAGTTGGATAAACTCTTTATAATAATCCCTGAGCTGTTAATTTTTAAAAGTACCTGTAAGAAAATTTGAAATTTCTCCTGAATTAACTATTTATACCTAGTATTTCATCTTCAATAGCATTTGTATACTTACTCTGGTTTAATTTAGACCACCCAATCAGAATTGTTTTTTTTTTTAAATATCTGGCTGAGGGGTAGTGATAATGCCCATTTTACAATCAAGAACAGCTTTTAGGAAAAATTCTAAATTATGGTGGCGGCATGGTAAATACAGAAGACTTTTCCTTTAACAATTGCTATAGAAAAATGCAGGTTCCTCTGTGGCGACCTGTGTTTACTGCAGTTGTATCAAAAAATATTGCCTGAATTTTACCAACTTCCTCCCACTCTTCAACTGCTGAAAATACAGCTTTCACCTGAATTATTCCGATACTATTTTCAAGTTGAGGAACTCGTAGTAACTGTTCTGCATCCCCACAACTAATTAAAACTCTATTACTCTACATTATTCACTCTGCATTTTCTTTATTAAAAAAATGGTGAGGCAGTTTTCCATCACAGTGAACAACACTTCTCTCTAAACGGGAATTTTAAAATCTGTTTTTGATGAGCTCAGTTTTTTGTTTACCAAACAGTTATTTGCAGAGTCGATGTCTGTGGTTAGCTAGTGGATGTATTCTAAGTCTAGCAGCTTCTCTGGCGTTCAGTTCATTTTGCGAATATTATAAAATAAAATACATAAAACTTGACAATTACTTCGCTGCTTACTGTCGATGATTTGATGAGACATGTGGCCAATTTAAAAAATCTTACATTTCTGCCATCATATCAAGAGGGGAAAGGAGTTTTACGGAATGTTTCGTCAATTCTAAAAATAGATAACCATAACAGATAACAAAAACAGCCTTGTAATAAAAAGAGAAATTCAGAGGTTCAACTGCAATACAAATCGAGAAGCTCTTTCTTACTAGACACAGAACTAGATAACTAATAATCAATTATAATTCGTGAAATATTATTAAAGTTACAAAAATTGTTCACTTATTTTTGCCTATTAATAAAAATAATACAAAAAAATTATCAAAAGTGTAATAAAATTTTTAATTTGTCATTTTTTACCTATGTTTCAAAAATGCAGAGTTTGAGGGTATGGTTCACTAGCTGTCCTGAAAAATACTAAATGTTCATTAAATATAAGTTTTCATGAGAGTAAAAGTTCAAGGCAACAACAGTTTCTATGAAATAAAACAAGAATCAGGTTTCTAAGACAAATAGTTTTCATGTAAAGAAAGAAAAGCGACAATTTGTTGCCAAAAATTGCAAATTTTCAAGACTTCAACCTCGATGAGGCACGGGTTAATGTTATTTGTTTAAGCTGAAACTTTGCCGATCTCATTTTCTAACTAATTGGCAACTTTTAGGAGGGTCCTCCCGAAGAAAACGTTAAAAAAAATTTTCCCCATGTTGCTTGTGACCACCCTAATATATATATATATATATATATATATATATATATATATATATATATATATATATACCAATAATTATATTAAAAAAAAACATATTTACAATATTTCAAGTATTCAGATATTATTTACAACATAAAATATTTTATTTTCTATAATAAAGACAACTACCAAATACTTTTTCTTATTTTATTTGCTACACAATCTCTATTATGAAATTTTAATTTTCTGTTTGCTTAGAATCATTTTAGAATTTTATATTTCAAAACAAAAAACATGCCCATGAATAATATTTACATCATATTGGCAATGGCAACACCTGAAAACAAGTTTCATGTTTACTATTATATATATATATATATATATATATATACATAGATTTATATAACTTCTAAACATCGCAACATTTTAAATTTTTACACTGCCGAATCGGGAAGAAAAAGTTCTTTGAAATAGAATTTATTTCAAAACTGTATTTCAATTTCCTCGTTGATTTATATTTATATTTATTTATTTTTATTTTTTATTTATGGTTTTTAAAATAACTTTTAAGAATGATTTTTATTAAAATCTATGTTCATCGCGTGCAGCCCGATTACGAAACTTTAATACTTTTGCACTTAAAACACTATAAATAGTTCAGGATTTATTTCCGGTTAATATTCCATAATTCCTAGAATTTAAATAATTCTAGAACTTTGGTAATATATAGCATATAGCTATATGCTATAAAACAAAATAAATTCAGTAATAATTAATATAAATAATTATTAAAAATAATATAAAAATTATTTTTTAATCAATTATATATAAGATATTTATAAAATGAACAGGAAATAAAAAACATGTGGAAGTATATAGAAGGTTAAATGATACTTAAATTCCCATTACTTAAAAAGCACAAATATAGAGTGTGGATTATTTTCAGACATCCATAAAAATCCAAAAAGTATGAATGTCATTCAAAAACATTAAACCGATAATAAATATTAAAAAGAATAGAGGAATAATAATAAAAATAATTACCCAATTTTAATGCATACAGTATAACTATATTTATATTAAACATACTTATATGTATATTATTCACTATAAGAATGGCATACTATTAGTAATTAATATGATATTGTCCTTAGTAAATTAAAATTTAATAACAAATAATTGTAAATTAGATTAATCAATAATTAAGCTAATTATAATATTAATGAAATTCTCCAATTACATATAAAATATCAAATCAACATCCATATAAAATACGTAACAAAAATATAGTAATAATACAAAAGCCCCCATTTTTTTTTATAATTAACCATTGCGTATTATACAGACAACACCACCCTCCTCCGTACTTTAACATCTACCCACCCAACCAACCTATAATATTTTTTTTTATTATTTTACAATTTTTAATTTTTTTATAGATATTTTTTTATTTTATAATTTTTTTGTAATTTTGTTTACGCATGTGTTAATTTGTTTTAATAGATCATGTAAGAAATGTACTAATTGTATATTAATGAATATATGAATTTTTTTGGAAAACCATGATTTAATGCATCATAAATTAGTTTTATATATATATATATATATATATATATATATATATATATATATATATACATTTAATGTAAAAAATCTATTTAGAATTTTCAATTTAAAAAATGATTTTTACCTATGGACTAATCTGGTAAGCCCGAGCTGGACACCTTAATATTTTTAAATATGCACTTATAATAATTTTTATAAATATAAATGTGTGTTTTTGAATAAAAGGAATGCCTAGTTATGTCTGGGCCCACTCATTGCATCTTATTAAAAAAGAAAAAAAAATCAATCGGACGATTTTTTGGGAAGCTATAAATTAAAATTTGCCACGTAAGTTTAACTTTCGCATCCTCAAACTTTGAACCCAGAACTCTATGAAGATTTAAGAAAAAATGTATAAACTACATGCTTTACCTAGTTACTTTACTCAAGTAAAATAAACTGTCAAATGTGGGTTTGTTTCATTTGAAAAATGAAAGTTTGTACAATTTTTAATAAATCGAAACTCCTATTTTATTCTTACGGCAGATAGGTAAATGACCTTTTGGGATTCTTGTGACGTATGACCCCTAATAGCAACGAGAGTGGGCGGAGCAGCGTCCTTAGTGACGAGCCAACCTATATGTCTAATAACCTTGGATCGTACTGACACTTCCCCACATCCCTGGTAATATGACTTAATAAAAATATGTGATATCCATATGATCTGTATAAAATTTAAAACTCGAGTATAATATTTAATTCCATTTTTCTATTATTATCTTTAAAAATATATCATTGGAATTCAGACTTATTAATTTATTTGGATTTATATATTTTACTTATTTCTGTAACTACATGTTAAAGATTAAAGAGATTTTTTTCGAAAGTCTTCTAGCGTCGTTAATCAGAAATATATTTTTTTTTTCTGAAAAAGTGAATAAGTTTCACGATGGCACAGCGTGCATCATGTTAAAGTGATAGGCGATTAGATTGAAAACTATTATCTATGAATTATCTATTTTTTAATTATGTATTTCTTTTTTTATTTATCATATTAATTATCAGATTTTTAAGATTATGTTCATTCAGTGTGCTAAGCCGTGGAAAATTTTAAATTAAAATTGCTATCAAAGAAACGTTTTAGCAATACGTTATACAAATGGACTAATGAATCATCGTACCCTTTCTTCATAATAATTTTTTCGATTTATGCCATCATATATCATATCTGGCGAAATTGTCTAACCGTAGACGTCTGTAATATGCATCGAAATGTCAAGCAACATTGAAGGAACATGTCATTTGCCTTAAGGCGTTTTCTCCCAAGACATAACCCCTCGCTTCGAGATTATTATAGTTTTACTTATTTTCTTTCGGACAACGGTACATTTTACAAATCAATGTATTTATATAAAGTAATCTCATTTTTTATTTTCTTTGGAGATTATAATATTCCAGCGTCCTGTTGCAGCCTTAACAGTTATTCATAATTGATCAACCATTCGCGTTTTATGATTTTTTGTAATACAATTCAAGTAATATAACTATAATGAATCTCAAAAGTATGTGGACAAGGGATTTTTTTAAATAGCAGGTCAAAAAAATGAAGCCATAATCACGAAAAGAATAATAAGCATATGGAATCATAATATTTGTTTATTACAACAACGAAATACAGTATAGGTTTTAGGGATTTTTTTTTAAATAAAATTCAAAATAAGTTGTCCCAAAAATATACGGACAATAAAGCGAATTCCTTTTATTACAAAAAATTTGTATTTTCTGTGTTCTGTAGAGAAATCCGAGAGTGTCGCCGCATTTGGGATAGATGACGCACTCCCTGTATTTCTTGTAATTATCGATAGATGATCGTCAAACGCGCAGTACAGGTGCTCAATGAGATTAATTTAACCAGTGTATAGCGTGAATACCATTTCGATGCTTACTTGTAGATGTACAATCCTTATTTTGACGCATGACGATTTAAGTGCATGATTTCACGGTCCAAATTTTTAAAGACGTTTGGCTTAAGTGCATTTCATACGCTAATTACTAAATGCATGCATGATTTCGCGGTCAGCACTAAGTGTAGCGTTTGTATAGAGTACTGTTTGTATGGTTACGCCATTTTCTTTAGCGATGGCAGGTAACTGTGACGTTCGAAGTCTGTACCATGCAAAATGGGATACATGCCGCACTGCAATTCCGGTATGCATGCCACAGTTTCCTTTGTACGGGATGATTAAGTGTTATTAACTTTTCCTTTTCTTTTTGCACAGACTAACCAAGATAGGCATGTTATCAAGTTTACTAAAACCAAAGGAGAAAAAAGGAAAAAATAAAAAGTAAGAAGGGCCAGAAAGATGCAAGTCAAGATGATAATAATGAAAAATTGGATCACGCTTAGCGCAGGCGTTCTTCGCAAGGAATGTTTTAAAAGGTACTCCAAAAAAAGAGGAAGTGTAATTGGTTTCGTTGCATCATGTGTCAAATGTGGTTACTTTTTCGACATTTTATTTAAATTGTGTTAAAAAAAAAAAAAAAAAAAAAAAAAAAAAAAAGAAAAGAAACAGATCTATTAACGTATTCGGGACTATAGGTGCATATAAGCACCTTTAAAAGAGCATACACTTCTTAAACTTCTTTTTAAAAAAGTGGTGCCAACCGAATAAAATTTGTGTAAAAGCCGCCGCTCGCAAAAGGGGTAAAAAAATAAGATACAATTTAAACAGAATTTTGTTTTTTTTTTGTTTTCCCTCTCTAATACATTGATGCCACGTTGTTGTTGAAATAACAATTAAAATTTTATTTTAAAAAAAATAAGTCGATAATTTAAATAGTGAAAGTAGGCAAACAATTGTTAATTTGAATCTACTAATACGATTCATTCTACTCATTTAGTTTCATTTTCTTATTACATAGTTAATTATAGTCCAGATATGAATATTTTTTTAAAATAATTTCATTCTGTTCTTATTACAAGCGCTGCAGAACTACCGCATAAGTGTGGCGTCTTAGACTGAATGTACGGGTGACGCGCCGAAGTGTAATGTTTTAGAAAAAAATTGTTAAAAAATATTAATTATTTGTTTTGAATTTTTTTTTTGTTGCAGTACACGCGTTGTATGTTTAACATTAAATAGCACAGCATGATTTTTTGTATGTCAACCATGGGACATTATACACACATTAAAAAATATGCGGCATAAATCCCGGAATTATCCTACATGCTAAGTAACCACTTAGAAATATAAAATCACTGCTCGTTCTTCAATTGTCGAATAGTGAGAAAATGCCTCGCAACATTCAATTCTATGTTGCTGATATAGCTAAAATTTAGCGTTTAAAGGGTCAAAATGTTAAAATTTCTGATATTGCTAAACAAATAAAGACTAGCAGATCCGGAATTTATTAAATTTGATCAAAAAGTAACAATGCGATTGCAAAACAAAGTTCAGATCGACCAAGAAAAGCATCTCTACGACAACACAGTGATTGCAAGCAATGTTAACCCAAAAGAAGACTTTAGCGTTTCCTATTACGAGATCTACTGTTCACTGTTGCAGGCAAGCAAAATTCATAAATATCGCAGAATGTGTCGGACACATATGCTGAAAGTGCACCATAGAAATGCACGCATTCTTTGAACTAAAAAACACATGCCTTGGGAAGATGAATTGTTAAGCGTTTCTTTAGTGACGAAAACAAAATCAATTTGGATGGCCCTGATTTCTGGGCATACTATTGGCATGATCTACGACGATAATCTTGCGAGTTCCTTAGTCGACAACAAGGAGGGGATTCTGTCATGGTGTGGGCGCAATTTGTTTCAATGGAACAGCGGATATTGCTTTTCTTAATGGTCGACAGTGCTCTGAGGATTAATAAAATGTCTTTAAAAGCAATAAACTTCCATTTGGAAACATTTTAGGAAGTAAAAACTGAAAATCCCAAGAGGACAATATATCTATTCACACCTACTACTCAACAGCAGCTTGGTTTACGCAGAATCAAGTGACTGCTATAGACTGGCCAGCCATCATCCCAGACCTAAATGCAATTGAATTACCTTCGGAAGTTCTTGCACGAGATGTGTATGCTCATGGTCGTTATTTTTCTACTATTCAGGAATTAAAGTAATAAGTAGAAAAAAAATTGGTTCTCTTTACAGCCACACATTCTCCAAACACTAGTTTAAAACATACTTGATAAGGTATTCAACATAATGCAAAGGAACGGATCCAAAATTTGAATTTAAATGCAAAATACTCGAAAAGTCCATATATTTTAAGGACAGCCTATTTTGAATTTCATTTTTTTACAAATATTCTGTAAAACCTATGCTGTATTTCTTTGTTGTCATAAACATGCACTATGATTCCATATGCTTATTATTTTTTTTCATGATTATGGCTTCAATTTTTGACCTGTTATTTCAAAAAATCACTTGTCCATATACTTTTGAGACACACTGTAGTTGCGATATCCGTTATGTTTGCTGATTTGTTGACTTAAAAGGAATATAAAATATAAAAGTAATGTAAAAATAAAATAATCATGATAAACTATGAAAATTTTAATGAAGACTATATCTTAAAACTTCAAATTTGTTCAATTCAAGATTTCAACTTATTTCGCGTGGCTGTTATTGAGTTATGTTTAAGTAATTACACACAATGCAGTCTGTTTTGCAACTAATAAAAAATAAATTAACATCGGGATTTAAAAATTCTACATCTGCTTTATTCCTATATTACCTGACATAAAATATCGCTTCACGGTAAAAAGATATCTGTAGTTCTACACATGTAAAGTTACATGCTTACTAAACTTTCATGTGTAACTGTACGAAAAAAGCTGCAAATCTACAAAACTAATTTTTGTAAAGCTACAAAAATCTGTAACTTTACAAATGAATCTGCTAAAATTGCAGTAATCTTAATAAATTTTTATCTGTAACCCTGGTTGCATTTACATGAAAAGTTCTAGGCATCTCAATTTCCTAAAAAATTCTTAGTAACCTTACAGATTTTTTGGTTTTCGGCACAAAAGTGTGTCTGCTACATGAATTTTTGTTGTTGCCGTTACATAAAAAGTTCTAGGAACCCCAGTTTCCTAGAAAAACTTTAGTAACTTTACAGATTTTTTTTTTCATAGTGTGGCTCTTCGAAGGATAGAATTACAGAAAACCCCAAATATGATGTTAAAATTATATCTCAGCATTGAATATTGTACTCTTTGTCTGTATTTCTGTACTGTTTATGCTTGTGGGAACTGTCCGATAAGCTTTCTTTATTAATAGTTTCATTTATAAGATACAATCCCAGGTACATATCGAATATTTTTCGATTATTTAGTTATAACATATTCTGACGAATTCCGTATTTTAGGGCCTATTTTTCGTTCATAAATATCCATTAACAGATGAATGTGGAAGAAAAATGTTGGTATACGTTTTAAATTTTCCTTTACCTTTATATATAAAAGAACATACATTCTGTATGAAAAATCACTTGAATACATCGAACTAAACTAATATTTATTTAAATTGATAAAATGCTTTTAACATGGGCAAAAAATACTTTTATTTATTTATATTAGACATATTTGATTGCTCCGATGGCAACATTCTCAAAAATAAATATCATACAAATAATTTCGCAAAAACAATTTTTAAATTGAAAACTGGTATTCGAAAATCACGCGAACTTAAGCATAATGCAATGAACTGCGATATTAAAAATGGATATTTGTGAACTTGAAAATATTTAATACTATTGTTTTATTTTTCTGTAGAGCATCTCTTATCAAATTTTAAAGAGATCCATTGATGCTGAATCATTGCATATATTCACACTGCACTGTAATAAAAAATCTGTGAAGTTACTAAAGTTTTTCTAGGAAACTGGGATTCCTAGAACTTTTCATGTACCGGCAACAACAAAATTTCATGTAACAGACACACTTTTGCGCCGAAAATCAAAAAATCTGTAAGGTTACTAAGAATTTTTTTGGAAACTGGGATTCCGAGAACTTTTCATGTAACTGCAGCCAGGGTTACAAATAAAAGTTTAGTAAGATTACTGAAATTTTAGCAGATTTATTTGTAAAGTTACAGATTTTTGTAGCTTTACAAAATCTAGTTTTGTAGATTTGCAGCTTTTTTCGTACAGTTACAGGTGAAAGTTTAGTAAGCATGTAACTTTACATGTGTAGAACTACAGATGTTTTTTTGCAGTGTGCAAGATATCTATTTATTCTCGTATAATGGATGGCAAGTAAACTTTTGATAGATAAATTACTCTACTATTTTTAAAATTAATCTCTAAAGGTTCTTTATTATACATTCTAGCTAAAGCTGCAGTTTTCTTGTTGTATTTGATGTCTGCTGTGATTTATTTGATCTTAGTTTTAAGTTTTCTTTTTGTCATTCCCATATAAAATTGCAGTGTTCCATCTTCTTTGATGAAAGGTATTTCATAGACCCATGATAACTGATTTGGCTCTAGTGGTATATTTTCTTACATATATATATTTTTTTTAATTTTACGTATCATAATTGCGTACTACGTACATAATTATGTATTATGTATTTTACCCAGGGAGAAATGTACATTTCGCCCTGGCACATAGAAATAAAAACATTTATCACACTTTCCGGAGTAAACAATTCACAGAATTTATCTCTATAAATCATAACGCAAACTGTTAATCTTATTTATTTTACCACTTTTAGGAAGTGAAAACCTCTTTTAAGAAATATACGCAGTTAGATATATGTAATAATGAAAAAGAACACGCTTGCCTATTTTTGCTTGCTGGAAGAAACAGACAGATTTTAAAAAAAATTATAGATTTATTATTACTGATAAAAAAAATTACATTTTTTTTATTTCTAAAACAATCATGAATAATGCTGAAAAAAGAATATTTGTATAATTTTAATAAATTTTCAATTAATCTTCAATAGTGAAATTACGCCCGAAATTTTTTATTCTTAAATTCGTGAATTATCACACAGCTAAATAATCGTAATGCCAACTGTGTGAAAAATGTCCAAACGTGTACCGAATACGGCTTGGACATTTTTCACTTCGCGGGTTTTACGCTTAGTTAGCCATGTGATAATTGACGTGTTTCATATTCAAAAGTTATGAGCATTAAATAGTACTATTAAAATTTGTACAATAAATTTAATTATGAATAATGAATAAATGAATTTTACTTTACTTGATTAAATAACACATAGCAAACATAAAATACAACAAGAAAACTACAGCTGTAGCTAGACTACATAATAAAAAGCCTTTACAGATTAATTTTAAAAATAGTAGAATAATTTGTCCATCAAGATTTTACTTGCCATCCATTATCCGATTATCCGAGAATCAATAGAAATGTTCTTAAGCAGTGAGAATATATGCAACGATTCAACATCCACGGAGCTCCTTAAGAAATGCTCTACAGAAAATTGAAACAATAGTATTAAATAAATCACGTTCACAAATATCCATTTTTAATATTGCAGTTCATTTCATTATGCTTAAGATCGCGTGATAATAATTTTGTAATAGTTCTCAATTTAAAATTTTTTTGCGAAAATATTTGTATCATAGTATTGAGAATATTGCCGTCGGATATATCAAGCACGTCTAATATGAATAAATAAAGGTATTTTTGGCCTTGTTAAAAGTATTTTATCACGTTAAGCAAATATTAGTTTAATTTGAACATAAATTCTATAGATTCGAGTATTTTTAATAAAAACATAAAAAAACCATAATGTAAAAAGCATAATTTAATATGAAAAATAAGCATAATGTAAGAGATTTATTAAAAGAAGAAAAATGTACCACTATATGATGCACAAATAAGTGAAAGAAAACGCTTAATTGTTTAAAGGAAAAAATTCGTTCACGAAATCCGATAAAACGGCTTTAGTTCAGAGAAATACTATACATTGTTGATGAGTTAATATCATCTATAAAATAAATGTACATTTCCCCTTGGAACATAAAAATGAAAACATTTATCACACTTTGCGGAGTAAAAAAAATACACAGAATTTATTTCTATAAATCATAACGTAAACTGTTAATCTTATATATTTTACGACTTTTAGGTAGTGAAAACCTCTTTTAAGAAATACATGCAGTCATGTAAGCGCTTTAATAATGAAACAGATGATTTTTGCTTACAGGAAGAGACAGACAGAGTTTGAAAAAATTATAGATTTATTATAACTGATAAAAGAATACTACAATTTTTTATTGCTAAAATAATTATGAATAATGCTAAAAAAATAGTTGAATAATTTTAATACATTTTTCAATTAATTTTCAGCAGTGAAATTACGCCCGAAATTTTTAAATCTTAAATACGTGAAATATCACATAGCTAAGCGTAAAACAAACAGTGTGAAAAATGTCCAAACCGGGTACCTAATCCGGCTTGGACATTTTTCACTCTGTTTGTTTTACGCTTAGTTAGCCGAGTGATAATTCACCTAATTAATTTTTAAA
Organism: Maratus speciosus; assembly: GCA_963932465.1. NCBI lineage: Eukaryota > Metazoa > Arthropoda > Arachnida > Araneae > Salticidae > Maratus > Maratus speciosus. The sequence goes on along the minus strand of OZ010793.1, from coordinate 155,223,104 downwards.
AGAATATTATGAGCATTAAATAGTACTACTAAAATTTCTTCAATAAATTTATTTATGAGTAAAGGATACATGATTTTTGTTTTCTTCAACAATACACGGTTTTTAAATATCTGGTCTTCGAATTTTAATGGGAAACGTGTCTTCTGTGCATAATTTACAAACATGTATACATAAAAAGCATGAAATTTGTAAGAATCATGCATTAATCTATTATTTGTTGAATTTTACAATGCATTATAGTTTGAAAGTTACAGTTTTTATAAATGTTGTTTTGCTTGGGGAGAAAAAAGCAAATGAATGATTAAAAATAAAAATATTTAACGAATTTGCTTTTAAAATGTATTGTGTCTGCCGAGGCCAAATGTATTGTGGTCTGCTGAATCCATTGGTGTCACTGACTATCTACCTTTGCAATGAAACTAACGCACTTAGAAGTAAAGAACATACATGGAATAAAGCGTTTTAAGATAATTTAACAACTTCTGTCGAAAATTCGAAATCAGTAATGGTAGATTTTCTATGAGGGTAAAGATCCAGAGATTGACCCCCGTGTTGCTGCGTTCTGTTAGGGTTTTTTTAAAGAAAAATATCTGCCTATATTTCGTTATAGTAATATTCACTTTATTTAAAATCTGACACTCATGATTAATTAAAACAAAGATTACTAGTCCGGAAAAAGGTAAATATTTTGAATAAAAATATTTAACATTAAAATGGCCTGGTCAGTCAATGAATTTGCAGATATTCATTGAAAAGCCTTGCTCAGTTAGTTTACAAAATTTCATTGAAAAGTTTTGCTCAGTAAAATCGAGCATTATCCTTAATTATTATTACCATATTACTAATAACATCCGTATATGCTTTGATATATGAAACAAGGATCTCATCCCGATATACCACAGAAATGAGTCTTCCTTCATGAGGAAAATGTAGGCCAACGAGAGCAGCCACATATATTACCCACCAAGCCGTTTATTCGGCTTATGAATAATTTTGAATTTCAGCAATGTCACGATAGAGAATCATGTTTAACTTATCTTTTCCGATCAGAACACGATCTGAATAACTCTCCACAAAATGTTTAAACTCATCTGTACAGAGTACAAAATCGTGGTCCAGGCAAATAAATTGAATTTGGTTGCTATTTCGCATGTTTTGCCTGAAATATAATTTTTCAGATATATACATGATCCTGACTAAGCAAATAATATTAAGAAGTGCAAGTTTCATAAGATAAGAATTGTATAAGTATAAGATACTCATAATTATTTCAGATATGGAAGATCACGCTAAATATAATCTCATTTTAAAGAAAATGCATCTATATTATTTAATTGTAAGGAGAACAAAGAAACCCTTCTCATGCGACATGCAAGTTAACATATCCTAAGATTCCTATTAAATGGGAGCCGGATTCCCCTCGCAGAAGTTAATGCGATTTTCATTAAGTCGACTTTTCACTTTTCTTTTCTTTTTTTGGAAAATTAAAATTGTTAACTTCTCTTTCTTACATACTCTTCTCAAACGATCTTTTTAACTTTCGTTTGGTAAAATCTTTGTAAAAGATATATTTAGCTATTACAGAAATCACGAAATAAAGAATGTAGCTGCCCTACTAACTCGCTAAATAAATTTCAAAATCTAATTAGTACACATTTATATTAAGGTTTAATTAAATATGACATTTCTTGTAATTCAATGCATTACACCTTGAATTAGAACGGTCTCAAAGCTTGTGCCATACGGATATTTATATAAATACTTACACATAGCTTACAAATAGTATTTATAGCATGCTAAAATGTTTTTTAAAACACGAAATTCATCATAAACCAGAACTCGAAAATATTCAGGAATCTAATGCTTTCTTCTTGTATATTTAAATCAAAAGTCTAGTAGGAAATATAAAAATATTTTGTTTAAATTTCCTTATAGATTTGAATTTCAAATTCTTTTTAATATAAATCTATAAAATCATATCGACCGATTTCGGCAGCTTATGGCCATCAACATTTTCGAAACGTTATCTTAGAGTGCATATAATCTCAATTATTAAAAGTAATGTTCTATACGGAAATAGTCATTGCTAAAAAGTGTAGTACTGTCTTATAGAACTTCGTAATATTTTTTATTTTGATTAAGTCACCCACGTGAATGACTTTTGCGTGAACTAAGAGTGGAATCAATAAAGCTCAATGTTTGTATATTTACTTTAAGTATTGTTTCTAACATTATATATTTTTTCTGGTTTCAGTAATTTATCAGGATTAATTTTTATTTAAAATAATCTGAAACAATTTTGTTTTATATCAAATGTATATTTTAAACTATTTACTTCTTTTGAATATTTTAATAAATAGAACAAAAATGAAACAAAAACTGTTGTCATAATTTCTTCTGTTAAACTAAAAAAGTTAAGCGAGGCTAAGGCATTTTCATGAATTAGGATTACGTATATTAACCATTTTTATCAACATGTTGCATATCTGCAACAGACACAAAAGTCAATTTAACCTATACACGAGGCTTTAAAATATGATTCTATTGATGGCAGCTATGTCCCAATACAGCAGTTAATATTAATTGATCATAAAATTCTCAACAGAATGGAATACTGAGTTAAATTTCATGCTAAATTTTCATTTATCAAATGAGCAGTTTTGCATAGTTATCGCTAAAATGAGCTGTTTTACATAGTTTGATTTGATTTGAAATCCACCGTCATGGAGATTGCTTTGAGGCCAGTAGCAACAATGGCTGTCGCCTCGAATTGCATAGTTATCGCTAAAGTATAATTTAAAATTTTGTATTAGAAAATTGAAAATGTTTATGAAAAGTATGTAATTTTCAATATATTGCAGCGGTGTAAAAGTACCTTTTAGTCAATGATTTTTAATTTGTACGTTCTAAACTTTTTATTATTTTTTACATGCTTACAGTTACTTATTCTATCATCTGATTAAATATTTTCAAAATCGGAATTGTTGCATCACAATGGGTTAAATAAAATATGCAAAATATAGTAATTATGTAGTATCTAAATTATATATTATTTTTTAAAGCAAGATTTTGACAATTTCACTAAGATTTTAAGGCTTGAACTTAAAAAACAACATATTTTAGCAATCTTTTAGCACTTAATAAGCACTGAAAAATTCTATTTCAGACGCTAAAGAAAATAAAATTTGTTTAAAATTTCCATTTTTTATGATGTTTGAGAATAATAAATTTAATTCTAGCCCGCTGCAATAACATTGGAGACGCGAATATGACTGATTACAAGCATTAAGCCAGAGATAAAATGTCTATGAGCTACACGATTCGTCCTAAAGGAAACTAGCTACAAACTATTAGCAATTTTATTACCCACTAACAATTTTTTAACATGTAAAGCAAGTCTACCAAATTTCGAATGTTCTCAAAATATCGGTAATCAAATACAGTCCAGGGAGGTTCATAAAACAAATTAAAAGGTAATAAAGATGTAAATGCCAGTTAGATTCGTTAAAATATTACAAGTACTTTGATTTATTTTATTATTCGAAACTGATGGAGAATTAACATTCTTGAATTCGAGAATCAAAAAACGTCATTCAGTTTCAACGATTCATCAATCTAATAATATTTTAATTTCATTGACGATAACATTTTTTGTTGAATACACCTCTTCGATATGTTTCTTTAATTCGGTTTCAAAGTTTACAGTTGGAAGGTAATGTTGTTTATATTCTTCTATATTGAGATTTGAGCTGTTCGATGAATGTTAATTCACTGTTGGTTGAGGAATAATACTAATGATAGATAAATGAAGAAAAAATGTCTTTGACTTAACAAAAAATAAACATTCGTTTCTCTTCATAAGAATAATTTTATCTGCAATAACTGGGAAAAATTTCTTTTAATAAAGATTTTGAACTGCCTAATTTGACAAAATTATTGTATAGATGCAGTCCGATAACAGTTTTTTTTTTTAATTGTTAGAATCGCCGCTGATAAATGGTAATTTTCGGATTTCATATACAGATTAATACAAATTCGAATCAAGCAACCTATCTAAATATTCTCTTTATTTCTGACCACTTAATGATAGCAGTCTTTGCCATCTAGAAATGGAACTTATTTTAAATATGTCAAAAAGTTTAATTTGATTTGTTTCAATCTCTTCACTCTCATTTGTTTTGTTTTGTTTTTTCTGTTAAAATTGATTGGTTTGGATAAGAAGTTCTGTTAAAATGTCATAAAATTTTATGAAAACTGTTTTTTGCTAATCATATAAAAAACTTCGTACTGCTAAATTAACAATCTTTTGTAAATGGAATTCTCCTTTTTATAGGTATTTTCGTTACACGAGATTTTATCCAACTTCTGACACTGACGCAAATATTTCTTTGTTGACAGGTGAGTTAGTATTCTTAATTGGATAAAACAAAATATCATGGAGAATGACATGCTTATCCTAATAAAATAGTAATCGCTAATTCGATAGAAAACTGAAATAAAACAACTTTTGAAAATTGTGAAAGTAAAAATTTGCGAAAAATGAGAGTTCGGAAGAAGGTGAGTAAACTCTCGAAGAATAATATTTCTAAAAATTACCCAAATCTATCACCAAAAACAGCAATACTTCAAAGTATGTTTAATGTAATAGTTTATAAAATTTCTTAAATGCTTACGAAATATTATTTACTTATTAATATATGTTATCGAAAATAAGGCGGATTTTATATACATAAAGTTAAATCAAATTAAAATAATTACCAGAAGTATCGTTGAGGTACCTGATTTGTTGAATTACTAGTTTCTTTAAAAAAAATTAATTTTATGCTAAATAAATTTAGAACATCGCTATTAATTTTGAGAAAAAGAATCCTCCGTAGGATCTAGTTCAATTGTGTTTCATTAGACTCGGTATGTGCTAGATCAGGAAAGAAGGAATTTCAACTGCGGTCAGGACCGCGCTTCCCAAGCCGATCAAACGCAGATCTATTACCAATATACTAGTGGAAACGCCCGCCCTAGGACGGTGGGCAGAAATTGTGGTTTTCCCTTAAAATTTTAAATAATTGGGGAAAATATTTATATATTATAATTCCGTAATGGAGTTATTTGATTTAAAAATCATAAGAAGTCAATAAATTGAAATACAGTTTTCAAACAATTTACATTGGAAAATACACCCTACCTATTCATCGGTGTAAAATTCAAAATTATGTAATGGAATAATTAACTTTGGAAAGAAAGGAAAAGGGATTAATTATTCATCAAAACAATTTTTCCAAAATAAATGAAACATACAAACCTGAAATAAACAATCTAAACGCGAAGTTTATTACATTAATACTAGCAGAGGTGCCAAGTCTCCGGCTTTTGGGGCACCACTATTATCATAGAGAAATTATGGTTCTGTTAAATTGCCGAAATGTTCTAATTAAATAAAACAACAATTTCTGTATTAAAATACTGATATCCAAAAAGCCGGAGACTTGGCAGCTCTGTACTAGTGTACTTTTATGTTAATTTGGCGATGTGATAAATCGCCATATATTGTCCCCATTGACATCATTCATATTACATTAATTTCACTTAAAATATAAACCTTTAACCCATTTCATTTAAAAAGCATAACTTTTACATATGTGTACTTCTAAAAAGAAAAAGTAAATCGTGTTGACGTAAAACAAATTAATAATCTTCAACAATAGTCTTAAAGCAGTATTATGTTTATAAAAAGAAATTCCTGAATATGCATCATCTATATAATTTAAGAATAATTTAAATGCAATTTTAGTTTTAGAATAAATGTATCTACTAAAAAACAACTTTTCAAAAGTAAAAAATAAGCCAAGCAAAAAAAAAAAAAAAGAAAAGAAAAGAAAAAAGGTGAAAGTTGTGGCTAAAAAATAGTGTGATATCAAATTTCCAAGCTTATATTGCGGTACTTATTTAACATTTTTTGATAAAAATTTACCATATGTAAGTCGAGTACCTAAGTATGCGTTGATAGAAAACCTTTTCTCCTTTACTAAATACATCATAACGTGTTTCTGAAAATTAATTTTTTTTAAATTATGCATGATGGGCTTGGCGGCCATCTTTCCATATTTTACACAAATTTCTAAGCACACAAGTTCATTGTTAAGATTGGAAGTTCGAAATTGTTACTAAAGCAAACATTTTATTCTTTTAATTTATGGAAATGAGTGCCTAAAAATTTGCGTCTAAAAATAAAGCTGAAGTAACTTCAGGTTTCATCTTATGATTCTCTTTTATTGGAGGGGGGTTAATTAATTAGTTAAAGCAGTAAAAATCAATTTGTTTTTTCAAAATAAAAAACTTTCTTAATTTATCTGTCTGTAGCTAAAACTATAACTTCGAAATTCTTAATAATGCAAATATGTTACGAGCTTGAGTGCTTAGAAATTTGTGTAAAATATGGAAAGATGGCCGCCAAGCCCATCATGCATAATTAAAAAAAAATTAATTTTCAGAAACACGTTATGATGTATTTAGTAAAGGAGAAAAGGCTTTCTATCAACGCATACTTAGGTACTCGACTTACATATGGTAAATTTTTATCAAAAAATGTTAAATAAGTACCGCAATATAAGCTTGGAAATTTGATATCACACTATTTTTTAGCCACAACTTTCACCTTTTTTCTTTTCTTTTCTTTTTTTTTTTTTGCTTGGCTTATTTTTTACTTTTGAAAAGTTGTTTTTTAGTAGATATCAGTTCTTTTTTTAAAACAAATGATATATAACTGAAATAATTCTACTAGCTCAAATTAAAATTAGTCCTTGTATAGCTTTTATAAGCAGGGAGCAAACACAATATTATACATTTTGTTTACCTATCATTCATTTTTTATAGTGATTAAAAATTTAAAAGTAAGGAAAGTCAATTTCTTCTTTCAAAGTATCAGTCTTTCTCAATTTATATCTCCTTAAAATTTTCTACGAAAGATGAAAATTTAGTAAAAAACAGAGTCGAAATAAAATATATATTTACAGTTAGTCTGTCAGTTAATTGTTTTTTCTAACTTTTTTTGCTGACGGTTTTGCAAAATAAATTTACCTTTACAAATACCTACGATTAATCCGAGAATGAAAACCCGCAGGCATCTAAAGAATCGAAGATCTGTAAATCTAGCAATTCTAGACATAATAAAGGAACATTTTTGATAAAAAAAATCTAAAAATTTAGAGATATAAACTGTACATATAACTTCATCTTCATTTAGATCGTGTTATAGAGAAGAAAGAATAAATATGTAATTTTACTCAAGTCTGTTTGTCCATACCTATTTGCATAAATGTGAGGATATTAATTTACTATAAAATTTCCCCTAAATTGATTATCTTTAATAGTCTATTATTAAAGCCGCATATACATTAGAATTAAATATTTTTCGGTTAAAAATTGCCTGAAATCTATAGTCTTATCGTTCGTTAAATTTATCTTTTTTTATGCCCAGACTCTTTTTCTGAACTCTGACAAAAGATCACAGACATATCGAAGCTATCCAAATTCTTATATCTTTCTATCGTATTTCCTTTTTTGAGGGGGGTGTGAGGAAGAGCCTTAAGAACTTCGTTTTGTTCTCAGAATTCTGAATTATTCATTCAAAAGATCTACCTACATAAGTCTTGTTGCAGAATTTTCAATAGTTAAGAGTTGCATCAAGTTATACATCATGTGAAACTATTAAATTAATTTTGTGAAATACTAGATGGGAGCCATTGATATTTCCAGACCATTTGCCTACATTTTAAACTTGAGTCATTTACTACTATTCATCAATTTTCTATACGAATTAAAGAAGTCGTTGTTTCCATGCCAACTGTACCTTTCACTATTGCTTGCTTGTTTGTTTGTTTGATTTATTGAACACATACATCATATCACATGCGGATCACGGCGGGATTCGAATCTGCTTCCACCTACGCTCTCAAGCGATTAGAGGCATTGTGTCTTATCCACTCAGCCACAGTGGGCCACTATTGCTTTCTCTAATGCCCAGATACTCAAATTTAACCAACTGCACTTAGAATCATGGTCATAACACAGAACATTTATATGTTATAGCAGCGTTGCCAGCGGGCTACTTTTTTTTAATTCAGATTTCTTGATTGCCAGCACTTATTATAAACGGTAAAATTCCCTTTGTTTTCGCCTTAATTAATATGTCATTAAATAAGGCGCATTTTGCAATTTAAAAAAAGTGGTGCCAATCAAGTATCTGAATTTAAAAAAGTAGCCCATCTGGCAACACTGTGTTAGAGTGGTGACATATGCACATGTCGTGTACTCATATTCAATTTTTTGTCCAAAGTACGGTAACTCAGTTTTCAGTAATAGACGAGCAAGATTTCAATTAAACTAACCAGAAAAGTTAACAAACATTGGCTTCCTGATTTGATTTTATTCAAAATTGTTTTAACCAACCAAAGTTAATGTCCGGGATCCGGATAAATTTTTCTCTGTTAGTAAAATTACATTGACCAATCAGTAGCCTTTATCCTTGCAGGCTTTTCGGTGTTTACTGCAAACATCAAAAAGTTCGGAAAAATGCAGACGTCTGATTGATCGATCCCATCTCGCTAATAGCGAAATATCTATCTTGATCCCAGCCTATTCAACGCCCTTTAAATATTGGAGAAAGCCTTGACACGTGTGTCAGAAAAACGTCACACAAAGCAGGCAAATCAAAGAAGAAAAATCATTCATTGGCTCGTTCATATTCACGAGCCGATGAATGATTTTGTTTCTTTGCTTTGCCTGCTTTGTGTGATGTTTTCGTGACGCGAGTCAAGACTTTCTCAGATATTTAGGATGCTTTGGCGTATTTCACCACCATGAAGTTATGAAAGGAGAGGAACAGACATGTCAATCTTCCCGTGTGAAAAACTAGTTACCAAAAAAAAACGAGTTATTTTCCTCTCTTCTGCCCTTTTATCTCTTGATTTTGACCAATAGCAGCCCATTTAGCAGTCTCCAGTACAAGATGCCGCTATATACGGTGGACGCAGGAGGGAGGGTGTTAGCGCGACCAATGACATAATAGGCCAGTTCATGATGTTTAAAAGTCACACGCAGTTGGATCGAGGCTAACGAAAAAGACAGGCTACCGCGGTGGGTACGATTCTTCTTTTTTTACAAACCGCTGGAGTCACGTGATGCTCTTTTCACGCACCTTCTTTGGTGCATTCGAGCATCACGTGACTCCAGCGGTCTGTAAAAAAAGAAGAATCGGACCCACCGCGGTAGCCTGTCTTTTTTGTTAGTCTCAGAGTTGGATCATCTTTACACGATGATTAGTACAAAGCTGCGAGCCGATTTTTTTTGTGTCCATTGCTGTGTACAGATAATCAACTCCGTGTGACGTTATGAACTGGCCTTATATGTTGTTGGCCACAATTTAGGAACAGCTACAAATTACTTCATCTATATCTACTCCGAGGTAAACGAAAAAGACAGGCTACCGTGGTGCTACAGCGCCTAGAATATATAGTGTGGAAATCGGCTATCCCAGTAATACTTTAAAAAGTGCTAATATATTGGATCTCTTAAATTTCAAATGATGCTGAAATCCAATGAGTCGATCACAGCGATATCTGCAGGATATTTCCCAAAACTTCATGACGATTTGGTAACAGCGTCTAGAATACCTAGTGTGGAAATATTTTATTAAACAACGCTAAAAATTTGTATCCCGTAAATGATCGACGATACTGCTAAAATTCCAAGTGTCGATCGCAGCGAAATCTGCGGGATTTTCGTATTACATTGTATAGACTAGCAATATCTTTCAGTTATAGAAAATATCCTGCAGATGTCGCTGCGATTTGTATATTTCAGCAGCATCGTTGCACATTTAAGGATACAATATTTTACCACTTTTTTAAGTATTAAAGGGATAGCCAATTTCCACACTATATATTCTAGGAGCTATAATTTGGTCTAGACGCTGTAGCGTTTTTTTTTACATTTTATTAACATACATCTGACCTATGTGCTTGGCGTCAAGCCCGCTGTAATAATACGATGTTTACTTTGAAAGTTTATCACAGATGTCGCTGCGATCAGCTCCCTGAATTTCAGCGTCAGTGCACATTTAAGGGATACAACTTTTTAGCGCTGCTTGGATAGCAAAATTCCACAGTATGTATTCTAGACTCTATAGCGGTGCATTACACGTGTCTCTTTCTTCTTTAAAAAATATCCTGCAGATGTCGCTGTAAATGACTGTTTGGAATTCAACATCGTTGTACATTTAAGGGATTCACTATTTCCGCGCTTTTTTAAGTATTGCTGGGATAGTCGATTTCTACAACATATAATCTAGGCCTATAACGGAGCTATAGTACAGCGCCTAGAAGATACAGTGTGGAAAACGGCTCTTCCTATAATGCTTTAAAAAGTGCTAAAAACTTTTATCCCATAAATCTCCAACAATGCTCAGCGGCAATATGCTGATACAAGCGCCATCTCGTAACTCTTTTGAATATAAACACTGAGTTTTCCAAAATTATAGAATGTTAAATATCGGAAACTATAAATATAGGATATTTTGGTCTGTTATAAGCTAATTTAGTTAAGGAATGACGTGAAATAGGTTAAAGAGTCTCTTTTAGAATGACTATCGTTTTTAAATCACTACGATGGCGCTACTATCGACATCTTGTTATTCAGCATCGTTGTACATTTATGGGATTCAATTTTTTAGCACTATTTTGTAGCCGTTTTCCACACTGTATCTTCTAGGCGCTGTATATATAGTGTGGAAATTGGCTATCCCTGTAATACTTTAAAAAGTGCTAAAATATTGTATCCCTTAACTGTGCAATGATGCTGCTGAAATATACAGATCACAGCGACACCTGCAGGATATTTTCTCAAACTGCAAGATATTGCTAGTCTATACAATGTAATACTAAATCCCGCAGATGTCGCTGTGATCGATACTTGGGATTTTAGCAGTATCGTCGCACATTTAAGGGATACAAATTTTTAGCGTTGTTTGGATAGCATATTTCCACACAAGGTATTCTAGACGCTGTAGCCATACTTTCGGCAAAAACTTGAAATGAGCATGCTTCCTGTGCATATATCACCACTGTTATGTATGAAGGCTCTCTGTTATGGTGTTGATTCTGAGCGCTCTTTGTTAAATTTCTATATTTGTGTTTTAGAGAAAGCAATACAGAAAAGTACTGTTACTATGGAAACAACAACTTCTTTGATATTGAAAGGTATAGCAAAGGAGTTCAGAATCAGTGCCTTAAATAGTTTCGAATATGTATTGTTGTTATGACAATTAATACCCTACCTGGATGTGGAAATGCAAAATTGTGTTCAACATAATGGAGGATATTCCATCTACATTTTGATCACGTGGTCAAGGTAAAAACTTCTAGCGTAAAGAAGGGAAGGCTCCGTAGACGTGTAATGTAAATCTCCGCTAGCCAATGAAACGGTTCATGAGGCAAAGTAGTAGTATCTTCCCTTCTTATCAGATAGAAGTTCCTTGGATAAATTACCGGTATCACGTGACTTTTTCAGCCTCGAACCCATATTTTGAATATCCTCCATTGTGCGCAATCTAGATAGATTTTTGGCTGTCAGAGAAACGAGATTCATCAATCAGAAGCCTGCATTTTTGTGAACTTTTCGCTGTTTGCAGAAATGCAGGCTATTGATTGGCGATTCTCGTTTCGCTAACAGCGAAAAATCTATCTGCATCCTAGCCTACATTTCTACAAACATTGCACTTCATCCACGGCACTAAAAAAAATGACTCAAAACTTTCATGACATAGGCCGGGATCCACAAACAGCAAATATTCTCAAACATGCAGGCTTCTGATTGGTCAAACTCATTTCGCTAACAGCGAAAAATCTATCTGAATCTCAGCCATAGTTATCTTCGATGAAATCAATGCAAAAGGATAATATAAAAGAAAAGTATAAGATTTCTAAAATATTTTGGCGAGTTTATCGCTATTTGGCATAATTTGTAAACTTTAGAACTAATTAACAGTTTTTCGCTAATTATGAACAGAAAATTAATGTTTTTAAAGCTGAATTTTATAAAAGCACGTAGATTGAGTAAATATCTATCCAAAAATTCAAGACTTACTTTTTTCTGTCCATTATTTAAGTCTCTACCTCGATTTAAACATAAGTTGTGACGAAGAAAATAAATCTGTCATTTTCAGTATCTCGACGTTATTTTAAAAAATCTATATCTCTGTTTATAATTAATTTATGAGGATGCATTTGATCTCAAATTGAAGATCTTCTTTATTGGATCCTTTTAGTGTTGGTTTTATTTTTCTGCGATGATTGCTTCTTTTGATATGGGAAATTTTACGCTGGCATATTTCGTTCATTTAACATGGAGAAGTTGTCATCAGTATAATAAGCAGTTACGGTGTCTTGCCTTATTCTTGGCGTTTGTTTGGCGGGGTTAGCATTTTTTTTCAGCTTGACTTGGCAGAACGACCGTCCTGCTTGATTGTAAACTTTAGAACTAATTAACAGTTTTTCGCTAATTATGAACAGAAAATTAATGTTTTTAAAGCTGAATTTTATAAAAGCACGTAGATTGAGTAAATATCTATCCAAAAATTCAAGACTTACTTTTTTCTGTCCATTATTTAAGTCTCTACCTCGATTTAAACATAAGTTGTGACGAAGAAAATAAATCTGTCATTTTCAGTATCTCGACGTTATTTTAAAAAATCTATATCTCTGTTTATAATTAATTTATGAGGATGCATTTGATCTCAAATTGAAGATCTTCTTTATTGGATCCTTTTAGTGTTGGTTTTATTTTTCTGCGATGATTGCTTCTTTTGATATGGGAAATTTTACGCTGGCATATTTCGTTCATTTAACATGGAGAAGTTGTCATCAGTATAATAAGCAGTTACGGTGTCTTGCCTTATTCTTGGCGTTTGTTTGTTTGGCGGGGTTAGCATTTTTTTTCAGCTTGGCTTGGCAGAACGACCGTCCTGCTTGATTTTATAAACCTACAAAAACTAAATTTGTATTACATTTTATTATACAAAACACCTTGCATTTATAAAATATGCCTTACAAATATTTTAGTAGCAATACGATTGGAAATAATATAATCATGTCTTCACAATTACTATTGTTATTATTCCCATACAGTTGTGATAATATAGACATGCTTTTACAATTATTGTGTGGTTTACTTTATGTATTTCGTAAGCTGTTTGTTAAAATACCTTTTTAGCTTCATGCATTGTTGCTGAAACCATTAGAAATATTTTTGGTGCCACATGTCACAAGCATTAACTCAATTCAATCAAAACATTAACACAATTTAAAAAAAAAAGTGAAAAATTGTGATTTTCATTTAACTTTCAGTAATAATGAAAAAAACCTTTCAAAATTCTTAAAAAAACATCCATTCTTTATATTGTCATAATAATATCATACAATATAACATCTGAAATATTGGGAATATTAATGCTTACCATTTAGATTGCTACTTTAATTTTTAGGGTTCCGTACTTAAAAAGTAAAAACGAAACCATTATAAGATCACTCCTATGTCTGTCTGTCTGTCACAGCCCTTTTACTCGCAAACTATTGGGGGAAGTAATAAAGACTATTGACCCACATATCTACAGATTAATAAATATTCATAAATATATTTAGGAAAAATGTAGAAGGGCTAATTAAGTTATTAAAAAAAATCTTTTCTTTGTTAATCATATGTATTACCGTTTGAAAGCTTTCGTAACGCTGAGATCAAAAATATATTTCATTTAATTTTAGCTATTATATTTTCAAATTTATGGTAGAAAATGTAATGCAAAAATATGTCCCCCCCCCCTTCTAATTCCGAATCTATTGAAACTAAAATTCAGAAAAAATTAGAGGTAGTAGACATTAATTTAAACCTTGCAGGAAAATTTTAGTGATTACCCTAGGTCACTTAGTTTTTGAGAAAATCGTATTTTTCCGTTACACTCAAATTTCGATTTACGGGCTTCAGCAAAAGTGTTGAGCAGAGTTTGAGGTACCTATCGTAGCAGAAATATAAAAGCATTGTTGTTCATGAATTTCGGAAAAAATCGTCGGTAATTAGCCGAGATATTAAACCTTAAAGGCACAGACGGTTTGGACATACATATTGACAGGGACGGCGTACTCTATGCTCTATCGGCTTTTAAAGCCTAGATAACAAATTGTAAGGATATATTTAGTAATTCAATGCCAATATCAGTATAAAAGCAATAAACGTCAAATTGTTTATAACAAACTAATTTAGTGAGAATTAATCACATGAGGAATCACTATGGGATTCGCGATTAGTTTCCATTGAGTGGCTCTCTCAATACACGTACTATGTCTTTAAAGGTTAACTAAAAACCTATATGAAATAACAAATATACAGAATAGCTATACTTGCTATTATTTAGGTTCCATATATCTTTGAACTTTCATGGTATATCCAATTATACTTTTCTAGTACACAGGGTGCAAAGAAAAGTCCCTTTAACCTGAAAATACTTGTGAACGGAGAAAGCTACAGCTACGCAAGTGAGGGAACGGTATAGTAAAGCGACTACGCCCGATTTAATGAAAACGACAGCGCCACCCAGTGGCGAAAAATTGAAAGATAGCAACTGGAAATCAAAAACGAAAAGAGATGGAGCAAAATTTCCAGTTAGAAAGTTTTAGAGCATCAATTAATTAACCCCTTGAGGGGCAAGCAAAGATGCCTCTAAATATTGAATTCTCACCGGAATAATCGAAAAATTTTATTTTTAATTAAGGAAAAACAATTTTTCAATGATTTCCCCCAAAGTTAAATACATAAAATTTAGTTAAAATTTTCTGGTGAAAATCTCGTTTAAATTAGGTGGGATATATTTTATCCCACCGCCCCTCAAGGGGTTAATAGAATACAACAGTTGGTTTACATGGATAAGATAAATCTTCGCCTGTTTACCCAAAAATATCCGAAATCGATAAACTCCATTTTCTGTAAACGTTTGAATGGAATAGTCAGAAGTATAAAGAAATACGCTTAATTTATGCTATAAATACGTATTTATCTCAATACATTTTGATAACATCACACACACACACAAAAAAGACAAACTCTTTCACAGTGATGAAAAGTTAATATTCAGTATGTTAGAAAAGTTCGCCATTGCTCACGCTACACGTTTGTATTCGTGAGAGTAATTCTGCATGCACATATCTCAGCATGGAACGTCTATTGCAAGCCTCTTCAATACGACGACATAGATTTAACCCTTTCGAGGGCGGTGACTAGACGGTCGAGCCACCTAATTTTAATTCCAAAACTGACAAATTGCACTAAGAATATTTTAATAAAATTTTGCTTTTGTAATGAAAAAGCAAATTAGCGGGGTTTTGTTTTCTGAGAAAATTGTTTGAATATTCTGGTGTCATTCAATTATGTCATCAGCTTACGAACAGAATTCTTCTGGCCCTGAAAGGGTTATTCTAAAATTTTAAATGCATTGGAAATTAAATATTTACAGACATTATAGCACAGTACAACGTCACAATTTGCAATTGTGCACTGCTATATTTCGGGAATGTGAATAGGCAAAGTAGAATTCTAACTCATCGATTTCGAAAATTTTTGGGTATGCAGGTGACGATTTATCTTATCCGTGTGAACCAAATGTCGCTTCGTACTAATTAATTGATGATTAATCTTTTCGTTTTTGATTTGCAATGGCTATCTTCCAAATTTCGCCACGGGTGCTGCTGTCGTTTGCATTAGGTCGGGCGTACTCGCTTTAATGTACCGTAACCTCAGTTGTATAGCTGTAGCTCTCTCCGTTCGCAAGTATTTTCAGGTTAAAGGGACTTTCCTTTGCACCCTGTATACTATACTGCTATACACAACCCTACGTTGTATAGTTTTTACAAAGTCTTATTATTCTTTTAGCAACAGTATTTTTTAAAATAATGCACTTACTAATTCATATATTATTGTACGGAACCCTCTGTGCGCGATTAATACTCGCACTTGACATTTTTTGAATCTATTAGGTTGACAACTAAGTTCGCGCAGTTTTTTTAAATGGAAGTTTTCTACCGGAATCTATAATTTGTTTTTTGGATAGAGTTCATTTGTGTTAAAATTCAGATCAGTAAAATGGAGTGCCAAGTTGAGAGAAAGGAACATTTTTGACATCTCCTCCTCTTTGCTTTTAATTAACGTTGTAAGTTCGCAAAAGCTGTTCGAGACATTTTTGTTGTGCGTGGCGAATGTGCCATAGCTGAAAGTTCCGCTCATGATAGATATGCCAAGTTCAAAAATGGAAATTTTGACATCAAAGGCGTATCTAGTTCTGGCCGTCCACTTGAGTTCGATGAAGAGCGATTAAACCAACTTTTGCACGAAAATTTGCGTCAAACGACAAGGAAACTCCCAGAGAAAAGTAAATTAGAGAAACATCTTCACTCGATGGGGAAGGTTCAGAAGTGTGGAGCATGGGTTCAGCAAACTTTAAGTGACAACAATAAAAATCAACGAGCCAAAATCTCCGCTGGTTTGCTCGCTCGTCACCGCTGAACTCATGGACACAAGTATAGATTTCTTTACCGAATCGTTACTGGCGACGAAAAATGATGCCTGTACATTAATATGAAGCAACGCAAGGAATGGCTTAGCCCCGATAAATTACAAACACCGCGCATGAAACAAGATCTTCACACACGTAAAACGATGTTGTGCGTATGGTGGGACTGGGAAGGGATTATCCATTATGAATTGCTTGAAAGGAACCAAACAGTCAACGCGGAACTCTATGTTCGGCAAATGAAACGACTCAGCGCAACTATTCAAGAGAAAAGACCTAATCGACAGCATGGAGTTTTTTTTTTTTTTTGCTGCACGACAACGCCCGCCCCCATATCGCCAATATGACAAAGAAAGCTTTTCAAACGCATTGCTGGGAACTGCTGCCGCACCTGTCGTACTCTCCCGATTTGGCAAAAACGGATTTTCACCTCTTTCGATCTCTATCAAATGTTATGCACGGAATTTCGTTCAAAACTAATACAGAATTGAGAGCTTGGTTGGAAGAATTTTTCAAGTCGAAACCGAAAATTTCTACCAAAGAGGTATTGAAAACCTTGTTGAACGTTGGAAAGAATTAGTAAACAGCAAGAGAGAATACATTGTTGATTAATTATTTGTTGAAAAATAAACTTGAAAAAAAAAAAAAGTCGGAAACTTAGTTGCCAACCCAGTTGACATTCCATAGTTGACATTCAATTTTAACCCTTTCGACTCGGGCGTCTCTCACACAAATTTAATTCAATTACACCACTTTTAACCCCTTAATTCTCGCTCCCGTCATATTCACGGTCTGTGTCTTTTTTTAGATTTATTCAGATTTGCTTGATTCCCAGCAGTTTCATAAATAAGTGTAATTAGCTTTATTTTGGTATCACTTTACCTACCATTAAATATGGTGAATATTTCTTTTTTCAAAAAGTGGTGTCAATAAGCAAATTGAATTTTTAAACCGGAATTTAATGCGACCATTAAGGGGTTAAAAAGAAGTTTTCTTCAAGTACACAATTTCAAAAATGCTATAATATAATAAGGTTAATATTATTTTCGTTTATTACTGGTGCCAAAAACAATTTTTGCAAAGAAAGATTATGTCCAGTTAGCATATGAGTGCAAAAAGTTAATGATCTGAAATTTAACATAAATTAATTCGATCGAAAAAAATGGAGATTCGGTAGAAAACGTGTATTTAAAAAAAAACGGCGTTAACTTAGTTGCCACAATTCTTGGTATTCTTCAATTGAAACTACATTTTAATCATCTGAACGATTCGGTCGAGGAGCCTGGGGCCACTTGCCCCACATCTCCGTCACATAAGATTGTGCAGGTTAAATGGAATAGCAAAATTCATAGCTGGTAGCAGTGAGGGCATAAAAATAAAAAATCTAACTGGGGAATGCATGGTAAAAGAGCTCAAATAAAAACAAAGCCCTTGAATATACAAAAGTAAAAAATACGGAAGGAAGAGCCTAAAAGAAAGATTAAGTATAGACTAATCATCTGAAATTTAACACAAATTAGCTACATAAAAAAAAAAAAAAAACAGAATATAGATTCCGGTAGAAATAAGTGTATTTAAACAAATGGTGGGAACTCAGTTGCCAACCCCCCCCCCCCCCCCCAAAAAAAAAAAACAATTTTTGTCTAAAAAATAATAAATTTGCGCAATATGCAAGATTATGTATAAAAATTTTAGTTTTTCGACCTGAATATCTTTGTTATAGAAAAATCTATTAACACACTGGCAAAATTACTAATTTTTGTAAAAATTGCTTCACAACAGAAATTTAAATGAAAGCTGCTTAACAGTTTTATTTAATTCACTTCGGAATGTTGTAAATAATATTTATCAAGTTTAAATCGAAATATTTTCATTTGAATGACCAGTTAATGCGTAATTAGTGTTAAGAAAATGGACTTGAAGCAATGTAAATCATAAATTTAAAAAAAATAGCTAAATATTTCGCTACTTTTACGCCTTAAAAAGGACTTCGAAATTCATGATGTTCCCTAAACTTTTTCAGCTTTACATAAGCAGTCGAAAATGAGAGACATTAGAAAGTGGTTTTTTGTAATGCTCCAAAGCATATTGCATTTTGTTTAAATATTTAAAATAGCTATTTTAGCTTATAACGCGCTTATATAATTTGAGACTCTATTTTCAATTTTTAGGCATATTTGTAACATTACCTGCCCCCTCCCTTTTCTCTATATAAACCTTCATAAGATATATAATACAATAAAGAACACTAAGAAATATAATAACATATACAAATAATGAAAATTGGTAAATGCGAAGTAAGAGCAGACGCGGCCAAGCCTATCTGTTTGAACCACAAAAAATCTTTGGAGTCATACTTAAGTTCGTATAAATAATCACGTCTTCTTATTTTGTTTATTAATATAACAATCTAAACTATTATGCTTAATATACAAACTTTTGTTTTTTAAGCTGTGCATAACGCGCATCTGTAAATACTCACTAATTGTCTTTTTTCAAAAGTTCGTGTTATAAGTCGAAGTATACGGTATATATTTTCATTCAAATGAATTTCTAATTGCCATATTGGATAGTATAAATAATCACGTCTTCTTATTTTGTTTATTAATATAACAATCTAAACTATTTTGCTTAATATACACCTTTTGTTTTTTAAGCTGTGCAAAACGCGCATCTGTAAATACTCACTAATTGTCTTTTTTTCAAAATTTCGTGTTATAAGCCGAAGTATACGGTATATATTTTCATTTAAATGAATTTCTAATTGCCATATTGAATAGTATAAATAATAACGTCTTTGTATTTTGTTTATTAATATAACAATCTAAACTATTATGCTTAATATACAACCTTTTGTTTTTTAAGCTGTGCAAAACGCGAATCTGTAAATACTCACTAATTGTCTTTTTTCAAAAGTTCGTGTTATAAGCCGAACTATACGGTATATATTTTCATTCAAATGAATTTCTAATTGCCATATTGGATAGTATATCTCACAATTTCTGTAACTCTAATATATATATATATATATATATATCGGATAGACATAACATTTTAAATCAAGAATACGAAATTGCGTACTTGAAAAAAAGTATCATTGAATTAAAACTAGAATAATATCTTAGAAATGAATTAAAAATTTATATAGTCCAATCACTTAATATTATTAAATATTCACGAGCATAAGGAAACGACAGGTATAACTTTTTTGTGATTTACATGCACACGATTTTCAACATAAATTATGCCATAGACAGAGAATTGTAAAGACATACGTGAATGTTCAGCGTTTATATTCTCCAGCTAAAAGTGTAATTTTCTATCAAACTTAGATAAAACATTTTTTAGGCAAAAGTAGTTTAAAAATTATTATATATGTAGTGTAGTATATATTATATATAGTTTATATGTTTTAATTGATTTCTATGAAAATTAAATACGTTGTTATTATAAATAACATAATATTCTGCTTCAGTATGGTTATCAAAACGTAAATAGATTTTTTTCATTTTTAGCCATTAAATATTTAATAAGCATTTACTTTTCCCGGTACATGTAGTCAAATAGCTATTAAATCATAAAACATTATACTTAAATATAAATTGATTCACTTGCTTTTTGTTTTACCTAATGTAAAACTAAGTAATATTCCTATTTCGTATTCGAAATAGGAATAAAGAAGTAAACGGTTTTTTACTTCTTTAATTTTAAAATGGCATTATAATGTCGCAGAAAATTTACTTAAATTGCTACAAATTTATCCAAAACTTAGATAAAAAAAAAGATTGAATATAATTTTGTTTCTTCGATACAAAATTAATAAATTTTCTCATTTCAATATATTAGTTTATATAGAGTTTTTTTTTCTTTACAGGTTTTTTTAATTATTATTTAGATTAGAATATTTCATTATCAGTTTAATAAATTTCAATTTTGTTAAAGATGCACCATAAGTTTTCGTTTCTCTCTCAAATAGAAGATTAAGTCGCGTTGTAAATTTTAAAATTTAATGTTCTCTTTTATTTTTCCTAAAACAAATGTGATGAATTGAAAAATGAAAAATATACTTTAATTTTGCATTTTACAACCCAATATATATTTTTGTATAATTAAGAAACTTTAAAATATTTCTTCCAATTATTTTAAAACACTGTAAAGTTCTTTCCTGATTTGCAGTAGAAAAATTCAATTTCATTTATCTATCGTTTAAAATTATTGTTATAGGGTAACTCCGGGAGAGTCGCTGCATACGGGATAGATGCCGCACCCCTTGTATTTCTTGTAATTATCGATAGCTGGTCATAAAACGCACAGTATAGGTGCGCAATAAGATTATTTTGAACAGTGTATAGCGTGAATCCCATTTCGATGTTTACTCGTAGAAGTACAATCCTTAATTTGACGTAAGTGCATGATTTAACTGCCTAAACTTTTAAGCACTTTATGTTTAACTACTTTTCATACAATAATTACGAAATGCATGCATGATTTCGAAGTCAAAACTGAGTGTAGCGTTTGTATAGAGTACTGTGTGTATGGTTACGCCATTCCCCTTAGCGATGGCAGGTGGCCGACATCTGCACCATGCAAAATGGGATACATGCCGTACTTCTAATCCGGTATACATGCCGCAGTTTCTTTTGTATAAGTTGATTAAGTGTTATTAACTTTTCCTTTTCTTTTTGAACAGACTAACCATGTTAGGCATGTTATCAAGTTTACTAAAACCAAAGGATGAATCTACTAATACGTTTCATTGTACTCATTTGCTTTCATTTTGCTATTACATCGTTAATTATAGTCTAGATATGAATATTTTTTTTAAATATATTTATTTATAATTTCATTCGGTTCTTATTACAAACGCGGCATAACTACCGCACAAGTGCGACGTCTCAGCCTGAATGTACGGGTGACGCGCCGCAGTGTAATGTTTTATAACAAAATTGTTAAAAAATATTAATAATTTGTTTTGAATTTTGTTGTCGCAGTACACGCGTTGTATATTTAACATTAAATAACACAGCATGATTTTTTTTTATGTCCACCATAGGACTTTATACGCAACTTTAAAAAAAGTGTGCGGCATAAATTACCCTATTTGTTCAATTAAAAAAAGTATATATTTTTTTAATCATAGCGTTTTATTTCTATGGGATTCTGCGAAACGTGCACTAATAAACATTTTGTGAATTTAAGGAAAGGAAATTTTTGAATTTTGAACAATTAATCTTTGATCACTTGATTTTTTTTAATTGATTCACCTGAATAATTATATAATTATTTGCGTTAGTGTCTAAGATATCCAAAACGTATATGATATTAATTTGATTTTAAGATAATTTTTTTAATGAAAACGGATTTAATAAGTCGGTAGTTAGAGCTATTTTTGCTAAATATTTACAAGAATAATTATATTAATTAAGACAAAATACTTTTATGGAAATCTCACAATTCTTACAAGAATAGTGTAAATAAATGTATATTGATCCTATCAGTAACAGAGACGTGTTTTGTAGTTGCAAATTTTTCGTATACTATTTTTTAACAGGAGAAAAGCTAAATCCATGTAAATGGTTGAAACAATAACCAAATTAAAAAATATTTAGCTTGACTGTTTCACTGTGCTTTCGAAATAGGAATGAGAAAATTATTTTGCGGGAAAAGTGCAATTTATTTTTATTAGTAGGCAAATTAAGTAAATTTTACATTGAATATTCTTTAATGATAGGATATGAAGTGTTAAGATGAGGACGAAGTATGAAGGTACGAAGGGTATTGATAAATAAAGTTTTATGTATAGCTTATAGGCAAAAAGATTTTGAAATATATCTATGTATACTAATATTATAAAAAAAAGTTTGTTTATTTATAGGAGGTAATCTTTGGAACTATCGCACCGATTTCAAAAGTAATGGTATCAAAATGACTGTTTTCGTCACTGTTAGGACATAGGTTATATCTTATGCCCATGCCACTAACCCAAAGGGGGTTCAGGAGAAAAAACGTTCTAAAAATGAGATTTTGTGTTACTCAACGGCCTAGAAACAATCAATTCGGCATGGTATTTAATTATAAGGTATAAATGGCCTCTAAGAACATTTCTTAAAACATTCGAAATTTAAAAGAGGTGATAATGCGCGAAAAGCGTTTTAATAAACGTTCTTAATGTCAATTTCTACGCAATCTCAGGAAGTACCGAACCGATTTAAAATATAATGACGTCCAAATGATGATGACAGCCCTTGCTTCATCATAATCTCTATTTTATGTCGGTATCACTAGCAACTTGAGGTTATAGAGACAAATACGTACTAAATTGCGCTTTTTATAATACTGAAGGACCTAGAAAAATGATATTTGGTATGGTAGTAACCTATAACATATAAATGATCTCTAAAAATATTTCCTAAAAAAAATCGAAAATTCTGAGAGGTGAAAATGTGCGAAAAGCTTTCTAAAAAACGTTCTAAATTGAGTTTTCTACGCAATCTCAGGAAGTATCAAACCGATTTCGAACGAACCGGTTGGAAATTAATGATGACAGCCCTTGCACCAAGATAGGTTATATTTTATGTCGGTGCCACTACCCCAAAGGGTGTGCGGGAGCAAAAAATTGAAGGAACTAGATACATTAAATTTGGCATGGTAGTAACTTATTAGATATAAATTATCTCTAAGAACATTTGCAAAAAAAAAATTCGAAATGTAAAAGAGAAATGCGCGAAAAGCGTTCGAAAAAATATTCTAAATGGCGATTTCTGGGTTATTTTAGGAAGTATCAAACCGATTTCAAAAGTAATGATAGGAAATTGGTGGTAACAGCCATTGCTCTAACATAGGCTCTATTTTATGTTGGTGTCGCTACCACCTGCGTGTTGCAGGAGCAAAAAACATCCCATTTAAAACCATGGAGCCTCCAAGGGAATCGCAAGGCCTCTTGAAATTTTTCAGCGCCAAGCCTTTTTCACCCCCTAATTTTCTCATCTTCTAAGTGCAAAATTTTATAGTTGAGTCTTGGATTCTTATTCCTGGACCAACATCCTCATATTTTTATTGGGGACCTAGGGCCATTTTTTAAACACTTACCCAAGTTTTTGTGTATTTCTTTAAAATATTATTCGAACTAATATTTCATAACCTATGCTTAATTTTGACTAATTGAAGTTCTAAAGTGCTAAGAACTAAGACATTTTAACATGTTTTGATGTTATGGCTCTTTTTTAACTTTGAGTTGACCACTTTTGGGCCCCTTATTATAGACTAGCTCCCTCAAAAATTGTCCGATTGACTAGCTTTTTTTCTCTTACAACTTTTTGGGTCCTCCAGCTACTAAATACACGACAAAATTAATTCTCAGGCTTCAGCTACCAGCAATTTTGAATATTAATCGCCTTCTTGGGGCCCTTGATGTGGATTTTTTTTAAATGATCCGAATTTCTTGCATTTTTTTAAACATAGTTCTTGAGTCCTCTGATTACTTTAATAACTACTAAAAATATCTTTATACCCAACTACATGACAGTTAAGCTCCTGGCCCTCTCGAGCCCCATAACGGGCTCTTTGAAATTTTTGCACCATAAATTGTTAATAAATTGCACCCTATAATACAATCTTCAATTTTGGAACCGTTTTTCCATTTAGTTATTCTCACGTCTATGCATTCCGGTTAAGACCATGGAGCCCCTATGGTCCCCTATGGCTCGGTCCAGGGCCTTTGATCTTTTAGTGCGCCATGCATATTGCGCCAAGTAATTTTCTCACCTTCTCAGTGCATAATTTTAAAGTTAAGTCTTGGACTCTTCTTCCAGAACCAACACCCTCATATTTTTAATGGCCCTTCGGCCTTTTTAAAGCTTTTACTCAATTTATTACGCGTTTATTTAAAATAGTGTTCTAATAATTAATTCATACCCTATGCTTAATTTTGATTAGTTGATGATCTAAAACGCCAAGTACTAAAACATTTTAACATGTTTTCATGTTAGGTCCCTGTTTTAAATTATCAGTTGCCCACTTTTTGGGCCTTCTATTATAGCCCCTTAAAACTGGTCCGATTCACTAGCTTTTTTCTAACTATTTCTTAGTTCTCCCAAATACTACAAAATACGAACGACAAAAAAATTTTCAGTCTTCAGCTACCACCAATTTTGATTATTAATCGTCTTCTAAGGGCTCTTAGTGCAGCTTCTTTAAAAATGATCCAAATTGCTTGCAATTTTCATTCACATAGTTCTAGCGTCCCCTCACTACATTAAAAACTACTAAAAAGTATCTTTATACCAAACTACATACCACTTAAGTCGCTGACACTTGGGGCACGGTAAAAGGGCCCCTTGAAGCTATTGCACCATAAATTGTCAATAAATTGCCCCTCTTAATCCGATCTTCATTTTTGGAACCATTTTTCTATTTAGTTATTCTCCCTTTTCTATATTCCAGCTAAAATCTTAGGGCAACCTGGGATCCCGTAAGGCCAGATTGAGCTTTTTGTGTACCATGCATTTTTCACCCCCTAATTTTATCAGCTTCTCTTTGAATAATTTAAAAATTGATTCCTAGACTCCTCTCCCTAGACCAACACCTTTATATTTTTACTGTGGCCCTAGGGCCCTTTTTTAAGCATTTACCCCATTTTTTGTGCATTTCTTTAAAGTATTATTCAAATGATTAATTCACACCCTATGTTTAATTTTGACTAATTGAAAATCTAAAACGCTAAGTATATTTAATCATGTTGCCATGTTAGTGTTCTGCTCTCAACTATCAGTTGGACCCTTTTGGGCCCCTGTTACAGCTCCCTTAAAAGTGGTCCGATTTACAAATCTTTTTTTCTAACAACATCTTAGGTCCTTCAGCTACTACATGAACGAAAAAAAAAATCAGACTCCAACAACCACCAATTTTGAATATTAATCGCCTTCTTTACGACTTTTTTGCAGCTTCTTTATGAAACTGTCCGATTCTATAGCGATTTTCTTTACCATAGTTTAGCGTCTTCGAGCTACTGTAAAATCACTAAAAATTTTTCTTATATTCAACTGCATTCCAGTTAAGACCCTGGCCCCCAGGTCCTGGTCTTTCTTTATGCCTCAGCTACCACATTTTTTGAACATTAATCTCCTTTAGATTAATTTTAACACAATTATTCTAATTGGTGTATAAAACGGCGGATTCAGCCAGGAGATCCGTGGTTCGAATCCTGGTCCGGACATTTTTCGCCTAGTTGGAAATTTACATCAAATATTAATCTCCTTTGTCAGCATCAACTTACGTCTACTCACTACCGCCGTAAATTAAAAATCGCGTTACTTTAAAGGTAACTTTTGATAAGGCGATTTCATCCGTTTATTAAATATCATGTTAATGTTAAAAGTAATTTATGAAATTTACAACGGGAGGTTGCATCTTCCACCACTTGGGAACGCATCCTTTCCTCGGAATCTGAGGTCCCAATTTCAACGGGATTTGGATCATTAGACTTAGATCACAATCCAGCTACTCTATGTATTAAGAAATTATATCCTTCCATTTCAACTACCAACATTTTCTAACATTGATCTTTTATTGGATTCTATTGGCTTGATTACTACTAGGTTTGACTCACTCAACTTGGTTTTCGATTGTCTCTGGCACGTAGGGGCACTACTGTTAAATGTAATAATACGTAGAGGGTACCCAGGTTACAGGCTCGTTTGGAAAGAAGTTTGTTGGGAACACACTAGACGCTACGAAAGGCAATGGGGACTCCGAAATTAAGTTCATTTAAAAGAATTTTAAAAGATATAAAATCATACGTACTGTAATTTTGTTTAAGGGTATTATTTACAAACCCCGGGCAACGCCGGGCGGGTCTGCTTGTCTTCTAATAAAAATTAGACATTCAAATATCACTCAAAAGTGTTTATGGGTCTGTCTGTCTGTCTGACTGATCGTCTGACTGCCTGAGCTCTAACTCGCGTAAATATACTCGGATTGTTATGTAATTGATGTACGTTATTGAGGTGTACCCTGGCATGTTCGGTATTGAAAATGAAGTGCGTAGCATTAATTGTTCATTTACAGGGCCACTCAAAAGTATTCCGTTACATCATGGTCTATGGAGAAAAAACCTTTGCGGTGTATTTTAACGGTGTTACATTATTTTAAACGTTATTTTAATTTATATACCTTATTGAGGTGCACTAGAAGATGATTACTACAGAATTACACTTAAATACGTATACAGATAATTTGAAAAGTATTTTTTTATATTATGGTGCAAGAAGAAAAATTCTTTGTGGCGTATTTTAATCCTTTTACTCTTAAAACATAATAAAATTGATATGAAATGGTGTAGTTTCTGTTTCTTAAGCTATTTTCCTTCATCAAGGAGAATTAAGAAAATCTTGTGAATTTGTCGCAGGTTGTCTTGAGCATTCTTAGTAGTTTCATTTAAAAACATCATATATACCGGCATAAACATTAGGCTTATTTATTTATAAATATTAGTCACAGATGTTTTAAATCTATTTATAAAGTATAAATAATGCATGTGGTGAAGAAAACTACAGGAAAGTTAGCAGCAGTATTCTTTAATTCAAAAGGACATGTCATCAATACATAAAATTCCAGTCGGTAATTTCCACTGGTAGTGAAATGTATACGACTGGTAAAATATAATATATATGTGTATTCGGCCTTCTAAAGAAACTGTAGATTGTGTGATAACCAGTTAAGTTATTGTACAATTTCTTGTTATTGCAAGATTAGCATCATTTTTAAAATTTCATTTGGGAAAAAAACTTAATGCATAGACTTTATTTTTATTTTACAATTTTTAAAACGCAGTTTTGAGCTCAAAATATAGCGTAAAATCAGATTTACTGAAGAGCAAACCCACTAAGTCTTTCATATGTAAATTAGAAGACATAGGGGTACAATCTATTGTTAAAAGTCAATAGCATCGGGACAATTGTTTTTATAAAACAAAACTCAACAAAATGAACAGTCGAGCTTTTATACAGGAGAGATCAGTTTAAGTGTTCAGAACATAATAATATTGTTTACTATTTTTCTTTTAAATAAGTAGAATCAAAAATTGATTATTTATTTTTTCTGCATCTTCTATAATTAAAACACACACACACACACACACAGACATATATATATATATAATGATTATATTTGCAATGCCGATTGTGCCTTCGTGACGATTATTGCTTATTTCACTCACAGTAATTAAGTAAAATAATGTCCATATTAGAAATATCTGTCATTCTTTTTAATAATAAGAATAAAAGCAAGATATGTGTGACTGAAATATATTAATAGAAGTTCTTCCGGATTTTATTTTTTTTAATTTCGTAATTAATATTCCATATAGATTGTCTATAATTTTATTAGCAAGCCTTTTTTTGTTAGAGATTTGAAGAAAGTTTTAATATTATTCAAATTTTTAAGCCGTTTTATGTTATTATTTAGAGTAGACTATTAAAATTTTTCACATTCATTTAGGAAACTGTGTTTTAATAAATTCTAAATAAAAAAAAAATCAGTAAAATAAAAAAAGCAGAAATTCGTATTAAATATTTCTTCTAAAATAAGGAATTCTTATTTTGAACGGATAGCATAAAAAACAAACAGATGAAACTTGATAAAAATAGAATTTTATGGACTATTTCATAGATCATTAATTGTTAATTTTCAAGTTTTGTTTTTGTACCATGATTTCGCTGTTTATATTTCAGTTGATATTCTTTAAAATATTTAGAGCTTACACAGACTTTTAAATGAAAAAACAGATTACATTTTAATCTGAATTTTAAAATATAAAAAACGACATTTAATGTCTGAAATTTAATAAACCGAAAAACACAATAATCTTACAAAGTAAAATAAAAAAATTTCATTAGACGTTTCAAGCTTTACAAACGCTCTTCGTCGATACAAATACCAATAAAAAACGAAGTTTTTTTTCACATATTTACGTTCAAAATATGTATTTGAAATAATAAATCACTATGGATTATATATACGTTATAGTAGATACACACATTCTGGAGGAATACAACATGATTCGGATGAAACAGCACCAAAAAACTGGCAAAAAACACAATTGAATAAGTAAACATTGTATGAATTGCCGTAAAACAAAAGTGTTTTCTGTGAAAATTTTAACAGCCCGTTTTCAGCCCATATAAACACGTGTCCTTAAGGGTACAACTTCACAAATGAACAGTAGTGGCAGAGAGGGGAGCTTAGAAAGAATGCGACAGGTAGTGTTGGCTGAAAGGTAAACACCAATCACAGATGAACACATGCTGAAGAGAAAAATGTTGCCAAAATGTATAGAAAAATTAAAGAAAAAGGAAATGTGTAAAGGAAAGAAAAACAAAACAAAAAATTAGATTAAAAAAAATAAAGGAATAAATAAAATGAAACAAGTAAATTTAAAAAATAATGCTAAAACAGAAAACGCAAGAAAAACAAAATAAAAGACTTTTTAAAAAGTTTTCTATGTTAAAATTTTCAACGTGTCATGGTAAATCCTTATGGTGATTAATAGAAAGTTTTATTGTTTAATTGTACATACTACGTTTATGTGAGTTTTCTGTAACCTGGTAAACAAACCTTCTGGAAGAAATATTTCTCTGCAGTTATTGCAGTTAGATGTAATATTTATAATAATTTCTAAATCTGGGATGTAGTCTGTATCTATAGAATGCGAGTTCTGATTATAAATTTCCGTATTTGTAAGCGGGTTTATACTGTTCTCGGCGAATGTTACATGATCGTCCAGCATCACCATGTAAGCAAAGAAATAATTTTTACAAGGGCTACAGTAAATTATACCACTACTCTCTAAGGCTGGATTTTAAGCTTGAATTTGCATAAAATAGTCTTCAACTTTCTGAGATTTAAAGACCTATTAATTCTTTTAATTAAATTCTATTTTTTATGATTTTTTTTAATTAATAGAAACGTAATTTGCACGACAGTAGTTGCTTACGATTGATGATACAAAATTCGAAAACTTTTAAATAATTAAATGTAACTGCAGTAATTATAAAAGTAGATTTTTACAGAAGGTTGGAATACAATATTATAGTAGACCATTCCAAAATAAGCATGTACAATTCCACAAGAATACAATAATCGTTTTTATAACCACTTGTAGTGGATGTGCACAAGAACATTTCTTAATAATAAGATAATGACAAGGCATGAAAATCTGCAAAAACACGCAAATAATTTCAAATTTTTACCCGAACTAACGTGATTCCAAATGTTTTTCCTGAACACAATATAGCGGAAAAAATTTAAAAACATTTATAGAGTGCTTATATTGTAATTTTATTCGTTTTTATAGCCATGATCGTTCATTATCAAGGAAAACATTGTAGCTTTTTAATTGCAATAAAAATGTATTTGTTTATTATTTATTCTTTCTATAGTAAGTGTTGTCTCCAGCATATGAAAGTTTCGTACCAAGCGCAATTATTCTGTTAATTTAAACTTCCATTAACCTTATAATGGTTAAGTGAAAAAAGCGATAGTGGGTGAAGCAATCCCCATTTAAAGTAATTTTTTTACGGAAATATCCATATCCTTTGTTATTAAAGTACAGCATGATAAGGAAAATATGTACTTGGTAAAAAAAAAAAAAAAAAAAAAAAAAACGTTAATAACAATTACAAGATTTTAGGTGTGTAAAAAAAAAATTGGCATCAATATATGTTATTTAAACTAATATAAATTAGTATTCACAATTTATAAAATTGGATTTTTTTACTCTGAAATTAATTTATTTTCCCGCATAGCTTGTAGCTGCCACGTACTTTTCTTGGTTTCTTCATTGTATATAAAAAATGATAATATAAATTCGAACAAGGGTGTACATAACTAGTTCAGAAATCACTATAGTCGTGCCTTCGTTCTGCTTCACGAACATGAAAAAGGGAAAATATAGTAAGAAAATGAGTTATTAACGGCTTTCTAACTATATATAAATCTCAATTGTAATTTGTTTATTACTGCGGGTTTAATGTTACCTGAACTATCACTATAAAAAATATACGTTTATCATCCACATAAAAACACACTAGCATAAAATTTTAAATTAAATAGACTTAAACTAGTAAATCTGCAGATCAGGAGCCTCAACGTCAGCTCTGCAAGTCTTTTTTAAACACAATTTTGTAATATTCCGTTTCCTGCGAAACGCAATTTAAAGTTCTCGAATTAAGTAATTATTTATAAGAATAAAAAAATACGAAGTTTTCAGACATTAGAAGCGTTAAATTGAAAACGTTATGTAAGGATATTTTGAAATTTTCATGAGCTACAAATTCTGGTATTTTTTTTTTTAATATATAATAAAGAAGATTTCTTCAGGGGGGCGGAGCCCTCGTGGTCTCATTAAATTTACATATGTAACTTTTTATTGATTGCGCTAATGGTTATTGTAAATCTTTGATTTCTTTTTACACTTCCGAGCCTTATTTTTCAATACCGGTGGACAGAAAATGATTTACATTGAGGCTATTATATTAAAAGTTTAGGTTTTATGAACGAAAATGTAATTTACTTTAAAAAATAAAATACTTTTCATTCATATTTTCTGAAATGAGGTAATGAGGTATTAAGAAGTAACACTCGTCAAAAAATATTTTTGCAGGCAATCTAGTTAATGTTTGGTTTTCAAGAATGAAAATATTTATTTCCCGATACAGTGACGTCCTTTTCGACAAAGATCATTTTGAGGTGCATAATTTTGACATTTACTATCTATTTGCTTTTCAAAAGATTTTTTTTTTGTCATTGAAATTTTCGATTAAAAATTAAAAATTTCTGTTAGCCGTGCAGACGATAAAACGTGAGATATTGGTATTTTATTTTTAATAATAAGAATTAATATCATAACACAAGGCCCTTTTATTTCAACCTCAAAGCGTATTCGTTTTAGTTTTCATATAGGAGGTCAAATTCACCTTCTTTTCGTACATTCGTATTTCCAATATGAAGACGTATTCATGTCTATTTTTTTTTCATTTTCCTGTTGTACATGAAAATCTTTGAAATCAAAATTAACTGTTTAGGATAAATTATTATTCCGCGATCTGATTTCCTTGGCAACGGTAAATAAAAAGATATTTTATAGCAAAATGTCAATTTATTCCTTATGAAAATAATGAGCTTTTTAATTTAAAAGAAAAACATTTGGACCAAATAAACTGAACACAACCTGTCTTTATTTCTGGGGTAAATTCCATCTATATGTAAAGACACAAAGGCATTAATTAATTCAACTCTTTTGACGTTGATTTGACTTCAAAGAATTACACACACTTTCACATTTACGATATTTTAGGTGTAATTTCGTTGCTAGGTTACAATTAAAAGAAAATTAAAACAATGAAATATGGGCATTTATTTTAATTAAATTTGTAAATGAGAATATTTTATATTATTGGAACAAACATATAAACTCCCTCCATATGTTATACACCGAAAAAAAACTCTGACAAATGTATACACAAAATTTCAAACTAATATGAATAATGTATGGTTCTAATTAGGAAATTTCATCATCCATAATTTACCATTTAAATCCTTGAATCATATTAGCCATTTCCTTTCAACAAATGAAAATGGAAAAAGTCGTCTGAATTGCTATAGAAAAGCATTATTGCACGAAATAAAATATTCTATATTTTCCGAACGAATGAACCAAATATAACAAAAAACTATAAAGCTAAATCCGGGTACTTCACCAACATACCCACTTAATTTCAAGCTAATCGGATGCTTTTTGCGGCAGTTATCGCGGAACAGACGGACAGCCTAACAGACAGACTAACTGACAGACTAACAGACAGACTAACGGAAACCAAAACATTT
Organism: Maratus speciosus; assembly: GCA_963932465.1. NCBI lineage: Eukaryota > Metazoa > Arthropoda > Arachnida > Araneae > Salticidae > Maratus > Maratus speciosus. The sequence goes on along the minus strand of OZ010793.1, from coordinate 155,190,616 downwards.
CGTGTCTCCACAGTAAGCCTTTACTGACGTTTCGGCAATTACATAAATATTTATGAGCATACAAGATACTTCGTAAAGTTTCAGAAATTAAAAGTGTTAAACAAGTGGTTGTACATTGATGTTCTGAAATTCTGATGAGCTACTTATTCTGGTAACTTTTTAAATCAAAAATTGCATTTCTTCAGTGGGGCTCTGCCCCCCCCCCTGAACCCCCCGTAGTCTATTTAAATTTACATTCGTAATTTTTTATTGATTGTGCGGATGGTTATAGTATACCTTAGATTTTTTTTTTACGCTGTGATTTATAAGGATAAGCATAAGTTTTTTTTTTATAAATTAATAAAATTTAAATTTAAAATAAAATATTCATGTTAACCGTACACAGACAATAAATCTTGAAGTGGCGCCAAAAATGTAACCCTAAACTCCGCTACATTCGGCACAACACAACGACGTGCTTTAAAAAAAAAAAAAAAAAAAAAAAAAAAAAAACGGATGAAGTCAAAGAATTTGGTCCCTGTTCCACGTGCTTGTTTTGTTTGGGCCGAATGAGGGCATTTAAATCTGAGTGATAACGCACATCGTATTGCAAACTGTTTTTACGGCATGCTGCATCTCCATCTATCTCTTTCCTCCGTGAATAATAGTTAATTTTATTTTACCGAAGATCTTTTTATTCCAGCATCTTTGTTTTCGATAAATGACGTCTAATTCACCTGCTATGCGTACTTACTCAAAACTTTTCATCTTGTTACATTAAGAAATACTCGAGAGTTTTCTTTTTATTTTTAATATGCCCCCATATTAATTTTTCTATTCTTAATTTTATTTTTCATTTTCCTGTTTCACGACAAAACATTTCAATTGAAAATTGTTTAAAAGAAAATATTATTCCGGGTTTTGATTTTCTTGGCAACAATTAAAGAAATATTGGTAAATGCTACGTTTTTCTCTATGAAAATAATGAACTTTTGTATTTTTAAGCAAAATATTTCAATAAAATAAATAAAATAAATGAAATATTGCCTATTTTTATTTCTGGGCTAAAATTCTTCTATATGCAAAGATACAAATGCATTAATTCATTTTTTTTTTACGTTGGCTTTACTCAAGCATTATACACGCAATTATACTAATATTATTAGGACCAAATACGTTGCTAGGCAACAGAGAAAGAAAAGGAAAAAAATGAAATATGCATTATGTCAATTTGATAAAACAAAATCCTTTATATTATTGGAAAACATGTATAAAATTCCCCCAATATTATAAACCTAATTAAAAAAATCTCGCAAATATATTGACATAATTTATTGGAATAATTTAATAATGTTATTTAAAAATTTCAAACATCAAAAATTTACCATTTAAATCCATTTTTCATATGAGCTATTTCTTTCAACAAATGAAAATCTGAAAATCGTCTGACTTGCCATTGAAAAGCATTATAGAGCAAAATAAAATGTTCCATATTTCCCGAACGAATGAACCAAATTTAACCAAAAACTATACAGCTAAGTCCGGGTACCTCATCAACATGCCCGGTGAATTTCAAGCCGATCAGATGGTTTTTGCGGCAGTTATCGCGGAACAGACAGACAGACTAACAGAAACCAAAACTTTTCGGGTCTCCACAGTAAGCCTTCACTGACGTTTCGGCAATTAAATTAGCAACCAATTATGACTTTATGCACTTTACTTTTGTACGAAATCCCTAATAAAATGATGAAAGTGATTTAAAAAAAATGATTTTCGTATTTCTTATGGAACGCTGTACTCACTCCGTTTTCCCAGAGTTTGCACGTTTTACAAAAATAAACTCATATTATGGCAGCTTATTATATTGCTGTCAATATACACAAGTTACAAATAAAGATTTATTGTTGTTATGAAAATAGATCATTGTAAAACAAAATGGTTTTGTTTTTCGCAACAAAAAACAAATTACAACAATGCATGAAAATAAACTGATTTGAACAACTTATTTGTACCATTCTAAAAAAGACAGTCTCATATGTTATTGAAAACAACTCCATAGCACATAATTTTTTAATGCTAAATAGAAATCTTATAGTAACATATTTATTATCATTACAGAGTCCAAGATTGTTTCTATGAGCAAAAAAAATATAATAAAAATGGATCTGATTAGTACAATAGATTCGATTATTGAAAAAAAGCGATTCCAATCGTACAAAGTCATTAGTCGAGGAAAATTTGCTTCGACAATTGAAATAGATTATCAGGACAAACAGAAAAAGACAGCTGTGCTTATAATGATGAAGAAAGAGGCTGAAAAGAGAAATTTTGACTTTGATGAAATTAAAAATCCTTACACAATTCAAGCAATACAATACGAATATATGTGCACATTACAGTCGTATTTGAATCTATATTTAATTGGATAAAGCAAACATCGATGGGACTTAAAATGCTTCATTCTCGAGGATTCGTTCATTTGAATATACGTGCGACCTCTATCCTGATATTTTCCGAGAACACTGCAAAACTGGGATGCTTAGATTTTGCTAGACATTCTTCAACAGAAAACGAAAGGTAATGTCTGTTTTCTTTACCATTATTAATTTCTTAAGTATTATTGCACATTTATATTCCAAAAAATACTAGTAACGGAAATTACAGTAAACAAAAACAAAAAAAAAAGTTTACATTGATAATAGAAATTTCGATGAAATAAAAATAATTTATGTTGCCATTTTGGATCAGTTTTGTTAAATAAGCACTTGCATGTACTTCGCTCTAAAATCAGTTACTATAAATGTGCTGAATGTTAATAAACTAATTGTTAATTAAAATGTCCCTCAAATTCAGGGTCATGTCATACCATGTTCAATGTTCTTAGCGAAGTTTAATGTATTTTCAGTGAAGTAGCCTGCAAAACACACGATTTTATAGTTATCCGCTTAATTTAGAACATATTTTCCCTGGAGAGGTGGGGGGGGGGGCGGATTTCTCATTCTCAAGTCTTTAGTAGTCAGCTTATCTAATTTTATGGCATTTATTTTATCCGGAGAGCATTGAATAAAATTAGTTTATTTAACCCCACCCAGTTTATAAATGTAGAAAGAAAGGAATCTTTTAAAATTCAGTGAAATAAATAAATAAATTATATACATATATTTGTAATACAAGTTACCTGTAGCTTAACTCTTTCATGTAGATAGATCTGCGATTGAAGTAACGAGTGCAAAAAACGTTTTTATGTTCAAAACTCTAAATAATAGTTTCTAACCGCTTATGAATATCAAATGGTTGATGGTCTTCCTGCGAATGGATTTGTATCTTTATTTACAAATACTCTTTTATTAAAGGCATTTCAAATTATGTCATTTCATGAAGTTTGGGTAAAAATTCTACAAGCTTAGCCTTGGTTATTAATTTGTGAGAAATGCATAACTCATATTTCAATGTTTTCTTTTTTAAAAAGGGAAAATACAATTAAACATTTTAAACAAAAAACAATGCCCCGTAGTAATTATAAAACAATCTGATTCCCTATTGGAAATATATCTTCTTATTACTAGCAATATATCTATACCTATCAAATATGTCTCTATGTGGGATGAGATACGGGGAGTAGTCAGGAAGTACCGAAATTACAGTAAATATTTTTTTTCTTTTCTTTTCTTTTTTTTTTTTTTTTTGAAAGTGTAATAAATTTATTAATACATTAAAAAGAATCTGTAGTTTGTAACAGATATCAACGTTTCTTTTAATTATTTGCAGAAAGAAATTAAAATGTATTTTTATAAACCATGTGGCCCTTACTCTAATTAGAGCAAAATGCGGTGCAAAGTGAAACATCAAACTCGGATCACTAGAAAATCTCAGTTTTAGCATTTAGCAAATCATTGTACAACCATTTCTTGTAAAAAGCTTTCAGACTGTTATATTTTATAAAATTAATCAAACAGTTTTTAAATAAGCAGATTTTATTTTAATTATATTGTTTAATATATTTGTTTGATTTTTTGTGGGGGGGGGGGGGAGGGGGGTTCATTGACTTTTGTCTGTTTGTTTCAAGAAGAGAAAATACTACCGCGCTTTTTGATGATCACACTAAATAAGTTACTGTTGGCTCATTAATACCGAAATTTTACGAATGTTGACAGCACGGACCTCATTTTTATTTGAAATGGAAGCTTGTTATTGCTTAAAATTTTAACGAAGCGGTTCACAAACAATGGTCTCGGTCGATGTTTTGATGGATCGGCAAACGATCGGCTATGTCTTCAAAACTGTACAATCAATTTTAAATTATGCAAAATATTGCTAAAATAAATTGCAAACTTTAAAAAAAGACATCTTATATAATTCAACAAATATAATTCAACATCTTTGTAAAAAAACAGTGATTTATTAATCATTATGTAGAAAGAGACTTGAAAACGTTTCATTATAACATAACAATGTCAGCATCTCTGACATATAAATAATTTTTTTTATATAATGCAATATTTAATAAATGTGCTTTTGCTTGCTTAAAAAAAAAAAAAAAAAAAAAAAAAAAAAAAATCCCCGCCGCCTCGGTTTACAGGCGGAAGTAGATTTCGAAGTTAAGTACTAATTTCACTAATAAAAACTATATCGAGATTAGAGATAAAACCAGTTTAACGATTTTATCTGGCCGCTTTGAGGAATTTTTAATGTCATTTTGTTCTGAAAGAGCTGGTTTTATCAGTATCATGTTAAGACGGTATTAAAAAAAATATTTTTGCACGCTCAACAACTCGAAATTTTCTTACACATTTCCAGACTCATTTTTAAAAGTAAAACCATGAAACTTGCTGACGTGATTTTTTGAAGAGATTTATAAACGACCAGTGTTTTTATTTGTCGTTCAATTAATTAGAACTTGATTTACAAACAATTATTTTCTTAGTACGACCATCTTCTTAGTTTCCAGCACTACCAAATTTGGAAAATTCTGTTCAAAATTCCCACTTTGATGGAATTTTTGGAAATATGATCTGCCTTTATCAAAAATTCAAACCATACAACACATTACACAGTTTCTGAGTAAAAGAATCTGTCAGTTGGATACATTTTGGTGTAAAAATTAATTTCAAACTCAGTCAGAAAATAAGCAGTTTTGATTTGAGTACTATTTGCGCCTATCAAAAACTTGTCAATATGAAAGTTGTAGATAATATTAAGAAGATGTAAAATAAATTTAAGCGGATTGGGTATCTTGTGAATTGACGAAGTTTTGAATTGTTTTCTTCTTCCATTCCCCATTTTTTTTTCTTTTTTCTTTTTTTTTTACTAAGAGTTGGTGTTATCAAAAACTTGCCAATATATAAAAGTTGTAAATAGTATTAAGAAGACTTATAATGATTTTAAGTGAATTTGATATTTAAGAATTGACGAAGTTATGAATTTTTTTCTCCATAAAACCCTATTTTTTTCGCCCTTTGCGCCAATTTTTAATTTTATCAAAAATCTGTGTTACATAATTTTTTTACCCTGTTTCTAAAGGTAATAATAACTTTCAACTGACTTGATATGTATTATAATTAAGAAGTTATATGTTTTTTCGGTTTCACAAAATCCCTTTATATTTCTACGCCCTTGGTCTGATTTCATCCATTAACGAACTTGACCGAGATTTTCTGCCGTTTACTTCTATGTGTCACTTTGGATGATATTTGTGCACAATTATGGAACTTATCGTGTACATAAAAAAGTGATCTGTATATATTATATATATATGTTACGGTCACTATGATAAATTCTGTTATTATTAATAATAATCGCGTCTTTTGGTTAATTTGATTAATATTGCATTTTAATCATATTTACTGGTTATTATTAATAATTACCAATGAAGTTCTGTCAATATGATTAATTAAGCTTAGTAACGAATATGTTTTTAGTGGAACATGTCCTATCATAATTATATGAAGGTAGTAACAAAAATAATTGTTCAGAGACAATAATACTCAATCAAAAGACATGCCCCTATTAATGAGGCGTCAAGCCATAAGCGGTTAAAGGTAATTATTTTTATAATTGCTGAATCAACAAAGTAAAAATTTTAAACACCGAAATAATGAAAGAAGAAATAATTCAGTTTTAAAGTGCATACTTTTAGCAATGAATATTAAGAAAAATGTAGCATAAGTAGAAAATTTTAAGTTTAGACTTCCATTAAAATCATTTTAACGTATAGCAAATATAGTAAGGGATAAGTTACTGTCGAATAAGACAGATTTTACTCCAATCTAATAGAATATAAAAAGAATAAAAAGATGTAGGTCATATGTCCCCCACCCGCTCAGAAGTCCCAAATTAAACGGCCATCGAAGAGTCGACAGAAATACATCTTGTCAATTCGAAATATGAAATGAGGGTTCTAAATAAATACAATATTATTTTATATAACGAACAAGAAATTGCAGACAAATTATATTAGAAATGCAATATTAATGCATTTCTAACAAATTATTTGTTTTGGTATGAAGGGATTTTATGGCATCGCAGAACTTCTTGAATATATATGCGACTTCATCTAGTGAAAAAGTAGGGTTTCCTTGTTATCTTCAAAACCTTCCATTTCAACATCGCCGATTTTTTTTTCTATTTGCTATTTGAGAATTATGTTGTTCCCTTTCAGTTTTGCCAGCACTCTTATTACCCTTTTCACTTAACCTGGAATAGTTCCCTTCATGTCTTCGTTCAAATTATTAAGTTCCATGCCCGTAATATCATCATCCATTGCGCCGATATCCTCATCCTCAGTTGAGATTGCTGTCTGAAGTTGGATATCGTTATCGATATCTTAATCGACTGATTACTTAAACAATAAGATCTTATTCACTTGTAATTCCTGACAGAGTATCGACTAACAAATAGGTTATTAAAGCTATTTTCACTTTAGAGACAAATAAAGCTTCATATGGACTACGATCTATTCCATAGTTATGTGCTCTATATTTTATAAATTGAATAAATTTTATTCCTTCTAACCACTTTCTTGTATTGTTAATTTCAAGCCAAGTGGATAACATCTTTTCAACATCTTGGTTTGGTCTTTGAACTGAGCCTTGCGATTGAACGTGTCTTAGTTTTCCATGAAAAAATTTTAGTAGGTTTTATATTCTACAAATTTCTTTAATATTTGTTTTAGCAAATTCTCGGCCATTGTCCTTTTGCAAGATACGTGGTACTCCAAACATGGTGAGTACCGAGTTAGGTGATAAGCAACTTCCTCTGCTCGTCTTGTTTGTAAGGCTCTTAATTGAAAGAGTTCTAAACTCACATTAAAAGTAACATCAAATTGACACTATTTGGCACGAAAACAATCGAAACTGGAGAAAAATAAATATTAGTGTGCGCCGCAAAAGATGAATCGAAAATAAACAATAAACTGATATCGTGAAGTTGCTAAGAGATTAAAACATACTCGTGGACTCTCAAAAGCTATTATACGACTGCACAATAGTGAAGAGTTGACACGGAATAAATATGCTCATACATAATGAAAATCCCAAGCTAAAAGAGTTGAAATTTATTAATTTCACCGAACTTGATTGGTAATTATTATTAATAACCGTTTAATTTTATAAATTATCGCAAATTAATCATATTAACCGGTTTGGATATCATTTGGTAATTATTAATAATAACCGATTAATAAAATGGACCGTAACATATATATAAAGTTTTGAACTGTGGGTGGTTTGGAGTTCTCGGGGTCATTATCGGCGTAGATCTGCAAAAGGTTTTCAGAAATTCCAAAATAGGGAGATTGTAATCGATAGTACTTCTTACGAAATCTACCTAAAGAAGTAGTTGATAATTCCACTCTCATTTTAGTTTTACATATTACTGTTATCGCACACTTGCTTTACGTGAAATAATTTATTTTCCGTTGGATACAAATGACATATGTTTCCTAGTATTATTTGTTCGCGAAGTATTTTAATCTTTAAGATGAGTCGCGTAACTGTGATGTTTCCGAACCGCTGTAATGTTTTATTGCAACATTTTTATACCGATTCTGTCATTTTAAACAAATTTGTAAAACAATGAATTGGATATTAATATTAAGTTTATTTATTTAGATATGAAACTGGATCAGAATCGTACTACAGGCCGCCAGAATCTTTCTCAAGAAATTCCCGTGCTTTTGATGGGAAAAAATTTGACACTTGGTGTCTCGCGATATTGACTACTGAAGCTCTAACCAAAAACTACATAGCAATAAAGTCAAGTAAAATAACAACATGGCCTGAACAATATGCTGTCATATATAAAATGTTGCAAGTAAGTAAATTTTAATATGTAGCTTTTATTTTTAAATGTACAAATACTTCTATAAAGTAAACACTATTTTTAATTTAAATGCAAAGCTCTGAGATAAAACTGTGTCAGAATTTGAATAATTAATTGACCTGGTATAAATTATATGTGTAATATATGTGTGTTTGGTTATGATATCAAAAATTTGTTTACTAATTATTAATTTTCCTTAAAGGTATTCTGTTTTTAAATTTGTTTTAAATGATTAACAAAGATTTTAAGAAATGATTCCGGTTCTTTTTTTAAGATACGTCATCTGTCTTATTACTACGACTGCTGCATTTTAATATAAATAGATAAATATATATAGGTAGGTTCATGTATCAATAGATCGACTGCACAGTTTCTAAATAACCCGATTTCTTTGGAATATCGTCTTTTTTCATGTAATCGCATATAATTAAAAAAGGTAATTTATTTTTACAATAAGTAATTAAATCCTATTCTACAACATCTGTTTCATTTCAAACAACATTTACACCTCTTTATAGAAATGTTATAATTTATGTTTTAGCAAAGTACAATATAAGATATAATAAAGTGCTTTTCTTCTTTCTAATATAGGTACAAAAATTCCAAAAAATCACAAAAAAAGCCTACCCTAAAGCGTCAAAAGTCGAAAATTAAGAAAAGGTAGTATATCTTATGAAGCATACCCTGAAATTTTATCCGGAAGAAAGACCTCAAATCAGCGAGTATTTAATATTATTGTTGGAGTTATCATTTCTGAAAGATATTGACAAACCACTGACAGAAGATAAAATATGGAATAAAAAAGGTAATTTTTTTATTGCATTTGAACATATTCAATAGTGAAAAATGATAAATATAAACTCTTTCTCTTTACTTCTGATAAAAATATAAGTACAGTGATAACTTTTAACTCACATAAACTTTTATAAATAATTTAATTATTGGATATACAGAATGTGCGAAAACTACTTCAGATGATTTAAATTTTAAAATAATCTCAAGACATTAGGGTCGAGATTAAGGTTCAACGAAACATCATTTCATCGTCGAAAGTTTTTCTAACACTTTCACTGTCGATCTCGCGCCAGCCTCTGATGCAGAATCAACACTAAAGAGCCAATCACGTGTCAGCGCGTGATGCTGAATGATGTCTAAGTAGCCAGTCATGCGCAAGAAAAACTGCACCTTAATACGTATTTTAATGGGCAATATATATTAGGTGTGTCTGCTTGTATAGGCGTGCAGTAAACTTCAGTACTTTGACTATCGGTTCCGAATCATGTTCGGTGTTAAAGATCTGTCCGTGTGTGCCGAGTCCGAAGATCATTCAGAACGAATCTTTATATTTACAGAGTCTCTTCCCAAAGCAAATTGCCTATTCTTTTGCGCTATAAGGTAATTAATTTTTTTACTGGTCCAACAGACCTTCGAAGCTGGCACAATAATAAAAAATGATCTGTTGTGTGCCATGTCCGAAGGGTCGTCGAACCAATTGAAAAATTGATTAATATATATATATATACATACTTATATGAATTATGCTAATGTCTTTTATTTGTAAGATATATGTTGGAAGAGAAAAAGCAGGTGATACCTAGGTACAGATTTTGAAAAATGGGCGGCAGTCAAAGTGTTTATCAAATAAAAATAACTTTTTCAGAATATGAGTTTCGTACTTCCAGTTTTAAAATATGTGATCTGTGTAATAATTTCAGTGGAAATTTTACTTCGTTGCCGCCAAAAACTCTGCATTTCATGTTCACTTTTTCATCCCTGAAATACGCATAACATGTGCCTAAAATGATTTTGTATTATATTAATTATTTACAAAATTGCAGAACTTTAGATACAGTTCGTGTGTTGAGTATTCATAAAGTAAAACTTCAAAATATTTTTAAAACTTATATTTTGCAACACAAGGGGCAGCATAGCCTTTTATATACATTAAACAATTATCAAAGCATTAATCGGATAATATTCGTTTTTCGGGGGACAGAAACCTATTTAATGTTATAAGACTAATGTCAGACGGGCGTCTTTTTTGCTGTTTTTTTGCTTACGTATTATCCATTCAAAATGCTATAGCGAATGGGTAATACGTAAGCAAAAAAGACGCCCCTCTGACATAGCATTGGAATGGATAATACGTAAGCAAAAAAGACACCCGTCTGACATCGGTCTAAAAGTTAAGTATATCTAAAGACTTAAGCAGGGTTTGTACGGGTTCCGTTATTTCCAACGCCAAATACCAGTATTTTTTTTTTTTATAGAAAAATATATATAGTTTAAACGGACGAAATTTTGCCTTATTTAAACAGAGATTTTGCATAAGAAAATACTGGTAACGAAGAATTTCTTAGTATGGAAATTCAAGGACACGTAAGAACCCTGTTAAGATAGGAAAAAAGTTAAATGCGGAGTTAAGATTTTCAAATAAGCACCAATATGATTTTTGAGAGTCAGTTTTAATGCCAATAGATTCACGGCACCCAAAATTTTATTGTTATTACCGAAACGTGTCTTTTTGAGATTCGAAGAACCTATGTCTTTTTTTTTTTGTTGTTGTTTTTTAGTACTTATTTTTTTCGAAATTTCATCATTTGAATAGACTTTTCATTCATTGTTTAAAATTACTCTTTTACATTTTGTTTCAGAATTTAAAAGGCCAAATAATAAAATTACAAAGAAATTACGATAGAAAAATATATTAAAATGTGAATATTAAAAATGAAATTTTAATATAATTATTTTATTTGTGCAAAATTCCTTCAATTTTGAAAATTACGTCATATTTAAATAGAAACATTTAAAATGTTTTATATAAAACGATTTTCTTATAACGTCATTTAAATATTCAGGATACAGCAACATTTTTGTTATTATTTAATTTATACAAGATGATTTTCAAATGTGTAATTAATCTTATTTAATCAAGAAAACAGACTCAGCTGTTTCGTCATTGTATGAATTGGTCTTATGAACCAAAAAATGCCTCAGTCAAAGGGAAATGCGCGGCAACCCAATTACACAAGATAGTCAATGGTAGCGACAAAATTTTTCAATCGTATGTAATCCAGTAATCTATTTTAAAGTACAGCAAAATAACGTATTTACAACCTCCTGTATTTTGTATGAGGATTAGGGAACGTACCTCTAGTGCGAAAGATTATTCTAGATTTTTCACATTAAATAATTCTTCAAAATAAATGTTTCAATGTAGGTTTTCTAAACTTTTTTTTTTTTTTTAATATCTACTTATAAATGAAGAATAATTATAAATTGTTTTGTATATTACATATACATGGTTCACCTACTTAACAGACTACCTGTTTATCAGCATGTATCAATTTTTTTTTTCTATTACGCGAATAATTTCACCTGTTATTCGCTGTTACGAATGTCCACAGCCATTATAGTTTAACAACAGAATTTTAATTTTTTCAAAAGTTGCTTTTAATAAATAAGTTATTGTCTAGTTATGTTAAATCTGTCGGACTACGCTATCATTCCGATGTTATCCCTCAAGGCAGGTAGGTACATGCACTAGTAAAATATTAAACTTTTGTACTGCGCATTATATGCTTAGATGCAACTGATAGTTAAATCGATTTTGAAAAGACACAGTTTTCATGTGGAACAGTGTTGCAAATTTGGGGAAATTGTTATTCAAAATATCTACCACTTTTCTCGACTGGTAATCATCGCTTTTTTTTAATTATGCAATATATGATACTAAATAGAGCGAATAATACTTTTCTGAAATAGCGGCATATATTTAAATTAAAAAAAAAATCATCCCTCAAATTCAAGCATTAAAATGAATGAAATATTTTATAGACATTACAATTTTACCAATGATATGAAAATTACACTTCATTTCATTTCAAGTCATATCTGTAAAATACATACTCTGTTCTGCTGCTCCTTTGATTCATTCTAGTGAGTATTTGGATTCTTTCAACCAAATATCTAGAAATGATTTTGGAAAATCTGCCATCGCATAAAATCAATCTAATGTTTAAAAAAGAAGAAGAAATCGAGATTCCTGAGTTATTGTAAAGAATCATTGCTAGCAATGCAACATAAATATGGCAACTTCGGATAAAATGCAATCTTCAAAATCGTTTCGCTAAAGTTAATTAAAGTAGCTCGTACTGATTTAGACAAGTCTAATTACGCAATCATTAATGGATATTTGGCGAAGTGGCCTAGCAGATCAAATAAAGGATGAGACCACTTTCATGCTAAGAAACGTGATAGAATTTCGGTAATTTTTTTATTAAATGCGAAGTATAGTAAAAAACTATTTAATTTAAAATATCGCACATACATTAAAGTATAAATTTGTGGTAATTTTACTCTATATAATAATAATTGGGGTCTTGACAGCTGATATGTGGAAGTACCTCGAATAAAAGAGGCTAAACGTTGGATGAGATGATTCATTGTATATTTAATTTAGAGCAATGAGATAAATTACATTAGTTTTCAGTCCAAGAGCTAGTGAAACGCAATGCTATTTAAAAAAAAATACGCACTTTTAGTGAAATATCATTAATACAAAATAAAATTTAAATTTCCAATCAAAAATTTCGTTGCTTAAAAATACACAAGCAGGCAGATACACTATGACGCAAAAGTTTAGACAATGAAGAAATTCTTACATACTTTGAAAAATATTTATTCAATTTTCAAATCACTGCTTGAAATTAATGTGCTGTACATATAAACAATATTTATAACAAAGAAAAGTGGAATTGTGCATATTGCAATAAATTAACTGGTAACAAAAATAAACTGCTGTCTCAAAAGTTTAGACACAAATTAAATAAAATCGAAATAAACAATTTTTAAAACCTGGTTGCGCATCCATGCTTATGTATTACGTCATATACACGAGATTGCATGGAAGAAACTAAATCTTGCATAGTTTGTGGATCGATATCGTACCATGCATTCTCAATAGATGTCTTAAGTTCCTTTTCAGAAGAGTATTGTCTAGCGTTGCTATAAACTTTGCGACACATGATGCTCCAAAGGTTTTCTATAGGGTTAAGATCTGGGCTACATGCTGGCCAGTCGAGAACTCTTATATTATGGGAATTAAACCAAGATTTTGAATGTTTTGCAGTGTGAATTGAAGCATTGTCTTGCTGAAATTCCCACTGAGGACCCCCTAGAAGCTCAGCAAATGGCAGTAGGTTTTCTTCTAATGTCTGTATATAACGCTGTGAAGTTTGACGATCACTGGTGAAGGTCAGAGATACTTGTCCATTATAGCAAAAGGCTGCCCAAACCATCACCGAGCCCCCTCCTTGTCTGCGACTAAAAAAACGTCGAGGTTCCTTCCGCAAGTCATGCCAATACGATAAACAACCATCTGGACCATCCAGATTCCACTTTTTTTCATCGCTAAATATGACTGACTGCCATTTCTCTCCATATGACATATGCTTTCGAGCCCACATAAGTCTTTGTAACTTATGATGTGGTTTCAGAGCTGGTTTCTTCTGCATTTTGCTATAAACGATTGTTCCTTTTTCCAAAATTCGTCTACGAATCGTATCCTTTGATACAGAGAGTCCCGATGAGCTTTGAACTCCACGTACGCCCATTTGTTGAGTACTCGCTAGTCTTTGTATCAGGCGATCCTCTCGTACATTTGTCACACGTGGCCTCCCAGACCAACATTTTGCTTTATATTCGGAACCACTCGATAAAACTCGATAAATAGATTTTTTTGACCTATTAATAATAGCAGAAATTTCAGAAACGCTCTTCCCTTCACCTTTCAACTGCCAAATCCTTGAAACCTCATTCACTTGAATTTCTTTAGCTCTCGGCATGTCGACTATGAAGCGCAATCGTTTGCAGAACTTAAGTACTCCAAATTTGTGACATCATCGATTCTAAATTTGCATATGCCAGCGAATATTCAAAGAAATTTAGAATAGTGTCTAAACTTTTGCGACAAGCACATTTGAATTTTTATGAAAAAAATTAGTATTATAGCAAATAAAACGACTGTCTTTTGTACATAGCATTTTAAATCAGTTTTTGAATATATTTACAGGTTTTTGTAATTCTGACGTCATAATTCTACATTTTAAAGCTGAATGACGTCATTGTCTAAACTTTTGCGTCATAGTGTATCAATATTTTAATAACATGCAACGTATTTCGCATAAAAAAATGACAATTATTTTTTTAAAAGATCGAGTTGTTTCGTAATTAAATAGATATTTGAACAAAAATAGTGGTATTAACCTTTATGAAAGCATGCACTGGGATATTAAATCAATTTCACTGTTTACACACATTTATTATTGATATTAAATTCATTTTCATATGTTTTATAGATTTTTCTTTTATTTCAATTAGTTAACTTCAACGAACTGGAGTATGAATCGCAGTATATGGCTTTAAAAATTGAACCATCAAATACTACTAAGAAAGTACAGAAGAAATATGGTAAAGCAATTCACGATGAGATGATTATTCACGAAATCAATGAAGATGTAAAAGTACACCATATTCCTCCACGTTTGCAAGACAATTCAAAGGAGAAAGAGTTTTTAACATCCGGTGATGGAGTTGTAAGTCAAAAGTTTTGTGAAAATATTACATTGAAAGAAGAAGAAATCTCCAAATCTAAAAGAAATGAAAGAGATTCTAAAAACCATATGATGGGTGACATTGTACAAGAAGAAATAGAAATCAAAAACAAAGACAATTCTTTATTTTCATTTAAATATACAGATTTAAATTATACAGAATTCTCCTCATCAGGGATACAGAGTTCAAAGTCAGAAAATATACAAATAGTTAAACCTGACTCACGTAAAAAAGATTATCCAAAGAGTGATTTAAGAAACATTACAGATGAAAGGAAAGTGTTTTCAAAACACGATAAAGCTCGTTTCCAACATCCAGACATTCATCTCCTAGAAACGGTCTCTAATGATACAAATCTCGCTGAAAAAAATGATGGTGTAATAACCAGTGAAAATGAAAAGCATTTGGATAAAAATATTTCGGAACACAAAACAGGATGCATTTTAACTACGAAAGGGATCTTTCGAAGAGTGATTAATTGGGTTTTAGATGAAAATTTCTATACTGGAGTAATGCAAAGCGAAAGTTACATCAACAAGCTTTCCAAAGCTATAACAGGTTAATAAACAATGAAGAAACTTAGTAGATCAATAAAAGAAAAAAAAAGCAGTTTTAAAAGAACATTTATCGAGAATATCAATTCAAAATATTTTAAATTCATACATTTTTAAAAAGTCAGTTTTCTTTTTTTATAGTTTTCTTACTTTATTTTATCCATGTTTTTAAAAATAATTTTACCTTAATTATATTGACTAAAAAAATCCTTTTTTTTCATTTTAACTCCCCTTTGACTCTTCAAGTTCCCATTCGCGATGCTTGGAGTCAGTGTGGTAAAATATTCAAAAATGCAATTAGGGCCAGTATGCTCTTTGTTGATTTTGCCGATCAAGAGATTATTTGCATTAGAGTGATATTTGAAGTATCTCTCTCCCTCTCTCCAGCTCTTGTTTCGCCTCTCTTTTTCTTCCTCTTCCACCCATTCTCGCCGATCTCCATTTCCTCATCACTTCTTCGCCCTTAATGCCCTATTTGTCTCTCTCTGACATCTTCTTCCTTCTCTCGCCCTGCACTCTCTTCTTCCGCTCCCGTTCTCTCGCCTCTCTCCTACCCCTTGCCTCTTCTCTCTCCCACAGACCTTCTGCTGCTTGCTTCACTGTTTTTTTTTCTCTCCTTTATTTTTTTTTAAATTTAGTTAATTATTTTGTAATTAAGTAGTTTAGTTTTTAAGTAAATAGTGTTTAAGATTTTAAGTGGGTGGCAGATTGACAGTGGGAAGGAGCTAGGAAAAGAGGGAATGAGAGAACGGGAACAGGAGAAGAGAGTGCAGGGAGAGATAAGGAATAGGGAGAAAGGAGGAGTGACAAGAGCAAGAGATATTTGGAGGATGGGGGAAATGAGATCAGTGAGAACGGGTAAAGGAAAGAGAAGAAGGTAGACGAAATGGAAGCTAGCGAGAAAGAGAAAGTTACTTCACTTATCGTTCAAATGTAGAACATCATTAGATATGAGGCGAATTTGCTGAAATGAGAATTAGGTTTATGCCCTGAAGAAAAAACTTATTTTAAATATTAAGAAAAATATGTTTTAATGAAAACCCGTAAATTAATTTCTAAATAAAATAATATGAAAGTCTGTTAATGTTCTTTTTAAAACTGCCTTCCTATATAAAATAAACTCAAAAGAAAAGTAGAAAAGAAACAGAAAAAGAAATGAAAAGAAGTAGATATATAACATTGAGCATAGAAAAGAAACCAGTAGTAAAAAAACAAAGAAAATGATAGAAAAGAGAGAAATTAGTACATAAGAAATGCAGATAAGCAGAAAAGATATCATGTTTTACAAAGACTCCTCACAAGAGATAAAAGTTTAATGACTAGTATGGCATCATAACCTGTTATTATGTGAATGACGATGTTTAGTATGAAAACAGTTAAATGGAAATTATCGAAGAAATTATCATTGTGTACATTTAAAATGAATATGTTTGTAATCACGCTAGTTTCATGTTTCATCAAAGTTCTCTGTCAAGTTCATTAATAAAAATACCAAAGTGCATATGTTGTTTCCTTTTTTTTCTAATAATATTCACCTAAAATATATATTTTTTAAACACAGGTTTCGTTAAGCATTTAATATTGTTTTTTTTTTTTTCAATAAACAGTAAAATATGTGAAAAGGACGTTTGTGTATAATGCAATCTTATTTCAAAAAGATATTTCCCAGGGTTCCAACGGAAGGGATACAATTACCCTTCGCAAGTGATAATTTGTATAAAACGGAAATTTACCCGGTCTCTAGCATTTCCGTTTTAACAGTTTTATTCAACTTGATTACAATCCTTAAGCACCGTAATAAGGTGAATAATCTTAAATTAATAAAATGGAAATTTTTAAGTTTGGATCCTAGTTATTAAATATCCAAACAAAAAATACATATAAATTTTATGCTGAAAAATACTGTAGAATCTAGCGTCTATAGTCTTCAAAATAAGATGCCGCAAGCTGTGTGTAAATGCAATAATTAGATCAAACTATAGAAAAAAGCTTATCATATTGCTCTCTCTACTGTTTTCTAAAGAGTGTTTAAAATTTTAGAATCATTTTCAAAGAACCTGCTATGTGTACAAGTAATTTTTGAAGCATTTTAATAGTACATCTTAAAAGCATGGATGTAAGTAATTGAAAAAATTTCTATGGATACAAAACTGAAATAATTTCATGTTCTAAATGTGAATTCTGCAGCAAATTATTTTTAGGAACTACAAACCTTTAGTGTCAACTAGACCCGTACATATCCCGAAACAAAAAGTTGATTCTCACACGATGCAAACTACGAATCGGGTGCTCGTAGAACTGTTTTAATTTACTCAAAATTCAAGATGAGTAGACACTTGTTGCAAAAGTATAAAATTGTCCAAATTCTACGAATTAAAAAAGAAAATTAAAGAAACGAAATAGAAAAAAAAAACAAACCATCAGATTGATACATTGCGGTGTGTGTGTGGGGGGGGGGGGGGGATTCAGAATGTTCGTTAAAAAGGTGTATGTGGGCATACATAAAACAACATGTAAAACAAATTGTACAACATTCTTTGTTGGAAGCGTGTTAAAGATATCCCAGCGGATCTGCCAAAAGTCAGAAAATATCTGGGCTTATGCCGGCTCGAAGATATTGAAACGGGCATAGCCGGATAAGCACTGCAAACATTCCTTTTAATCAAATTTCCTGATTCTTTTCCCAGACATAGCTACATATCTGGCAATATATTTCCCCTATTATCGCCCTATAAATATTGGTATTTAATGAGATAAAAATGTTTCTTCGATTTGTTTTAAAAAACGGATTTTCTCAAAAACTGCTGCACGCAATTTCATGCCATTAATTGAGGATATATAGATACGAACGATGCATAACTGGTATTTTTTGTATAATTTTCTGTTCATAAAAACTGTGTGAAATAGCGAAATAAAAATTAAAAAAATAAAAATAATATCTTATGGTTATCCGAAAATTAACATTTTCTTGTAAAAAATTCCCCATATGTGCCCGTATATTCTATATAAATGCCGAAAGTTCGCGTTGGGTACTACATATAAATATTTACAAAAATGTATATTAAAATTATTGAAATTCATTTTAAGGCACTATTTTGGGTGGAGCTCCTCAACTTCCACACCCGAAGACTTTTTGGAATAAACAGTTACAGAATTGCTGTATTTTAAATTTTAATGAACACATGAGCAACATTCTCAACACTGTCGATATCAAAATGAACATGATGTTGAAAAACATGGCTTATGTGCTTAATGGAATCTAAAATACATCAGTTGACATACTGCCTGCAGACTTTGTTCCAAAAATTCTTCGGATGTTGAAGTTAATTAGCTCCGCCTCTAATAACGCCTTGAAATGAATTTCCATAATTTTAATATTCATTTTTGTAAAAATTTATATATAGTACCCAACGCAAACTTTCGGCATTTATACATAATATACGGGCACATATGGAGAATGTTTTACAAGAAAATGGTAATTTTCGGATAACCATAAGATATGATTTCTATTTTTTGGAATTTTTAATTCGCTGTTTCACACAGTTTTTATAAACAGAAAATTATACAAAATTTACCAGTTATGCATCTTTGGTATTTATATATCCTCAGTTAATCGCATGCAATTTCGCGCAGCAGTTTTTGAGAAAATCCGATTTTTAAAAAATCGAAAAAAAAACATTTTTATCTCATTAAATATCAATATTTATAGGGTGATAATAGGGAAAATGTATTGTCAGACATGTAGCTACATCTGCGAAAAAAATCAGAAAAATTGATTGAAAGTCATGTTTCCAATGCTTATCCGGCTATGCCCTTTCTTTTGAGGGGCTCCGGCGACGGACCGAATTTCAGCTGTGTGTAGCTTGAAATCAAATTTATTACAGTGTGCAATTTTTTTTCACATTACACATTCCTTTCAAACATCCTCTTTTTTTTCTTTCAAATATAAAAACAGAAAAGGAAAAAATACAGAAATACGACTTAGTTTACTTTAATAAAGGTTCTTTTGAAGTTTAGGAGACTTTCACTAAATTCTAATTTTTTGTGGATTGAAATATAAGTATGTTGAACTTGTCTAGCCACGTTGAATGGATTTTTTTGCTGTTCAATTTAATGCAGTATATTTATGGAGATTTGGTTTTGTTTAAGTGAACTTGATGAATTGAAAGTAAATTCACATTCACTTCGCATTCGCATTGCTCATTGAAAATACCTTGTTTTAGTTTATAAACTGCTACTTCTTAAATGTTTTAAAAGCTTAAGTGTTCATTTATGAAACCTACTACAACTGTGTAATCATAAGATAATTTGACAAAAACTAAAATTGAAATATGAAAACTGTGTAAAATTAGATGTAATTATAGTAATTTAGATACAGAATTAATGTAATCCAGGCGAGTAATATTAAAGAAAAAAGAGCTACTCAAAGTATAGTTTACAACTTCAAGAGACAATTTTACTTTCCTAAAGGATTATAATCAGGATTTGTCTGTGTGCTTGTGTGAGTGAATAAGATCCCAAACTTTACGTTCGATGGAGGTCCCGTTTGATGAATATACCTTAAACCACTGTCGTAAAAGCTGTATGGATTTGAGTACCTAACACCACTAGGCAAAAACAAAAACTTTTTTTTTGCTTCTTTAAAGAGAACAGACCCTCTTTATTAATTTGGGGTGGAGTAAAATGAATATGACCCCAGTTTTGTTTTTATTATTATTAGCCTCGGTATTTAAGAACAGCTTACTGCTATACGAACTTAAATCGTAAAAACCTGTATGTTTTTATTATGATGTATGTAAATGAGGTTTTTCTGTCTGTAATCTATATTCAAGTTTTACCGATTTTGGGTATTTAAAATCGTTTATGGCCTTTAAATTTTGTTATTAGTTTCAATTTTGTAAGACTTAGTACAATTGATATGCGAATTTATGTAGTAAAATCTATGATCGTAAGAAACTGACAGAAGTAGCATTACTTTTAATCCACTAAATGTACAGATTAATTATCAATAATTTATAATTATAATTTATGATATATATTAACTTGTAATACTACCTTTTAAAAATACGTAAAAATCGTCCATAGTTTTTCATTGAAATTTCAATATATTTCATAACCACTTTTCTAACTCAGTATTTTAAATGTCACATTCGTTTTCCCCATGCCCAAATTATATAGAAACAACTATTTTCATATAAGAAGCAGTTTCATTGTTATCTAGTGCACTTAATCCATTATTCAAGCACCGTTTTTCAACCGATTTAAAAGTAAAATTTCCAATAAAATGTAACAGGGTACAGCACGGAGACAACTAAATAGAGACTTGTCTCTAGTTTGAAAACGCGATATTCAGCGACCAAATCCAGATTTGATTAAGAGTTAAAAGTTAAAATAAGTACATTTGCATAAAAAATTTTTTCTCCTATTTTCAGAATAATTTTTGAAATGTCAACATCATGAAAATACAGAATTTACCATTTTCACAATGTTAAGCAGAGTTTCTAATATCTTTATTTCATGAAATATTACATTTATAGATAAAGGTTGAAATGCATCATTAAAAAAAAATCATAACAAGATAACTTGAATCTCTATTTTTTCAATGCGCTATAAAATTTTTGGTTATACATATATTAAAATAAATAAATAAAAATGTAAATAATTTTTTGCTTTTTTTACAAAATAAAAACAAAGAAATAAATTTAACATGGAATTTATATAATTTACATTTTACGTAAAGCAATTTATATTTGTGTTCATACAACTAATTATATCCATTGAGAGAAAAGTAAGGAATGTAGCGTGTATTTTTTATCAGCATAAATAAACAAGAAATAATTAATCATGCTTCAAGCATAGATTATAAAGCACTTTCCAATACATTCAGAATAATGTAACAAAACTGCACCGTTTAAAAAAAATTAAACATTGCTTCTAATTCAACTATATTGAAACGCGTAACACATTTCAAAACCCAAATTCAGCTGTTCCCATCTAAAATCGGAAAATTATCTGAATTTTTTCACCAGCTTTGTATATGATGTATAGATTTTTATTTATTAACTACATGCATGCCAAAATTCGTTCACTTAAGAAATACATATACTTCAGTTGAAAATTCCCCTTCAGCAATTTCCTCTAATAAGGAGATTGGTACGTGAATTCTTTTCTACAAGCCTGTATATAAGGTATAGAAAAAATATATAACGAGTAACATGCAAAATATTAATTAACTTTAAAAGCGCATACCGAATTTTAAACCATACACTCTAGCAATTATTACTCAAGGACATTACTGTAACCGATTTATTTTGTGTGCCCCTGTAAATGAAGAAAATTCGCTATGAACGCCCTGTTATAACGGAATCGTAATTTCGGTGATTTATATCAATTTCAATGCATTTGAAATAGCGTAATTCCAATAAAATAGTATGCAAACGATTTTTCCTCATATACCATAATGTAATGGAATACTTTTAAGTTGGCACTGTAAATGAACTGCTAATCCTACATACTTCATAAAGAATACCAAACATGCTTTAGTGACCCTATATAACCTTTTTCAATTGCATGAAAGTCCCAGTATATTTACGGGAGTCAGAGCGTAGGCAGACGGACAGACAAACCCGATGCCTAAACACTTTTCAACAATGTTGGAAAGTGTTAAAAAATTACATACAATTTAAATGCATTAAACTATGAGAAGAAAAGAAAATAGAAAGAAATAAAGAAAAGTAAAAACGTAATATGTTGCAGCACCAAATGCTTTCTTATGGAAAACGATTCTGGCAACGCTGCTCTACAGGTTTTGCTTTTATTTATCATACATTCATTTCTGAATATCGCATGTTTTCAAAAATTACATCATCTATTTTCTTAAAGATAATGTTCAAATATTATTTGAATGAATATTCAATAGAAAATTCTTTTAAAACCTCAGTTTTGTTTAATTAAAAAATAGTTTTTATTTCAAGAATAATACAATCGCGAATTTCATAAAAATTGTATAGTTATATACAATATCTAAAGACTAGTGGCAGAGTTACAAAAATTGGCGATTGGTTGCTAATTATGTCTGGGAGGAAGTTACACAGAAAATGTGTAGTTTCTCTCTCCTTTTTTCCTTCAATTAAACTTTCATTATTTTGTCTACTTTTAAGTGAAACCACCATGACTTTAATATATTTTAAAAGGCATAGCATTAAAGTGTGAAAAAAAAATTCTTGCGCGAACTCGCCTTTTCTAACAAAAGATATTTGATTGTGAACCTCATTACGAAAGTTTATCCTTAAGATCAGATAACCATAAGATTCCATAAACCTAACTCTAAACTGAAATACTTCAGCAAAAATACACGTTTTCCTTTAATATGATGATCACAGTTTTTTTTTACATTTTATGTCAGAATTTTTATTATTTATTATTATTATCAGGGCTTAATTTGCGCCGGAGCCCACCGGAGCCCGGCTCCGGTACTTCTCTGTTTTTAGTAAATATTTCAATATTGGTCGGAATTCACCGGAGCTCATAAATATAGGGCTCCGGAGCCCAGTGCAATAGCGTTTCCGAAATACCAAAGCTTAAATTACTTTTTCCTTTCCTTTTCATCTCCTAGCTTTTGCATTCTTTTTTACCAATACATTTATATGTGACGTAATGTCTCGTACACGTAGGAGATGGAGATAAAACGGACTCAATTTTTATATCAGTTTTTGGGCTTGGACTGACTCGAGCTTAATCTGTACAATTAAAATTTTATTTATTCATGTATAGAAAAAAAAACCTTTCCTCCTTTAAAATTACGTATTATATTCTATTTCAAATCATTTTAATGCTATTTTGATCATAATGACGGGGAAACAGAAATCGTGTTTCTCTATTTCAAATTTATGTCGGCAACGACGTGTTGATACGGTGCCACTCAAGAGAACTGAACGATGGATTTGCTTTCAGTTCGAGACAGTAAGGATAAAATCACGTGAGTGATTTTTCTATTTATTTTGTATCATGAACGGTACCCATGCTAAGGCTCTCTGTTCTGCACTTTCATTTGAAAATAGATATAATTACCATGTATTGTTATTCTGATAGAAAGCAATCGAGCAGTGTTTCCCCTTTTTATATAAAATTA
Source organism: Maratus speciosus (assembly GCA_963932465.1). Taxonomy (NCBI): domain Eukaryota; kingdom Metazoa; phylum Arthropoda; class Arachnida; order Araneae; family Salticidae; genus Maratus; species Maratus speciosus. The sequence continues at coordinate 155,167,018 of OZ010793.1, read as the reverse complement.
TCGACTCTTTCTGATAACAGTGTCAAATTTTTAATTTAATCTGTTTTTCTGGGATCACCACAGAAGATTGGTATGTGGAAGGAATCGATTATATTTTAAGATATGCACCTTTTACAGGAAATTGTAAAACATTATTCCATTCTTCAGCATATAAATATTAATTTCTGTAAATTTCATTCATTTTTTCTTAAAAAATGCATATCTGCAAACTCTTCCTTTTTTTGTATTAACAATATTTCCTAATCATAATCCTTACCATATTTGATAGCAGAATTCTGGAATTAGTTAACTTTAAAATTAGGCAAATAGGAAATTCAGAAGGAGTGATAACTAAAAAGTGGAATAGTTTACAGCTAAATATATGCTGATAGATATATTTAAAATTTTTATTTTGCTAAAGAAAAAAAAGTGCTTTTAATTTTGCAAATAATGTACGAAATATAAATATGCAGGTTGGAATGACAGGGGGACGGTACGGTTGTTGTACCGGTACCGTGGAATATTAGGGCTCCGGTACTTTTTTTGATAGAAATTAAGCCCTGATTATTAGTATACAATGTTTATTATTGTTATTATTATTATCGAAATTACTGTTACACTTTCACAACTTTGCTTATGAAGCCATTTACCTTTAAACAGTTAAACATTTTCTTTAAATTAAAAAAAAGCGTAATAACAAATAGTAAATAATTTCCTGACTACCCGTATGACAACCTATTAGACAATTAGCCTATTCAAAGCAAAAAGAATATTTTCATTAAATTAAGAAATTAAACTATACACTTCTATAAAAGAGACGGAAATCTAAAGGATAAACATGTGTAAAATAGCATTTATAAAATGATAACAAATACTATCAATTATAAAAAATAAAAAATAAAGATTATTGACATACATTTGTTTTATTGGGCAGTGTCTGTTTCATTAATTCACCTTTACTCATGCCACTTTCATAGCAGCATGTTTTACGACTCAGTTCATATTTGATTGTTGGGTGCATTCAAAGAGGTTTTTTCTTTTTATATTTAAAATAATATCCTACGTTTTTTCTGGTTTCAAGAAAAAAATTTCTCGAACAAATGCATGCTCATGAATGATTAATAATTTTTAATGGTGTTTAAAATGATTATAGATAACAGTATATGCGACTCTGAAATTCATTTTATTTCCTTCTATTTAACTAACCTTGGTCCCTGCTTAAAGATGCTATTTTTTAATGGATTCTTCATTTTCTTTTTTGATAGACTAGAATTGTAAATATATATATATGTACAATGAAACCCCGATTTAACGTTATTCAAGGGACCATAAATTAAAGACGTTAAATGCGGAAAAACGGTAAATAGGGGAAAGGCTAAAACAAAAAACTACAAATAAAGGCTAATTTAGGCAAGATATCTTTTATTTCTTTATTTATAATGATTTAGACATAAGTTTTCTAAATTACTCTTTAAAGATATCGGTAATTTTACTTTGCTTCCTGCAGTTATTTGGTAGATCGCAAATCGTATTCTGGACGTATAGGAGTTTTGTAATTATTTTTCTTGGTCTTCAATATTTCAAAGAATTGCTTACAGTGTTTTCAAAGCTCCAGTTCAAATTTTTGAAAGCTGTCGCAGGAGGAATTCACTGTCACTGAAGGAATTTAGGTTCCTCATCACCATCTACCTCATTATCAGAACTCCTCGAATTTGAGTATCAATTCACTTACAGCCGAAATTCTAATGTCACGATATTTCAATCGCAAGCTAGATAATGTTCCCGATGTCAGCAAAAATAGAACACATCGATTTATTATAATCTTCATTTTCACTCTTCTCATACTCCATCAGCTCTGTCTTCTGGAAAACCACCTTTCGGAAAGGACCTCGAGATACTTTTATCTCACTGTTGATTCAAGATTTTTTTTCAAAAGTTAGTTTCTATAATTTACTTTGAATGATAATATGATCCCCAAAACAAAAGATTAAAATATGCTTATACAATTGGCAGGAAAAATACCATTCACGCGTTTTGTAAATTTAGATGTATAACATGGGCTCTACACTGATTAAGAAACAAAATAATCCTACATTTCTGTCAGCGTATTTCGTCTGACCCAATTACGAAAAATTAAAAAGATTGTTCTTGTCATCCCAGGTTTTTTTGTTTGAGTCATTTCAGTTAGAAAGCTCTTTGCATTCTTGAAAGACCACGTTTTTCCCCCAACAAATAATAATATTCTCTTATCGCTGAATTTGTGCAAAGCAAAACAGTCAACCGCAGTTTGATTAGTTTCCCTTCATGACTGTTTTCACACTTTGCTGCAAAAGTCGTACCAGAAAGAAAATTGCAAAATAACTCTCTCTTGTCAGCATTGAAAATGTATTCACTTGACTAGTTTTGTACCAAAGACTGTGTCATCGACTCCAGCAGACTCGCCACAAATAGATTTGCAGGATAAATCGTTCTTCTTTTTAAAACGGTCTATCCAATCATATGCTGGGTTCGCGCAGGTCCTTGATTTTCCAGACTAAGAAATTCTTCGGTATCAGTGTTTTCTTACAGAAAATATATCCTTAAATAAGGCGAAGTTTTGCGCGTTAAAATTGCATGTATTTTTCTATTAAAAAATACTGATATATGCCCTTCAAAATAACGGTACTCGTACGAACATTGATTTGAAGATGTGCATTCTTGAAGTCTCACTTTAAATGCAATTTCTGGTGCTTAGTCTTTCAAAACAGATGCATTTATAGAAATGTTTGTGGCACGAACTTATATAAACCGTTGGAAAGGGAAGTTTTCCAATTCCACAAGCGGTGACGATTTCACTTTTTTTCTTTTTTTTTTTTTTAGCCTGGTTTTCCATTTTTTTCCAAATTTCTATTCATTAAACCTAGTTACTTTGAAATAGTTCGCATAGTTGAATATGAAATTCTAATTAAACTAGCAAAACCAGCCATTTCCACATTTTTAAGCAAAGAAAATCGCTTTCTTTTTAACGCCACATTCTACCTATACGTTATTGCAAATCTTTAGCCAATTCTATTCTGCTCGGTTCTTGCACGAAAAGCATAACATAATAACATAAAAGGGTATTGGTGCAGACAGAAGAGAAGAGGCCTTTCGAATATTGCACCTCCAGTTGTTAAGAAAGGACAAAGAAAGAGCATCTTCTGAGTTTTACACGTTTTTATAAGAACGTTCTTTTTATTTTTATCACAATTTCCCACTATACGAGGGTTACTCTGAAATTATTCAGATACGCGCAGACGAAAATTTACAAAATAAAAATAACGGTTTAATTTTAAAATACAAAGTATTTTAACACAGCAGACGATTTTTTACTGACTTACTTCAACTTGTTTAGCGTAGAATAAATTTTAAACAAAAGAAAAAATGGAGTTGACGCGAGAACATTTTCGCGCTATGATTTTCTACGATTTTAAAGCAGGATTAAATCAAGAAGAATGCGTTCAACGGTTGAAATTAGCATTTGGTGATGAATCCCCAGCTCGTGCCACTGCATTCAGATGGTTTAAAGAATTTAGCAGAGGTCGCAATTTTCTTCAGGATGAAGAATACGCAGGAAGGTCGCCGTCCGCAGTAATCCCGGATAATGTGTCTGCCATACGAAAAATGTTAATGGATGATAATCGCTGTACCTATCAAGATATACAGAAGGAACTTAACATTGGATCCGCAGCCATACACAAAATTATTCATGAAGAATTGCATATGAAAAAAGTAGTTTACCTTTGGGTTCCCCATAATCTAACTGAACATCAAAAAGAGGAGCGTGTCAGAATCAGTAAAGAAACTCTTAAATTGCTAAATGATGGTGACCACCGCATCATTTCTAAAATTGTAACGGGTGATGAAACGTACATACCGTTTTTTGACATTCCAACACGTCAAGAAAGGAAAGTATGGGTCTTTGAAGATGGTCTCACGCCGACAATGGCGAAAAGACAACGCGCAATGAAAAAAGTGATATATGCCGTTTTCTTCAGAAGTACGGGATAGGTCAAAGCCATCAAGTTGGAAGGACAGAAGACAGTAACAGCAAACTGGTATACCACTAAATGCCTTCCAGAAATTCTACAAGAAGTGAATGTTAGGGGACTAATGCTTCACCATGACATTGCATCTTCACATACAGCCGGATTAACAGTTGAGTTTCTTAAACAAAAACGATTTAAGGTGATAGAACATCAGCCGTATTCACCTGATGTAGCTATGTGTGACTTTTGGTTATTTTTTAATCTAAAAAAGAACTTACGTGGACGTCGTTTTCATTCAGAAGAAGAGATTATCGTGGCTATAAATGCATTTTTTCATCTATTCCAAGAAATGAATGGCTTGAGGCATTTAATCTGTGGAAAAGTCGTCTACAAAAGTGCATTGATGCTGGAGGAGACTATTTGAACACACCTAAAATTTTGTAAGTATAACTTTAAAAACGTAGTTGTATCTCAAAAATTTCAGAGTGACCCTCGTATTAGTAAAATTTTATCCAGTTTTTGCAGCATAAAAAACGTTAAATGCGGGGGGAAATATTTCAAAATGATAACGTTAAATCGGAGATTTTTTTAACATTTTAAGCATAGGAAATTAATCGGGACGAATGGGAAATGATGTTATATGCGGGAAATCGTTAAATACGGGATGCGATATATCGGGTATCACTGTATGTATATATATATATATATGTGGTGCTTCATAAAAGATGGTCAAAACTTTAAGAGCGGATAGTACACATCCAAACAAACATATTTCATCAAATAATGTATAGTCGGAAATAAAACGTAAAGGTGCTGGTGCATTTAGAAACTTAGTCCATGCAAACGTTAAAGCACCGTTCCTGTTGCGATTTATCAGGAGTGAACGACACTAATAGCATGCATATGTAAAATTGGAAAGAAGAAGAACGTGTATGAAAAATTCCGCCTCGTTTAATACATAAAAGCCACTGATCCGAGTGTACAATTGTCAATCGCGGTAGGAACGTATCGGTAGATGATGCCTTCACTAATAGAGAAAAGCCTGATATACAATTTATCGGAACTGCAAATATAAATGGCTCAGAAGCTTTACGATTTTACTGAGAGTGGTTTCCTAACAGCCCCATCGTAAAGAATTTGTGCGCTTGTACCGACAGTTGTGTAGATAGGATACTTTCAAACACGGCCCTTGTACATATGCATATATATATATATATATACATATAGATAGATAGATAGATAGATAGACAGATAGATAGATAGAAAGATAGATAGCTATAAACAAGGAAAAGAACAAAAAATAGCAATTTAACAAATTACAACGACCATTTGGAAAATGATTTTTTCAAAGACTAAAATTTAAGACATAAATATTGCACGGAGTTATCATACATTACGTACGCCATGAATTGAACATTAACACAGCAATTAACAACAGCAACAACAATCGCCTAAGACTCGTCACATTTCCTGAAACTTACGTGTTATCCACCTGAAACTTAAGTATTATCCAAGCATTTCATTGGCTGTTCGGAAAAAGGCTTTTCCATCGTCAGATTTCTTGGAAATCTGACGACCAATTTTAAATGAAATTTCATTCTTAAACTTCTAAACATCCCACAATAATACTTTTTACACCGTCGTATAAAGAAAAAAATGTACTTTTAAATGTAATTTGTTTGAAAGCTGTATCTCAATTTGTTTCTCAGTTATTAATTTTTTTTTGTAGTTTTTATTACTTTTTTGTCAAAGTGGGTACAGAAGTATTCATCTCAGTTAAAAGTAAAAGGAAATTACAGATTACTGTATAGACCAATCAGAAAACGAATAAAATGCGGATTCAACCAATAAAAAGCTTCAGATATGCTTTTGATTTCCTACCCTGACGAGGACAATAACCACTTTTCCAAATGGTTAATAATAGATTATTTTCTGCAATGTTAACATGCTCAGGTGTTGTATTGGTTATAGTCGCGATTTTACACCTGATACGGCACAAACAGCATATTGATATAAATGCAGGCTGCTTTAATTCGCGCGACATCAATCAGTACTACTAAAAATTGAAAATGTCCTCCATATTCAAATTGGAGTCTGAAAAGGTGTTTTTGCATGTTCACAATTTTTTATTGTGCTACGCCTCGTCCACGCCTCGAAGATATTATCTAAAGAAGCGTCCTTTATTTTTTAAATTTTATATTATTGTTCTCATAGCATACAAAATTCTTTATTACCATGACTATAAATCTGGAAGTCTCATGACTTTCCGAGACCTCTCTTTTTTTAATGAGCTTCAAATCTGACGAATTTTGGAATCACCTATTATAAATAACATAATTTAAATGTATACAGAGTACTAGTATAAGGGCATTACGGAGATAAGTAACGTGTTTACAATTTTTTTATAATATAGTTTCTATTATATTATAATATAACAATTAATAATATAATATAATAATTAATAATATAATATAATATAATAATTAATAATATATAATTGTTATATAAATATTTATATTATAATTATTTTATAGTACTAGGGGGCTCTGCCCCCTACGAGCTACGCTCGTCAACCCCCGTTCAGACACCGCAGACTCTAACAGCACGCTAATTTGACCGCCTTTAAAAATATTTCGGAAGATTGAATTATAATTTGAATCTGACAATTATAATCTGACGTAATTTTCACCAAACTTTTCTTTCTCTTTTTAATATTCACGTCAAAATACTTTTGTTAGAAATGAAATATTATGATCATCTTAAAATGTCAATTAAATGTCTCGCGCAATTTTTAAATTAAAACTGTTTTGCAATATTATTTTTTGTTCATTTTACGTATTAAGTGTAATATGACGTAAATTCTCCTATTTAGGACTTCTAACGCATGTTACTGAATTTATTATTTTACAATATTCTTTCTCATTTAAAATTCACGTTTAACTATAGTTTTTATGACGTAATTTTCAATGAGTTCCTGCTTTTTATATTTTTTGTTTATAATAGTCACGTGTAAAATAAATTTTTAATTTGAAGCAAACATTATTGGTTGCGCTTTTTATACAGTTGGCAACAGTTTAAATTAATACAATTTTCTAAAATTTGTAAAAAATATCTCTCGAAATGCTGAAAATTTGAATTTAAAATAGAAATAAAACCTCGAAAAATTATTCAAATTAAAAAACTAACTGCAATCTGCACACCGGGAAATTCTGACGCATAAAATGATCTAAAAATGATTAAATTCCTATGTACAGTTTTTGCTCCTATAAAACTTTTTTAATGGAACGATTTTGTCCAACTTTGGCATTAAATATCTCTTAAAATAATTCTTCGATTTGAAAACTGTCTGCATCAGCGTGTTTATCAAACATTTTTCTATAATACTACCGATTTTCATATTTTTGTATGCAACAGTTTTTTTAATATTAACGAAGAAAGACTTCCGGTCACAAAAAATTCAAAACCGGCGGCGGCGGCGGCGGTGACAGCGGTAGTTACTTCTTTTTAGAATAGAGAGATAAAATGCGTATTAAATATTGATGCAATAATTACGAAATTAAAAAGTTTGATTACATTGCTTTAAAGATACAGTTATATTCATTTTGTACATTATTTCATTCATTAAAATACTTATTACTATTTTTTACATTTTTTATCAGTATGATTTATACTTCATCAATGGACAATTCCTTATCTCTTTTCACTAAACTACTTTATTTTCTGTATATATTGTGTTGTATTCTGTATATATTAATAATGTATGTCATTTGCCCCAACTTCTTTCTCTATTTTAGTACAATAAAGCTTTTAATGAGCCATTCTCACTCAGCTCTTTTTTTATATATTAAGTGATTTAAGCAGTGCCACTTAGGTTATATTAATGGCATTCGGAAAACCTGAAACTTGTCTCATTTATGGAGTGTGCAGCCACTCTTCCCTAAATGGATTACGTATTTCATATTTTATTGTATAATCTCCAGTCAGTTGCTTATATATTTATTTGGCTCCTAAGTATGGCAAATCAGGGTTTATCTTCGTTTTACATTCTTTTTTATTTGCTTCGGGCAACCAACTGACAAATGTGGTATTTTTGCCTTTTATTATTTTAGATTATTATAGCAGACAAACGCTCATTAATGAGATAAGTAATTTAATCCTTTATCTAGTGACAGTACTTATAAATACCATTAAAATAACTTGTCATAAAATTCATTTTATACATCGGTTAGTTGTAATACAGTTTAGAGTGACTTATAGATGCATTAATTTATCTTGTTCCAAAAGCATTATAGGTTACACAAAACAAAACTATTTTTAAAAGGATGATTTCTTTTGCCTTTCCATCTTTTCAGCTTTCTTGGCGTTGGGGGGGGGGGGAGAATTTCAATTCAGAAATATTTCTATTGTAAGAACATTATATTTCTGTCTTTCCTAATTCTACAAAATACTAAGAAAAATATTTAAAATAAAAGATTTGAGTTGGGTTATAAATATTACACAAAGTTCCTATAAATTCAAATTTAATTAATCCTTCTAAATCCTTCAACCTTTCTAAAATTTATTGAGTGATTATGTAAATCTTCTAAGGTAGTTTAAACAATTCACGAAAAATGCTTTAGAAGAAAAAAATTGAATTCATAATTCAGTACATAAAGGTTCAGTACTTACAAATTCAGTACATAATTCAGTACATAAACATAGTCTTATATTTTTCGTTCAGAAATGTTTTTTAAAAGTAATGCAAATGTATTACTAATCATGTTTAAACTTATATATGGGTGGCAGGTATCTAACATTGTTCCATGAGCACATTTAAAGAACCACACGAATTCACATTTATATTTTGTATAAAGTCATTTCATATTTTAAATTAAGGTGACTGAACAAACTATTAAATAATATATTTTTTTAAACTACTAGGGGGCTCGGCCCCCTACGAGCTACGCTCGCCAACCCCCCGTTCAGACACTGCAGTCTCTAAAAGCACGCTAATTTGATCGGCTTTAATTGAATTTTTTTGGAAGATTGAATTATAATTAAAAAACAAAGACGATCGCCCTATAAACGGGTTTCTGTTCATTTCTCTTTGATTGGGGAATTTTACGGAAAAATCAGCTGCTGTTAAAAGATACAATGGCATTTCAAAATCATCTAATATAAAATGAATTAAGTAAACAGAGTCTTTGTCTCCCGGTATTTTTTAACAAAGCGAAAAGAAAGTCCTTTTAAATAAAACATTTTAAATATATCGTTTTTAATCTGACGTAATTTTCACCAAACTTTTCTTTCCCTTTTTAATATTCACGTGAAAATGTTTTTATTAGAAATGAAATATTATTTGCGCTGTCAAAAAAAAAAAAAAATAGTTGAAAAGTTCATCTCAAAATATCAAGTAAATGTCTCGCGCTATTTTTAAATTTAAACTACTATTTTGCAATATTATGTTTTGTTCATTTTACGTAATAAGTGTAACGTGACGTAAATGTGATGTAATTTCTCCTATTTAAGACTTCTAACGCATGTTAATGAATTTATTACTTTACAATATCCTTTCTCTGTTAAAATTCACGTGTAATTATAGATGAAGTAATTTTCAATAAGTTCCTGCTTTTTATACGTAATTATTTAATTCTAATTTGAAAGTTTTTCTTTTCTGTTTATAATAGTCACGCGTAAATAAATTTTTAATTTGAAGCAAACATTATTGTTTCCGTTGTTTATACAGTTTGGCAACAGGTTAAATTAGTACAATTTTCTGAAATAAGTAAAAAAATATCTCTCGAAATGCTGAAAATTTGAATTTAAAATAGAAATGAAACCTCGAAAAATGAGTCAAATTAAAAAAATTAATTATTTCTGCACACCGGGAAATTATAACGTATAAAATGATCTAAAAAGTATTAAATTCCGATGTATAGTTTTTGCTCCTATAAAACTTTTTTAATGGAACGATTTTGCCCAACTTTAGCATTAAATATCTCTTAAAATAATTCTTCGATTTGAAAACTGTCTACATCAGCGTGTTTATCAAGCATTTCTGTATAATACTACCAATTTTCATATTTTTGTATGCATTATTTTTCTTAATATTAACGAAGAAAGACCTCCGGTCACAAAAAATTCAAAACCGGCGGCGGCGGCGGCGGTGACAGCGGGAGTTACTTTTTTTTAGAATAGAGAGAGAGAGATTAGCTTTAATCAAAAACGAAATCGCAAAACGGAAAGTCCAAGGGATAGCTGAATATTCCACATTACGATACAAAGTACCTCATCAACAAACGTAAAACCAACCTGCAAAGCAAAATGTTAATGATCATTTTATGATTTAGTGAGTCCAAGACTCAACTTTAAAATTATGCACTGAGTAGTTGAGAAAATTAGGGTGTAAAAAATGCATCTCGCAAAAAATTTCAAATGGCCCCGCACCGGAAACTGGGTCCCCAAGGTTTTAACTGGAATGTAGAAACGGCCGAATAACTAAATGGAAAAAAAAGGTTCCAAAAATAATATCGGATTAAGAGGGGGTGGGGCAGATATTAACGATTTGTTGTGCAAAACCTTCAAGAGCCATGTACCGGGTCTCAAAGGACCAGGACCTTAACTGGAATGTAGTTGGGTATAAAGTTATTTTTTAGTAGTTTTTAAAGTAATCGGAGAACGCTAGAACTATGCTAAAGAAAAATGCAAGAGATTTGGATCATTTTCAAAGAAGCTGCACCAGGCCACAAGAAGGCGATAAATATTCAAAATTAGTGGTAGCTGAGGTCTGGAGAATTTTTTTTTGTCGTTCATGTAGTAGCTGGAGGACTTAAGAAGTTGTTAGAAAAGAAAGCTAGTGAATCGGATCATTTTTAAGGGAGTGATAATAGGAGGTCCAAAACGGGCAAACTGATAGTTAAGACCAGATCCCAAACATGATATCATGTTAAAATGTCTGAATATTTAGCATTTTAGGCCTTGAATTAGTCAAAATTAAGCATAGGGTATTAATGAATCATTAGAATATTATTTTAAAGAAATGCGCAAAAAATATCTAAATGTTTAAAAAAGAGCCCTACGGACCGGATAAAAATATGAGGGTACTGGTCCGGAGAGAAGAGTCCAAGACTCAACTTTAAAATTATGCACTAAGAAGGTGAGAGAATTAGGAGGTGAAAAAGGTATGTTGCATAAAAAATTCAAGGGTCTTCGAACAAGGTCCTAAGTATCCTATAAATCTCGGGGTCTTAACTGGAAAGTAAAAAATGAGAATAACTAAATGAAAAAAAGCATCCCAAAAATCAAGATCGGATTAAAAAAAGCAATTTTTAACAATTTAGGGCGCAAAATCTTCAGGGGGTCCCTGTACCGGGCCCCAAGTGTCTATGTTCTGAACTGGAATTTGGTTTAAAAATACATTTTTGAGTAGTTTATAAAATAGCCGGAATACGCTACAACTATATTTCAAAAATTGGAAGGGATTCGGAACATTTTTAAATAAGCTGTAACAAGAGCCAAAAGAAGGTGATTAATATTCAAATTTGGTGGAAGCTAAAGTCTGAAAAATTTTTTGTCCTTCATGTAACAGCTGGGGTGAATTATGAAGTTGTTTTGAAAAAACTTATTAAATCGGACCATTATTTAGGGAGCTATAATATGGCGCCCAAAAGAGGCCAACTGTTATTTGAGAACAGGACATAGATAGTTGAGATATTTTAACATGAAAACATGTTAAAATATCTCAATACTTAGCGCTTTAGATCTTCAATTATTCAAAATTAAGCATAGGGAATGAATTATTCATTAGAATAATATTTTAAAGAAAAACACAAAATTTGGATAAATGCTTAAACAAGGGACCTAGGGCCCCAATAAAAACTTGAGGATATTGGTCAAGGGGGAAAGGTGCAAGACTTCACTTTAAAATTATACTCTGAGAAGGTGAGAAAATTAGAAGGTAAAAAATGTATGGCGCACAAATATTTAAAGTGGACCTGGACCCGACCCTGGTGGGGCCTAGGGTCTTAACTGGAATGTAGAAACGGGAGAATAAATGGAAAAATGATGCCAAATGTGATAATAAGATTAAAAAGAACCAATTTATTAGCAGTTTAAGGCGCAAAAACGTCAAGAGACTTTGTACCGGACCACAGGGGGCAAAAGTATTAACTGGTACCTAGAAATGGTGAAATAACTAAATTGTGAATTGGCCCCAAAAACGAAGAAGATCGAATAAATGGTAGCAAGTTATTACCAATTTAGGGAATAAAAACTTAAAGGGGTTCATGGGGTTCGGCCCTTAAAAAATTTAAAAATTGAGCCTCTGGTGAATCAGGACCTGTCTTGGAGTATCCTCACTTCACTTTTTAGACTTCTACGTGCGGTAGATTTGGCTAGCCATCGCACACACACACACAAGCAGGCACGCAGAACGAAACTTTCTTTTATTAGTATAGATAGTAAAACAGAAATGAAATACACTGTACACAGTTTTTCTCCCGTAGATTATATTGTAACGGAATTATTTTGTGTGTCCCTGTAAATGAATCGTAAATGCTTTGCACCCCATATTATTTTGAATCCATCAACGGTGCACCACATTAATACTTATCAGTCTTATTATGTTTCAAATTGTCTTACATCATTAAAATGAACTGAAAACTTTTTTTCCCCATAAGCGTAATGTAACGAATAATTTTTGACCGTCCCTGTAAATGAAATAAAAATGCTATGCACTTGATTTTCAGTACCCACCGTGCTATAACGAGTATCAAAAATGTAAAAAAAAAATTAGGGCATTCCGAGCATATTCACGTGAGTTAGAGCTCGGACAGTCAGCCAGACGTACAGGCGGATAGACAAACCGAAGTCATAAACACTTTTCAACTGTATTGTAAAATGTTAAAAGTGAAAGATGCATACGAGTTAGAAAAAAACTCAAGACTCGCAACTGAAAAATGTATTAGTTGAGTTTGCCATCAGCTAGCTAAAGCAAATAACTTAAGGGATCTTTTTTAGGGAGATTTCGTAAGAAATACTACCTATTACGTTCTCCCCTATGTTGAAATTTCTGAAACTTGTTTGCAGATCTAAGCTGATCATGACACCTAGAACCCATAACCACCCACATTTCAAAACTTTATCTATCTGTCTATCTACCTATATACAGTGTGTTTCAGCGTAGTGGTTAAAAATTTTCAAGGGAGTTAGACTACACCAAGACCAAACTTTGGCACGTTCGGCATCTCTAAACTTTTATAGTAATCATTGCGATTCGAGAAGTCGACTTTTTCTTTAAATATTAATGGTATCCGACGTGCCACAGTTGGCCACCCCTGACCTAGACGATGCGAAATGACATAGCAATGCGTGGTCTGAAACGTTTTCCTGGCGCGATAGTGACGACACAAAGCACAAGAAAGGAAGGACACGAACAGGGTGCGAAAACATGTTTATTATTCCTAGTACAGCAAAAAAACTACGAAATAAGAACAAAAAGATGGACAAAGATCGTCATCAAAGAAGGTGTTCGAAATTACGACCCCTGGCCGTGATGCAGACGTCACATCTCCTGACGCATAGAAGATCTGACGCTCTGAAAAATGCCGGGCATGTCCCAAACATCCCCAGCAACTGCCATGTTGCGTGCAACAAGTTCCTCAGCAATGCCCCAGCATTTCTGCGTTACTAAGAATTATAAACATGTTTTCTCACCCTGTTTGTGTCCTTCCTTTCTTGTGTTTTGTGTCGTTACTATAGCGCCAGGAAAGCGTTTCCGACCATGGATTGGTATGGGATTTCCCATCGTATACGTGTACTCTATCTTTCCTGAAACGTTGTAACCACTGTGCTGAAACACCCTGTATATCACTTATTTATGGACAGGATAACTTCTATAATTCTACACAAATCTCTTCCAAACTAATACGTAAAATCAAGGGGCAGAAAATCTCGGTCAAGGTTGTTAATGGGCAAAATCGGACCAAGGGGGTGGAAATCGGGAGGCGTTTTTTAAAAACAAAAAAAACATAACTTTTTAATACATCTCAAATCAGTTTAAAGTCATTATTACTTCTAGGAAAAGGGCCAAAAAATTATGTGTAACAGATTTCTGATATCATTAAAAATGTGGTCAAGGGGAGAAAAAATAGGGTTTTAAAAACAAAAAATCACAATTTCGTTAATTCTTGAGATATGAAATTTATTATAACACTTAAATTTATTATAAAGCTTCTTAATCTTATCTACAAATTTTATATTGCCAAGTTTTTGATAGGACCAACTCCAAGAGAAAAAAAGGTGTGGGGATGAAAAAAACCATAGCATTCATAAGAATTCAAATCCGTTTAAATTTTTTATAAATCTTCTTAATATTATCTGTAACTTTTATGTTGACAAAATTTTGATAGGACCAAGTTTTACAGAAAAAAATAATAAGGGCTGAAGAAAAAAATATCATATCCAAATCCAAAAGTCATCTTTATGACATAAGTTTTAATTTATTTTGTTCGAAAACGCATGAAACTGGAAGGTGTTGTAATAGATAAACTGTGTAACTGAAAGACGTTTTGCGTTTTTTGTAAACACAATAGATGTGTCAGAAAATATGTTGTCCTTTAGAACAGAAATTCCCGACGAAAGCTGAAAAACCAGTGAACGATGGGAGAAAAACGCTTTGTGATAGGCCTGCCAATTTTATACCTTTACGTTTAAAAATATGTACGTCATTGTGTCAGAAAGTATCAGGCTTGTTGAGCAGTTCAGTTGAAAACAGCCTTAACAAGATTCTGATAAAATCAGCTCATACAGAAAAATGAAATAAAAAACTCGTCAAAATAGCCAGATAAAATTATTAAACTGGGTTTATCGTAATCTTGTTTTAGTTTTTGTTGGTGAAATTAAAAGTTAACTTCGAAACCTACCTGTTTCTGTAGGCAGAGCCGACAGGGATTGTTTTTTTATATGTTCTAGGACATTGTTGAGTAAAGTGTGTTTTTCGCCAAAAAAACTAACATCTAGTTCGTGTTTTATTTTCATAAGTATTTCAGTTTTCGTAGGGATAGAGCTGGAGAGTTCGTGATACTGATAAATCTACTGAGTTGGGGGATTTACTAGTTTTTCCTAATACAATATTATTATTATTTTTAACCGAATAAAATTTCTTTTTAAAACCTGTTTGTTTGAACTATTCACTGTGTATAAGTAATAATACTCAATACGCTTATATCTCAAATTTATAGCTTAAAAAATCAATTAATACTTTCGTAATCAGCGAAGTTAAATAAGCTCATTTTTAAAGCTACTTTCTCTACATTAGAATTAATGATCACATTTGTTTCTTTAGACGAACCTCAGAAAAAAAATAAAACAATATCCTCTTCGCTATCTGGGACTCTAATCTTTTCATCAGAAATACTAAACCATTTGAATTTTTTACATTTTGATTTCACTTCTCAATAGCTGAATGTTTTTAGCTTTAAAAGCAAACCAATAAACGACAACACATTTTCTGATTTCCTCATTAATTAAATGTTAATTTCGTCTAAGTTTGGAAAATGCCTTCAAGATGATGTGGTCAAGAAATTGAGAAACTTTCATAAGTATTTAACTTAAATCCTTTACAATAAAATTTTTTGACGCTTTGTATATTATTCACTTGGGTGATTCTAGCGTTTCATCATAGTGATGAAGAAAAAATAAATTATGTCAGATGTTTCTAATTTTTTGTAACAAGACACTAGAAAAGATACTTAATGGGGAAAAAAATAACTGTTAGGCTTAACATTAACCATGCGGGACCATGTGTTCATTCATGCATCTTCATAAAGTGCATACAGAATTTATTTTGTACTAGTAAAAAAGGAATGTAATGTTTGCTTTCTTTAATTGTATCATTTTCGTGATCGTTTAAGTAGATACAACTTAAAAATAAAGCAGTGTCCATTGAATAAAATTTGTAAAAGAGCCGCAGGTCCAGGAGATGTTAAGAAATTCTATAATTAATAGCTTTTTAAATATTTATTAGAATATGGGGATGATTACAATGTGAGTAAATGAGAATTTAGTGAAAAACAATTTCAAATAACATACAAAAAAACTTTTGTCGAGAGAAATTAAATCTACATTCTCTGCTATCAAAATCTCAAGAGTCTAATTTTTTTAACAGTATCACATATTGGGTTGTAATAAATATCCTCTTCCATGTACCACTTAAACTTTCCATTGCCTGTAGGTTCAACAGCCTTTACTTTGACTGATTTGTCTTCAATTTCCAAAAGTTCTCCAAGATAGTCCTCTTTCAATTCCATGCCTCAAAATTATCCAATCGAAATGCTTTAAATGTCTTGTTAAATAAAAAAAATTGTGTGTGTCCCTATTGTTTGTATGTATAATACCAGAATGGAGAATTCTTTGTTGCCGATGTCTTTCGAAACGTAGAGCCTGAATTTCTGCAGTGAATTTACAAATACATTTTTCGCTGAAATCTATATTCAATAAAATATAGTTTTGTGTTGAAGATGACTTTATTGTCTTAATTGCTTCATATATTATATTGTAAACTACACTTCTGCTGTGTACCAGGAATATTTTCAACTTAATAATAAATTTTTTCACAAGTTCTTTTGATGAAATTTCTCCACGAAATTTTTCTTAGTTTCCTTGTTGACTTTTCTTTACATTTTGCATAACAAATAGCATTTTTATACGCTGCTTTGCTTAAAAATACGCTTTTATTTTCATCAAAAGCATTAAATATTCAACAAAAATGTCTTTCATACAAGTTTTTAAAATTAATAGAACAATTCTCTGACATAAGAATCACTCCCTCGCATGAAGAAATGACACTAGTGAAGGACACATATAATGTAAATTATTAGCTTTTAAAATTTGTACTCATAAAGTAAATTAAAAAATCAATATATGTTCTCAAATAATCGCTTCAGGGAAAACTAAACCACCAATTAGTACATTTTTAGAAAATAACATATTTTTATAAATTTAAATGAGGGAATGATATCGCCATCTTAACATTTGCCCAATCTATCTATTAAATTATTCCTTGCACTAATATTTTAACACAATCAAACTGATTGGTAAAGTTATCATACGAATTGAATCAATTCGTATTCCTTGCACACTGAAGTATTTCTCCAGGATGGCATAAAATTGTTTTACAGACAGGTAAGGCCAATGTGCTCAATTTAGAATTCAGTGTAGAATTCACAGAGAATTGTGAATGGTCAAGAAAATAATTATAAAATTTTAATTCGATTTGATTAATTTATGACATCGGATAGCGAAAATTCAGCACTCATAATATAACATTTAATCTACTATTCTAACATGCCGCTTTCATTTCAGTGAATGATAAAATATGAATATCGTCTGAATTCCCATAGAAAATTATCATAACATGAAATAAAATTTTCCATATTTTTCTAACGAATAAACCAAATTTAACCCAAACCTATACATCGAATTCCGGGTATCTCAACCACATTTCTGTCTAATTAAAAAATAATCAGATATGTAACGCGTCAGTTATCTCGAGACAAACAGGTAGCGAACAGATGCATCAATTTTGTTTTAGCATTCAACAATAAAACTCAAATGACTTTAACGAAATTATTTTTAAAATTTTATTTATAAATCTAACATAAATAGCTTCAAAAATCCGAAAGAATATTTCAAAACATATGACAATAAAATGTCATACAAATGTGCACAAAATTGACCTAAACTACAATAAATGATAAAAGATGTGAATTTTCAAAATCTCATTCTAATTTTTTTAAATAAAATGCTATATTGTAGTGTAAATCAAAGAATATATGGCACTTCAACTTCACAATATATAACAAAATATCTAATAAAGTGTTGCATTCCGTTATTTCTTGTTACTGAAGCGTTTTGTGTTTTGCATAGAAATTGTATTTTCAGCAAGCTATGCATATAAAATTGCATGTTAAAAAAGCTATTCCTACAATAAAGAATACAAATATATATAAAGGGACTATCTTCAGATCTGTTTGTTCAAATATTTATTTAAAGATTGTATTTTCGAATGAAGAGTCTGCCTCAAACGTTTAAGCACACAGTAAAATGTGATAATAATTTTGAAAGCCGAAATTTACTTTATAATTTCACAATGTTTGCGTTTTGCAATTTATCAAAGAGTTTTTTCTTTTAAGAATGTTTTAAATCTATTCTTCTTTTTACTTTTTTTTCAAAACATATTTAGTGAAATTATTTTTGTCTTTCTTATCGGTTTTACAAAGAATATGGGAATATATTTTGAAGCTATTTTGTGAAATGCAAACCGAAAAACATGTATTAAAATAGCTCACCTCAAAATCAAGTAAACTTATTGTTAATATTTTGGTGTTACATATAAATGAGAAAAATCCTCATTAAATTTTGCAAAGCAATCCAAATAATTTGTAGCTTATAACTTCATTTTCAATTAAAAGTAAAAAGAAAAAAAAAGAAAAAAATTTTAAAAATAGCTAAACCATCTGGCGCTGACCATGTTAGTCATGAGGATATTACAGTAAAATAAAAAAAATGCAGTAATATGGTGATTACGAAAACGGAGGTCAGAAAAATCAGGAAAAAATCAAGTCATTTTGATACAATCATAGCAAAAGTCCTCGATTTATAAATGAGAATGTGCATTTCCTTGGTGTTTCGGTATAACAAAAAACAAAATATATATAATATAATAAACTCTCAAATAGTGCAGCATTTAACGAAGCTGTGTATCATATGGCATCTACATACACCATGAGATTAGTAATAATAATAAAACTTTTTGTTAGAAAAATGTCGTACGCAAAATATCTAATTAAAAATCAGCAATATTTTTCTTATTCATATAATCTTAAATAATTGCACTCATAGCTGATGTTGGATAAGAAATCTCTAAAGTCTCTGAAATATGCGTTTATAGCAGAATGGCTGGGCTGTATTTTATACTCCTACTTAAAACTGCTGCTCAATATATGTCAAAATGACTGAAAACTTTCGACTCTCCGTTTAAGTAGTTCCCCATTCCCCCATATTTGTTTAATCTTTTAAATCGCTCAAATGTAGGTTTAGCTAATTTTTCAGTAGACTTTTAATGCTGCATTTTACGCAGGTACCTAAAACTACTGCTGAAATATGACGAAACGGCTTAAAACTTCAGATCCCCTGTTAACGCCTTTGGTAGTTGAATTTCTACAATCGCTGAAATATACCTGTGGTATAGTGAAATACAGTAAAACTTTCTATTCCCCATTTAACCCCCTTTTTAGGTGTAATTTCTAAAACTCCTATAATACTTTTTAAACCATTTATTTAGTAGATTTGTTGTGCTAAATTTTAAGCTCCTACATAAACTTCTGCTAAGATGTGTCGAAATGACCTAGTACTTTCGACAAATCATTTAACCCCTTTAGGGGTGAATTTTCAAAAATCTTTTCCTATTGCTTGCCTATGTCATAATAGTAATCTACAGTCCACATTTCGTGTTCCTGACTTTAGTCATTTGATCTCTTCGTTGATGAGTCTCTCTTTATAAAAAAATATTTTGTGTAGTTTTCTTTCATACATTTTTACTTTCTTCTATCTTTAAAAGAAGAAAGTATTGAATTAATGAAAAATCTCGACTTCCGGTTTGTGATGGATTTATTCGTTTCAGAAGGTCCTGAATACTATTTCATGTTTTTTTAGAAAATGTCTGTCTGTCACTCTGTCAATCTGTCTGTCACTCTGTCAGGCTGCATGTGACAAAACTTTTGTGGGCTCTCTACCTCAAGAATTAATACACGGAATTTCACAAAGCTTTAGATTCAGTTAGACCTTGATATAAAATGGTGCTAATTCGTTTTTGGAGTAAATCGCCAAAGAGGTGGCGTTGCTATACTTCATTTTTAACGATTTCCGAAATAGCTATATCTCAAGAACTGATAAACGGATTTTCATAAAACTTCAGATTCAATTATTCCCTGATATAAATTAGTGATATTTAGTTTTTGGTGTAAATCGCAAAACGGGTGGCGCTGCTATGCGGCATTTTCCACGATGTCCGCAATAGCTGTATCTAAAGACCTAGTCCTTGAATATTCATCAAGATTCAGATTCAATTAGTCCCTGGTATAAATTGAATCTAATTAGTTTTTGGTGTAAATCGCCCAACAGTGACGCTGCTATGTGGAATTTTCTGCAATAGCTCTATCTCAAAAACTAATGCACGGATTTTCATCAAACTTCTGATTTAATTAGAAACTAACATAAGTTGTTGATTACTAGATTTTGATGTTAATAATCCAATCGGTGGTGCTGATATACTGCATTCTTCAGGAAGTGTTAACATGTATGTGATAAGAGAAAGTTTTGGGACTGCCGCATCTGACAAGTTTTATTTTATATTCAGTAATTTTTAGAATTGCAAAAGAGCAACATTTAGATATACGGTCATTTAAACTGGAAAATGAAATATTAGACTTTTAAATTTTTATTAAGAATGAAAAGTAATTTATTTCATTTAAAATTGCAGCAAAAAACAAGAACTGTATGGTATTCTTAGAAAAGTGTATATAAATCCAAATAGATTTAAAAAGCGCATTTCAGTAAATTTTGTTTGTTTAAAAATCTGCACACTATTTCTGTGAATCAAATCTCTTCTAACAATGAAGAAAACCATTATTTATAACTTCTACGCGGCAAAAAATTACTATCATACTAATAAATTATTAGTGCATAATCAGTGGATATATGAGTCATTTCAGAAATAACTTTTTCATTCAGAAACGCCAATTGTATACTGGAAATTTGGATATCGATTTTTTTTTTTATGTAATTAGAAATTGTTCGTTATTAAACAATTCGAAAATTACTATAAAAAGTTTCTGGAAATTTTCTGTATTTTTTGGTATAATTTCAGTAAAATAGAGTCCTGAAATTACGCAAGTACTGCAAATGAGGTAAAATGGCGTGAAAATGCTATAGACTTCAACTACAGTAGTAAGGAAGTTAATGAGGAATTGCTTGACAGAGTACTGATTTCAGACACTTATTTGAATGAATTCAAAATTATTAATTTGAATTAGCATCAATCAAATCAATCAAAACACATTTTGTGACACATATTAGTATCTGGAAATTACCCTGAAAGCCGCCTGATAATTAATTACCCCGGTGTTTCTTAAAAGCTACACTTTTTTTTAATTCAAATTTTTCCCCAGATGGACATCCAAATAACGTTATTTCGCTGTTTCCAAAAAGATAACGTACCCTTAGCTTAGTATCGAAAAATTTAGTATTTGTGCTAGAGTTGTCACACCCGAGAAATTGAAATTTGAAATCAGTGAATCAAAAAGTTACAGTAACTTTTTTATAGAATTTAGAAAACCAATTTTCTACAAGACAGAGAGCTGCTAATTACTAAGAAAATACTAATTGAAATAGAAAAATAGTTGATTTAACTAAAATGAAAACTTTTTTGGCCAGATTCCGATTAGTGTGCGAGTATTATTGCTGTATGTTAATTATTCCGCATTCCTCTGTCTGAAAATTATCACAGGCTACGCTATATTATTGGTGAATTCTTTATATTCTTAATCATAAACCTACCGTGATGGATAGAGGATGTTGTTTTTATATTGATATAAATATTATTATAATTAATTTATAAAAGATGACTGCAGTGAACTGTAGAAACTTACTGTTTTACACACTCCTTATATTATTAGTTAAGCATCAGTATTCATAAACAATAATGACCTCTTCAAAACACAGCTACTGCTTTATTTAACCGGAAATTATCGAATGGCTTTAAAACTTAGCACTTTCAAACTTTCCCATGCTCTTCATCAGATGATATTTCATTAACTAATTGTTGTTTATTTATACAAATACATCACTTCGTTTTGAAAATGAGAGAGCCAATAATTATTAGAGTTGAAAGTAGAAGGAGCAGTTTCTCCGCTTGAACTTAATCGTTAATTCTAGTTGAACTTAAGTTCAATCCAAGAAACTGCTACATCTACTTTCAAACCTAATAATTATTGGCTTTCGTATTTTCAAAACGAAGAGACGTATTTGCATAAATAAACAGCAATTAGTTATTGAAAATTTCTCTGATGGAGAGCTTGAGAAAGCTTGAAAGTACTAAGTTTTAAATAAAATGTATATTTTTAATTTGTATTACTTTAATTATTTTAGTCACCTTTTGAGGAAATCAGTGAACTTTTTAAAGTTAATATAATATATTTTATGGCTATTTTAATTTTCATTTTGACATTAAGATAAAAAAAAAAAAAAGCCAAACTAATATTTCAATATTGATCCATAGACAGAATACTCCATTCCTAATTCCTTATTTAAATATTTTAAGGCTGTGTTGTAAAACGAAACAAGTTTCTTATGCAGTTCTAGGTAAGTAATTTGAAATCTAAATATTTTTTATTAGAAATCTTTTAACGTTCTTATTTTTTAATAGCTTGAAAAAAAAAGTTTAATAAATGCGAACTAGATTTATAGGTAGTAAGAAGAATACAGTAGCATCTTCTGGAAGTCATACAACTGGAATAGCGCATAAAAATAGCATACGTAACTTCACATCGTTAAATCAGATTTCAGCGTAATATATTATACAAATATTTTCGAAATATAAAACGCCATATATAAAAAATTTTCACTGTGAGTTTTCAAAATATCAATACAAATGTATGCAGTAAACTTTTCTATCGCTGTAACACTTTAGAACAAGTCTCAATTAGTCAAACAGAATCATATGCATATGAATTGTAATTTAACTATCAAGGTAGGAAATATACATTTTATTTATTTCAAAAAACTTAGTGAAAGAATAAAATATTTATGTATAGTAAGAGTATATTACTTTATGATAAATATTATAGGAAAGAGTGAATTAATTGCTATATAGGAAGAGTGAGTATATTAATTACTGATAAATAGTTAAGCATATTAAGGGTATGCTATTTACTGTTAAATATTTAAGTATAGTCAGAATATATATTAGTTATTCATAAATATTTAAGTATAGTATGAATATTTCTGTTTATTCCAATCTTCGGAGGATAAAATAAGCAAATATTTTGAGTATGAAATAACTAAAAAATAGTGAACAGGAGTGAAAGTATTTGTCGCATTATTTTTTTAATATATGTGTTATATTTAACTCTTCTTATACAGGGTGTCTACAAATTAGTTGGGAAATTTCGTAAGTTAAGAACTTACGAAATATTAAATGAAATTTACTAGCTGAAAGTCAGACTAGTAGTGATATTGCAGAAGTTTAGTCATAGATGGCGTTAGGTGCATAACTGACGCTATCTCTTAGAGAACGGTAATCATTCTTGTTCGGAATTACGACAATAGAGACGTACAAGCGTGCTGAAAAAGCGAAATGCTGTCTTCGGTTTCATGAAACCAATTCTGCTGTGCAAGTACGACGAAATTTTGTCTTTTTTTTTTTTTTTTTATCTGCACTGCAATTAATTTGACCGACAGAAACATGCTGACAAATCAGGGGCAAGAGATGTTTTACCTATGGAATATTTGGAGAGACACGATAGTAAGTCACATCGAACATTTTTGATAATGGTAAACTTGAACTCTTTTTCATCATACAACAATATGTACTTTTTTTCCCTGTCAATTCCTTTCAATAAATCATTGTTTTTTCATAACAAATTTGTAGACACCTCCATGTATTCTAAGACACATCACTATTTTTTAGAAGAATGGCATTTACTCCTATAATTTACACAACTGCATTTGAACGGCAACTTACTTTGGAAAGGAAAATTCAATGAAAAAATTCTTACTCGTTTTTGGAATGAATAATACATTACAATTTCATTTTATAAAACAGAAATCAGTGTTTATTCAACTGAGATGATTTGATTATATTTATTTCGTAATCTGTTTTAAAGCCAAGATTTGTTTGTATCGGTATACCGTAAGAAGCAATTTGTAATTTTGTTTCCCCTAAATATTTCGGTTGCCACCTTCTCCAACTGCCAGATATTTTATATATTTTATACTTCACCAAGAAAAGTGACATAAAATAGAATTTACTGTAGAAAACAATTCAATGTAAATAAAAACTTCATAAAAAAATTAAACTCTTTATTTCTTGATAGTTACAAAAGAACACTTATAAGATAAGGCTTGTTTACGGGTCTTTTCAAATAAACCTTTATAAGACATAATCCCACTCTAAGTTTTGTAATTACTGAATTTTTTTACATCCTCGAGTGTTTATGATTATTTACAAGGTATTTTCCCAGATTTTTTAAAATATATAAATGCTAACTTTTCCAGTTTCAGAGAACATCAAAACATTCTTTTTAATCATTATATTTTTGTTTACAATTTCATTAAAAATAAATAAATATATAAATTGTTTAAGCATTACTAAATAACAGAAAACTTCAACTTCAAGAAGATTTACAGAAGTTTTATAGAATACTGTTAATTTAAAAGACCACTTTACAATTTATATGCATGGATAATTAGATATTATATTGTAAAATTAAATTCCATATGTTTGATCTCGACGAAATTGTGGGGAACAGTTATTTACCAACTGCTCTTATAGAAGTCTGCGTTATACAATGTATACATTTAAACGGTGTAAATAAATTCCTTTGTTCAATACATTGAATTTAGTTTTTGACAGGAAATAAATAGGTTATTAGCTTACATAAAACTAACAGCTTTTTCTTAAATTTAGTAATTTTAACATTAAAGAATCTTGCATAGTGACATTTTGTTAACACAAAAGAATAAATTGCTGAGAAAAAAAAGATAAGGACGATGAAATGTTCATCCTTACATATTTCAACCTTAAATAAAGTAATCTTTCACTTATTGCAATACTGGAACAAATGTTCTTTTTAATTACAAATTTTCCCAGATTTTCTACACATTCAAATGTTTGGAGTGCCATATCATATTTTGATTAGTAATATCAGGAAATAACCATTAGAAATGTTTGAACCACGCACGGTTATGTTGGCAGAAAGATTTTTCACTTAACTATTATCATTGACAATTTCTCGATCTCTGAATAACCAAAATTACATTAAAGTTTTTTTTTTTTTTTTTTTTTTTTTTTGAAAAAAATAATCTAAAAAAGCAGTTTCATATCTGCTCGGCAAGTTTGTCAAAAAAATGTCCACTTTATGCTATGAGAAGTACGCTTTAAACGATGTCATTAATAATAACCGAAAATAGAAAATAATGAGGAAAACAAATTGTCCTCATTAACCGGATATACATTTAAGGGGCATTAACGACAGTCCACTGTACAAAATTTTCTGTACTGCCATACAAGATTATAAAATTAGTGTACGAAAAAAATGCTGTAAATTCATTATTATACTTCGTAGAATTCCTTTTTTCTTTCCTTTAGAATATTAATTTTAATTCATGTTTTCTTGTTTGCCACTGAAATCACATAAATGTTTTAGACACTCAACACATTTTACTGGAGAATGAATTAGTCTGATGCTTGCGGAATCTCTTATTTACAAAAAGTACAGGGTGATTATAATTAAAGTTTAAGTTTCAATACGCTCTAAAAAACGAACCACTGATTAGAATGACGTCAAAATTGAACGGTGTATTTTTGAAGAAGGGGGAAAGAACATGAACCTAAAAATAGTTCAAAATTTTAGCGGCAGATGGCGCTGTAAGCCTCAGAAGATGTAAATTAAAATACCTGGCATGCTCACAGTTATTTCATGTGTTATAAAAGCGTTGGGAAAACGGTGTTTCCTCATTTCGCGTCTCAGACGTTTGCCATGAGTGTCTCAACGAAAGACCGCGCTCTGCTTGTAAAGCTTTATTACAAGAACGGTGATTCTGCACCAGTAGCTCTGCAGAAGTTCGGGACCCTCAAGTGTATGAAAAAAGCGTTGGACCGATGACTGTCATGAGTCTGGTGAAACTGATGAAAAAATTCGAAAATACAGGTTTGTTTGATGTGCAATCTGGTAGAGGAAGGAAAATATGTGATTCGGCGGTAGTTGAAGAAGTGACCACAGCGGTTCAAGAGGAGTCGAGCGGTGGTGTGGAACCATGAAGTGCACGGAGAATTTCCCGAACATTGGACGGGCCTGTGAGCACGGTGCATAACATTCTACGAAACATCCTACAATGCTATCCGCACAAAATTTGCCATGTGCAGGAGTTGTTTCCTTCTCACCTGCCAGCAAGATAAGGTTTTGCTTTGGAATTTATTACTCGCATGGAAGTGGACAATGATTGGCCGTGGAAAATTCTGTGGACAGACGAAGCCCATTTCCATCTGACGGTATATGTCAATACACAGAATTTTTGAATATGGGCAACAGAAAATGCACTCGCAACGAACCCAGTACCACTTCATCCGGCAAAGGTCACTGTGCTGTGCGGATTTACGGCATGATTTATCGTAGGCCATATTTCTTTTCGGAGACGGGTGCTTTCGGTCCTGTTACCGTTACCGTCAAGGGTCAGCGTTATGACTCTCTTTTGCGTAATGACGTCATTCCAGCTCTGCAACAGCGTGGGTGTCTGGATAGTATCATTTTTAAGCAATATGCCGTTCCTCCGCACATTGCAAATCGAGTGAAGCAATTGTTGAGGCGGCATTTCGGAAATGCTAGCATTATCAGTTGTTATTTCCCTACAGTCTAGCCGGCCCGATCACCTGATCTTAATCCGTGTGATTTCTAGCTGTGAGGTTATCTGAAAGATGTTGTATTCGGTACTCCGATTGCTAACGTAGCTGAATTGAAGATAGGCATTGCGCAACACATTCTGAACTTGACGCCAGTGACACTTCGATCGGTTGTGGAACATGTTGTTTCCCAATTTAATCTTGCTGCACACAACGGTGGACAGCATATTGAACATGTTTTGCGCAAGTCTCTCGAAACAGTTGATAATATATATGTTAGGCTATATAAACATGAAAAATACAGTAGTTGCGTAAAATTATCAGCACAATGTGCTGGCAATTCGGACGCCAGCAGTTTGTGCTGGCAAATCAACAATGTTTTTTTTTTTTGTTTTTTTTTTACAGTATATAAATACTGCAATTGAGGTTTTTTTCAAAGTAGATTCATTCAACATTCAACTATTATTTGCGGCAAGCTTTTTATAATAGTCCTTTATTTAGCTTATCTTGTTGCATCATGAATGCAAAGATGGAATTTTGCATTCAATTTCAGTCACTAACTTCCTGATATACAAGAAAACATATATGTACGCACGTGAATTTCCCATAGCAATACAATATTTTAATAATTTTAGAACTTAGTGATACATTGATAAAGTAATTTTAAATAATTTTAACTCTGAAGAAAAAAAGTGATAAATCTAAAAATATTCGCTATAGTTACAACTGTCTACCAGTTGCAACAATAATTCTGTTAATTACTTTGTAAGTAAATTATCTTAAATATGCAACTGTCTCTGAAACTGTAAAAACGAAACGTCTTAACAATTAAAAGTAAGAAAAAAAATAATAAATAAGGAATGCAGTAATATAAATTTTAAATACGTTTTTATTTGCTACTAGCTGACCCGCCCGGCGTTGCCCGGGGCCTGTTATAATAACCTTATATAAAACTTAAGTATGATTTTATATCTTTTGAAAATTTTTTAATGAACCTAGATTTGGGGGTCCCATTGACTTCCGCAGCGACTAGTGTGTTCCCAACAAACCTCTTTCTGAACGAATCTGGGACCTGAGTCCTCACTACCTAAATCAGCATATAACGGAAGAACTCCGCACTTGCTGGGGACAATCAAAAACCAAGTTGAGTGAGCCAAACCTCATAGTAATCATGTCCATAGAATTCGAAAAAAATGCACAATAATGTTCGTAAACGTTGGTAACTAAAGTCTAAGATCAAATTTCGTAATACAAAAAGTAACCGAATTTCCATGTATGTGGAATGAATCAAATCCCATTGAAATTAGTCCCTTAGAACTCGAGGAAAGAATGCGCCCTCACCCTCAAGCAGTGGGAGGTGCTCCCTCCTGTAAATTTCACAAATTACTTTTATCATTAACACGATATCTATTGAATAGATGAAATCCCCTATGTAAAATTACCTTATAAAACGCGATTTTTATTTTACGGCTGCAGTGAGCAAACGTAGGTTATTGCCGAAAAAGGAGATTAATGTTCAAAAAAGGTGGTAGCTGAGGTAAAAAGAAGGTCAGGGTTCTCGGGCTAGGATCATAACTGGAGTATATTTGGTAGTTTTAAAGTAGATGAAGGACGCTCAATCTATGTTACAGAAAATTTTAATAAAATCTGATCGTTTTTCTAGAAGCTGCAACAAAGGCCCCAAGAAGGAGATTAATAAGATTAATATTCACAATTAGTGGTAGCTGAAGTATGAAAAGTATTATTGTAGTTTATGTAGTAGCTGGAGGACCTAAGAAATTGTTATAAAAAAAGGCTAATGAAGCGGAGCAATTTAAAGGGCGCTATAACAAAGGACCCAAAGTGGGTCAACTAAAAGTTAAGATTAGGGTCCTAACATGAAAACATGTTAAATGTCTTAGTTCTTAGCACTTTAATTCTTCAATTAGTCAATATTAAACATAGGTATGAATTAATCATAAGAAAGAAATTTTGAAGAAATGAGCAAAAAGTGGAGGTAAATGCTTAGAATATGGTTATAGGGTCTCAGTAAAATACAAGGGTGTTGGTCCAGGGAGAGGAATACTAAAGTTCACTTTAAAGTGCTGCATTGAGAAAGCAAGGAAATAAGATATGAAAAATTCATGCCACACAAGAAGTTTAAGGGGCTCCGGATCGGGATCTAAATGATTCTAGGGGGGGGGGGGGCAGCATTTTAACTCGAATCTAGAAATGGGAGAAAAACTAAATGGAAAAAGGATTCCAAAAATGAAGATCGATTAAGAGTTGGCAATTTATTAACAATTCATGGTGCAAAAACTTTAAGGAACCCGGTACCCGGTCCCAAGGTTCCAGAGACTTAACTGGCATGTAGTTGGGTATAAAGATATTTTTTAGTAGTTTTTTTAATAATCGGCGGTCGCTAGAACTATGTTAAAGAAAATTGCATGCAATTCCAATCATTTTTTAAAAAGTTACACTAAGGGTCCCAAGAAGACGATTAATATTCAAAATCGGTGGTAGCTGAAGTCTGAATTTTTTTCTGTCGTTCATATAGTGTCTGGAGGACCTAAGAAGTTGTTAGAAAAAGAGCTAGTTATTCGGTCGATTTTTAAGAGAGCTATATAAGGTGAACCAAAAGGGATCCACAGATAGTTAAAAATAGGGAGCTAAATTGGAAACATGTTAAAATGTCTTAATACATAACGGTTTAGATCTACAATTAGTCAAAAATAAGCATAGGGTATGAATTATTCGTTAGAATAATATTTTAAAGAGATACATAAAGAATTCAGCAAATTCTTTTAAAAAGGTCCTAGGATCCCAATAAAAATACGAGGGTGTTGGTCTTGGAAGAAGATTGCAAGACTCAACTTTAAAATTATTCACTGTGAAGGGGAGAAAATTAGTGGATGAATGGCCCACAAAAAGTTCAAGGGCATCTGGACCGGGCCCTATGGGACAATATGGGGCACAAAGGTCTTAAATGGAATGTAGGAACGTGAAAATAACTATCTGGAAAAAGTGTTCCAAAAATGAAGATTGGATTAAGAAGGCGCAATTTAATAATAATTTATAGTGTCAAAACTTCAATTTGCCCTTTACCGGGCACAGGGGTACAGGGACTTAACTAGTATGAAGTTGGGTATAAAGGCATTTTTAAGTAGTTTTTAAAATAATCGGAGCGCGCTAGAACTATGTTAAAGAAAATTGCAGGCAATTCGGTTCATTTTTAAAGAAGTTGCACCAAAGGTCCCGAGAAAGCAATTAGTATTCAAAATTAGTGATAGCTGAAGTCTAAGAATTTTTTTTTTGTCGTTCACGTAGTACCTGGGAGACTTATGAAGTTGTTAGAAAAAAGAACCAGTGAATCCGACCATTTTTAAGGGAGCTATAGGGGGCCCAAAGGGTCCAACCGACTGTTAAAAACAGGACCGTATCATAAACACTTGTTCAATGGTCTTAGTACTTAGTGCTCTAGATCTTCAATTAGTCAAAATTAAGCATAGGGTATGAATTATTCTTTAGAATAAAATTTTAATGAAATGCACAAAAGATTGGGTAAATGTTTAAAAAAGTGCCCTAGGACCTCAATAAAAATATCATGGTGTTGGTTCAGGAAGAAGAGTGCAAGACCCAACTTTAAAATTATGCACTGAAAAGGTGAGAATATTAGAGGGTAAAAAATGCTTGACGAACAAAAAGTTCAAGGGGCACTGGACCGGGCTCTACGGTTTCCTAGGGGCCTCAGAACGTAATAATGTAGAAACGTAAGAATAGCTAAATAAAAAAAAATGATCCCAAAAATGAAGATCGAATTAAAAGAAAGCAATTTATTAGCAAAGTATTTGCACAAAAACTTCAAGGGCCATACAACGCGCCCAAAGTGTCCAGGGTCATAACTGGAAAGTAGAGAGGCGAGAATAACTTAATGTAGAAACGTCCCCCAAAACGAAAATTATTAAAAAGCGGGCAAGTTATTGACAATTTATTGCATAAAAACTTAAAGGGGACCAGGGGCCCCGTCCCTTAAAAAATTGAAAATATGAACCTCAGGTGCATCAGGACAGGTCTTGGACTATCCTCCCCTAAATTTTGAGACTTCTGCGTGCTGTAAATTTCGCTATTTATCACTTACATTGCGATTTGTTCTTTTATTTATATAGATTATAAAATTACAATTTACCAATATGAAGTTGTTTCTCGAATGTTAATTTATTGAAATGCAGTTTTCACATTCTTTATAATATTTTTATGGAGCAAATTGCAAACAATCGTTCTTATTGTATTTTTAAAGGTGAATTATGTTTTCAACGATGCATGAAGGCCACAATTGGAGCTGACAGCATTCAGATAGTTCTGTAGGTCGATCTAATTGCGAGAATGGAGCCAAATTTTGTAGAAAATGAAGGAATATGGAGGAAGCAACCTGCGGAAAAAATTAGTTTCAAAAGTAATAGCTAGGGACATGTGGCACTCTATTTCATCCACAATGACGGTAATCAGCTTATTCTATAGAGAAATCTAATTTCGGAATGTAGCAAAATTTTATACAAAAAATAAAGAAGGCAAGGGCGATAAAAACAGCTCCCCATATATCCTTACAAGTGGTTTCTGAAGTACTGTTTTCGACGAATCCTAGGTCTACCCGTTTCGTTTAATCATCCTACAAAATTTGAGCCTTTTCTCGAAATTAGAACATGCTGAAAACTGACGGTTTAATTATTCTCACCTTGTACATGTACATCAGTTTTGAATTAGACATTTAAAAAAAATCTTTCAGTAACAAAGGCAATATTATTTACGATACAATTAATCTGGGTAAGAAATTCATATATATTTTCCCTCCAATTCTTTTCGTTGGACTTTTGATCAAAATTTTAAAATATCACGATATTGCATGATCTATTTTCAGATCTGTGTAAGAGTGACTTTGAATAAACTTTATCTAAAACAATCTCTGCTACTCTAGAAACTAAGTAAAAGTCACATAAAGAAGATAAATACTTCTTTCTCTTTGTTGTCTTTCGACTTCAACTTCAGTTCTAAGTGATCGTTTACTGAGAGTAAGAATTTTTTTCTGCACTAAACGAAATTTACAGAAGATTTATAGAAGATACATATCATTAAAGAAAGAGCATTTATCATAGAACCTTCTGACTGTTGGTGATAAAGTATATATTCTGTGCATACATTCTGACGGTATTGCAGGTAAAAATATATGGAGGCAAAAAGACCCTCTTGAAAATAAATCAGTTTAACCTGAACTTTTAAACACTTGAAGGGTACACATTTCTGGCTTCATGTTACTATTTTTAGTGTAAAAAGAATTTTGTTCCATTAAATCTATTGAGAGTATTTTATTTCAAGGAATATATATTTTTTATTTTTAAGTGTACTTAAAGTAATCGCTTAAGTGTTAAGTAATTTTAGGGAATCATAAATGATTAAAGAACTAAACCAATTTTATATTAATTGTAAGAAATGAGATTGTATAGAAAAATTCTTTCATCAAGGAATGTGATATCGATTGATTGTTTTGTCTTATAATTTTAAGTTATGTATTCAAATTTTACTTTTAATGTTTTCATTACTCGAAATGATAAGCTGAAAATCGGTTCAGAATTTTTAATAATGCGTGATTTACAAGCAACCTCAAACGTATGTTCGTGTATCATTTAAAATTCAAACTTAACCTTTTAATTCCCGATGGTACTTTAAAATACTAATAATTTAAAAAATAGTAATAGAATTAATTTACCACATCACTTGACAGTAATCCAAATAAGAATTAATTTAGAATGCCATTTTTTCTATTAATTTTTAAAAACATTATTTATCCTACATTATATAAAAAGACAAATGTCTCTTAATCTAGGAAAATATAACTACTAAAGAAAATGTGCAATAACCTCTTCCTAGTAAAAATCGATTCCAAAGATTATCTTTTATCTTTAGAAATTTCAAACCCCAATTTATTTTCTACATTCAGTGAAACATTTATCATAACAAACTTTCTTTTGCGCCACATATTTTAAAATTGTTTCCGAAAAGTTTTTAAAGTTTATAAATAAATTTTCAATATAATATAATATAATTTTTTCGCATAGAATCTATCGTGGTGTATTTTTTTTTAAATATTCAACAAGCATGTTTTACAGACAAACTTGACAGATTAACAGCATTAATATAAATATTAACATTAATGTTAGTTTGATGCCATAGAATGTCTAAATTGGATTACGCAGCTGAAAATGCCTAGTTGAGAATTGGTACCCAATATTTCGGTAAAATCCAATATTCTGCTTTCATAAAACTGATTCATATTCTGGTCGATATAGTATTCTATTCTTAATGAAAATGTGTTTTCGTTTTCATTTAAGCAACAAATTATTCATACAAACATTCAAACATTGCATATGCGCATAAACTATATTTCAATATATGGCCAACAACTGCACATGGCTGTTGCGTTTTCTACGCCATTTACGATGTTTCTCACATTTTCGATAAAACAACGTGATGCAGTTTTGAATTATCATGTAAGATTTATTCATAAACTGAGAATGAATATCTAAAAAATAACACAAAAATGTAACAGAATAAAGTAACTTTAATCTGAAAAAATTAGCTATAGCTTTCACCTTATTAGGTTTCTAAATATTTCTTAGTTGCAATTAAGCAAAACATCTATATAATACATTAAAACATAAATATCCGTTATCAATGGTGACGTCATATTCGCGGTGACAACGACATCCAATAAATGTCGCTTTTACTGCAATCTTCTTAACTTCTA
This sequence comes from Maratus speciosus, assembly GCA_963932465.1. Lineage (NCBI taxonomy): Eukaryota > Metazoa > Arthropoda > Arachnida > Araneae > Salticidae > Maratus > Maratus speciosus. The sequence goes on along the minus strand of OZ010793.1, from coordinate 155,133,597 downwards.
AACATCGCACAATTTCGATTTTTTAAAGCATCATATAGAAACAAAAATACACATTTAAATGTTTTTTTAATATCTCAAATTACTGACTTTTATGGTTTAATACATAATTTACAAACATGAATATTTTTAATTTTGCATGCAATCCTATTACGAAGGGTTATAACGACTGCACTTGAAATAATGTAAATAATTCAGCCTTTGTTTGTTTCCATATACTATACCATACCTCTATTGTGAAACGAAATTAAAATGTCACTAATATGAATTTCCCTGGATATTATAAAGTACTCTTTTCCCTTTCCATGAAATACCATACCACCATTTTTTTTTCTCTTGCACTGATTGCGGCTGTTTCATATGTAAGAACTACTAATAATCTTTCTAGTGATTGATGTCTTTATGACTTAATTTATATTTTACAAATTCGAAATTTTGATGTTTCTATGAAATAATTTATAATTTAAGAATTTTGTGAAAACAGTGATATAAATTCTTAAGTTTATTACCCCCAAAATCTTTAAAACTGCATAAAAATACCCTCAATTTAGAGGTGGGAAATTTGTAGCCATGTGTGATTCTTGTATTCCTAAGCTAAAAGAAAGTACAGTTACAATTATTATTTTTTACTAAATCCTACTGATTGGTAAAGTTATCGTATCAATTCAAATTCTCTAACTGAGCGAAAAAATACCCAACCCGATACTCGAATCCATTAACTACCCCCTCCCCTTTTAAGTCAAATATTCTGGGTCAGAGTCCCAGCTCGGGGATTTTTTCTCTTAGTTGGAAAATTTATAATCGTACATTTACAATTGCTTCCAAGTCCCAACCGTAATTATTACTACCACTTCAAAACAAATTTTTAAAATTCTTATGTTATTATGTTATTATGTACTAGCAGGTATGACCGAGCTAAGCTCGGTCAAAATTATCTTTCTGTCTATCTCGATATATTATTCCCACTGATTCATTCTTCTTGTTTTAGATGCAATTAGTTTGACCCTGAGCCACAGTGATCCAAAATCACCCACTTATCGAATTTTTTCGAACATGCGACCTAACACAATGCTCTTCTCGAGCCTGAAAACGATGGAATAAAAAATTTAGTGAAAATCTTTAGTCGTTTTATAGATAAAATAAGCTTGACCCACGTTAATTCAAAAATGACCCACTAACCGAAATTTATCGAACATGTGACCTATTCCAATGGTCATTTTGTACTGTGAAACGGAATAATAATAAAAATTGTCAAAATCTTTTGAAGCTTTTTGAGATACAGTTAGCTTCACTCCGACCCATTATCACCAAAATGACCCACTAATAGATTTTTCTTGAGCATGCGACCCAGCCCAATGGTTTTATCTTTTCCAGAAACGGTGTAATACAAATTTTGTCAAAATAGTTTGAACCGTTTTTTAGATACAGTTAGCTTGATTCTGAACCATTAGGACCCAAAATGTCCCACTGATTGAATTTTCTTGATCATGCGACCCTGCCCAATGGTCTTATCATGCCCGGAAACGGTATATACAAAATTTTGTCAAAATGTTTTGAATCTCTTTTTAAATACAATTAGCTTGACCCTGACCCATTGTGACCCAAAATGGCCCACTAATCGAATTTTCTTGAACATGCGACCTAGCCCAATGGTTTTCTCGAGCACGAAAACGATACAATGTAAAATTTAGTCAAAATCGTTTAAGCCGTTTTTTAAATAAAATTAGCTTGACCATGACCCATTGTGACTCAAAATGACCCACTAATCAAATTTTCTCGAACATGTGACTTAGCTCAATGGCCATCTAATGCCCAGAAATGGTATATTACAAAATTTTGTGAAAATGTCTTGATCCCATTTTTAGATTCAATTAGCTTGACCCTGACCCATTGTGACCCCAAGGGACTCACTAATCAAATTTTCTTGAATATGTGACCTAGCCCAATGGTCATATCATGCCCAGAAACCGTATACAGTAAAACTCGGATATAACGCTCACCGCTTAAAACGCTTTCCCGCATTTTACGCTCATTTGTCCCGATCCCTTGAACCATACCCATAAGAACAATGTAAAAATTACTCGCTTATAACGCTCCCCGCTTTTAACGCTTTCCCGCTTTTAACGCGCTTTTTATTGGACCTTTGAACAAAGAAATCCCGGATATTACGCTTTGGTGCTTTGGTTTACATCCGGAGTTCCCATTTTCTCACCCTTGCAAAGAGAGAGAGAAAGAAAGAGAGGATACGTGGAATTGGCAGCCAGCCAGCACCCAAAGACTATGTAAAAAAAAAAATCAGCCGGCGTGGCGGTTTTTTTCTGATTGGATCAGAGAACAAAAGAATTTATGAGATCCATCTCAGCAGCACCTGTCTGTCTTTTACGTCACACAAGCTGTTTTCGCTTTTTTCGTTTATACATAAGTAAGCAGCATCGCTGCTGACTCCAATTAGGCACAACAGGGAAGTTAAGAGTATGAAAGGAAAGACGCTGATACTTTCTAAAAAAAGAAAAAATAGAATTTCTAAAAAATTATGACAAAAAATCACCTATTCTGAGCCAGATATATTTTGCGTTATCTATGAATATCGCGCCGTCGTCTCTTCGGACTCTTCTTCAAAACACAAAACATATTGAAAAAATGCTGCGATTGGTGACTCAACGAAAAACTGAGTGAAAACAGGAAAACATGAACATTTAAAAAAGTAGGTACGAGTGGTTTCTTGAGTCAAGACACTGTAACATGCCTATCAGCGGATTCATAGTTAAAGAAAAAGCTGCAGAAGTAGCCCAAAAGCTCAGAATTGAAGATTTTACTTCATCTAAAGGGTGGTTAGACCGATTTCGAACCCGCCACGGCACTATGTACAAGAAGATTTGCGGAGATCCACTGCCGTGAACATAGAAAGTGCAGAATTTTGGAAAAAGAACAGTCTTCCAAGGCTTACTAAAAACTATGCCAGTTGTGATATTTATAACGTCGACGAATTTGGCTTATTTTTTAAAGCGATGCCTGATAAATCCTTAACGTTAAAAGATGAGCAGTGCCATGGAGGCAAGCTCATTAAAGAACGTGTGGCTGTTCTTGTTTGTTCCAACGCCAATGGGAGCGACAAACGCAAGCCTCTGGTGATTGGAGAATCGGCCAAACCTCGCTGTTTCAAGAACATCAAACGACTGCTCTGTGACTATGCATATCAACGTAAAGTTTGGATGACGGGTCCCCGGTTCATTAAATATGTTTCTGATTTTGATGTCGAGATGCGGAAGCAAAATAGGTATGTCATACTATTCGTAGACAATTGCGCAGCGCATCCCCAAGAAATACCAGATATTTCAAACGTCTCTCTGGAACTTTTACCTGTAATCATTACAAGCGTAGTTCAATCAATGGATCAAGGGATCATAAAGGTTTTAAAACAACATTACCGCAAATGCATAGTGAAACGATTTCTACATGAAATGGAAATTAAAAGTAGTCGATCTTCTGTAACTCTCCTCGACGCCATGAACTACCTTAACGCTGCTTGGGATGCAATCGATCCTAAAATAATTCAAAATTGCTTTAAAAAGGCAGGCTTCATAACGGACGCCGACGATGATGTGGATGCGGCTGAAGAGGGGTCGGATCCTATAGACGACGAGGACTGGCAAGCTGTTTGCGAGTATCTTGCAGAAAACGCACACAGCCTTCACAACTACCTTAACATTGATAAAGATGTTATCACAAGCAACGTTAGGAGCATTGACGACATTATAGGGGACTATACAGGATGTCGCAGAAGAAGAGGACCCTGATGAAGTTGCTGATGGCGATGTTCAAGAGCGCATCCCAACGACAGCAGAAGTAATGGAAGCTTTTAGCACTATCCGCCTATACACCGCTTCAGTAGATACCGCCGCTTCACATGAAGATATATTAAGACACATAAACAAAGCAGAAAACTCTCTTTTATCTATCTGGTTGTCCGTCTACCCATCAGACGAAACTCTAAGAGTTTTTCTCTAAAACAGAATAAACAGTAAGTGAAAGTTCATAGTCCTCATAGTGGTGCTCAAGAATACAAATGTTAATTTTCTTTTTAAAACAAAATATTATTATTAGTTTCTTTCATAATTTTATTTTATGTTTAATATAAGGATAAAGGTTCCTATTAGAAATGTTAAATATATTTTGTAGCTTTTGGTTTAATGCTAACAATTCTTTTACTTATTCTGATTTGAAATAATAATACACTTTGTAAACACTATGTAAATTTGTGATATTTTAAATGAAGGAAACATTTTTGTAACTATGCTGTGGAGTTTCTATTTTAAATAATACACAGAAATGATTTTCCGCATTATTTAAAGCAGATAATCTAATATTCTCAATTTTAAAATGCCGAAAACCTTTTCCCGCATTTAACGCTTTCCCGCTTTTAACGCTCTTCTAGCCCGGTCCCCCGGAAGAGCGTTATACCCGGGTTTTACTGTATTACAAAATTTTGTGAGAATGTCTTGAGCCGCTTTTTAGATATAATTAGCTTGACTCTGACCCTTAATGACCACTAATCGAATTTTCTCGAACACGTGACTCATCCCAATGGTTTTTTCGTGCCCGAAAACGATAAACTACAAAATTTCGACAAAATCATTAGAGTCGTTATTTAGATAAACTTAGCTTGACCCACGGTGACTCAAAAATGACCCACTAATCGAATTTTCTCGAACATGTGACTCAGGCCAATGGTCTTCTCGTAATCCAAAACTATAGAATATAGAGTTTAATGAAAATCGTTAGAGCCGTATGTTAGATAAAAATAGCTTGACCCACAGTGACCAAAAAATGACACTCAAATCAAAATTTCTCGAACATGTGACCTAGCGCAATAGTTTTCTCGTACCCCGGAATGATTGGATACAAAATTTAATCAAAATCAATTGAGCCGTTCTTTAGATATAATTAGCTTGACTCTGACTCATTATGCCCCAAAATGACCCGCTAATCGAATTTTCTCGAACACGTGACTCATCCCAATGGTCTTTTCGTGACCGAAAACAATAGGGTGCAAAATTTAATCAAATTTGTTAGAGCCGTTTTCAAGATAAAATTTATATACACACATACACACAATTTTTGCTCGTATTATAGTATAAGATATGTATATATTTTTTTATTTGACATATGTTGTAAAGGACCAGACTTAAAAATATTAATATATATATATATGTGTGTGTGTGTGTGTGTGTGTGTGTGTGTTTTCCACAGCAAAACTTATTATCGCACATCTCACAAAAAGATGGAAAGTAAAATTGAGTTCATAATCGGGAAAATATCCTTCAATTTTTTATATTATTTAGATAACTATTAAAGCTGTTTATTGATGATAGGGGGAAGTATATAACGATGATCATGAAAAGTACATGTATGAATCAGATATTGTTGTTAACAACATCATTTGACTGGTAATTGAAAGTATCGTCGAAGCATAAAACATTTGGTAAATCTGAAATGTAAAAAAATAAATAAATAACTAAACGCTGAACTGGACTTTAAATGCAAAATCGTTATTTTTCATTGTGGTATAAGAATAATATTTATCGTAAGTATGGATTAATTTTCCTTTGGCGTCTCAAGTGATAATAATAGTGTCCTAATTCAGAATTAAAATAATTTAATATTGTGGGATATAAAGAAACGGGTGAAATGAACACGTCTGATTTAAAAAATGATATAAAAGATAATTAATTTGTGATGTTTTTAACATTGCAATGTATTTTACATCTTTAAAAAAATAAAACTGCCTAATAATTCCATGAAAATTGGAAAATTCTAAGCCGAATGGATCATTATTTTACAAAATGTAATTACATTCTAATGGTATTTTCAAAGCATTACAAAAATTCCTCAAAAGAACATTTATAGTTGTGTCTATCAGAAAGTTGTTTCCCTTCAAGGCAAAACAGTAAACATATATCCTATAAACCAGCAAAAATAAATTCACATTGCTGAATGTGCGTCCATATGTGTTTGAACATAATATCTCACAAAAATATGTTCAAAAAAATAAAAGCCCTCTAAAATGTTGAAAAAACTCTGAAATTTGAAAATTCCTATTCAAATACATAGAATGAAAGTGTTATATCGGGTTGTAAATCAGGGATACATTCTTCAATTCGACTTTCAAAAAAAGTTCACAGTAACCAATAGCTTTGAAACACATCATTATCTTCAGTGAAATGTTTTGCATAGATATTGTATTTTCAATAGGTTTTATAAAAAACTTTACAATCGAAGAGAAATCCTTTCATTGAATTGCAAAATATCAATATGCATAAAATAACTTTATATGCAAATCTATTGAGTGTAAACATCAATTTTAAAATTTTGTTTCCAAGTGTATAAAAGAATATTTTACGATAACAGAAGAGGCAATTTTTAGCGTTTAATTTCATTGTCAAAAATAAAATAACTGAAACATATTTTTTCTTTGAAAAAAATATTATTAAGAAATGTTATCGATGCTATTAATAGTCCATTTTAATTTTTGTGTTGTAATTAGTTCTTATATTTGGATAATCTTTTATGCTTTTACTGTTATTTTGGCCCTTTCTGTTTACGTCTATGGATTTTTAGGCCGTTTTAAAAGTATGTCGGAGAACATTTTTGATTTTTCGAGCAGATTGTAAGGTGCACGTTAATATTTTAAAAAATGATTTCCTTTCTTGATATTTCGTTCTATGATTTTAATTTAGGATAACTAATTTTAGAATATTTACCCTTTACACGGGGACTCGGACAGAATTTGGCAGACTTAGCATGTATTGTCTGACAAATGTTGTCCGAATAAAATATATCAATATAATTGATAAAATAGCACAGGATAAACAATGAGAATTATTACAATGTTCAATAAATGTTGATTGTAAAATCTGATTTAGAAATAAATTGTATGAAATAAGGAAACCTTTTCTTAAAGTTTATATCCGTGTTTGCCTAACGAAGATGATCCTTTAATATATTTTATAAAATATTACTATACAAATAAAGAAATTATTTTAAAACACAGGGAACTAGTACATGAAATCAAGTAAATTAGATCAATTTTCAATGTACTGCTGTGGGAAAAAAGATATATTTTATTTTCAAATAAAAGCATTAAATATATTGTGTAAATACACCTGTATCCTTCCAATAACAAGTCTAACAATTAATAAGCTTAATAATTTTAAAATTTATGACCGATAAATTGTAGCTTTTTTCATTAGTTGTATGTTATTAATAGTCTACAGGTATATAACTCGTTTTACAGAAATATTCAGAGCAAGAAGTTTCACAGTATTTATTTACTTAATTTAGGATCACACACAATGGTAAGAATTTGAGAGTGCTTGCGTCCTCTTATATTGCTCTGCTATTTGACGGATGTATACGTCGTCATAAGCAGTGCTGCCCGCATGTTCACAATACCTACTCTGTTCAGATTCGACACTGGTATATCTCAGTATATTTTTCTGGTATTAAATGTTGAATATTTAAAACACTTAGTTTTGTTATAACGATAATGCAGTAATAAAAATATCCTAATCCTAGTAATATTATAAAACCGAAAGTGTGAATATGCTTGGTTAAAATCAGAGTCCAGACGAATAACTAATTGTTTTTGTATTCATTATCAATTATATTATTATTTTTTCCCAATACTTAAATTTTCATTTAATCTGAACCGAGTAGATATTGTGCACATGCATATTGAGCCCGCATATTGACAATACTTACTGGTTCAGATTCGACACTGGTAATTCTCAGTATATTTTTCTGGTATGATATTTGAATATTTTGAAACATTGAACGCTTCATTATTATTTAATATTATGTAATAATGATAAATATACTAATTCTAATAACGTTATAAATTTGAAAGTGTTAAAATGTTTGGCTGAAATCAGCGTCAAAACGCATAATTAATTACTTGGTATTTATTATGCATCATATTCATTTGTTTTTCCGACGTTTAAAAATTTCTCTTAAGTTAATAAAATTTACAAATTTTATATGTTTAAATTACATAAAATGAAACTTATAACCAAATTGAAAAATGTTTACTTTATGATGGAAATATTAATAGTGAAATTGCAAGATATTTTTTTTTCAATATTGCACAAATATGTGCTAAATGTAAATTGGCAAAACATATTTTGCTCTTTCAATATTAATATTTCCAACAAAAAGAAAACATTTTTGCAATATTGACATTCTGTTTGAGACAGCTTTAATTTAAAGTGTTGACATTCCATTACAAATATTTCCAATGCAAGTCCAATATTTTATCAACATTAGTATTATAGTTCATTTATCAGTGATAGCGATCAGTTCTTAAAATTAAACATATTTTTGTATTAAAAATATATGTCAGACATTTTTAATACTAATTTTCGCTTCAATTAAATGGCAGAAATATGCAGATTAAATAAAGTAAAAATACAGTTTAAAAAGATTGGTAGAGATTTCTTATTCAAAAATCCGTTAAATTGGCAACACTGTTAGCGATAAAGGCAAATGTTAGCTCAATATAACCAATATAACTAATACTGTTTTTCAGGGTAATTGTGTTTTTGGATTTTTTTTAAATCTCGATTTCCAAATAGTAATCGTCACATTTTTTATTTTCGTAATTTATAAAGCGAATATTACTATTATAAAAAATTAGTGGTTATAAAAAATCCAGAAACACAATCACTCCCGGATTTTTACACCATGTGCATTTTTAGTGAGGTTAACATTATTACTTTAATGCCAAATTATTTTTCATATTATTCTTCTTTGAATTACCACAACATTACAACAAACGCAAGAGAATATTCTATTGCTACATTTGACTGAAAGTAGGTTTTATTTTTATAACTTTTATTTTATGTATCAGAAACAAAGAAATATGTAAATTTTATTAAATTAAGGGCACCAGATGCATTATTGGCCCTTTTTTCATGCGACAAACGATCACCAGTGAACTGTACGTTACAATTTTGGAACGATTTGCCAGCAAACAAGTAGCGTTGCAGGATGGACCAGGTATCGAGTGGTTCATGCAAGATGGGACTGGACCATATCATATAGAAAAGGTGTTTCGCCTTCTTAATGAGTACCTCAAAAGTAGAGTAATTGCGTTGGATTATCCCAAATTTCCTGGCACAGGAATGGATTGGCCTCTATATTCGCAAGATCTGACTCCTTGTGACTGCTTTCTGCGGGGCGCATTGAACGACGCTGTCTACGGGAACCATCCCAATCCGCTGGATGTTCTTGAATCGTCAATTTGCGTGGAATGAGCTTCCATTTCCGTTGAGACATTGCAGGATTTGATATCAGATTTCATTATTCATTTACGCCACGTGATTGTTTCGAACGGTGAACATTATGAGAAGATTGTGTTCTGATTGCAAAGAATGCTTCACTTGACTTTTTTTTTCGTTTTAGACTGCTAGCAGAGAATGAGTTTTTCGGCGTACATCGGCAACTGTTAACATTTTTTGTGACTAAATTTTCGGAACTTCTGTATAACATTTTTACAGATTTGCTAATAAACAAACCGTTTACCGCACAATTCTATTTATATTTGTTTTTGAGATTTTTTATTTGTAAATCAGGGTCTTTATTTTCTGGACACCCTATAATTAATTCTATCGATACCTCATGTAAACGTAATGGCACAATTGACCTCAGTATCACGGATGAAGGATTTACCCTTGTTAGTCTAAAACACATAAAATTCAAAACCCTGGTAAAGTTGCTAAATCTGATATGATCCCGAGACTTAAGACTTGTGAAAATATCGTTATTGACGAATTTCAAATTGAGTCTATTTTAACTGACATAGAAATCGAATACTTAAATATTAATAAAGGAATCTACAAACATGGAAATTCAAGAAAAGTTCAAAAACAATTATTGTTCTTAAAATTTCCAATATTATTGATTTTCTAAATGAACTTTCATCGAATAAAAAATTTTAGTTTGAAGCCAAATTAATCAGGTACATCATAAGAACTTCCCTTGAAACAATTCGTTACAAAATGTCACTCCATGAATAATTTAAAGAAAATAAAATCCAGCCTTATCTAGTCCCCTAAAAAGAAAAACCAATAAAAGGTGTTATTAGAGCCGCCCCCACCCCCCACCCAGCCCTCTCGATCTGAATTCTGTAAAAATAAAATCTCTCATGTTGAGGTTTCGCTATCTTAAAAATATCCCAAATGAAATCCATAGAGATGGAAAACCCCTCCTACTCTTCCTAATGGAACTCCTGAAAAACGTAACTTCTTACAACATTTTCAATGTCGCTAAATTTTTAATATACGGATAGAAATTGGAAGATTTCGCACTGCAAAAGCAGTCCTTGAATGCTTTCGTTGCCAGACTTTTTTCATGTAAGCATGAACTGCCATATTAATTCAAAATGTGTGGGATATCGGACATCACCTCTACTAAGAATGTAATGCAAAAACGACTCTATTAAACGTACCCAATTCCCGTCTAAATGTGCTAACTGAGGCTTAGAACTTGTTTCCAACCACTAAGGTTCTTCGAAATTTTCAACCAAACTTCGATTTCGTAAAAGCTGTGCAAAAAGCACCACCTCTAAAAATATTCCATGAGAACAGAAAAATCAGAAAATATTTCATCAGAAAAATAATCAATCAAATGTTACTAAATCTAAGCGATCTACCGCGAACTCACACGTTTTATGAGTTGCACGAATTCTCAGATTCTAAACCTTCGATCTCTGAGAATCTAACGGAAATAAAAGAAGAACTGCAAGTAACTTCTTTTCTCGATATTCCCACTAAACTATAAACTAAACAGTGACCTTGAGCAGTTTAAAAGTAAAATAGATCCAACCTCTAAACTTCTTGCCCTCAACAAGCTGATGCAAGTAGTGGGTCTGTAGTCTCTTTCGATTCCTACATTCTTTTCAAAATTTGGTTAGATTGTAAATTAAAACGTGCAGACACTGAAACAAGTTTTTTTTCTAAGCAACTTGTACTTTGCTTAACTTTTTTGGCGAATGTAACTTTAAATTTACAGCTATTTAAATTTATTTACCAATTGAGTAATTATGTCAAAAATTATTCTAATATGCCGTGATTTCGCGCGTATCCACCGCACCTCAGATAACTCGATTTCCTACCAAAATTTATTTTAAATAAAATGTAATTTATTTCTGCCTAGCACTTACTTGACTTCTTTTTCTCAATAAAATTTCAGGTTTGAAAAAGACTTTACTAACCCGCGGCGTATACTCGGGAAATTCCGTAATTACGTATGAGGCGTTTACTGCAGTTCCAAATATAACATTCGATTTACTTTGTTGAGGTGAATCAGATATCAGACCAGAGTCTGTGATCGTTAATGGTAGTTGGATGAATTAGTCCTCAAGATTAGTCCGGGATTGTTCACCATCGAGCATTGGTGGCTTCACAAGACATCCCTGGTTCGGATCCTGGCCGTACTTTTTCCATTTACTTGGAAATTTACGACTCTTATGATTTATTTAGCAATTGAATAATTGTGTTAAAAATTCATCGAATATATGTAATATTGTCTGTTTCCTTTTCTAGGTTGAATAGTGGGAAAGGGGAACTGAAATATTAATTAAACTATCTTTGAAGGATTTAATATTTGATTCCTCAAATTATAATCGTAAATTAATATTCAGCTATGATTGCTGAAAGCCCATAAATTTTTTTTAATGTTACACACTATAATATATTTCTTTGTTTCAGTTTCACAAACATTTTGCATATTTTGGTGAGAGGTTGTTGGCCCATAATTAAAACCATTGTTTTCAACTCGTGTACAATATTTATAGATAATATTTGACCATTTATCAGCCGTGGCAGGATAATTGGAAAATGCATTAAACATAATTTACAATTAAGTTCTAAAAATAATAAAATCATGTATTGTTATCAAAAACAAACATGTGAACGTAATTTTTCTAATTTTAATATATCAGGAAATGAATGGAAAATCCATTCCATCTTTCCATAGAAAAGCCAATTTTAGCTAAATAAAAGAGTGCAATGAAATATTTCTTAGAATACGCATTAGCTAGTAATTTTCCTTATATTTTTACTTTGATAATGACAAGAACCTAAATGAACGTTCTAAAGGAACATAATATATTTTGCTACAGAATTCATTAGTCCCATGTATGCGATGTACCTTGGGACATCTTAATTACTGTACAAACATAGAAATAATATTTTCTTCATTTATTTCGATTGATTTTGGAATAAATGTATCGTAATGAGAAACCTGGACATAATTAAATTAAGATAAACATTTATTCTTATTTATTTATAATTTTAACATTGTTGAGTTAACGTTAATTAGTAGAACAGTTGTCAGTAGTATAATATTTTATATTTGTAATTTTTTTATTATTGCTTGTTTTCGAAAGTGATTAATTTGTAAATGTGAATTCCCAGTACATGCAATAATGTCATATTTTACGCTAATTGCCTGCATTATTATAAAAATGATATAAGTAAACTTGATTTTAAATTCTGTATATATTTTTTAATGAATAATCAAATATATTTATTTTTTTTTAGATTTTTTTTTTCAGTTAGTTGATGTTTAAAAGTAATTATTCATAAAATTTGGCGAATTTAAAGAGAAAATGCCCAGATTTAACGTAATTTAAAAATTTGTTAAATATTTATTTTCTGAAAAAAATATTTCAAAAGTTATATATATTTTTTTTTTCGTGTTAAATCTATGCACAGAGACACGTTCCTGAAACTTTATTACTATCAATCCAAAACGTCTTTGTAACATGTCGAAAATTCTACGTCAAAAGTGGCAAATGAGGTACGTTCTAGTTTTATAAATTTTCAGGTCTTTGTGCAATAGCTGTTGCACTCATATGCACACATCAGTGAATAGAAAATTTATTACGATTATGCATATTAAATTCAATAATACGTAACTAATATCCGGAACCATCTTAAATCTGACGTAATAACCATGGCAACCTAGAATCATTACCTATCATGGGATATTATTTAATTAATTACGTATGATAGCATTTAATTGAATGAAGAAAACTTTTATTAATATCTTTTTAAGTTTTAATTCGATTTTAGAAAGTTTGAAATGATGCGACAAAATACTGAACGACCATATAGATTAAATTTCAAACCATTCGGTTGAGTAGTTTTTGCGCTGTTATATGCGGACAGAACGACCAGATGACGATAGTAGGCGCTATGCAATTATAATAATTACGAACGCACCTAAAGACTACCGTAGTAATGGCATTTTAAATGCTAAGCATATTTTAAGGCAGTTTAAAGCTTATGCTACTCTTATTCTGAAAGCAGTCCTAAATTATTTTTAAGCTCTCTTTCAACAATTCTAAACCGTCTAATATATATGTTTCAGCAATAATAAATTTAGTAATAACATACATTAAATTCATTGTATCTGCAATAAAGGAACATTATAAAAAAAAAATGCCATCTAGGGGAGAGCTGAATGAAAACATACTGCTTACTCCAGTAGTCACAGTTACCTCTAGAGTCAAACTTTGAACAACTATATTAATATAAATGCATTTTGGCATGTCTAAAGAACCAAATACTTAAAAAGTAGAAAAATAAAACAAGCCCAGATAATAGTTATCTTTGATCGAAATTTTTACAATTCTTCAAAGTAAAAGCTTAATCTAATAAATTTGAAGTTTTGTGCAAGCTTTTATACTCACATTTACCAAATTTTATTTTTTAATATTAACAAGTATGTTTTTTAAAATTAAAACTAACACACAACGCCGTGTTTGACAAAATAAATAATGACAAAAAGAAGTTCATGGTTGACTTATTTAATTATTATTCTTAGCCAAAAACAAAATTTATTATTATCTAAGAATCACTTATATTGGTAAAGAAAATAGACAGAGAGATGAATACTGTTGCTAGTTGCACTTTAAAAGCAAATGGATATTTTGTCATAATAGTTATGAAAGCCCACCACAGAAACAATTAAATTGAAATAAATCATGTTAATGAATAATACTTAAAAAATATACATATGTATAAAAGACTAATATAAGTAACAGTATGGCAATGAGAATAGCCTTTGTGTTCTAAATTTCGTTAATCAGTTTTTTACAATAGTTAACTGTTTCGCTACTGCATATTTTTAATAGTCTGAATACTAATTAATTTACTACCTAAATTATTCATTATTTATTTTAAAATTATTTTTTAAATTGTTATTTTCTAATCTTAGAATCTTCAGACTTCCCAGTTCTTGTTGGCGAAACTAAGCCTTCCAATTTTTGGATTAATTCTTTGCGAAACCATTCCGTTAGATCCTCTCTTTTCCACGTTCTCATTTCTTGTACATCAGCTTGTATGTGTGTATCGCCGAAGTCGGCCTTTATTAAGACAAGTCTGACCATTGCTGGCATGCGTCTGAAAGTGTGCATTAAGTACTGCTGTCGACATTTTTTTTTTTTTAACACATATTAGTGCTACTGCTAATTTAACTTATGGCTTCCTAAGAATATTTCTACTCGTGACCAGTGCGTGGAGTTGCCGAACAAAGAATAAGTTCCTGAATGTCATGTTGTTGGTATTGAACCATTCAGCTGTATTTAAGTGACTGAAATACGTTTCCTTTCAATAAATGCCATGGATAAAATACAAATTAACTACAAATTGTATAATACTGTCGGAGTAATAATAACAAAGGACCATGGTAAGTAATTTACAACTCATATATTTAAAAGATTAAAATTTATTTTTTTTAATTCATAAATTAAGAAAACTAGACTGATGTGGCAATCCCAAAACATTCTTTTATCTCGTACATGTTAATACTTCCTGAAAAATGCAGCATTATCAGCGGCACCGGTTAGGTGATTTATACAAAAAATTTAATCATGAACAATTTATGTCAACTTCTAACTGAATCTGAAGTTTGATAAAAATCCGTACATTAGTTTTTGAGGTAGAGCTATTGTGAAAATCGTAAAATAATCTACGTAGCAGCACCACCTGTTGAGCGATTTACACCAAAAACTAATTAGGGTTCATTTGTAACAGGGACTAATTGAATCTGAAGCTGGATGAAAATTCATGCATTAGTTCTTGAGATACAGCTACTGCTGATATCGTCAAAAATGCAGCATATCAGCGCCACCTGTTGGGTAATTTACACCAAAAACTAAACAGCACTAATTTATATCAAGGACTAACTGAATCTGATGTTTGATGAAAATACGCTCATTTTTTCTTGAGATAGAGCTACTGCGATAATCATGATTAATGCAGTGTAACAGCGCAGACTGTTGGGCAGTTTTCCCCAAAAAGTACCCTGCACTAAATTATACCATGGATTAACTGAATCTGAAGTTTTATGAAAATCCATGCATTAGTTCTTTGAGATATAGCTATTGTGGAAAGCGTAAAAAGGCAGCATAGCAGCGCGACCTGTTGGACGATTTCACCAAAAAGTAATAAGAACCAGTTTTTATCAAGGTCTGACTGAGTCTAAAGTTTTGTAAAATTCTTTGCATTAGTTCTTGAGATAGAGAGCCTGCAAAAAATGTCACCTACATATATTTCGATTTAAAATGTCGCTTATAGCCGAATCCACTGTCGTTATGCCGCTTACAGCGCCATCTATTTATACACTTTGGAACTTTTTTCTTATGCCATACCGTTTCCCCCTTCTTGCAGTATATTCAGTTCAAATGTGAAGTTATTCTGAACAGTGGTTCTTTTTTTACAGCATTTTCAAAGCGGGGCTTTAATTATAAGCACCCTGTATATGGAGCTCAGTCGTTGTAACTACCGTTTAAAAGTACTAGTGTTCCTTTAAACACACACACATATAAATTATAATTCCAACACTTTTCTTACACTGTGCATTTCAAAAGTAATCGAGAACAAAAAATTATATTTCCAGCATAGATTAATAAACACTTTCCAACACATTCAAAATACTGTACATCAATACTTAGAAAACCTACATTTTATTTCTTCAACCCTTTATATGATTTATAGATTTGTATTTACAATACAAGATATGCTAAAAGCAAGTTCAGTTAAACGCATAGCAAAATTGAGCATTCCAATTCAGCAATTTCGACAATAAACGGAAATGTAGTCGGGATCTTTTGCGTAACCCTGTATCGGATCTATAGAATTTATATGCATCAAGTAATATTCAAAAGAATAGTTAAATTTTAAAACGCGTCCCACATCTGAAAACGCACTTTCAGCAATTATTCTTCATGGGCAGTACTCTAGCAAAATACTTTTTTTTGTCTTTGTAAATGAACAATAAATTATACAGACAACAAATTCTACAGCAAATGCCTTGTAGTATGGCCTTTTATTAATGATATATATGAATTTCAAAATGTTTAAAATAGTGTAATATCATTAAAATACACCACAATCGATATTTACGCATAGACCGTAATGTAACGCAATTGTTTTTGAGTGATCTGTAAATGAACCATAAAGCTACATACTTGATTTTCAATACCGAAGATGGCATAGTAAACCCCAATAACATATATCAATTTCTCGTCAATCTAATTATCTTTACGCGAGTTAGAGTGTCGGACAGAGAGACAGACAAAGAGAAAAACTGACAGATGAACAGACAGACGAATTCATAATCACTTTTCAACTATGTTGGAAAGTGTTAGATGCAGCATTTGACCAAAAAATATATAACATGAACAAATAGCTTAATATTGGCGTTCTCAATTAGTACTCAAAACGCTATTCATTTGTGTAACTGCAAAAAAATCCCATGCTAATGGCTTCATTGTAGTTATGTGACAAAAAAGTAGTTTATAGTAGCATAACAAATAACAGTTGAAAAGAAAAAAAAAAGTCTTCATTTGTTTCAAAATTGTAAATTTTTGACCGTTGACAAAATCACTTCAACTAATAAAATGATAATAAGCTTACGTGCTAAATAAGATTTAAGAGTGAAAGACTGTGTAAAATATGACACTGTTCCTGTTTCAATTTGCAGGTTTTAGTTGGTTGAAAAAAATTATTAGCTTAATTTCTGTAGCTGATTCTGGTATTAACTAGTTTGACTTATTCTTAATTTCATTAAATGATGAATGGAGTTTTTTTTTTCTTTTTTGGAGTGAAAGATTATTCAGTAGTAGTATATTGATGCTTCAAAATGATTTTACAAATTTAAATTACTGACAAATTTCTATATTGTTTTTAATAGTACTATGTAATTAAAATTTATAGTGTAAAATTTAAACTTTACAATTTAAAGTGTATTTTTGTCATTCGTTTTTATGAATATATATATATATATATATATTGTTTTTGTTTCCTTATTCAAATAAATAGAATCTTTCTAATAAACCTTATTCATATTAATCCATTTGAATAATATTAAATAATAATTCAAAAGTTATACATTTGAATCATTATTTAAATACCCTGCATTCCTGAAGAGAATATTAAACTGAAAATCTTCGATTCAACTGTGCAAATGCATTTAATTTTAGAATTCTGGTACTTCATTCAATGAAAGTACAAAAAATAAACAAAGATGTTCGCTTATTTTTAACAGACTTGCATACCCATTCAAATAGTCTAGACATCTAAATGAGTTCTTTTGTAATTATTTGCTGTTGTTAATAAAGAATATTGTACTGAACAACAATGTGTTATAACTCTTATAAGACGCGAACTGCAATAAAAATGAATTTCAAATACATGAACTACTGAAATATAACTATTCACAAATGCTTTCATTTGCATTCAGCTATTGTCATTTTTAAGCAAAACTTTTATTGTTTAATTTCAATATATGATGATGAAGAATTTTGGTACACGAAATGCATAACACCAAAAGTGTTCGAAAAGACAAAATTTTGTCCTTTGGATTGGTTAAGTTATTTTAATTTATTGGTATGTCGTAAGTTTGTATATTTGATTTGAATTATTTTTACCCTTTGCATTAGTTATTTTAATTTAATGGTATGTTATATGTTTACGTATTTTAATTCGAAAAGAATAATCAGATATCGGAATAAATATGGAAATATATGTTTAAAATTGGTGTGTCTGTCTATCATATCCCGAAAAACAGGTATTTGTAGGTTTATTTTGCTGTTTAAACGAACATTAGTCAATTATAAATTTTTAAAAAAGTCAGTCTATTTGCTAAGAAAAGGATCATAAACAGTTGTATAACAAACATTAAGTCATCAGTGGCAAATGCATAATATTTTCTTGCTACAATCTGTAGTTTGTAATATTCCGAAAACTAGAATATATTTAGAGGAAACGAGTAGAATGAATTAATCAACGAATCTCGCAAAACTCGATAACTCGAAACTTAATGATTAATTTTAACGAATCCTAAAACGATTAAAATAAGTATATATTTTTAAGAATTAGAAAAACTAAATCAGATGTAGGAAAATAAATATCTATACATACGTTTAAAATTCGAGTGTCTGCCTATAATTTTCCCAAAAACATTTATTTTTATGTTTATGACGAGGGATAGTCAATAATAAGTTTAAAAAAAAGTCTGCCTATTTGTCCGGGACAGGCTTAGAAACAATTGCTTACCAAACATTATACTTAACAGTGGCAGATAGATCACATTTCTGGCCATAATATGGAGTTTGAAGCGTTGCAATATCTTGATTTTTTTTTTCTTTTAAGCAGGCAGAATCAATGAAACAACCAATCTCACAATATTCAATAACTCGAAACATCGAGAACTAATTCATAAATTGTAGCATATCCTATGGCGATTAAAAGGTTTAATTATGATTTATAAGTAGAACAGGCACATTTAGAGGTTATGTTTTATATATGTTATAGACTAATTGAGAAATCTGATTATTTGATAAGAATTCGAAAATGAATTTTTTACATTCAACCATATTTTTTTTTTTCTTTTTACAATCACCTGCATTATTTTTACAATTATTAATAATTATTTTTTAGAATTTTTAATGACTTTTTACTGCATAAGAAATTTTATCCTGTAAATATATCAAATTGTATTAAAACACTTCTTCAGATGATAAAAGTAGAGACATATTGTCCATATATTTTTATGCTTATGAAGAGAAATTCAAAACAGTTAATTTTTTACTAAGATTATTTTTTGATACATGGATAAAGATAAATAGCACTAGATTACATATTTTAAAACTGGTGATTGTAACAGTTAATGAAAGTCAAATTTAATCTGTTTTAAATATTCAAAGTGAAACTTAATTCCATTTTGTCTCAAATAATTGGTGAAACGAGTTAGCTATAGTGCGATGCCTGGAGATTCTCAAATGTGTATACTCTACGCTATGAAGAATCTAGCGATGCCCACTAGTGATAAAGTCTGGAATTAAAAATCCTATCTCGAAAACTATAGGGGATACGACCAAACGTTCAATAAAGAAATTGTGGAGCGTTCCCGATTTCGTTTAAAATCATATCTTGCAAACAACATATATTCTAATCACTGAATTGTAATTATTTTCTATTCAATCCATAATTTTAATATGCCAATAAATGCATGCACAAGTAAAGCTTGAAAGGCAGATGCACCTTTATAAAAAAAAGTTAGAAAAGTAAAATTTACTTTATTAAAGGAAGCAACATATTTATGTTCCGTTTGTCCACTATCGTGATTATGAAAGCAGTTATTGGAATGTTTAAGTATGTGATTGCATATAAAATTGAGATTTCAGTGCTTCTGAAAAAGTTATTTTTACTTTTAAGACATTTTTTTCTTACTAAATCTTGGGCACTCTACAACATTATCACTGAACTTTTGTTTGTATCTTCTGTTGGTTTCTATAGGACATAATTTAATTCCGTTTGAATGCAATGTTAGATAACTCATCGTGTACTGTAAGTATATTTTACTATACCTAGGAAACACGTTCTTCGCTAAATCTATCTCTGCGCACTCGTTGTTTGAGTTAAATTAAGTAATATTTATGTTTTATAATCCAGAATCGATGAACTAAAGATGAACACGAAATGTTGTTTACATAAAATTGACTAAAACAAAGCTTTATTGTACTCAAACTCAAATAAATTAAAATTCTATTAAACAAAAACATAATTTGAAGAACAAATTCAAAAAACAAAATTTATTTCCTACATTGTTTAAGCCCGAGAAGGAACATATATTAAATTATTTCATTCAATTAGTTCCACATTTAATGTTAAATTTTTGTAACAAATTAGTTAAGCCAATTGAAGATTAAAAAATAAAAATACAATTCATACAATATGATACTTAAAACACCCTAAAAAATAGATTCCGTTCAAATGAAATTGAAATAAATCTTAATCTTCTTCCATTTTTAATTGAAAATATTTGTATTGCAGATTTTGTATTATATTTATGACAATTGTGCATAAAATGATAAGATGCATGCAAAATACAAAGCTTAAAAAAAAGTCTAAGATTTATTTCGATTTCATTTGAACGGAATCTATTTTTTTAGGGTGTTTTAAGTATCATATTGTATGAATTTTATTTTAATTTTTTAATCTTCAATTGGCTTAACTAATTTGTTACAAAAATTTAACATTAAATGTAGCGCTAATTGAATGAAATAATTTAATATATGTTCCTTCTCGGGCTTAAACAATGTAGGAAATAAATTTTGTTTTTTTAATTTGTTCTTCAAATTATGTTTTTGTTTAATATGTCAAGTTTTTTAATAACTACAGCACTCAGACGAACGCATTTCAAAATTAATAGAGAGTACCATCATCAGGCTTTGATGTATGCGGTATTGCATCACAATGTGGGATGCAGTTTATCAATGTGTAATTCAAAATATTTCACCACTGTAGTAATGCAGGTTTCGGTAGTTTGGACAAAAACTTCCAATCTGAATGTAAAAAACCTATAATCAAAACATAAAAAATTAACTTAACTTAAATTTAGATACCCTATTTCCCGCACAGGAACGCTATGAATGTAAATGTAAATTGGGTTGAATCCTTACTGCTAATATTTAACAATATTATAGCTGTGATACAGTAAAAAATAAAAAATAAAAGTTTTACTTATTCTCTACCTTATTCTCTCCCAAGGAGTGATGCAAACACAACAGAAAATTATTACCTAAGTTTAACTTGGGGTCAGTGGCGGCTCGTGCCAATCTTCAATGGTGGGGCCCGGTCCTCATAACATATTGTAAATTTTTATTTATTAATGTTTCTTGTTTAAACATGAAAACAAATTATTTAAGAATAAAATGAAAAAATAATCTTACTTCTGGAGATAAAAAATTAATTATTTTTTCAAGTAATCAACGTTAATTTCAAATTTATCAAATTAATTATAATTTTTAACATACTATTAATTGCCGTTATTAGCATTGAACATACTCTAATCAATCGTTATTTAATTGAAAAACAAATATACAAATCATTCATAATAATAATAATAATAATAATAATAATAATAATAATCTCACAACGTTACCGAAAAAAATATAAACTTTTTACCTGCAGAGTTTGAAACTATTCAGAAATTAAAATTTAGTACATTATTTAAATAAAAATTCGGTATGTTTTTAGCTGCGCAAATCTTTCACTTACATTAAATTTAATTACCATTATTTACATCAAACATTATTAAATTAAAAAACAAATTCACAAATCAAAGAAAAAATAATTATCTCATAATTTAATAGAAAAAAATACATACTTTTCTTGCAGAGATTTAATCCATTCACAAATTAAAATTTAATGCATCATTTAAATAGAAATTCTGCACGTCGATTTTTTCGACGAGCAAATCTTTCAATTACTTTTACATTAAATTCTGATATTGTACTAATAAAATCTTTGTGGACTGAAAGAACAGCAAGGGCATTTAATCGTTCCTGTCCCATGGAGTTTCTCAAAAATGTTTTAATTCTTTTAAGTGTGCTGAAGCACCTTTCTGCTTCTGCTGTCGATACTGGTGTCACCAGGACAGTTTCAAGTGCCTTTGAAAGCTCAGAAAATTCTTCGGAAAGATTATTGGTTTTCATAAATGTTAACAGGCTCGAAACTGTTTGAATGTTTTCAAAAGTGGAATTATGATATATTACACGAAGTTCATTTATTAATTTTCCTTTATCAATCATATCGTAGTTTTCTGCGATAATAGAAATGTTTTTTTCAGGGAAATTATCCTTAAATAAACTGAATTTTTTTGGATCCAGTACTGCAAACGCATTAAGAGTCTCCTGCTCTTCAAACCTGTTTTTCATTTCGGATATTATAATGTCGCACGCTTCTTTGGTATTTATTTTTATTGTGTTATAGCCACTGAATTTTATGCGTTTCCTTTTGCAAGTATTTTCATAATTTTCAGCAGTTTGATGAACATCGATTTTCCCTCTGATTTCATTAACGGCATCTGTAAAACTGTTGAAAGCTTGCAATGCATTTAATGAAGTAGTATTTGTCATCTGAACAACATTATATAAAATATTTACATGTTGAAATATCGAATTGAAAAAAGAAAGGAGAAAGAGAAAATCATCATCTTCTAAAATTCTGTGTAAACCATGCGATTCACTGATTGTTCTGTCATCCCACTGCACTTCGTTCTGAATTCTATCAAAACACTCTGATAGTTCCGACCTATTTTCTTCTATGAAACTGATGATACGTGAATGAAAGTTCCACCTGGTTTCTGACGGTACGGGAATTCTTTTAGCACATATTTCACGAAATAAATCACTACGCTTAGGTGATGCCGAAAAAAAGGTAGAAAATGAATTTACATTTGCAAAAAATAATCTGATAGATTTAATATTATTGCAAGCATTCTTCAGCACTAAATTCATTTGGTGGGCATAGCAATGGATGTACTTTGCATGAGGAAAATTGTCTCTCATTTGCTCTTGAACCCCAGTATGGCACCCGCTCATAACAGGTGCACCGTCATATGCTTGCGCAACGAGCTTATCTTTTAAATTAAATTGTTCTAAATTTTCAGTTAAGATTTTAGTAAGTCCCTCAGCTGTTCTGTCATGGACATCAATGAATTGAACAAACCTTTCCACGGGTTTGTTGTTTTTTATATATCGTAAAATGATAACAAATTGCGAAGTGCAGCTTACATCAGTAGTTTCGTCAGCTTATAATGCTACAAAATTAGAAGCAGAAATCTCATTTTTAACATCATGCATATACGTTTCATATA
The DNA here is from genome assembly GCA_963932465.1 of Maratus speciosus. Classification (NCBI taxonomy): domain Eukaryota; kingdom Metazoa; phylum Arthropoda; class Arachnida; order Araneae; family Salticidae; genus Maratus; species Maratus speciosus. Next base: position 155,110,371 of record OZ010793.1, on the reverse strand, counting down.
TACAATCCAACAGCTCATTCTGTATAGTTTTTGAAGTATTTTTAGATACTGTAGCATTGTTTAAATGGTCTTCCAATATAGTGTCCAGTTTTGAAGTGTATGTGACCAAATCTAAAAATATACCTCGGTTTAAAGAATCTTTACGTTCATCATGACCCCTTAAAGCTATTTCATGAAATCCACAGAATTTCAAACAATTGATCACACGATTTAGCACATACCTGTTCTTCTCAACCATTTCATTATGTTTTTGTAATGGAATCCTGTAACCTTCATCCAACTGCGCTACAATATTGACAGTTCCGAAGGTTTTATAGTTGATAGCATTATTTAAATGAGTAGTACTCATTTCATGTTTTTTTACTCTTTTAGAAAGATGCTTCAAATCGGTACAGCCAACCATACTCCATAATTTTCCCCCTCCAAACAATAGACAATAAAAACAGAACAATGCTTTTTTTTCTTCACTCGCTGAAATCCAAGGAAATTTGTCAAACCACTGTGTAGAGAAATAGCGCAGTTTTTTCCCATCTTTTTGTTGCATTTCAAAATTCTTCGGTTGATAAGGTCCCAGGGGTTTAATTTCAAGCTTTTCTTCCAAATTCATTGTTGAAAAGGGCTGTCGTAATAAATCGTCTACAGAATTCATTTCTTTTTTTTCTTTCAAGAACTTAACAATAACATGCGTTTCCGTTTAAAGAGAGTACTCAAAGATCGAGTAATTAGACGAATAACCAGCAATAGTAATACAAATGTCGCCAAATATTTTTGAGAATCCCCGTATTCTAACAGAAACTCATTCACATTTCCTTACTCTGCATCAAGGGCAAACGCGCCGAGTGCCCAAATTGCAAAAAAATACGGAAGATTTAGCTCTAAAAGAGCAATACATCACCAAAATTGAATGATACGTGAGGGAGGGAAATACTTGAATTAACGCGCCATATGGGCACAAATGTCTCGTGCCCAGATAAAGTAACCTTGGTGTCGGGAGGAAGTAGTGGTCAGTAAAGTGATTTATTGCCTCTGAGAAAAGCATAGATGCTGAGAGTCGATAACGGATGAGTGGGAGCGATGTAAGAAGCAGTTTGTTTGCAATATATTTTCAGTAAACAGTTCTTTTTTTAATATTAAAAATTAAAAATATGAATATATATATATTTTTTATGAAGAGAAAATACTGGTGGGGCCGTGCCCCAGTGGCCCCAATGGACCGGCCGCCGCTACTTGGGGTATAAATATTTCTCATCTCGGGAAAAAAATACATTTAAAATTTAACTTATGTAATTCCCCGCTAAGTTCGCTACCTGCGTAAAAATAGCTATCCATTAGAAACTTTTTACTAAAATATAAACTTGACCAAAGCAAAAACTTATTCTGAAAATATCCTTTTTATTTCCACTATGACGCCATATTCACCTTTTTAATTTTTGAAAAAAAAAAAAAAAAACCTACCTCAATTTAATATTTTACGTGAAAATCTTTCAACTAAAAAGAAATAAATTATTATTACGGCTTTTGAAATTTTTGAAATTTTTGCAACAATGAAGTAAAAATGTTACATTTTCTATGAAAAATGTCCATTGATTTTCAATGAAAAAAGCGAAAATTGAAATTATTAAGAAAAATATTTGAATAATATAAAAAAAAATGGCCCTTGTTTCTCTCTGGGTTATAATTCCCCCATATGCAAAGGTATTTTGCCATTCGTTTCGACCCTGACGTCAGGCAAGGTTTTTTAAACTTTAAATTTATAATATTATTAGAATTAGTAAAGAATAAAAAATGAGTGGCATCAGGGACAAAAAGGTGGGAAGAAAAAATGAAAAAGTTACCATCTCCATAAGCTTTTCTATGTTAAATTAACATTGAGAAGTGAGACTGGAAATAAATAAGTATTGCGCTGCCGCGAAATACTTAAATACTTCATATTTTTGATTCTGCAAAAAGGAAAAGGATATACATTTTTTGTACAAATAATTAAGATTATTTAACTTATACAGTTGATATTTTTAAAACCAGGTGATATTTAAAAAATCATACGCAATTTGTTAACAACTAGATGTTACCGTGATGCCGTTCACGTAGCGTTAAGAAAAAGATAAATGCATTAATTAAGCAAAACATTTCACTCCTTGTAATTTAAAAAAATATATAATTAACCCACAATTTAATACGTTTTATTGGAGACAATACGGTATTTATTACTTATAGGGATCTTGACAGTCAAGTCCTGAGTCAAAAACAGAAAAACATTTGTGGCACATAATATAAACAATCACAAAAAAGAAACTGCAACCAATGAAATCGAGAAAAAAAAATCATGCGTCAAGCATAGATTATGAAAAACTTTCCTACACATTCAGAATAATTTAACAAATCTGCACCGTTTAATAAGTTAAAATATTATGTCTAATTTAACCATATGGGTAAAATTTACCGAAAAAGCCAAGTGTGATTTTTAAATTAAGTGTTCGTGTTGAAAGCTTCAGAGTTTCGAGCTCATTTACTATGAAGATGACCACCCAAGTTTATATGTATATAAATTGAAAGAGGACACAGTTTTCTGCTGAATTTGCTGTTTATGTTTGTTTCTGCGAGAATTTTGGAGATTAAAATATATTGGGTTTTTCTTATAGTGTGTGGGCGGAATAGGGATACGGGACGTGTTTTCAACGCAAAAAGGTCATAGATCTGACGTATACTCGCCAAATAAGTTTGCTAAATACGTTTTCCTGTTATTTTCTAGCCATCTCTGACGGACAGCTGTAGAACTTGATTACAATGTATGCGCGATTATCGACCGAAACTTAGCAAAAAGATATTTTATAATTCTTTTAGTATTGTATTATTTTTATGGTGTGTATAATAATTTTTCAGTTTTTTTTTTTATTCGAATAAATGATTATGATTATGAATTTAAGTGTTACTGTTTTTATGTATTAGAAGTTTATTTTAATTCATTGTAATCACCGAACAAGTACTTTTTTAAATTGTTGTAAAATTTTGATGAATTCCATTATTGTTTGTTGAGAATTGAAAAAATTGAATGCATGCAATAAAGTTGTTATTTATTTAGAATGAAGAGAATGTTCCCACTCGAAATATAGTACAATAAATAACCAGAACTCTGCTTACCAGAAAGCATGACAAATCTGTATTACATTAAATCTGAAATCATTTAGACTGTGTTTGTTACATATTTAAAATTAAAAGCAATATATCCGGTTTTTGAGGTAATGTTTTCTAAATAACAATTACTCCAATTTTAATTATAAATATTGTTATATAAAATTTACTAAAGAAAAAAGAGGTTGCTATCCACCTTATACTTCATTCATAAATTTAAAGAATATGCAAAAATAACAACGCACTTAACAACATTAAATTTATGAATAAAGTGTATGTTGGCTAGCAACCTCTGTTTTGTTTAGTTTTCGATTTTACTAAGTCCTTAATTATTAATAAAACTTACTTTCAAAATGTTTATAAAAATTGATAAGAAAAGTTTACATAAAAAATACATTTATTTATTTTTAGATAATTAATGAATATACAGTGGCGGTCAAAAGTTTCCGGCCAGTTAGTTTCTTTGATTTGTTTGACAGAACGTTTCAGCGAAAAAGAAGTAGTACAATTGCTCCAAAAGTTAGGAATAAGCAAATTACCTCTGACCACGTGATCATTTTGATTGGATGCTGAAGATACTTGATGCAAAGGGAGGAATTCGAAATTCGCGCGTGCAAAAGTTTCCGGCCATTCGTCCTCCATTAGTTTTTGCTATCGCTAAAGTGTTTTTTTTTTTTTGGCCATGTCTGTTAATTAATCAATGTGAATAACGTATTTGAAATTCAAAAATGAAAAGTTTAACAATTTATTGTTCCTAAACGAGTGACTTGTTTGTCGCTAAAGGGACAATCCTCTCTTGAGATTGCGTCAAAGTTGTCGATCGGAAAATTTGCTGTAAACGATATTTTAAAAAAATATAAAGATGGTCATGGCCTTCGAAACTTACCACGGTTCGGGGGACCCCGGAAAACGACTATTCTTGTAGAAAGTATTATCAAAAGATAAGCAGTTGATGACCCGCGTAAAAATGTCGCTGCAATTCCATGCGATTTACGGTGTTAAAATATTCCTGAAATAAGTCTGTCTACAGTGTCAAGACGCTTATGTGACTTAGAACTTTATAGAAGAGTCAGTGTTAAAAAACCTTTCATAAGTAAAAAAAAATCAGACGGTCCGACTGGCGTTTGTCAAGTAATACAAAGACTGGTCAAGTAAAAACTGGAAAAAAGTACTATTTTCCGATGAATCGACGTTCAATCTTTTTGGGAGTGATAAAAGACATTATAACCGATGGCCTAAAAACAAAAGATAAGATGCGAGTTATATTATTCCTACAATGAAGCATGGCGGAGGTCACGTTATGCTGTGGGGAGCATTTTCTGGAAAATGTTCCTGTCCGTTATTTGAAATCCACGTCAAGATGAATAGTGCAATGCATAAGGATATCTTGCAAGATCATTTGCTGCCTTATTCGAGGATACATTGTGGTCGCAACTATTTGTTTCGTCATGATAACGACCAAAAGCATACATGCAAGCTCGTCAAGCAGTGGATTTCGCACAAAAAAAATCCACTTTTGAAATGGACAGCCCAATCATCCGATTTGAATCCAATAGAAAATCTTTGAAACTAACTAGAAAACGTGTGTGGAATTATAAATATTCCAATTCAGCAGCATTTTCACAAAAATTTCAAGAACCGTGGACAAAACTTAACTTTGATGATCTACAACCATTCATTGAATTGATGCCACGTTGCTGCGCCTCAGTACTTATTGCTAAATGTATGAATTCAAAATACTAATTGTAAACGTTATTGATCACTGTTATTTTCTGTTATAACACCAAGTTTCTCCAAACTTGCCAAAGTGGCCGGAAACGTTTGAGAACATGCGTTCTCTTTTGCAATTAATTTTGTCAATTAAATTTATTAATATTTAATTTTTATTCCATAAATAAATTATTAACTGTTATGCCAATAAAGTGTATAAGTATCACTTTGAGATTCCTCTTCATATAGGTATACTTACAAATTAACCAAAAATTTTATACTGGCCGGAAACTTTTGACCGCCACTGTACATTATTAAATTTTTAAATATAAGCTATGACAGAATGTTTTTTAATACTTTTTAGGGTTCCCTACTTAAAAAGTAAAAACGGAACCATTATAAGATCACTCCTGTGTCTGTCCGTCTGTCTGTCTGTCTGTCACAGCCATTTTACTCGTAAACTATGGAACGTGGAAAGTTCAAATTCGGGGAAGTAATAAAGAACTTTAACCCACATATTTTCAGATTAATAAACATTCATGAATATATTTAGTAAAAAAGTAGAGGAGCTAATTATGCTACTTGAAAGAAAAATCTTTTCTTTGTATATCATGCGGGGTATCCTGTGAAAGCTTTTGTAACGCTGAACTCAAAAATACATTCCTTTTAATTTTAGGTTTTATATTTTCAAAGATATTGTTGAAAATGTAGCGCAAAAATATGTCCCCCCCATCTAATTCCGAATCTACTAAAGCTAAAATTATGAAAAAATTAGAGGTAGTAGATGTTAATATAAACCTTTCCGGGAAATTATAGCGATTTCCCTAGGTCACATAGTTTTTGAGTAATTACCATTTTTCTGTTATACACAAATATCGATTTACGGGCATTGAGAAAAATTGTTGAGCATCACTGAATATACCTATCGTTGCAGAAGAATAAAAGCATTGTTGATAATGATTTTCGAAAAAACTCATCGGTAATTAGCCGAGATATTAACCCTTAAATGTACGGTCAGTTTGGACATACACAAGGACAGGGGCGTCGTACTCTATGCCTAGTTAACAACTTTTAATGATATATATGTTTAATGTAATGTCCAGTAACAGTATAAAAGCAATAAACGTCAAATTGTTAAAAAAACATACTAATTTAAGGGGTCTCGGGAATCTAAAAAGTGAAAAAAATGAAAAAAAGACCATTTTCAACATTTAATGTCTTAAAATGTATATGATTTTAAAACACAATTTTAATTGGGATGAAAGATATAAGTATGTTCTTTCGTTTCATGTATTTAAAAAATTGCAGGATACAGAATTAGTATTTATAGGGGGCTCGAAACTGTTAGACATTTGTCGAACAAATATTGGCATAACACTTTACGCGCAGGATTACAAAATAAAGATTGCAACTAGAATGAAAATTTTGGTGCTTACATCTACTTCAGATTGTAATAATTTCCCTGTACTTAAATAAATTTGTATTTAAAGCATTTTTATATTTTTAATGCAATGCTGCATTTAGCTAATACAAAATTTTGAAAATTTCAACAGTAAAATTACCTAAAAAAATAATTTTTTGAACAATTAAAAGGAAATTTTAGGTTCAGTTTATACAGACTAACATGAAATATATTAAAGGTATATATAAATATTATACAGGCATACAAACAATAAATACAATAAACCCAACTGGAGTGAAAAATTAGCCAGGGGCAGGAATCGAATCCGGGATCACAGTATACAAGACTGCTGCTCTAACCACTAAGCTACTCCGGCCGATACCTGAGTCTGCAATTTCTCAATAATAAGACATGTTGGGCGAGTCACCAGCCATCTATACGACAGCCTTGGATGACTGGACAACGATGAATAGATTTTACTATTACATCGATCTACGATAAATAATATTAAGACCCACATACTACAATATACATTAAAACACAGATACATACATAAATAACGCCTGTATTCGACAGTTAATGGTATATATAAATATTATACACGCATACAAACAATAAATACAATAAACCCAACTGGAGTATATATGTTTCATATGAAACATATGAAATATATGTTTTGAAAATTTCATGAAAGTTTCATTCAGAAGTTTTTGAGGTATCCTGCGCGTTATGCTCAAAAAACGCCATTTGGAAAATAATGACTTTAAAGTTTCGGAAACGCCGCTTCTGCTATTGAGCGGGTATAATTCTAAAAGCCAAAACTTCCGTTCTAATGGGAATTTCAAGGAAACAATTATATCAAAATATTCAGAAAAGATAGGAGTTTAAAATCTTAAAAAAATAATAAATAATAAAAAATAATAAAAAAAATTCTTAAATTTTGAAGATTTAAGAGTCCTGCGACCACTTAATCCTTTGCGGCACGGAGTAATTCTATTTATAAACTTATGAAATAATGAACTTACACCAGAATTTATAATCGAATTCATTAGAAAATGCGAACTTGATAAAAGGAACGCACATGATAAAAGGAAAATTTTAATTAAATATTCTTGCTGCCGTTTGTTTGTTTTGGAATTAAAATTAGGTGCCCGTTTTTTAAGGGCATCGCCCTCGAAAGATTTAATTAGAATGAATCGCGTAAATACTGTGGGATTCGCGATAGTTTGCATTGATTGTATCTCTCAATACGCCTCGAGTGACTTTAAAAGTTAATTAAACACCTATCTGGAAAAACGCGGCACTGACCATGGCGGCGTTGCAGCGTTGAGACCTCAATTCGAAGCGCGCTTAGTACAATGCCAAATTTAAACTTTGAACAAAGGTTTTGTTTTAGCTACACTGTAGAAATAAAGGTTATTACTACGCTGAATTTAGTTTCATGAAATGCCAAATGAAGTTTAACTATGCACTGCTTTTATTGTCAGTACCGAATTAAGTTCATCATAAACAGATTAGGATAATATTAGAAAAAGAATTATACGAATAGCTATATTTTATACTATTTAGGTTACATATCTCTTCGAACTTTCATGGTATACCCGATTACACTTTTCTAATATATACAGTTATACCCAACCCTACGCTGTATAGTTTTTTACAAAGTCTTAGTATTCTTTAGCAACTTTTTTTTTATAATACAATTACAAATTCATATATTTATTCTACGGAACCCTCTGTACGCGAGTAATGCTCGCACTTGACCGTTTATTTCTTCACAAACCACTTTAAAACCAAGGTAAAATTCGATTCATTCACCCACATAAAAAAATCGATATGAACGATTATACGAATATTGTTTTGTTACTTGGTAACATTTGAATAACATATAATTCACTCAAAATATATGCAATAAATCTGTATGTTTAAATATGAAACAGTAGACAGACTTTAATACAATTACTAAAAACATACAAAACAATTAAAATGAGATAAAATCATATAAAATTATACACTATAAAATAAACGTTTTGCTATACACCGCATAGCCTCATCAGTATTCGAATCAACTTACAACAAAACAACGTGCATACACCGGACCCAGTCAAAGTTAAAGTCAATGATTTAAGAAAACAAAATATTCATTCGGAACAGGACTTGATTCATTCAGGGTTAATGGATGCAATTTAGTAAACCATCCCTCCATAAAAATTCTATAATAATAGTCTATGCAATTACTTCTCAAAATTGAAGAATCTGTGAAGGAGGGGGTGTGATCCTTGTCAAGTGCATGTTGCACTAACCTGGAAAATTTACCTTTTTTAAATGCACCGATGTGCTCTTTAAGACGAATTTCCATGGATCTGCCGGTTTCACATATGTAAACATTATCACAATCATTGCATGGAATCTTGTACACAACGCCGCTTAATTTTTCTTTTTCATATTTGAACTTGTGGCTATTCAGGAAGGAACATAATTTATTTAATGGTTTATAAGAAACACCTATGTTAAATGATTTCAAAACTGAAATTTTTTTTTCAGAAACATTAGTATAATATGGTAAACACACGAAATATTTCGGTTTAACCTGTTGAAAGGGGGGGGGGGGTTGAATTAACCAAATCTAGAGTATTCTTGAAAACTTTTTTAACGAGATTTTTTGGGAAGCCGTTATTCCTTAAATCTTCATAAATTTTATTTCTTTCAGTGTCAAAAGCTTCAATGCTGCTGCAATATTTTATAGCTCTATATGTTAAACTTTTAATAATAGAAATCTTATGACTGAGTGGGCAAACAGAATTAAAATTGGTGTACTGACCTGTAGATGTCGGTTTTCTATAGACAGAAGTAAAAATTTGCTGTGAATTATCATTCTCTGTTCTTTGGATGAGGATGTCTAGAAACGGTAACACTCCATTAGACTCGCGTTCGATGGTAAACTTTAAAGGTACAGCAATCAAATTCGCAGTAGAGAGGATGTCCTTCAAATCACAATCTTTTGCTATTATGTAAACATCATCCAGGTATCTACGCCAGAAAATTAAACGTTGATCGAGTGCATTAATAATATTTATTTCAATTAACTGCAACACTATTTCAGCAACTACCACAGAAAGGGGTGAGCCCATAGCGGTTCCCGACACCTGTTTATAAAAGGAATCATTGAAAATAAAACAAGTTGAAGTTAAACAAAATCTCAATATATCTATAATAACATTAGCATTTAATTCTGTATCAAGAACAGTCTCAGGCCAAATTTGTTCAACGGTATTACAAATCATTTCAATAGGAATAGAAGTAAATAATGACACGACATCTAATGACGCCATAACACAGTCATTTGGGATTTCAAGATTTCTCAAATCCTCCAAAAACTTGAAGGCTGAATTTACACTATAAACTGAATGGACTGTAAGGGGTTTTAATAACTTATCCAAGTAACTCGAAAGACAATAGAGGGGGGATTTTGAAAAATCTATGATAGGGCGCAACGGAATATTCGGTTTATGAAGCTTTGGTAAACCATAAAATCTCGAAACTAAACCGGTAGAGCATTTCAATTTTTGAGCAACAACTGTTGGGATTTTTTTAAGTTTTTCATATTTCGAGATAATTAAGTTCATGTTACGTTGGATTGATTGTGTATTATCCTTCTTTAAAATAGGATAGGTATTCGAATCATTAAGAAGTTCCTTAGCTTTTGAGTCATACATATCCTTATCCATAATTACTGTAATTCTACCTTTATCTGCTTTAGTAATAACTAAAGAGTTATCCGAACCCAAACTTTTCAATATATTTAAATTATGACTCGTGGTTTGAGTTGAAGAACAATTCGAACTTAATATGCATTTAGAAATATCAGTACGCACTTTATGCTTAAACGAGGAATCGATTCTTGCAATAACATTTTCAGCAGCCAATACGCCAATTACCATCGAACGCGAGTCTAATGGAGTGTTACCGTTTCTAGACATCCTCATCCAAAGAACAGAGAATGATAATTCACAGCAAATTTTTACTTCGGTCTATAGAAAACCGACATCTACAGGTCAGTACACCAATTTTAATTCTGTTTGCCCACTCAGTCATAAGATTTCTATTATTAAAAGTTTAACATATACAGCTATAAAATATTGCAGCAGCATTGAAGCTTTCGACACTGAAAGAAATAAAATTTATGAAGATTTAAGGAATAACGGCTTCCCAAAAAATCTCGTTAAAAAAGTTTTCAAGAATACTCTAGATTTGGTTAATTCAACTCCCCCCCCCCCCCCTTTTCAACAGGTTAAACCGAAATATTTCGTGTGTTTACCATATTATACTAATGTTTCTGAAAAAATTTCTTCAGTTTTGAAATCATTTAACATAGGTGTTTCTTATAAACCATTAAATAAATTAAGTTTCTTCCTGAATAGCCACAAGTTCAAATATGAAAAAGAAAAATTAAGCGGCGTTGTGTGCAAGATTCCATGCAATGATTGTGATAATGTTTACATAGGTGAAACCGGCAGATCCATGGAAATTCGTCTTAAAGAGCACATCGGTGCATTTAAAAAAGGTAAATTAAATTCAGGTTAGTGCAACATGCACTTGACAAGGATCACACCCCCTCCTTCACAGATTCTTCAATTTTGAGAAGTAATTGCATAGACTATTATTATAGAATTTTTATGGAGGGATGGTTTACTAAATTACATCCATTAACCCTGAATGAATCAAGTCCTGTTCCGAATGAATATTTTGTTTTCTTAAATCATTGACTTTAACTTTGACTGGGTCCGGTGAATGCACGTTGTTTTGTTGTAAGTTGATTCGAATACTGATGAGGCTATGCGGTGTATAGCGAAACGTTTATTTTATAGTGTATAATTTTATATGATTTTATCTCATTTTAATTGTTTTGTATGTTTTTAGTAATTGTATTAAAGTCTGTCTACTGTTTCATATTTAAATATTTTGAATTCAGACGTTAGAATGTATATGTATCTTAGAAATCTGTATGTGCCAAAAAATTATAGTTAGCGTTTACATCTATTAAATCAAAATCTGCATTATTTATCTTTCTGAAAATCACATAGTACATCAATTCTTTATATTGATATGTTCCAATCAAATGTACTATAAGGAGCACAAAAATATTAATCATAATAATAATTATATAATCTTTAGTCAAGAATGTGATTTAATATTTTTAAAAAAATCACATTTCTTTTTTGTAGCATGAAATAATAAAAGACGAAAAAAAAGTTAGCATTTTACAATCTACTCTAAAGGTGCATTTTGATATGAAATTTGTATTTTTGATTCTTTACGAACATTTGTTTCGCTGATGTAAAAACTGAAACTGATTGTATTTTTCTTGTAAATGTTTTTTTTTTTTAGAAATGTATAATATCAGATTCATTTTCATTAAAATTAATTGGCAGGTCGGAAAAGCTTTGAGAAATGCAGTGGTGGAAAATTGGCGCAGAGGAGGAGCCTATTGACACCACTAAATATTAGTAGTATTTTATAGCTTATCTAATGACAGAATTTCTGAGTTTTTATTAAAGTGACGAATACTATAAAATATTAGTGGTGTCAATTGGCTCCTCCTCTGCGCCAATTTTCCAACCACTGGAAATGATACGGTTTGCGTGTCAACAAAAAGCTAAAATATACACGATTAATTTGACGCTTATCCGACCAGTTAACGTTTTAAACATAGTTGAATCTTTGTGGATGCGATGTTCGTTAACCAGTAATACAGAAAGATACACATTTCTCACCGTGGGTAACAGGTGTGACAATAATTATTTGACCAATCATTTTTTGCTACTTCGGACTACTTTATAATCCTTATATTTTTTCATGATTACAGAACTGACTGCATGATCTTTACCTGTATAACCCTGCATGATATTTTTACAAATATCTCAAGATAACTAAACTTTTAGTAGATTAGATTTTTGCCTTATAGTTTCAATCAAACAGACAATTGTTTTGTTTCTTTTTTACACGAAAAAGATTATATGATGTCTTTTATTCAACTAGTTAACTTTTTCCATAAACATACCTCAATATTTTGTTAAAAATTATATTGAATTATAGAAGTACTTAGCTTACGCATTGAAGTTCGATACGCCAATAATTTTAAAACACACTAGATTAATAATAGATAATGCTTCGCGAAACACCTGTAGATCGACTTTATACACTTAATTTAAAAATTATTGATGTGACTACGTACGGTCATAATTTGTTATTCTGATCAGAAAAATTAATTTTATGATTTATTTTTGTTTTTGTTTTTATTTCCGATTCAGCAAGTGATGCATACATTATCCTTACGCCGAACAGAGAAAAAGAAAAGAAATGTGTGTAGAAAAGTAACATCAAACGCAGAAACAAAGTAAAAGATAATTAACATGAGAAACACATAAAATCAAAGATGCGTAAAGAGTCTCTGGCCTCCCAGTAACGTGAGTAAATACAGTTCTTCGTGAGTACTGAACAGTCGGAGAGACGGTCAGCCGTCGCGTCGTCGCCACGCGACTGCGGCAGAGGAGGCAGGCAGGACTAACCACTATCTGGAGAAACAAAAATTTGTTCATAAATGGTGATCTCGGTTGAAAAATTGTTACTCATTTAGCACCGCCCAGGGATCACGTGTAGCTTAAGGAATACTACGGACACGAGTAACGCTGCGCACCTGATTTACTTTTGTTAGTTAGCTAATTACATGTAATTTATTATTAAACTATACCACATCTGCTTTATTGCGCATTATTAAATTTTCGCTTAAGCCATTTAGCAGCAAATATGGCAGCAGCTTGAAAATTAAATCTTCATCTACTTTCATATCTCTGCTGGTTTAGTTATCAAATAGATCGTCAACCACGACCATTGTTCTATCCAGTAGGTAGCGAGTTATTGGTTTACGAAACACACTCGTCCCCTTGTGTAAGTCTTTTTTGCCATTTTTATGTTTTATTATTTTTAGATTTTAGACCAATTAGTGGTCCAAATAAGTAAGTTAGGAAATTAATTCTGTTTTTATTATTAGTAATCCTCTGTTAGGAACAGTTAGCCAAAAGACATTTTAGATGACGATGACTCCGACGCAAATCCGAACATTATCATTCACAGTATTTATTGAACGCATAGATCCATGAACAAAGCTTTTTCAATCCGTGCATACTCGGGTTAGGATTGGCGGGTAACAACAGTATTTTAAGTTTTTGTCGATTATTGTCCCTCTAATAAAGTAGAAATCTTTATTATTTTACGTATTGTCTGAAATATATGTGTTGTAGAGACATTAGTGAATCATTAATGCTGAAATTTTGAAATTTATTTTATCCTTTTAAAACTAGTAAACAAATAAATAAAAGTAGATATGCAAAGAAAACAATTTTAATCAATCAGAAACAAATAAAATTTAAATAGTGAAATTTCAAAGGTATAACGAAGATATGTTTAGGAATTTAAGGAGGCCTAAAAGGTACGTAATGCTGAAAACTGATTTAAGTTTCATTGTGGATTATAAGCAATGTAATTAATTTAGACAAATACTTTTTTTGCATGTATTTATTTATGTTTTATAGAAAAAAAATATATTTGTTAAATTCAAAGAAAAATAATATTAATAAAGCGCAACCAGTTTTATTATTATACTGCAAAATTAAAGTTGCGAAACTAATTTTGCTAGGAATTTAAAGTACAAGATACATATATTTGAGCCGCAATTTCTTTGCTCATTACATCAGTGTTGCCAGATTGGGGATTTTGTCCCCATTTTGGGGAATTTTGAATCTCTAGTGGAATTTTTTGGGGACAAGTAGTTCGTGGGGAAACTTTTGGGGACTATAAAAATTTTGGGGGAAAACTTGGGGAATTTTTAGATTTCTTTTAGTCCTGTAGAAAAACTGGATCAGTCTTGAACTCAATTTTGATTTGAAAAACGAAAATACAAACCAGAAATCGGAAATATCAATCATTATTCTGTTGGATGTGGTCGTATTCATTGTTTGCTACATTACAGTTTACACATATTACAGATACATGAGACTCTAAAGTCTTAAGCAGCTTAAATCTGCAGGGCTTTAACGAAAAATTCCTTCACCGTACTTTAAAAAAATTTGAACTTAAATATGTGGAAAGCAGATATTTTTCTCTTAAGATATGCAAAAGCACATCGATTGATACAGCGAAAATACTTTGCATTCTGATTATGTACTTCAGTATAGGGATGACAAAAAAATTAAAACAGTGTACCATCTCGGATTTATTCAAATCCTAATTGATAAGAGATTGTCTAAAGCTATGGAGCTAATGTAACAATAGTCCAACATTATTAGACAGTACTTTTAGAAACAAAAATGAAATAACTTGTCACTGCAAAATATCTTTCATTCTCATGTAGCTACAGAATATGCATTCAGCCCAGTTTAAAAGTTTGTTTTTTGTAAAAGGGGAATTTTTTCAAAAAAAGGCTTGATTTGAGGAAATTTTTTTAGCTTAAATTACTTAGATATTTTTTATAGTGGTAAATTGAAAATTTAAAAATTCCCTTTTGAGTAAAAACTGAGTTGGGGACTTTTACGGAAAAAAACACTGATTTGGGGAAAATTTCAGAAATTTTGGGGAAAATGACTTTTCACTATCTGGCAACACTGCATTACATTTTCATCATTTTACCTAAATCAAAGAAAAAATGTAAGCAATGAATAGTATATGAAAAAAAAAATTCAAAATACATAAAAATTGGTCATATATTTTTATTTTAATTTGAAAACAAAAAGTTTTGTCCATCTCTAGTTTTATAGAGTTTAATTTACTTTATAAAAAGAAACTAAAATAAAGAGGTAAATCCATTCACCTGTTTAAAAGTTAACGTGGCAAAACCGCAAAGCAAAAACAGTGTTTCGAATTAATTGAGTTTAAAATTTTGCTCTTCGCAAGTTCCGCCGATCTTGCAGAGTTACGGCTCGTATAAGTTTCCAACTTGCTCATAAAATAAAAAGGTATCTATGAAAATAAGGCGATTTCTGATTTAGTCGGTGTATAATATGTTTTCGTCAAAGGACCACACATAAATTGAATGGGATATGGTGCTGGTGGTACTGGCTAAAATTTGGATGTGATTTAATACACAAGATGCTAATCAAATACTCCAAAGGGTACAGATCTCAAAATGGCTAATTTCTATTTCTGATTCAAATTATGTTTACTTGATTTGGAAAAAAAGGAACAAGAAATATGGTGTAATATGTATATAATATGAATTAGATCATTTGACGGTCTAAAAAGTAGGTAATTTGCATATTGTGACCTTTAAGACATATGATTAACAAACGAGAAGTATGTGAAATAAAACTTTCAGCCTGTGCCACATTGGCCAAATTCACTACAATTTATGCAAAGCCTTTTGTTGTTATTAAATTTGGAAACATGCAATTGTCTGAAAAATCTAAGAGATATAGTAAAAATAACAACTTTTCTTGGCTAAAGAAAAACGTGTTTTATTGTACACATTCTTTTGTTTTATCAATTATAAATGACAGAATAATGCTTAGTTCCATGGTTAATTGTGTAGAACTAAAATAACAATTTTATGCCCATTTGCTGTAAAAACACGGAAAATGTTTGTTTAAAGTTGATCCAGTATAGCATCCATGCTTTATTCTGGTACTTTCTGAGATATTACCCGTAAGGCATGGTGACGTCACGGCGACGTCGTTGTGAAGTCACACTGTGATTTTGTGACCGTCGATGTGACGTCACGTGACGTGGATGTGACGTCACAGTGACTAGAATGCGAGGTCGTTATGGCCGTTTTAGAGGTCGTTTGTGACGTCACATTGTGACCACTCTGTGAAGTCACGGTGTGACTAATTTGTGAAAAGTGTGTCATTTGTGACTATTTTGGCATTAACTTTGTGACGAACCTGTGACGAAAGTGACAATGTTTTGAAGTCACACTGTGACCAATTTGTGAAATATGTGTCATTTGTGACGAACTTGTCATAAACTCTGTGATGATTTCAAATGAAAATCAAATTTCAAATTAATTGCTTAAAAGGCGCAAAGGCGAACTAGTGAAAAAGATTCCATGCTGGAACTCGAACCCGGGCCATCAGTATAGCGCACTTACATTCTACCGACTAAACCACATGGAACGATACCCAGCCTGGAAAATTTCTCACTATTACATGTTGGCAAGGCTACAAACGCAGCACAAGATACAATATTTATCGTCAGCCACCGACATGGCGCAAACATGAAACTTAATTAAATCCAGCATCGATTGAAACTATATTAATACTTGGAAATTTTTTTCAGAGAGAACCATTCGCCTTGCATACAATATTTCAAATGAAAATCAAATTTCAAATTAATAGTGTAAAAGGCCATTTTAATTTGAAATTTGATTTTCATTTGAAATACTGTATGCAAGGCAAATGTTTCTCTCTGGAAAATTTTCCAAGTATTAATATAGTTTCAATCGATGCTGGATTTAATTAAGTTTCGTGTTTGCCCCATGACGGTGGCTCACGATAAATATTCCATCTTGTGCTACGTTTGTAGCCTTGCCAACATGTAATAGGGAGAAAATTTCCAGGCTGGGTATCGTTCCATGTGGTTTAGTCGGTAGAATGTGAGTGCGCTATACTGATGACCCGGGATCGAGTCCCGGCGTGGATATTTTTCACAATGTTGGCCTTTGCGCCTTTTAAGCAATTTATTTGAAATTTGAATTTCATTTGAAATATTGTATGCAAGGCGAATGTTTCTCTCTGGAAAAATGTCTAAGTATTAATATTGTGATGATTCTTGTCATAAAAACTACGATAATTTTAAAGTAAAGTTTTGTTTGAAATATAAAATTTTATCTTTTTACCGTACTTTTTAGCAAGATATCACTATTTTGGAGTCCTATTCTTCTAAAATATTTTTAATTTTCCATTTAAAAAACAATGCTTATTAACTGAAGTTCTAAGCTTGATCTTGAATTCAAGCTCAATATTAAGAATGTGTAAACTTTTTTTAATGTGTTATGATTTGTCATTGCTTTATTAAATACGAACATGGAGTCTAACGGACATTAATACAACTGTTACTTATAGAACTACATGATAAGCCCTATTTATTTAAATTTTTTATTCCCATATATATTGTATTTTGTGAATATGAGCTAATTAGATTTGGTATGTTTTATATGAAAAGACTGATCTGGGAAATAGAAACAACAAGTAAGATATAGCATGCGTTAGGCATAGATTATAAAACACTTTCCAACTCTTTCTAAATGTTTTAACAAGACATCTGGGGAAATAACGTAAATAAGATAACTAAGTAAACATGTAAACGCGTAAAACATTTGAAAAACTGATTTACGCAGTTACCATCCACTAAGGTGTAAAAAAATCATAATTTTTTTAAAAAGAATAAAAAAAAATCGGATTTTTTTTATTTAAATCAGATTTTTTTGATTTAAATCAGATTTTTATGATTTTTTTCCCAGCGTTCAAATACTGAATAGCTATCATGAGTTTTAGGTTTCCGAAACAATTACACCACTAATTGCTAACATAATCTATGTTTTTACACTTTAATGAATAAAATTATAATTGTTATAGTTAGTAATTACAGAAATAAAAACTGCAAATTAGTAGTTTCATTAGGTAGTATTATACAATAATGTTATATACATTAATATTGTAATAATTATGTAAAACTTTATAAACACTAGTGATACTTAACATTTATGAAAATTATTAACTGCATTTTATATTAATTGCTAACATTACTTCAAATTAATTATTAAACAATCAACTCTCTAATTAGGAACATATTATACATTTTTAAGCCTTAATTATTAAAATGATAATAATTCATTTTAGAAAGAAAAAGGGACAGGATGCTAGTTCAAAAAACGGGCACTATTTCATGAGGAAATATATTAGTAATGTGTTTAGTAATGATGTAAGGGGAAAAAAAAGAATATTTTATAGCATTATAAGTAAAGTGTCCTTAATTTTTGATAATTTTTTGAATAACAAATTGAAAAATACAATTAAATAACATATTTTAATAATATCCTGTTTTTTCTAAAGAAATAAAGTTCCATATTTTTGCAAGATTTTTTCCACATGAATTTAGAATACTGTTGAATGGGGAAGTGTTTTACAAGAAATCTCTGGCTACAACTACAGGTAAATTTCAACTTTTTTTTCTTTTTTTAAGGCAGGGTGCATTTTGCCAATTTCAAAAGGGGCATGGTGTGGCACAATTAAAAAAAATGGCCTAGAAGAAGCAGTATAAGTAATTATAGAATTAATAAAAACTGCAAATAAGTAATTTCATTAGTTAGTAGCACAAATAACAAAACTAACAAATATTATTTGCAGCTCATTTTGCATTTGTATTTAGGAAAATTTCTGTAAACCACCAAAATCTATACTTACACACATGTACGTGTATGCTAACCCAAAAAAAAAAAAAAAAGAGTTAAACCCATTCATATAGAATAAATATAAGTTAGCCACTAATATCTGAAATCCTCAAAATATTTAACTAACAGCATTATTACCTCTATTAGCTTTCAATGGTTCAATTTTTTAATATATATGAGTTACAAAAAAAAAAAAAATAATAATAATAAACATTTATTTAACCTATGCCAAAGAAGCTCTTGCTGTGCTTAGCATTTTTATACCAATTATTTCTTTTTCTCTTATGCATTCATTTACAATTTAGCTGCTGAGCAGATGTCATTCTTTCATTCTTCTTTAACTTGAGATTGCTATTAATTACTATTTATTCTTTTACTTGTAGAAATGTAATTATACTTGCTATGTGTATTTTATATAAAATAATGCATAAATTGATTACCTAAAGGGGATTATGACATTGCAAATTATGTTAGATTTAAATATCATTTTTAAATGAAACTGTTTTAATTTGGATAAAAACTTAAAAACAATGCTTTTTACAAACTCAACTGTTTTTAATTTTTTTACAATACTAATGAATTAAGCTTAGAAACAATTATTTAAAGCTCTTTTTTTGTTTATTCATAAGTCAAAATACCTGTAGAAACTTTCAAATTATGTTCATGTTAGATTTTAATACTTTTTTTTTTTTTTGACATTTTAAACATTTAGAAAATTTTTGATTTTAATCAATGATTTTTTTTTTTAAAAATCGGTTGATTAAAATCATGATTTTATCACTGATTTAAATCAACCGATTAAAATCGTTGACACCCTACCATCCACAGCCAAATATGTTTTCTAATTCTTTTAAACAGTCCTGTATTTGATCTGTAGATTGATATATATATATACTATACAATGGAAAAATTTAGTTTATCAAGGAAACGCATAACAGGTTGAAAGTCTCTTTCAGCAATTTATACTAATATATGGAAACATACTTAAATAATTTTGTACAACCCTGTAGTTTACCTAGAACCTTTATTACACGCCACTATTTAGTTAAAATTTAGTTCAAGCTAAAACACTCTTAAAACTGCTGAAATCACATTTCCAGAAATTATAATTCATAGACGGCAACGTATCCAATTCTTTGCGTGACCCTGTATATCATTTTATCTATCTACTACAAACATTTCTTAGTAAATTAAATACAGTGCAGCGTTAAAATGCATAACTTATTTAAAAACCACCTTTAAGCAATACCCAGTAACCCTTATGAATACTTTTGTATAGTCCTGTATATGAATTATAGCATATATATATACACCATATACTATGCATAAATGTAGTGAATCATAAAAGTGCATATCATAATTAAAAATGTATTTCCAGCAATCATCGCTAATGAACAGTACTTCGGATACAATATAGTATCTGAAATATTTTGTGTGTCCCTGTAAATGCTATATACACTTCGTATTATACATGAAATAATTCATAGTATGTAAACCTCAACGACGTATATCAATTTCATTACATATCAAATAGATTAACATAAATAAAGTACGCCGCAAACAATTCCCTCCACCCCTATATCATTATGTATTGGAATTCCTTTTTTAGCCCTGTAAATGAACAATAACTATTCTTTGCATCGCATATTCTATGGAATGCACATTTTAGTGCGCTTCATAAATGCATATCAATTTATTCTGTTTGAAAGCGTGTAAAATCATTAAAAATCATTTGAAACGATTTTTTTCCCACAGGCCGTAATGTAATGGAATACAATTGACTGTCCCTGTAAATGAACTAAACATGCTACAAACTTCATTACAAATAGGGGTCTTGCTATGGTAAACGTCAATAACATCCAAAAATTTTAAGTCAATCCGAGTATATTTACGCGAGTTAGAGCGCGGACAGACGGCCAGACAAACCGAAGTCATAAACACTTTTCAACTTTATCGGGCATGAAAAACACTTTATTTCAATTCTTAAATATTATATTTTATTTTTTAATGCCAATAAAATAAATGTATCGAAAATGTAGAAAATGAGTTTACAATCAAAGAAAATTTAATAACTGACTCTGAATGTCTACAATTAAATGTTTGATTAAAATCACAAACAGTAAAAAAAAACGCTTAAATACAATTTTAAAAAAATATAGCAATTTGAAAAACACTAAATAATTAGTATTTATAATTGTACTATTAAACAACAACAAACTATAATAGATGAATTAAATGCATTTAACAATTTCTCAAAAATCTTTCCATCGCCATATTGCTTTTGAAAGGAATACCAGATCATTCATTGCATATGACATACAACTATTTAACTCATGTAATAATCTGTCAAAAAGGAACAAAAAATTTAAATTAAATAAGACATACCTTTTAAGTTCCATAAATATTTTAATATCCGTATTTTATCCTAAATTGTCAGGCATATTTCTGTTAGCTTAAAAAAACTAACTCTCCGTGTCAGAAGTTCTCTGATCCTTATTTTATTCTGCGGTTTTCATCGAGCGCAGACGATATTTGACCAAGCAGGTGCTCCTACTGTATTATTATAATTTTTTTTTTTTTTTTTTGTACACAACAGAGTTTAAATGCGCAGTAATTTTACCTTTATGAGAGTATCTGTAATGAAAATTTTCTATTTGAATGAAACACCTGCCTTTTTTCTTTCTTTTTTTTAAAGTACAGTTTGTTTTACACCTAATAAATAAATACGTATCTTCTTAATAAATGAAAAGAGAGTATACAGGATAAAAAAATTTTCTTTGTCAACGTGTCATTTTTTTCATATTCATTTTCTGTAGAATAAAACAATTTTAAAATAACTTTTTTTAAAGTCATATCTCTAAAACACAAATTTGAAATACGAATAATTATATCATGGGTTTTGTATAAAATTTGTATACATATTTTTTCGGAAAATACCAATTTTATTTAAAAAGTCTGAAAGAAGTAGAATTTAAAAAAAAATAGTTATTTAAAATAGTTAAACACTAACAGGAAAAAATATGACTTGAATGCAAATTCTAAAGTAAGAAATGCATATATGACTAAACTCTGAGTATTCTTTCTACGTGTTCATTAAAAGCTACAGACTTAATTGTAATAGAAAATTTTAGTTTGAAACCACAGAAGGGTTTAGAATACCACTGGTCGACAAAAAATAAAATAAAATAAAATAAAATAAAATAAATAAAAAAATAAATAAAACAACTTCCTCCCTGAAAACTAAATATGTAAAGTGTACAAATGTAATATTCCTAATTCTAAATATGTTATCCAAATTGCTCCAATACGTACCATTTTCCCGAGAAACATTTTTATAATAATAACAATCAGTGAAGGATTAAATTGCAATGGTAGATAAAATTGAAATCATAAAAAAGTATACTTTCACTGTCTTAAATAAGAAATTGGTAAAATATAGCATGAAAATCTAGTTTGTTGATACTTCTACCGTGCATTTTTTTTCTGCCCCCCCCCCCCTCTCTTTTCGTGTCCGAATTTACTATTTCCTATCCACTAATATATTATCATTCCTTATGTCGCTGTAACTCGGGCATGTAATATTTCTGTTCATTTTCAAAGATTTTTGATGTTCATATTTTTGTCACACTGTGACTTACAATATGGTGATTTTTTTCGTCACAAATGTGACGTGACGTACGTTACATGCAGTGTCATAACAGTGACGTCACAATTTTTTTTAATTGCCAGAAAATATAATTTTACATAAATAACATGTTTTGAATATTTTTTGTAATTTTTCAAAGTTTTCTAAGAAGTTCACATCTCAGTCACAATGTGACATCACTGAGTGGTGGCATTTTGGTCACAGATGTGACGTGACCACAGTGACTCACAGTGACGTCACAACGACGTCACCGTGACCATGCATGCTATGAGGGCATTTTCCCGAGAAACATTTTTATAATAATAACAATCAGTGAAGGATTAAATTGCAATGGTAGATAAAATTGAAATCATAAAAAAGTATACTTTCACTGTCTTAAATAAGAAATTGGTAAAATATAGCATGAAAATCTAGTTTGTTGATACTTCTACCGTGCATTTTTTTTCTGCCCCCCCCCCCCCTCTCTTTTCGTGTCCGAATTTACTATTTCCTATCCACTAATATATTATCATTCCTTATGTCGCTGTAACTCGGGCATGTAATATTTCTGTTCATTTTCAAAGATTTTTGATGTTCATATTTTTGTCACACTGTGACTTACAATATGGTGATTTTTTTCGTCACAAATGTGACGTGACGTACGTTACATGCAGTGTCATAACAGTGACGTCACAATTTTTTTTAATTGCCAGAAAATATAATTTTACATAAATAACATGTTTTGAATATTTTTTGTAATTTTTCAAAGTTTTCTAAGAAGTTCACATCTCAGTCACAATGTGACATCACTGAGTGGTGGCATTTTGGTCACAGATGTGACGTGACCACAGTGACTCACAGTGACGTCACAACGACGTCACCGTGACCATGCATGCTATGAGGGTACCTACTCTGACCGTTTGAACGAACAGTAAGAGATTTATATAAAGAATATTAGTATAATATATGATTATGAAACTCCTTACACTCAAACTATTAACTGTTTTCATTAGTAGTGGGGCATTTTTAAACACGAAAATTTGTGCAAATAACATTTATGGATTGAAGAATATATATGAAATACTATTTATATACAGGGTGATTCATAAAAGATGGGCAGAACTTTAAGTGGTTATAGTACACTTAAAGACAAATAATATTAAATAGGAGACTAAGGGTCCCAGACGTATTCCCAAGGAGATAGGGGGCATTAAAGTTTAGGGTCCGAAATTTCAAATGATTATAAAACATGGAAAAATTGGTCGATTCGTTTGCGGTTTTTGCAAAAAATTTTCTTTATGCCAGTATTTTCTTGAAATAAAATTTTAAAGTTCAATTTCAAAAAAGGCCGATAGGGGGCGCTTTAGACTTTGGAGTAACAAACAACTATTTTTTAACGTTATTTTTTGTATTTCTTTAAATGATTTCGAAAGCTTAGACTTAAACTTAAATTTTGATCTAAAAATCTGAGTCCTAACGAGTAGTTAAGTAGCGTAAACTGAAATTTGAAATTTGAAACCCTTCTCCCCCCAGAACAAAAATCAATTATTCCCGATCTTTGTGTCGTAGATTAGGCTCTAACTACTGCCGCGTTTTGCTAAAATTATTCTTTATGTCAGTATTTTCTTGAAAATAAATTTTAAAGAAAATTTTCAAAAAATTCCGATAGAGGGCGCTTTAGACTTTGGAGTAACGAACAACTATTTTATACCGTTATTTTTTGTGTCTCATTAAATGCTTTCTAAAGCTTAGACTTAAATTTTCAGCCCAAAATCTGAATCGTTAGACGTGGTTAAGTTTCTGGGGAGAGGGGTTTGAAATTTCTACTCCTGAGCACAGTTCAGTTTACCATGTCCACACATTGTGTGCTGTGATACGAGGTAAAAAGACACAAATTAGGATTATGTTACCAAAGCATATTTATTAACATGTAATTACAATAAATGTTCAAAATTGTGACCACCAGCGGTTATGCACGCAGAACAACGGCGAAGAATGGAACGGCGAACATTCGCGAAAACATCAGGCTTTTCGAGCAATTCCCCTACAGCGGCGGAAAGTCTGGCGACTAGTTCCTCGGGGGATTCAATGGGTGTCTCATACATAAGAGCCTTCAATCGTCCCCAAAAAAAGAAATCGAGGGGTGAAAGATCTGGCGAGCGAGCAGGCCAAGCAACAGGACCACCTCGACCAATCCATCTGTTCGGAAATGTGATGTCCAGATAGTTGCGGACGTCTCGTACGTAATGGGCTGGCGCTCCATCGTGCTGGAACCACATGACCCGCCGGATGCGTGGAGGAACAACGTTTAACAGGTCTGGCAGCACATGTTGCAGAAATGTGAGGTATGTTTTACCGTTGAGGCGTTCAGGAAGAAGGTACGGTCCGATTAGGTGGTCTCCGAGGATTCCTGCCCAAACATTGATGGAAAAGCGTCTCTGATGAGCATGTGGATACGTAGCATGTGGATTGACATCCGCCCATACATGTGCATTGTGTGTGTTAAATGTACCTTCACGTGTGAAGGTACATTCATCGGTGAAAAGCACAGTTCGTCCAAAATGTGGATTTAGCGCGTTCTGCTGCAGAAACCAGCGGGCGAATTCAATACGATTTGGATAATCCCCTGGAGACAGTTTCTGGACTCGTTGCACATGAAACGGGAGCAAATGTTCATCCTTCAGTACCCTCCAAGTCATGGACTGTGAGGTATCCACCTGCCTAGCCACTGTTCGTGTACTTGTACTTGGCTGCGCCGCTACTACATCCAGAATGGCTTCTGCAACAACTACTGATTCGTCCTTTTTTGCACGACCTGCATTCGACCGGGGAGCGAGAAATGATCCCGTCTCACACAACTGTCTGTGCAAGCGCTCGAAAGTTTTGCGGTTAGGCAACCGCCTGTTGGGAAATCGCTCTCCGTACATTCGTTGTGCCTCTGCACCATTTCCATCTGCCGCTCCGTAAATTAAATGCATCTCAGCCTTTTCCTTATTCGTGAAGGGCACCATCTTCCGATTCATTACTACAGCGACTTACACTTGACTCACCGTTCAGTGGTTTTTATGCCTGAATCGTGTCGAAATTTTGCATACGTGTTCTTCTTCTTCCCCATTTGACATTTGCATACTTTCTGTTTCCTTCTTCACCCGGTGACTAGCGTCAGGAATGGAGCTTTAACGTTTGCATGAGCGACGTTTCCAACTGTGCCAGTGCCTTTATGAGTGAATTCCGACTATGCAGTCCTTGACGAAAGTTGTATTTTTGCCTCGTATCACAGCACAGAATCGTTGGGCATGGTTAAGTAGTGCAAACTGAACTATGTTCAGAAGTTGAAATTTGAACCCCCTCCCCTCGCTACTGAACCACGCTCAGCGATTCAGATTTTGAGCTGAAAATTTAAGTTTAAGTCTAAGCTTTAGAAAGCATTTAATGAGACACAAAAAATAACGGTATAAAATAGTTGTTCGTTACTCCAAAGTCTAAAGTGCCCTCTATCGGAATTTTTTGAAAATTTTCTTTAAAATTTATTTTCAAGAAAATACTGACATAAAGAATAATTTTAGCAAAACGCGGCAGTAGTTAGAGCCTAATCTACGACACAAAGATCGGGAATAACTGATTTTTGTTCTGGGGGGAAAAGGGTTTCAAATTTCAAATTTCAGTTTATGCTACTTAACTACTCGTTAGGACTCAGATTTTTAGATCAAAATTTAAGTTTAAGTCTAAGCTTTCGAAATCATTTAAAGAAATACAAAAAATAACGTTAAAAAATAGTTGTTTGTTACTCCAAAGTCTAAAGCGCCCCCTATCGGCATTTTTTGAAATTGAACTTTAAAATTTTATTTCAAGAAAATACCGGCATAAAGAAAATTTTTTGCAAAAACCGCAAACGAATCGACCAATTTTTCCATGTTTTATAATCATTTGAAATTTCGGACCCTAAACTTTAATGCCCCCTATCTCCTTGGGAATACGTCTGGGACCCTTAGTCTCCTATTTAATATTATTTGTCTTTAAGTGTACTATAACCCCTTAAAGTTCTGCCCATCTTTTATGAATCACCCTGTATATATAGCTAATTTAGTTAAATGTTACTTAACTATTTATCTATATAAAAATGTAGCATAAAATGTAACTTCATGTTACCATTTACGCATAAAATATTTTTTGTATAAATATAAGACGAATATTTCTGAAAAAAAATTGTAGTTATTTTAACATTTACACATTTGTACATTTGTACATTTACAAAACAAATATACTTTGCTTTATATTACAATTTTATAAATTAATAAAAATGCTATTTTAACAAAAATATGACGAAGAATAATTGAATTTTGTAATTGAATTTCTTATGCCATTTCAGACATGGATTATTAAAGCTAAGGGAATAATTTTTATTCGAAAGTTTTTCTGAATAAAAATTCAAAATATACATTTCTTTCGTATTTTTTGTAATCCATTTAATATTAAGTTAAACAAATTCTCCATTTAACCGATATTAGATTTTTATAGTATTATTTCCTTTTGAAAGAAATTTGCGAATGTTAAAAATTGGTTTTCTACATTAATACGGGTTATGTAATTTTTCTTTAGATTCTGTTAAGGAGATATTATTTAAGAAAATAAATAATAAACAAAAAGTATAAAACTTGTATTTAGATTAGTTTTATAAAAGGGCAGCAAAACTCGTTTAAATTCAGCATTAAAAAATAATCGCATAAAAAGGGTAAATAATATGTTATAATGAACTTTATTTTATT
Source organism: Maratus speciosus (assembly GCA_963932465.1). Lineage (NCBI taxonomy): Eukaryota > Metazoa > Arthropoda > Arachnida > Araneae > Salticidae > Maratus > Maratus speciosus. The sequence continues at coordinate 155,083,297 of OZ010793.1, read as the reverse complement.
AGTTGGCAAAAATAAAAAGTTATTTAATATACATTAATTGAAAAAATTCAAAGAAAGAAAAAAAAACCTATTGTAGACATGTATTTTTATTTCAGTTATGGCTATGTCGTCAAAGTTAAAGTTCAAAACAGATATCATTAGTTAGTCTCGTGACATGCTTATCACATCGATTAGGTAATACACTAGTGTGCAAAACTTAAGCAACGAACACAAAATGTTATTTTCTGAACACGTGAGTACTCAAAAGAAAATTCTATAAACAGCAAGTTTAAAAAATATGTGTTATCCTAACAGCATAGCCATCCTATAGGGAGTCTCCATGGCCTCACATAGGGTCACAAGTGTCAGGCTCACTACAAGGAACTGAAATGTGACGTCTTTCATTCGTCTCATTCTTAATCTCATTTGATTGCTCCACTGAAAACTCACCATGACTGCTGCTTTGTGACGAGTCGCCAGATGACTTTACAATGAAGTCACCTTGTGACTCCCATGTGGACGTCATTTGAAGACTCCATTGTAAAACCATCACGATAGCTGTTTTGTGATGAGATCCCAAGTGATAGAAAATGAAATCATCTGGTTCTTTTCACAAAGAAGTGCAATAGTGACTTCACAGTAGAGTCTCGGTCACCTGAAAGTCACCTTGTGAGTTCATAATGATATTATTTGGAGACTCAGTACAATACAATGCTTACGATGACTTCAAAACTGAGACTTCAAATGACAGTCACATGAGAATCACAAGGTGACCGAGTTCTAATGTCACCTAGTGACTCATCAGAAAGCAACAGTCGTAGTGACTTCTCAGCGGAGTAACCGAATGACAATCATTTTACAGTAATAATCGGACGAATGGAAGATCCCAAATTTTGTTTCTCCGTAGTGACTGTGACACTTGTGGCCATGTGATACATGAAGTAGATGCCACATCAACTAGGTGTGTTGTAGATATAATACCTATTTGCAATACCGGATGTTTATATGATTTACTTTTGAGTACTCACATGTTTGAGAATTTGCATTTTATGCTTGTTGCTTAAGTTTTGCACACCAGTGTATTTACGATACTGATGAGTTGCAAATTGCGAACAGAATATCTCTTATTAGAAAACAATACTACTTTTATACTTTAAAAGAAATTTTAAATTCCTGAGTAAAATAATTTCATGCACATTGGTCTGAACTTTAAAAAAAAATTAATTAACTTTTAAATTTAAGTCTTTCTTAGACGACACAGTAATAAAAAAAGACAAACTTTTTTTGTATTTATTAAACAATAATTTTATCATTTACGGAAATACAAAATATACTTTTCAGAGTTAGCAATGATTCTGAAAAGCGGTCTTTATCTTTAAAATTGTCAGAAACCAATTTAGTTTCGAGATTCAAAGAACAATTTATCAAAACAAAATTTATTCTGTTCCCACTGATTCTGGAAAAAGTTTTTTAGATGTTTAAAATTGACAGACACTCAAAAAAAATATGGTTTTAATTTTAGTACAGAATTATAGTATAATAATACGAAGCCTACTATATTATTTACTAATAATTATAGTTCATAATTTTGGAACAATAGAATAGTTTTGCACTCAACTGTTGATGATGTTTATTTATATTTTTTTACTGGATAAACATATTTATAAAAAATAATGAAATGTCTCACAGTTTTCTTTCTCAAGAATAAAAATTCAAAAAAGCCATTTGCTATAATAAATATTTAATGAGAAATACATAGATCTTTGCGCATATTTATATTTCCTTTTCTCTGAAACTTCCTCCATTTGAATACATTAATTTACAAGGAAATATTACCGATATGGTATATCACATAACGAATAGAAGCGGTTTAAGAACATAAAAATATAATTTACCAATAAATATTATTTCTACCAATCTGAGATCTTATAATGCTTGGGTACAAAACATGAAAGTTATTTTGAAATAATAGAATAAAATATTAATAATAAACTATTTGAAATATAATTGAGTTATGTAATTGGAACGCATTAAACTAGACTAATATACAAATATTTTTAGCATTCATTTAAAAACTACACAAAGTAATCCATCTGTGCTAAACAACAACATTCTTCGCTGTTTTAAGAACGCCGATTTTCTGATGGAAAAATTAGAAAAGTTTATTTTTATAAGGATTTTGTTAACATATTTAATATTTAACAGTCAAGTAATTTAGATACAAATAAATAGCCAAGTATTTTGTTTTATGAATGTTTGCAACATTATTATTAATTATCTCTTATACGGGGATGTCTAATACCGGAACTTAGAGATCATCCATCTTTAAATATAACTTGAATATATTTTAGAATATTCTTCGGTGCTTAGAAAATGTTTTTGACAAAATCTGTCATTTAAAATTAATAATTGATTTCAATAGACCTTAGGTTGTGTGAGCCTAGATATATATATTCTTTTCATACATTTTATCCCAATTAAAATAATGAATGATTTACATGAATGATCTTTTGATTTTTTTTTTTCATTTGAAACACTATAAATTTTCTCTAAACGGCAATGCAAATATATATATATATATATATATATATATATATATATATATATTTAGATTTCATTTTCTAAATGAACATTCTTCGGTTATAGATCAACCAACAATTTTTTTAAAAAAAGATAAAACTCATCCTCTTTAATAAAAAGCTACGCGTTGCTGACGACTGGCTTTTTCGCTAGTCGTTGCCACAGATTAATCTCGTAAAATTAAATGTAGAGATTACTGAAAAAATTAATAGCTCGAAAAATATTTGTCAGAAAATTGTTTAACAAACTGCGTTAGAAAGGTAAAAAATTGTATTTTTTTTATATAAATTTAAAATCTAAAGATTATGCCGTTTTTAAATATTGAATTTCAAAAATTACCAAATTTCACAAAGGAGTACCATTACGTAATCTTCACGTGTAAAAAGTTAATGATAACGGCAATGTGCATGACGTGTATACTAACTGAGGCACAAGTCACAAATTATAGTAGCTATATTATTTTGTTAAAATATAAAAGTGAATTATGATGTCAAGATTGCATGATTTTTATTTAATTCTTGACAAATACTAGATGCGGCCTTTTTTTTATTTATGAATAATATAGGTTAATTCACTTATGACTGCATATTTAAAAGGAATATATGGTTAATGGTTGTATGGCTTTTACAAGGGAAAGTGATATCATGAAGGGCTTTTCATGAATTTGCATTTCTTTTTCAATTTGTTTTCAAGAATCAAGACTATATTTTTTAGGCTTAGGAAACAATTTTTTTTAAATACAGGTATAAAAACAAAATTTCACAAATCTTTCAATATATTAAAAAAGAAAGCCTATTTGCGCGAGATTCATAGTCCTTACGGTGTTTAATTTTAAAATTGATTTTTCTAATCAAACATGTTTAAAACCCCGAGCAACGCCAAGTATTTCGGCTAGTTATTACATATTTTGTTTTTCCTTTCAAACATTATAAATATCCTGTGAAGTGTATTGTAATCCAAAATATTTTAGAGTTTATGTTTTTAATGGATGTTAATATATGTGAATGAAATAAATGTTATAGCTCAACCAATATTTTTGAAAGAAAAGTTAAAACTTATTATTACATCTGTAGGCATCACAAATTCAAGTTTGTTTAAATTCTATTAATTATTCGTAAGACTGGAAGATTTCCTGGCTCACTTTCAAGTAAGTTTGCTTTAGAATTTTTATAATTTTTATACCTAATCTCACTGTAAAGAATGCTAGAAATGTGATATCACATAAAATATCGGAACAATTTAAAAATAGCTTATTTAGTTTTAGAATTTATAGCTCTCCTTTTGCCCCTGGGGAAGCAGATAAGGTTCTATGTAGGAAGTATGAATAATTAATCTTTTTTGAAATCAGAAAATATATTAAAAGAAATATGTCTGATGTACGCAAAGATAGTTTAAATAAAAGAGTGACTTAAGTGTAACTATGAATTTGACAAGAAATAGTTAATATGTTATTAGAGAGTAAAAAAAAAAACATATGTATAGTTAGTTTGGAAATTTATTTAAAACAATAAAATTCGAAATATGAAGTGTGATATTATATTCCTTTTTAACAACGCAAATCAGATATGATGCATTATTTCTGAATTTATATTGCATTTGTTTTTTCATATTTTAATAAAGTACATTTTGTTGTATTACATATGAGCCGCTTTTGCGCATGCTATGCAATAATTTTCATTAATTATATTTGAAATATGTATGTATAGATATATATAATTAATAATTTTCTTTTTGCTCTTTTTTGTACTATTTCCCTGGACGGTCACACAGTGTTCGTGTTTGATTTCGAATACTATTATATCCGTAAAGTTCGCACTATTTAATAAAAGATTTTTTGTCCTTAAGGGTGTTCTCAAATCCGAACTAGCTAGTTAGTGACACAGGTTTAAATTCATTTTCTTTTCCAAAATGCATGAGATTGGAAGAAGTTCTTAATCAGAAACTTTGTTATTGGTCTGTTTTCTTTCTTTTGCGTTAAAGATACGGACAAAGTTGGCTTTTTAAACGTTATTACAGGAAGCGACAGAGTGAGAAAGAAAGAAAATCTAATTAGGCAATAATTGCTTATAACTAAAGAGTTACTACATTATGGAAAAAGTAAAATACATTATTCGATTGCAAATTACTTGAATAACTGTTCCTGAAAGTACCATTCCATTGTGTATAAAATTGACACATGTAAAAAGTAAAACATTTCGGGCTCTTGATCGGAAAAAAAATATGTATTCATGTGTCTTGCTTAATCTGTGTAACAAACCGGATTATTAGAAAATGGTCCGTTGTATCAACACTATACTAAAAAGTACGCTAATGTGCCTTTTATTTGAAACCTGACCGTGCAGATAACAAACATTTATTAACCAGTAAGTGACAAATCGCGCCAGACGCCGGTAGAAGAAGCTAAATTTTAATTGTGTTTACTACAAAATAAATTTAATTTATTCGAGGGTTTTTGAAACTGATGAAATTATATATTTCAACTTTCTTTAATATAACCATAGCCAACAACTGAGACACCTGTTGGAGATTAGTGAAATGAAATTCCTAGAACCAAAAACTACCACCATCCACAGTTCAGTTAAATTAAATAACTAAAAACTTATAAGTCATAGCCCCTGTGTATAATAATCTTTTAACTAATTTTAGAAAGTATATAACACAATATGTCTAAAAATAGCACTTTTTATGTTCTCAAACGTTCCGTCATGATTGAATATGTATTGGCGTACTAGTGATGAATAAATTGACAACAAAATAAGATTAAGTGTCTAAGTTACTGCTAGATGACATTAATTTTCAAAATTTTACAAAATTCTTATTTGAGTTACATTTTTGCAGAAGTATAAGTTACTAAATAAGTGTCAATAAACCGAAGTTTCATCCTATTTTTAAGACATTAATTATTCGTTTAAAAAATAAAAATATAATATAATATCTAGGTATAAGGACAAATTTGGTAAGAATTAAACAATTGAAATATTTTTATGAAAATCATTTATCATAACACCTGAAAGTTCGTTTCTTATGACTACAATTTTTAAAATTTCGATACAATTAGAGAAAAACATAGATAAATTTGAACGGAAATGAAATATTTCATTTCTAACTAATGAAAACTTTTGAAACGATTATTGCTGTTAAGAAATACTTTTTTTTATAAATGCTTCATGATAAATACGAATATATTGAATACATTAAATATTCCTTTAAAAACAGAAAGATAAAATATATTACTACATGTTTTAGCATGACTAGATATACAGATCTAAATCGCTATTATTAATTACTAAGAAAGCAAGTGTTCTGGGCATGCATCCATATGTTTTCGTTAAATGATTTAGCATGTTAATGTATGCTATGAAAATGACATTACTTAAAATATGATTTTGGAAACAGATTTGAGCATTTTAAAAAGGAAAAAAACAGCTGGTAATTATTTTTACAATGTTCATCTTTTTTGGTCTCTGGGGAATATGATAGTAAGTACAAAGGAAAAAAAAACTTTTTTTTATATCATAAAGTATTCTAGAATAATATTCTGTGCTAAATTACTTTTATTTTACAAAGTTACATATTAAACAAATGTAAATTATATGTGTTATATGTTTAGCTAGAAAGTGCTTCTGAATATCTTAAGCCCCTGACCGCCAAGCAAAAAGTGCAAAATTGTAATGCTAATTGCTCTGTAATTTTTTAAATGCTAAAAAAAGGATTGTTAATCATAACTTAGAGTTTTAAAATTGCATTTAATATGTAGAATTATATTAACTTAAATAATTCTTTTATTGTAGTGAAATCTACAGCCTAGTAAATAAATATATCTGTTGATGGCGCTGAGAAGGTTTTACTTTCTGATTTCATTTTTTCTATTTTTAGGTATATTTGTCGTATAACATTCATTGCCTTCTTTGCAAAGAAACTTTCATCAGATAAAAAGCAAAAAATTAGGAATATTATAAAGTATTACTTTTATTGTAAATACTTACAGTAGAACCTCGATTATCCAACGGAATGGGGAACGAACTTACATCGGATAATCGAGAATGTATCAATAATCATCTAGTTTAATATGTAACATCTTCATCGGACTGCTATTATGACTATTTAAACTGCTAAATAAATATCTAAATTCAAATTATGCATGAAAATAAATTTATTTTGAAACAAAAAACTTATAGTATATTTATAGTAAACTTATAACGAAAAAGTCATTTCTATTTCTTTGCGTCAATCCTGCCGTCATTTCGATGAAATCATAGAAGTGATAGTTGCCAAGTGCTGTCTATATGATGTAATTTCTTTATACAATAATAAAAAGAAAATTATTAATTTTATTTATGAATTTGATGTATATTTTTCAAGCGTTTAAACAGGCATTCGTAAACAAAAACGAACAATAAAAAGGTTTACATGCTTACAAAATCAAGAAACTACCAGGCATGCAACTGTTGTCATAAACGTTACATTAGAATAAACATTTTTATGAGAAATACGTATATACTATTAAATATTTTATTCTGTATTTATCATTTTTAATACATTATCTGATAGTGACATATGTTGCAAGTGGAATTTCCCGTAACAAATTGCTCATTTGTGATGCAGGTTGGCCGAAAAAGAATGTCCCAGTTATAAAGTTTAGTAGTTTCAACTGTAAGCGTTTTAGAGTGTTGGTTCAAGGTGACAAAGAAAGAGTAATTCAAAGAATTTTAGATAAGCGCATGTGCGAGTACTGCTTTGTTTGTTCTTGCAGTGCCACATACGCAAAATGGGACACCTGACCATAAAGCATTATTGCTGCGCTTAAGATTTAAAAGCTGTTAGAGCCATGGAATCTTTTTCTTTGGGTCTTTATAAAAGATGGCGTCTACGCTCCGCCGCTACGGAGTTGAGACACAGAATTGAAGAGGTTATTGCTTCTATTATTCTGGACTTGTTAACCGAAGTGTGGGAAGAATTGGACTTTAGGCTGGATGTGTGCCATATAACTAAATGTGCATTTATTTATACGATTTGTAAGAAAAACTAGGTTAGTTTGCCTTCAATTTCATGTATGATTTGTTGTAAAAAGTCCATATTAAACTGTTATAATAAACCATTTAAGCTGGGACATTCGTTTATGAACACCCTGTATAATATAATCTATTTGCATTTTAAATTTTATTTTTTCACCGTTGACTAATCAGGCAGTGCATAAGAAGATAACGCATCTCGTTATTATTCTTAATCTCTCTTCACTCAAATAAAATCACGCGTTCGCTAATGCTAAACCTATGTGCAGGCTATTTTAAAATTTCTTGTTTAAATTCGATTTTTTTTCTTTTTGTGCACGATAGCTGAGGTCGATCTTTAATGTGTCTGCTTTTTATTTTTTCGATTTCGGCTGCAGATTTTTTTTTAAATAAAGGTGTTTTTAATTTCTGAACTGGTTTCCTATTTATAGGCTTAGCATTTGCGAACGTGTGTTTTCAAGGGAGTGAAGAGACACCTCAAAGTCTGATTTAACGTGCATCTGGCATATGCCAGACGAATTTGAATAAAATAAACTAGTTATTGTTTATTTGGATATATTAGAAAAATGTCTCGTGTAACAAACCTTTTGTTTTGCTATAAAGCAAGCAACGTTAAAAAAAAAATCGTTTATGGACACCCTGAATAATCTAACCTATTTTCATTTTAAATTTTAGTTTTTCTTTTCACCATTGACTAATCTGGCAGTGCATAAGCAAATAAAGTAAAAAAAGATGTATCTCGATATAATTCTTAAGGGGACTCTTCACTCAAATACAAATAGGGGTTTGCTAATACTAAACCTATGTGCAGGTTATTTTAGAATTTCTTGTTTAAATTTGAATTATTTTGAATGATTTTTTTTTTTTTTTCTTGCATAGGATAGTTGAGGTCGATCATTAATGTGTCTGCTTTTTGCTTTTTCGATTTCGGTTGCAGATTTTTTTTTTTTTTTTTATAAAGGTGCTTTCAATTTCGGAACCGGTTTCCTGCCCATAGGATTAGCATTCGCAAACTGATGTTTTCAAGTGAGTAAAGAGACCCCTTAAAGTCCGATTTAACATATATTTGGCATGCGCCAGAGGGATTTGAATAAAAGAACTAGTTATTGTTTATTTGAATACATTAGAAAAATGTCTCGTGTAACAAACCTTTTATAAAAAGTGGGGAAGGATTGTACTTTGTGCCAATATATTAAGAAAAAGAAGAAACAACGTATAAAGGCACAAATAAAATGTGTTTAAAAGCATACAGCTGTTTCAAAACCTCTGAGGATTCCTCATCAGTGCTTAAAATAAAAGTTAAAACTAAGACATTGTGTAAAAAGAGGGGGGGGGGGAGGTGGACAGAGAGTCAGAAAAGCGTACCTTTCAGCTCTACTGCCAACGGTGAAATGCGACCTACGGCTGACAAACAGTTACGGAGTTGATCTCACGCGCATATTCAGGGAGACCAATCAAAATACCCAATTGCTCTGGAAGAGTCCAAACTTAGAAGGAGAAAAAGGGGGAGGGAGTGGAGGGAATTATAGAAAATTAAACCATACCTTTGAAAAATTGGGCGTACTAGATAAAGTTTAGTTAATGATTTATCTAGTACGCCCAATTTTTCAAAGGTATGGTTTAATTTTCTATAATTCCCTCCACTCCCTCCCCCTTTTTCTCCTTCTAAGTTTGGACTCTTCCAGAGCAATTGGGTATTTTGATTGGTCTCCCTGAATATGCGCGTGAGATCAACTCCGTAACTGTTTGTCAGCCGTAGGTCGCATTTCACCGTTGGCAGTAGAGCTGAAAGGTACGCTTTTCTGACTCTCTGTCCACCTCTCCCCCCCCCCCTCTTTTTACACAATGTCTTAGTTTTAACTTTTATTTTAAGCACTGATGAGGAAACCTTAGAGGTTTTGAAACAGCTGTATGCTTTTAAACACATTTTATTTGTGCCTTTATACGTTGTTTCTTCTTTTTCTTAACAAACCTTTTATATTGCTATAAAGCAAGTAACGTTAAAAAATATTAATGCTGTTTTCGCTCGTTATGTCTAATAATACATAAACTTACATTTTTTTTTTTTTATTATAATTTGACTGCCCATGTAAATTGTGTGTTTAGTACGATGAACATACTATTATTACAATAAAAACAAATCAGTTTCACAATAATAATTTTAAATTTTAAAATATGGAATACTTATTTCTATTTCTATTTCTTAAAAGGCATTGAACAGTGCTGAACTGTATAGCAGCATTGAAAAGGCCTCCTAGTTCAAAGTTACTTAACACCCGGACCATTTGTAGATCGCCTTGTTGTATTGTGAGCCATTGGAAAATGATAGTGTAGTTAAAAATTACTTAAGGGGACCGGGAAAGCAAAATTCAACCAAACAAGTAAGAAAAATCATGTGTTAAGCATAGACTATAAAACATTTTCCAACCCTTTCTGAATGCTTTAACAAAACTTCGTTATTTAGGGAAATAAGGTATATAAGTGAACTAAGTAAATATTTTAGAAAACGCATAAAACATTTGAAAAACTGATTTCAGCAGTTACTATCCATAGCAAATATGTATTACAGTTTTTTTGAACAGCTCTGTATTTGATCTGTAGGTTGATATATATACTATATAATGGGGAATTTAGTTTAGCAAGAAAACGAATAATAGGTTGAAATTTCGCTTTCAGCAATGTATACTAATAGATGGAAACATACTTGTATACTTTCGTACAACCCTGTAGCCCTGTAGCCCCCTAGCACCTTTATTACACGCACTATTTAGCTAAAGTTTTATTCAAAGTAAAACACTCTCAAAACTACAGGAAACACATTTCCAGAAATTATCAATTATAGACGGTCATGTATTCAACTCTTTGCGTGACCCTGTATATCATTTTATCTATGTTCTATAAACATTTCTTAGTAAACTAAACGCAGTTCAGCGTAAAAAATGCATAACTCACTTAAAAACCACCTTTAAGTAATTTACAATCATATCCAGTAACTATTACGAATTCTTTTGTGTAGCCCTGTATATGAATTACAGCATTTATGCACAACATATACAATGCATAAATATAGTGAAACATAAAAGCACATAACATAATTAAAAATGCGTTTCCAGCAACCATCGCTACCATACAGTACTTCGGATACAATATAGTATCTGAAATCTTTTGTGTGTCCCTGTAAATGCTATGCACTTCGTTTTATACATGAAATAAGTTGTATTAAACCTCAGCGAAATATATCAATTTCATTATGCATGAAATAATTTAACCTAATTAAAATACGCGGGGAAAAAATTCCCTCCACTCCTATATCATTATGTAACGGAATTATTTTGTGTGGCCCTGTAAATGAATAATAATTATTCTTTGCACGGCATATTCTACCGAATGCATATTTTAGTGCACTTGATAAATGATATGAATTTTATTATGTTTGAAAGCATGTAACATCATTAAAAATCATTTTAAACGTTTTTTTCCCATAGGCCGTAATGTAACGGAAAACTTTTGACTGTCACTATAAATGAACTAAACATGCTACAAACTTCATTTGAAATACGGTTCGTGCTATGGTAGAGGTCACTAACATCCAAAAATTTCAGAACGATCCGCGTATGTTTATGGGAGTTAGAGCGAGTACAGACGGACATGCAAACCGAATGCATAAACACTTTTCAACTTTGTTGGAAAGTTTTAAAAATAGATTTTTACTTTCTTATATCATTAAATAGTTTAAACTTTTATCTTTCCAACGATGTGTCACACATGTTTCTATATAAAAAAAATAAGTGTTGAAATTATTCATTCTTTTCTAAGAGTACTTCACAGCTTAATGGCCATTTAAATCTTTAATTGACTTTTTCTTAAAACTTGGATTTTTAACGTTTATGTTCCTATTTTCAATATCTATTAAACTTAAGAACTCAGATTTTTTTTTTAATATTTGTGCTATGTTATATTGTATACTTTAACACAGGCATTTAATGATTTGTTGAGAATTATTTATTTTAGGCAGTGAAATCTTACCAAAAATGCTAATTTAAAAATGACTTTCAATAAACAATTAATAATTAATTTTGAGTTTCACTTAGAAAGAAAATGGTCTGTTAAAATACGTAAATCATGTTATTTTAACTACTCTAAAAAATCTAGACCTCTATCTTTCACCATATCTGATAAAAAGGTACATAAAGTTGTTGAATTTAACATGGTGGAGGTAGGGCTTTCCCGGTCCCCTTAAGAATTAATTAACAAATAAATGGAAAATGTAAAGAATTTAAAATTTTAATAAAATTTAAAAGATTAAGATTGAAAATTTAAAGTTAAAACTATTATGTCAAAGGAAAATCTATTATGTAATGTCTAATTTATACTGGCGAATTTTAATACAATAACTGGTTATAACTATCTAATTAGGGAATATCTAATAACTATCTAATTAGGAAAAACGTCAGTTGTCATAAATTTGTTTCTTCTGTTATAGAGTAAACAATATTTTAGAAAAATAAATGTACCACATGTGTTTTGGGTAGAATGTACGGACTGGTATCAGTGATTGAACAAATTTACGCAAAGGTTCCGGTTTTAATTTTTAATGGTATTATTTGCCTTACTTATTGAATGGCTTTCTGCAGTTGGATAAGACTAACAAATGTATGGTGACAAGTGGTCCGCTGGTCTGCGGCTGTTCTATCACTGTATTACGCCAATTAAAATAAATTAAAATTTCACCAATGATGATTTAAAAATAATTCAAATTGTCACTTTTTACTTCATTTGAATACAGATTACACTGACTGTTATAAAAACGCTAATATAATGTCCCATTTCGACAAATTTGTCTTACGAAGTTTTCTAAATTCGCATCCTTCGGCAATATTTTTAAAAGGCTCTTGATAAATATGAACTAATACACTCTTTAATTCTCAAAGTTCACAATTTTTAATGTATGTGTATGACTACATGCTGAATTCCAACAATGATATTTTTCGTGTCTTAATTTTGCATTTAATTGTCTATACTTCAATTATGCAAGACAAGTAAGCAAAATATCCCTATTCTCGATTATATATTTAAAAAAGGTAAGGACAGGTAAAAGTCTAAAATAAAACCTTCAAATATTCTTGGATAATTTTATTTGAAGAATTTTAATTATTGTTTTCGGATGATAATTAGTAATAATTGTGATAAAAATTTGGAGATATTTCATATTTATTTCTTTTCCGTTTTCAAGGACATTCTACCTTTATTAACCATTTGGAAAAATGGTTATTATCCTCGTCAGGGTAGGGAATCAAAAGCATATCTGAAGCTTTTTATTGGCTTAATCCGCATTTTATTCGTTTTCTGATTGGTCTATACACTAACCTTTACTTTCAAGAGAGATGGGTACTTCTGTTGCCACTATGACAAAAAAGTAATAAAAACTACAACAAAAAAATTAATAACTCAGAAACAAATTGAGATACAGCTTTCAAACAAATTGCATTTAAAAGTAAATTTTTTTCTCTATGCGACGGTGTAGAAAGTAATATTGTGGGATGTTTAGAAGTTTAAGAATGAAATGTCATTTAAAATGGGGCATCGTCAGACTTCTTGAAAATCTGACGATGGAAAAGCCTTTTCCCGAACAGCCAATGAAATGCTTGGATAATACGTAAGTTTCAGGTGGATAATACGGGCCGCAGGCGATTTTTGTCGCTTGCAATTTTTACGTGTAATAACACTATTAATGTTTATTTCATGGCGTACGTAATGTATGATCAACTCCGTGCGATTTTTTATGTCTTAAATTTTAGTCTTTGTAAAAATCATTTTCCAAATGGTCGTTGTAATTTGTTAAATTGCTTTTTTTCTTTGTATATTTGTTTCGTGGTATATATATTTTAGTATATGAAGAAACATTTGTGCATTTTACAGTGCAGTTGACTGCGCAAACATTAAAATTCATGTTTGAAATACTTATGCAAAGACAAAGAGAGAAACATTACTTGCATATTTCTGGTATATTGAATCTTATATATCGAATAAAATCTTAAAATGATTTTTTATATTTTTAAAGCAGATAAATTATTGCTATTATTATTTTTTTGTTTGTTTATTTATTTTATTTTCATTATTATTTTTTCTATATTTTATTATATGTTAGACAACATATTTTTCACCAGTTATTGCTCCCTTTACATTTTTCCTCACAAAAAATAAAATGGTTATTAAGTAATTTTAGGTTTCTTTTTGTCAGATTAAAAATAACTTTCTTTTGCAGTTATTCTTTTGTCTTTGTCATAAAACTTTAACTATTTAAATATAATATCTGCCCTTTTTCTTTAACGAAGTGATGAGAAAAATTTCTTCATCTCAAGGGACTACAGTTTTGTAAAGTAGAAAATATAGAAAAATATTTTGTAACATGACGAAAAAACAATAAATAACTTCCAAAATAACATTTCGTTCAAATTAGAAACAGCATTGCTTAAATTTCATTTATTACGATATGTTTATATTTACAAGTTGTAATTATTAAACAGAACTCTGTTTCTCGTACTCTCGTACTTAATAAATTGGCCTTTTTCAAATATTCTGACTGTGTTTTTGAGATGATGTATAGCTTCCTGTCTGCTTGACGTTTGTCTATATATTATACAAATCTTGTGGGGTCCATAATTCCAGAACTAATTCACAGAATTCAATAAAACTTCGTATTTAGTTGCACAATGATATGAATTGTTTTTGATTAGATTTTGATATATTATTGTGTTCCTGTGCTCTGTTCTGGAAGACTTGCGCGAAACCTGTACCTTGTCCTCCAATAGTTGAAATCCCACTTAAAATATTTAAAGGGTAAATTGTTATTTAAACTATAATTCGTATCTTCAAATTCTTACGCCTTGTAATGTATGTGATATAGCTACCCAACGATTAGGACTACGAGTTAAGTTTGATTTGATCAATGAAGAGGAGTCCTTGCTGCACTATTCTTTTTACAATCATATATATTAAAACACAAAGGTAAAAAAAAATTACCTAGATCAAAAAAGACGCAACTGCGCATGCGTCAACACTTTTTTGAACCTCGTTAATTTAGAGGGAATGAGAACGAGTTCCTGCTATCCGGTCTAAAGCAGAAGTTCAAGCCTCTGAATTTTTGAAGAGGGTGCAAGTTCTTTCTCAACGTTGATTTCTATAATATTTTTGCCAATAATTAATTTCAATAATGACATATTGTATTAGGAGGAAAAGTTATATGAATGTTGATGCATTATTATTATCATTTGAATGCTTTACAGTTAAATAAAATTAAACACTCAATATATTTTTCAAAAAAAAAATTATGTTTAAAATATTTAATCTTTTATATTTTGCAGGTAATTATCCATTAAATAAATTGAATGGACAATTTTTTTCTGACCAGTATCAAGAATATATCTATGTGTGTGCGTAACGTTATTTTCCGTAAAAAATATAACGGAAAGAAATAAAAATATTCATATAAGAATTATAAAAGTAATTATCTTGATATCCATGGTTTAATATTTAAGAAATGCATAAAAAATAAAATTGTATAAAAAATAAATACAAAATAAAATTCAAGTAATAAAAAGAAAATATTACAAATCATTAGCTGCATCAAGTTTCAAATTTAGGCTTTTAGAGAATGTGAATTATACAAATAAAATACATGGTAGCAATAAATGGTCGTGTAGTTAAAAATAAATAAATAAATATTGTTATTTTTTTTCCAAAAAATATGAGACCGTAGCATTTAATGGTCGTGTAGTTAAAAATAAATAAATAAATAAATAAATATTGTTTTTTTTTTTGTTTTTGTTTTTTTTTTTCAAAAAAAAAATTGAGACCGTAATAACTAAACATAAATTCTCTACCCAATATTTTTAGGTAAATCTATATTATAAAGGACAAACATATCTGTGCGTAACGCATACGTCATTTTGCGAATGGCAACACTTTGAAATTTGAAATGAAATTTTAGGTTTGCAATTTTCTCTACTGCAAATTTTTAAACTTCTAAACATAGCACAATTTAAATTTTTACACCGTCGTATAAGGGAAAAAAATGCTCTTTTAAATGCAATTTGTTTGAAAGCTGTATCTCAATTTGTTTTTGAGATATAAATTTTTTTGTAGCTTTTAATACCATTTTTCTTATCGTGGCAACAAAAGTACCCCATTTCTATTGAAAGTCATTGAAAGTAAATGCAAAATAGTCGAAAATAGGAGATCTGTGTCTGTTTGCTGTCGTTTTCTCATAAAACCTGAAAGAAAAGTTGGAATTAAAATATGTGCTATGTCAAGAATATTGTCTGTTATTCCGTGACAATGACGTCATATGCATACTTTTCTATAGACGAAGTTTAAGACCGGGTTGTAAAAGTCGATTGCTTTAGCGGATGCAAATTACGTCATTTTATAAAAAAGCGTGTATTTTAATTCTTAAACCTGAATTATGTTTTGTAGAAGAGCGCCATTTTCACAGCCCAGCTGCTTTTAAATTCTTCAGAGGTGAAAATGCTTCACTTTTGAAAATAATATAAGCGAAATAACACACTGATAAAACGCAATGATTTACAAAAATTTAGAGTGTATTTATAAAAGAGCATATACATATTTTATACATGCAAATAACGATTTATATTACAGAAATTGATTATTCTCGCCTGGATGGATTTGCTTCGCCGAGTTAGAAGGGCAAACAAATAATTTGTGGTTTAAAATAACATCATGTTCTGAAATTTTTGTCCAAAATTCTCTCGAATAAAATTTTCATGCTATTCTTTAGGACATTCTACTATAATTTTATCAAAATAACATAATTTGCTTAATTTAATTTTTCCTAATTTTATATAATCTATACATTTAAATCAGAAGTGTGTGTATTAGTCATCTGCCCTGATCTTTCACTGAACCAATTTTACTATTTTTTTTTTTTTTTTTTTTTTAACTGAAAACTCTTCATTTGTAGATGTGATCGCACTATCTGTTTTTTTTGTGTGTTTTTTTTAATATCCCCACTTTTATATTTTAATTTTAAAAGCATTTTATGAAATTTCTTCAAAATGGTGAAAATTAGATAGCTTTCATTATTACAGACAAGAGAGAAATAATGAGGTATTTTTATCTTTATTCATGCTATTTTCTGATAAAAATTCCAAATTATTGATAAAAAATGTTGTATAGGGTTTAGTGTCGAAAAAATCCAGAATATTATATTAGTGGCATAAAACGGAAAATGACATACAATTTTTGAAAACACGCATTTTTCCTCATAAATTTTCTATATTGTTTTTTCTTCTGCATATGTGCTGATACTAAGTTTCAGACACTAGGCGAAATGCTTATTTAAGTAAAAATGAAGTCATATTTAAATGAAAACGATCCCTTTCTTAGATAAAAACTAAATATGCGGCACAAATGCGTCTAAAAATAATAAATTACGGAAATTTTTACTCTCCGGGATTGAGATTAGAATCTCAAGTAAAGAGTGCGTCTGTTCACATAAAAGATGTTGCTGACAATCGTGACTACAAGTTTTGAGTTAAAATGATTTTTAAATGATCAAACAGAATACAATTTTTTTTAAATGATGATTATGGATCTGAGAAGTGCGTATGCAAATTTTGAAAAGGTGAAAATTGCTATTTATCATTCCGGAATACCAAGCATAAGAGCCTCAATTGATAACCACATCCTACACTGTAAAAAAAAAAACGACATTTTTACAGTACAAAGTACTGTTCATCTCGCACACAAACTCGATCACAGTGAATGTGCTGTATCTTTCTTTGGTTTTCTGACTATATAAGCATGAAAAATACAGTAGTTGCGTAAAATTAACAGCACAATGTGCTGACAATTCGGACGCCAGCAGTTTGTGTTGGCGTCCAAATTGTCAGCACATTGTGCAGTTAATTTTACGCAACTACTGTATTTTCCATGTTTATATAATCAGGAAACCAAAAAAAGATACAGCACATTCATTGTGATCGAGTTAATTCTGGCAAATTTACAGTGTAATAACTGATCTTTATTATATTTTATTGATTAAGTGTCTATATGATAAAGAACAAACGTATCTGTGCGTAACGCTGGCGTCATTTTGCGAATGGCAACACTTCACGATAAAATTTCGGCCTTGAAATTTTTGCTACTGCAATTTCTTAATCTTCTGACCATCGTGCATTTTCAATTTTCGTCGCATAGGGAAAAAAAAATTACTTTCAAATGTTTAAAAACTTTATCTTAATTGACTGATGTATTATATTTTCTAAAATAATTTTTAAGCATGATTTTTTTAAATTTTATCTTATCACGTGCCAGTTTCAATACATAATAATAATAAACATTTTACACACAAAGCAACAAACATTTTTCAGCATTTGTTTCTGACTATTTTTACATAACGAAATTAATACTTCCTTTATAAACAAATAAGAGAATAATATTTAAAAAAACACCAATCTAATATATTTGTGAAAGACAAATTAACGAAATTAAGAATTTTTTTATCAACAAATAAAAGAATAATATTGAAAGAACACAAATCTAACATATTTGTAATCGTACAATTTAAATTTTAAGATCACCAAATAGGATTTTTTTTTTTTTCAAATGAAATATTTTTGCAAAGTTCATCTCAGTTTACAGATTATCTATGGTTTTAAAAACAATTTTGAAGCATGGAATATTTTTTAATTTATCTATATCACGCGGAGCTCGATTACGAAAAATTAATCCGTTTGCCCTTAAAACAAAATAAAGAGTTCATCATTTTCTTACGGCTAATACCCATTAAAAAAACTTCCTATGAATAAATAAATAAAATAATAAAAATAATACACAAATTTAACAGACACGTATAAGCTCAGAAATTATCAGAATATAAAAGGATGCCATAAGTAGCAAAATCTTGGTTAAATAATTCTTAGCATACGGCTAATAAGAAAATATCGCTTTTGATAAATTTCAAAAAATTATTTGATTGTATAATTCGTATTTCCCATATGAAAATTCTTTTTTAATGTAAGTGAACAATCTAAAAAAATTATTGCATATAAAAAAATTATTAGTTTTCAATTTTAAAAAAAATGTTTTCACCTATATTCTTTAACCCGGGAAGCCCGGGTACGATCCCCTAGTGTCGATAATAGACTTAAATATTTTCACTTCATTGAATAAGATAGACTGGCCGCATCATCTATCGCCTTAAAAAATAGGAATCACTTATGCAATACAAAAATTTGTCACGATTTGAACAATCAGTTTAAAGGCAACAAATTAGAAATTCAATTTTTTTTCTGAAACAATCAAGTTATTTACCGTCAAATCTTGACGGTTACTATCTGGTAAATATAAAATTCTCGTCCCAGTTTCTTTAGTATATAAATGCTCCATGTTGTATATTTGACTTCGTGAATAAAAAATAAATATTTTGACATTGATTTATTTTTGAGCTTTAATTGCACAACAGCAGATGATATTTTGGAATGCTTGCGTTATTCAACATTCGCTGTTAAATTTATTTAAAAGTACTACACTTTATATTCATAACCGTTAAAATGAATCTGTGCAATTTAAGTTACTGCGAGATATAGAATTAGCATGCGATGTATAATTAAAGCGATTTAGATAAGTATCTCGTGATAGCAACAACATAAAAGTTTTGCAAATATGAAAAATTTACATTGTTACATAGACGGGGGAATCTTTAATTCCATATCGCCTATAATAACTGATGAACCGAGTTATCTACCTCCATAAACGTGATATCCGGCTGTAATGAAAATAGTATTTACGACAGGAACCGTTACCCGACCGCGCCTCAGCAGAAAGATGCAGAATTAGCGTTCCTATCTAAAACATTTTACAGCTATAAAAATAATGTCATACATGTAAAAAAACTAAATAAATTATAAGACCTGAAATGCAATTTTTTATATCCAAATGCAAGAATCTCTCTGACATTGTCTCTAACTGCATGTAGAGCTGTGACATTACGAGGCAGATACAAAGTTACTGATAAAAGTAAGATACGAAAACCAGGTACAATTTATTTTAATAAGAAATTTCAGTAAAGCATACTCATTGTGTCTATTATGTGTGGGGACGTATGATGCATTGCTGCTAATACTGTACACATTGGGCATCCTCAGTTTTATTTATTGTTAAAATATATTGCACCTTGCTTATTGTACACATGCATTTTTCTTATATTCCGCTACTGTACGCATTGTAGAAAACTATGGTATGCAATTAGTCGCATACGTAAGCTGGCAATCGGATAAAAAAATTATATTTCAGGGCTTTTAATAAGGACATTTTTAATTGTAAAACATCAGTTAATAGAATATAGATGACTTGTACAACTTTGTAAAATACGTTTTACCATTTTCGTAGCGTTTTCGAGATGGGAAGGTTAAATTCACACTTTGCCCATAAGCATAGATGCCAACATCTCTTAATTATTCCGGAGTCTGATCCAAGACGAACATGTTTTCAACCGGAACTTTTATTTAACCAAAAATTTCAAAATGAAACAAAAAATACACCTCATAGAAAGACGCCACATTTTCTTATATTTTTTTTCCGGTTTGAACATGCAAATTTTGGACCGGACTCCGGAATAATTAAGAGATGTTGGCATCTATGCCATAAGAATAGCTATTAAGTACATAAACGTGTATTGCATACCTGATTTGCTAAAAATAGACCACACATTCATGCTTGTACTTAACTTGTTTCATCAATTATTGGAAGCGATACGGAATAAAGGAATCACACAGTATATTTCGAAAAGAAATTATATAGTGAATATAGAAGGTGCGTAAAATCTCTTTTATTTACTCCCACAGTGAACAAACTCTGTAAACAGATGCCATATATAAGAAAGTATGTCAAAACATTCTTGTCACTGTCGGAGTAGATAAAACCGATTTTATGCACCTTCTAAATTGACTATCTCATTTTGTTTTTCAAAATGGACTTCGTGTACTATGGTTGTGAGAACCTCATATATAATAATAGGGCCTTCTCGTAGTCTGTCATGATTAGGGATTACAATCCCGTGACAAATTTTCAATCCCGGGTTTTCGGGTTTACTTAGATTTAATACCGGGATTATCCCGAGATTACGAAAATTAAAATTTCTCTAATATCATCATTTTTTACAATAGCTAAATATCATAATCTTATAGAAAAGATAACAAAAGTAAAAATACAGTCTCACTTACATTTGAAAATATACCAAGTTAAACATTTATGATTTTAATTAATTATCAAAAAGTATTGGATAAATTACAACAATTGAAAATTAAAACAAATATGCAGTTGGTGTTTGACAATGCAAAAAAAAAAGCATGATATGTCTACGTTACATCTTCTAGATAATTTATTTTACTTCCTGTTAAACAAGTTTTTGAATGGCTTAATATTTATAATATTAAAAAAGAATTAATAGCGCTAATTAAATTTCGAATTATTTTCAAAACTACGTTATTAAAGATTACAATTTTAGGATATCGCAAACGCAAGATTTACACAAACATGTAGCTTTTTTTTTCTTGAAATAAAATAACTTAACACACACACACACACATACAACAACAAAAATTACATAGATGTATAGTTTAAATTTCTTTATAGAGATAGTCTCTAAAATTCAAAAACGTCGCACAATACAAAGAATCATTACATACCACGAAAAAAAAAAGATTAGTTTGAATGGTTCACTGTTTCCTTAACTTATCGGTTTTCATTTTAAAATAGGATCTAAGAAATATCAAGGCATTTAAAGTATCATCTCAAAGTCGACTTCTAATTTTGTTCTGTATAAGACATCTTTCTTACTATACTTCACTACACGATTTTGAAGTGACACTGCATATTTTGTGAAATCATTATAGCCTTTAGCTATCCGTAAGTTTCTTAAATCAGTTGGATTGATGAAAACGTTGAATGAGAAACCGTCTTTAGCTGTCATTCGCCATGAAATTAAATTACTTATCACTAGTAAAATAATCCTCTATTTTTCACTTTTTAGAAAGCAATGTATCTGATATGCAATCTTGACTTGTGGAAGGAACAGATGTTGTATTAAATTCTTTCGGAACTTTAGTACCATGTTTCGAAGATAAAGGTTTATGCAAACCCTTAATCGATCCACCTAATGTTTTAAGGACTTGCGCTACATATTTTACATTTATGTCATTTTACATTTATTACATATATTATTAGTGCTTTTTTCCATCTTTTGACGTTAAATAGTAGTCCCATACCAGTGTTACCAGATTGGGGACTTTTTTAATTGAGATTATTTGACTGTCACCACTTTTTTTAAATTGTATAATTAGCCTTATTTTTTCAGAATCTTAAATTTATTTTTAAATAGGCCGAATGTTTCTATTTTAAAAAAGCGATGATAATCAACAATCTGTGAGCCAAAAAGTCTCCAATCTGGCAACACTGTCCTATACTGAAGATGTACCATTATCTTCCCTATGTGCTACAAAATACTTTTCATTAGACATATTTAAAGCAAAATAAGTACAAACGCACGAAAAGTAAAGAAGTTAGCCCATAATAATAACTATGATACACAAATAAGAACCTATCACTAAACTCTAATTCGAAAATGACATACGAAGTGAAAGATGTTTTCTACACAATCTGCGAAACGAAATAAACAAATGATTTCATTGTTCCTCACGAGCTGTGCGTTTACGTCTGTTTGCAATTCAAAAGATTTCCACATAAAAAGATTTTATTGCACAGAAATATAAGTCAAAAATACTTCAGATATACATTCTTTTTCTATGATATATAAATTTCATAATTTTTTTTTCCAAAAGCGAAGGTCTATAAATATATTTTTTTTAAATTTCTACTGAATATTGCTCTATTAAAAAAATACTTACAATCACGAAAAATCCCGGGATCTGGCAGAAAAATTCACGGAATTTTTGGGATTAAAGATAGCTAGATCCCGGGACTGTAATCCCTAGTCATGATGCATCACGTCACATGAAACTGCTATCACAAATACTAGAAACAATTTATAAAGTATTAAACTATATAGCGGACTAAAAACTCATTTATAAAATGAGTCTAGCTTTTTGCTGTGAACCTTCTGTTGAACCTTCTGTTTGCACAAAAGCGACATGTACCTTATTTTTCTTTAATTTTCCTAAGTGTGTTTGTAGCGCATGGAATATGTTGATAGGGATTCTCGCTTTTTATGCATTTTGTTTTGGACAATCCGCTACGTATAAAATCAGGATCGAGCGTTCGTATGAGCAGTCTATCATGGGTCCGAGTGCAACCTTGTGAAGACAATCGACCATTCAACAGATAATGGAGTTAACTTTTGCCACGTATAGTGGAAATTCCTGTGTGCGTAGTTTATCAGAATGCAAGTTGTCAGTTTAGTAAAAATACAATTAGTTTGTACTTCAATAATTTCGGACGGCGAACATTTATAATTAAGTTAAGAAAGATAGATTTTACAGTCATATATATATACATGTATTAAATTGTAACGTACAATATACAGCAAGTTTCAATTATTAAGAAAATGGAATATCCTGACATATAAGTATTGCCAGTAACGTATAAAATTTGTTGATTTTGCGTAATATTCTGCATTCTGTAGGCTGCGTTATAAGATCATACTTTAAGTTTTTTAATTTTTGAAGCTCCTACTTCTAAAATAAAAATTCCTTACTAAACTTTGATGAATATCTTCCCATCTTTTCCAATTATTTCAAAAATTGTACAAATTTATAAATTGCTGCGGCGTAACATTGAAGAATATTATAAGTATCTCTAGCGAATCTATGAGTCCATCCGAGTGACATACATGAAAAAATATATATAATATAAAATATATATATATGTTGTTAAAACGCTTATTAATCGGGTCAGAAGTTTGACCAATATATGACATTCCACATATCTTGCAACTAAGTTTATAAACACTGTTGTATACTTACATACTTTTACGTACCTAATGTCCTCGATAGTATTATACTGTATGCCCACACTCGGGCATACTTTACAACGTTTATCACTACATTTTCTTAATTTGAGATTACTGAAACTCATCTCCCTTTTTATGTTTGCTTTATAAAACGCTCTAGTTTTATATTTTACTTCGATATCTCTACCTGCTCCTCCATTGTAATCCTCATTAATTAAATCACTATTATAAATATATCTGGTATTATACCTGATCGATTTTCTTTTCCGTATACCTTCAACATCCCTTCTTTCCAAAAAAAATATCAAACTCACAATTTTTTCTATAATTTTTTCACAATTTTTATTATTTTTATACATTTTTTTATTTTTCTCAAAAACCAAACCTTGCATACATTTTCTAAAAAAGTTATCATCAACTCCTTTACTCCCGTAGCCAACCAAATCCAAATCCAGGTGTAAATCATGGTTACTTTCTAAATATATATATATATTAAATTGCCACGTGCAATATACAGCAAGTTTCGATTATTAAGAAAATGGAATTCCCTGCCATATAATTACTGCCAGTAGCATATAAAATTTGTTGATTTTTCCTAATATTCTGTATTCTGAGGCTGCATTATAAGATCATCCTTTAATTTTTTTTTTTTTTTTTTTTAATTTTTGAAACTCATACTTCTAAAATAAAAATCCCTAACTAAACTTAGGTGGATACCTTCCTATCTTTTCCAATTATTTGAAAAATCGTACAAATTTATAAATTGCTGCGGCGTAACATTGAAGAATATTATAAGTATCTCTAGCGAATCTATGAGTGCATCCGAGTGATATACATGAAAAAATATATATACAATACAACATGTATGTAAATGCTATCATAAGTACACATCAATTACTTTGTCAACAATGAATGTGTATTATGTAGAGGTGTGGTATACACCATGCGGGTTTTTAAATAAGCATTATTTCTATGTTCCGACGACACAATAAAAATATTTAAAAAATAAAATTCTGTTGGAATTTACTGTTTCCCCACAATGCGGAGGTTAAAAAAATATTTCTTTTTATTTAGATATTTTGATGAGATATATGAAAATTTAGACTTTCAAATTTTATTTTGTTTTGTAATATTGACACCAAAAATATTATGTAGATTTACAATAAAAATATAATTGCATTTAAAATGTTAGCCATCTCCAAGGAATTCTGACCTGTTCGGTTCAAGTAATAAGTTGCCACATGAGGTAATTTACGGATTCAAAGCAATTATTGATTCCATCTGCATTATGTTGATGCAGTTTGAATAACTATGGTGACAAGCGGATTTTTGTCACACATTATGTAGAATTCAAAATATGCATTCCTTTGCACCATAAAAGAAATTTTTAATATTAACAATAAAAAAAATCATATGAGAAAAATATCAGTGTTGCTTTATTTTTATGAAAGTAAAGTTAATGGTTATATTGGACTTTTCACTGAAATAACATACCAGTGAAACATAAATTCCTTTTTAATTCAAAGGCAAACACATTTCATTGCACTTAAAGAGGTTTGTCCAAAACCTATATTTTTCTGTCATAAATTTGACATGCTTACCTAAACAAATCGATGGTACCAACTTTTCTGTATTTCTGACTTTCTTTTTGTCATCTTTTTGTCATCTTTTTTCATCCGCAACAGTTACAGTGTAAGGGAGGGCGTTGTTCCTTGAGACAATTTTCACATTTTAATTTTTTACTTCGATGATTATAATCAGATTTATTATTTAAAATCAACATTGCAGTGCACCAACGTATTTTTGTATAATATAGGTTTAAAAATTCAGTAGGTTTGAAAATAAAAAATTGACACTCATTTAAAGTAGCGAGAGAAAACTGTCCTAAGGTATAACATACTGTTGAAGCTTCGTGTAGTCGTAGAAAAAAAGTAAACACCCTTTACTAACTCTGCAAAAAATAATCGTAGAAGAAAGTTACAGGTACAACACGATTGGTAATAAAGTCTACTTTTAAATGATGTATATAATATTGGCTTACGGAGCTATCTACTTATTAAAACTAAACATAACTTTGATTTTTTTCAATAGCAGTACACGATTCTGACTGCATAAATGAAGTCTACACTCTTCAATTAGCCTAAAAACAAATTTTTATGCAATTCGTACGATAAGTTTCCGAGAAATTTATTATTTTAATACGAGCGTATTTTAGGATCTGTATCCAAATTGAAGTTCGGTACTCGATTGTCGACAGAGAGACCCTTTTTGATCAAGGTCTCTTAAGCGCCACCCAAGCAGTCATTGAAGACTGCTAGATTAAAGGATAGCATAAGAAATTTCAAAATATCTAGTCACTTCTATCATAGACGGCCAATTAAACCATCATTATGCCGCTTTTTAAGCATAATTTGAAAACTACTTTGAAGAAGAATGTAAAATTTTGGATTTTACATAAAGCAGGAGTTAATAAATCTAAATCCATCAAAAAAAGTGTAGGTTGCGTTTCATAATTTTATTGAATATTAATTTCATAATTAATATCATAAAATTATAAAAATTGCAAATTCAACGTATTTTTGTTAGGGTATTTAGGTATTATTGCTACACAAATAATTAACACTTTAGAGTACAATTTCAGGAGATATTAATAAAAATATGAAAATGTAATTTAACATTAGATGCACTAAATTTTGA
The DNA here is from genome assembly GCA_963932465.1 of Maratus speciosus. NCBI lineage: Eukaryota > Metazoa > Arthropoda > Arachnida > Araneae > Salticidae > Maratus > Maratus speciosus. The sequence goes on along the minus strand of OZ010793.1, from coordinate 155,057,041 downwards.
ATGTTTATAATTCAAAAATTTATCATTCAAATGACTTGAAACTTTGTGTCTAGGCATAGTTTGAACCGAAGATTTGAAATATCTTGCAAAAATTGGGTATTGCCATTGAAAAAAAAAAAATGAAGTTTGGATTCGTTTTAATAAGTGGATTGCCCCCTGAGCAAATTTTATGTACATCATTTAAAAGTAGACTTTATTTCCACTCGTTCGGTACCAGTAACTTTCATCTACGATAATATGTCGAGGAGTTAGTTGGAGGGTGTTTACTTTTATTTTCCACGACTGTACCTACCTCGTCATTACTGGAAGAGACTTTTGTAGCAAATTAGCACATCTTACTGGCACATAGTATGCATGCTTTTTCCAACCTAACCTGGCTGCATATCATATTATGCTGGCAAGCATAAAAAAGCATATAATAGCATGCTAAGGTAACTACCTCTCCATGCTTTGGCAGAAGCTTAAACAGCAAATAAGCATAAAATGTTTGTACGTAGCTTGTCATGTTATTTCTCCCTAAGCTGGCTGCATAGTATATTATGCTGCCAAGCATAAGAAAGCATATATAGCACGTTAAGGTACCTACCTCTCCATTCTTTGGAAGAAGCTTAAACAGTAAATAAGCATAAAATGCTTGTATATAGCTTGTCATGCTATTGCTGTGTAAGCTATAGCTATATAGTATTTGATGCTGGCCAGCATTATAGAGCATATAATAGCATGAAAGTCTAGCAGACAAAGCAATCCATGGCAATAACTAGCCTATTTTTGTTGCTGGTACTAGCATCAATTTTGACCTGGGTAAACATGCCACTTTTAAGACTGAATAGGCTCTGATATAAAAATTGACTTACTATATATGTTAATGTTATCGCGTTTGATTGTTGAAACAGAGTGAAAATTTTCCCAGCTTGTTTTATTTTAAATTATATTTGATTTCGATGTTCGATTTTTTTTTCTATATCATCGCATTTCCAAAAAACAAAAACACATTTTGTTAAGTGTAATTTATTATAAACTTTGTAAATACTTTTTTAATTTTTTCCTTTTATATAAAATTAATAAAAGAAAATGATATATTTATTCACATTTATTCCGAAACGTAAATTTTATTTGTACTTTAATTACCATTTCTAAAATAACATTTTGTTTATTTTTTTTAAGTAGTTTTTTTTTTGTTTGGAATATACTGAGATTAGAAATTAGTGTCTAGATTGAACTGACTGTCGTGTTCGACTTTGATTATCTGACTATAATGTTGTCTTGCTTAAGCGGAAAACCGAATACAGGAAGAAAGGTTTTTTCTGATCGAATAAAAATCGGAATTAAAGAGACAACCGTTATTTTAAAGGGAACGGTCACCGGAAACAACCCGAAAGATTGAAATTTAACCGAAGAGTAACTATAACAAAAACTATTATAGTTCAAAAGACTGATAAAGAAGTGATCATACTGAATTCAACGGAAAAGTTTTCAAGAGAAAGAATATTAAAATAAAATAAAAATTCCTATATCAGTTTCTACTGATACTTTTATATTTTAGATATGGTAATATACAAGAAAGGTTCTCATTAATAAAATTATACTTATACATACTATCTTTAAATGTTATAGTAGTACAAATGATAATTGAATTACTATTTTCAGTTACTAATTACACTGATGTTTAAAAAAGGCTTATAAATACAATAATTAAGGAAATGTAAATGTTTTAATTTAGGGTTTAAATTTAAGTTTCATATTTAAATATTATTAATTATTATATTTTTAAATCCAAAGAATGCAACTTTATTTCTTGAATTGATACAAATTTAATGACCGCATAATTTTTTTTCGACAAATGTTACTTTCGAAGGTCGCAATCTTAGGTTTAAATATGTAGCTCTAAAATTACTATGGCCTTAATTTATCTTATAATAGCTTGAATTAACACATTAAAAAATTAAAAGTCTTTTAACAAGCTGATAATCCACGAAACTTAATTTTTAAAATAAATATGCCTATGTTGAATAATTATAAAAAGTACGTACTTTTTTGGTCTCGCTGATTTGGAGACATTTTTTAGTGCTAGATAAGTTCAACGTAGATCAATACAAGAAGATCAGCACCGACTCTATGATTTTTTGTATCATTTTAAAGCAAAAGCATTTAGTTATGTAGTACAGCTCCAAGGCAAAAAATTAGAATAATTCATTTCATTTGTATTTGGAATTACATTTAGTTTTATTTCAGTGTAGTACAATTAAAAGAAAAAAATAAAGGTTGACGCTTTAATAAATTTGCATGTACTTAAAGAAAATTAAAACTGTGAAGGTTTGAATTTTGAGTGAATATTGTATTTTTGTAAAATTATTTACATTATTCAAAATATTAGAATACTAAAGTAGGTGGTCCAAAAAATTATATTACTTATAAATTTTTCTGATTGGTTCGGAAGATTGCATAAATTAAGCATAAAATTAGCTTCTGCGGGACATCTTCTTAAGTTTTAAAAACGCTTTGCATCATCATTGTTTTCATTTTGTGTGAAACATGGGTCGTTCGTCCGACACAGCGACGTTTACAAAGCATCGTATTACTGATTTGCATAGAGAAGGTCGTAATCAGCAATATATCACCAGTTCCTAAAAATGTTCTCAACCAAGTATTAGTAGAGCAATGAAACAGTATTTTAACGACAACATTTTGAAAACAAGCATCTGATTAGCGGACTAAAGCCAAAAGCAACTCAGGGAGCTGATAGAAAGCCAAACAGTATTGTAAAAAACCGTTTTAGAAGTGTAACATATTTGCATCGAGTGTGGAAAGAACACGGTGTTGATGTGAGTAAATCTACAACACTAATACACGGGATAATATTTCCATTGGAGAATTTGTGGAAAATAATGAAGAAAAGACTACAAGATATTGCGCCAAAATACCTAAGTTGAACTTCTTTCCAGCACAAACTCGACATAGTCAAATCTGGGCAGAAAACATTATGAACAACTTGTTGCTAACATGCCAAATCGTGTTTGTGCTGTCATAAAATGTAAAGGTAATGCAACATGCATGCTACAAAATATTAAAAAAAAAAAAACTATTTTTCCTTTAAAAAAAACACGTATTATTTACTATGCATTATTCTAATACTTTGAACCAGGTAGAATTCCTTTTTTTCTACTATTCTAATTTATGACTTGGAGCTCTAGTTATTTCAAAACCTGAAAAAGTCATATGGTTTAGTTTTTATGGGTGAAATTATAAAGGTCCACACATTTGGAGCCCAGGGACTACTTGTTAAATCATATTTAGGTTATGCTTATTTTTGTCATGTTTAAAATTAATTTATCATTTTTGTTTTTATTTTATTGATACACGTACTATGCATTTTACTATTTTTATCCATTTTTTTAATTAATCGAATAAGTAATTTTGTTTAATAAGAAAATATTTCTAAAAAAGATATAATGCAATGAAATTTGATAATTGTTTTCTGATACAAATAAAATGATTATTTATTATTTCTATGTAAGGAAATATCGTCGAATATTTCGAAATATTTTACCCTAGCATACAATCACAGTATAGAATATGGCTGAAGTAAGCATTCTTTTTTCTTTGTAAATGTTAAACGTATAACGATAGTTAAGGTATTATGCGATATAAGATATCATACAATCAGTATCATATTTTGAACAACATTTTACAGTTTACATTACCTTTTCGTTAAGACGGATTATTTGATTAAAACTTGTATTTCTTTACAAATTAATTTTTTAAAAAAGTGGAAAATAATCTGAAATATTTCAATTCGAAATCCTAACGCGGTGCTACAAGTAATTCCATATTTTTAATACATTTTTAAATCAATTTTTAAATTAGTTTTAATTTAATTTTAAATACAAATACGAATAAAAAATATTAAGAAACAAATAATTGATATTTTTTTTTCATTGTGGCTTTAAAATAAAACATTCGTATTATTTTGAAACTTGACAAAAACAAAATCGTTTATGAAATACCATTCAGATTCAAATATACGTAGACCAATACAGTAGTACTTTTGGAAGTAATAAATCAAGAATATCACATGAAAGTAGCCTACATAACCTCATATTGTTGAATCTCTCTACTACTAAACTTTATCTATGTTCTGAAACATAAAATGCCATATAAAAAATGACACCCTGTGAATTTTGAAAATGTCACGCCAAATATATACAATGACATGTTATATCGCTGTGACACTTTAGAAACTGTAAAAAAAGTGAAACAAAAGATCTGTAGATCAATTTTTATTTAACTGTCATAGTAGGAAATATAAATTTCATTATATTGAAGGTATCATTGGGATAATTAAATTTTTAAGTATGATAAAAGTACATCACTTTCTTACAAGTAAAGATTTATAGTAAGGGTATAGCATTACTTACATATAGTTATTTAAGTATAGTAAGAGCATCTTACTTGCTGATTTAAGTATAATAAAAATATATTTCCGTTCAATGAAATCTTCGATGAACGAAATATACCAGTATTTTGAGCATAAAAAAATTATAAAATATTGACCAAGAAGTTACGTTTGTTGCATTATTTTTGTATATGTGCTATATTAAACTTATTTTATACACGCATATCACTATATTGTTTATAGAGGAATGACATACTTGAAAATTTACTTTTTTTAATTTCAGAGAAAAAAAAAGATTCACTGTATTTTTGCATGAAGAATAAGATAAAATTTCATTAAATGAAACAAGATTCAGTATTAATTTAGCTGGAACTAGATGATATTTATTTCTCCATCTGTTTTGAAGCTAAGTTTTGTTTGGATCTGGGTACTTGAAAGGTACAATTTCCGAGCTTGTGTCCCGTGATGTTTCTATCGCCACCTTTTCCAAGTGCTGATTGTTTTATATATTTTATGCTCCATCAACAATTGTTTCACATGTTAGAACTTCCAGTGGAAAATTAGTCTATCTAAAGGGACAGTGCATATATAACGTTATCAACATTTTGCTAATTTTCAACCCTCTCCCCCCTTACGATATCATCCATTATCATTCGTCAATACACCCCCCCCACACACACACACACACTTTTCCTGATGATATCGTTATCAATGTCTTTAATTTTTTTATTTTTACATTACTTTTCTTTCTTTTTATACGCTTACAGTTACGTACAGACTACAGTATTACAGTTACAGTTACATGCGACTAATAAAAATATAATAGCAAAAGCCATGCTTTGTTTGAATTCACGAAGCATTATTTTATAAGATAAATATTTGAAAGTAATACTATTTTTTTAATATTATTTTTGCATTTTTATTAAGCAAAAAAGCTATTTTATGTTTTGGCAAATTTCAATCTTAGAAATGTAAATTCAACGAAATTAAGAATTTCCTTGGAATATTTTGTCTCTGATATAAGACTGGTATAAATAAAAGTATTTTCGAAGCAAAATTAAAAAAAAATATTTTTCAACTTCCAACTAAAAGCTCTTTTAAAGATGTTTTTACATTTTACATTATCCTCTGGTGTTTTCTCAAATGGTTTGACATAGGCATGTTTCCAATCTTTGTAATTCATATAAAATAATATTTGATAGCAATCTTAGAATAATATATTCAAAGAGAGCTTTAAGAAAGATATTTCTTCAAAATCCTATTTTCTAGAAAAACATTTGGAATCTGCTGTCGTTCATACTAAGAATTATTAACTGTAAAACTTTTCATTCTAATTTCTTCGTTTTTTCTGCATGTTAGCATACGAGGATTTTTGATATTGTAGAATCTCTCGTAAGGAAATTTTCTGTTGAATGCTAAACCTTGAAGGATTTTCACTCTCACAACCTTACGTGCATGAAGCCAACTGATGTCTCTATATCCCCAATATCTACGACTGCTGTATCTAATGGTAAACCTTGGGATTTATGAATTGTAACTGCAAAAGCCAACTGCAGAGGAAATTGTTTAATTGATTAATTAAATTTCCATTTTTCCAGAATTTAGTTATTGGTGGAATCGGTACGCAGACATTCTCATAAATTTAATGAGTGTAGTTTTCAAATTTAACTATGATTATTCGCGGCATCTGGTCTGATGGCTCATGATTTTCTTCATAAATAATATCTAAAACATAGCCTAAAGCCCCGATTACTAAACCTATTTCGGTTCACAAATTAGAACGTAACATCACTTTAGACCCAACTGATAAAGTAAGAAATGGTTCCAGTCCGTTTGTCATTTCAGAATCGGCCAAATTTGCTTTAGTACTTTAATGAAGATCTTGAATCAAGGCAACAGGTTGACGCAGTTCTTTTACTTTTTCATTATTATATTCTTTTACGTCTTTATTCGTTGAAAACAGCCTAATTTATACTTTAAATAAATGCTGCTCGCTTTTCGAAAGATACTGTAATCTTCGATTCATTAATATTTATAGTCTTCAATAGTGCATTCTCGATTGCTAATTCGATCAAGTATGCTACAAAGTATTTGTTGAGTTTCATGTTGCCCGAAGGATGATGATTAAAAAAATATTTTTGAATAGTCGAAGAAAATAACAATTGTCCTTCCAAAAGAAACACACTTCCTTGATTTTTGTCGCTGTAAAGAAGCCTGTCGTTTACTGGAGGTAGTTGTTTGATATCTCCAAGTATATATAAGAACATTCCACCAAAAAGATCATCTTGTTTTGATGGCATAGCACTGCGTAATCGTAAATCTATTTTTCGCAAAAGACTGCGTCCAATCCTACTCATTTCATCTATAATTATGAATTTACAATTTCGAAACTCCTCCTGAAGTTGACCAATCGAATATGAACTAAGTTCTGTTAGCTTTTGATTTAGTCCTAATAAAATTTTTGAATGAATCGTTGATACATTTATATCGACTGCGTCAACACCATTTGGTGCAAACAATTAAAAAGAAGATGGATCAAATGTTTCATTTAATTGAGCAATGAAGTAATATATTAAAGTACTTTTTCCAGAACCTGCTTTTCCTTGGACAACAACTCTTTTTATTGGCATTTCTCGCCTATGACCTTGCTAGAAATTGAGCTGTTCTTCAAAAATATTTATTTTTTTTTTCTGTTCATGGGAAAAGACGAAATTTGGCAAATTAGAAGTAACACTGACACAAACACTTTTTTTTTTTACTCTCTTTCACATTTTCATTTTCAATAAAATTCTGTAATTTATTAAGCAAATCTTGACTTTGAATGGTATGCTAGTTATACTTTATATGACTGTCCCTTCTGCCCAAATCTAATTCATCCTGTGCATTATTTTGTCCTGAAGTGGCATTCATCCCGTCAAATGTTTGATCTATTTCAGTAGATTCTATTTTTTTAAGTTCTTCCTCATCTTCTAAATTTTGCAACAGATATTCCAAATCCAATCTCTGAATTTCATTATTCTCAAAATGTTGCCCATATATAAATTTCCATGAAGTATCATTTGGATTCATAATTTGAACATCACGCCAAGGAATATCCAACATAACTTGTTTCTTATGGAAATCTTCATTATTTATATTATTGGGGTCATATTTCAATTTCGGTATAATTCTGGAGATAAATGTTTTTTTTTTTTTTTTTTCTGATACTGAAATTTCCACAGCGTTTATAAACATTTTTAAAATCATTCTGCAAGGACACATTTTTAAATCTCACTCGTCGTTGCTGGTACTTTTCCAAAATATTTGAAACGGATATGCTTCCATCCTCCTTATTCATATCTAATTGTTCCCATGCGTTCCTTGCTAAATTAACGGTGACAAACTGACGAGATAACTTATACAAAAGCTTTCGAATTAACATCCAAAATATTTATCCAGCACACATTTTTATTAAAATATTCTGAATTATCTTCAGAACATTGATATTATCGCTTGATTCTTGAACTGTTGATGAAATCTTTCATCCCTTCTAATATGGGTTCAACATTGCTAGCATATTTAGCAATATATTTTAGAATTGCGTGAATGGAAATGACTGCTTGAGAATCCATGTTTGCTCGCCAAATTTATAAAATTTGTGGGCTATGACTGTGTAAATAAGGAATAATTCGTTTTGAAATGTATTCAAGTTCATTGTTAAGGAACCGCATTTTACTTTCATGAGAACATTCTTTGGAAAATTTGAAACGGCATGTGGCTTCAGAAGAATATTTTTTCTTTCTCTTACAATAAGTTTTAGATCATTTATGCATTTGTACTACACGTATTTAGTGATTATAGTCAGTAGCTTCATCAGGCACATCCGTAAAATGAAATTTAGATGGACATATATCATAAACTTCATTAGGATCTGGTTGCCAAGTCGAAGTATTTTACAATTTTACGTATCTTTTCATCATCATTTGAACTAAGATTGTTTACATCAAGAGCATCTTCAAACCAGAAAAGACCATGCATGTGAGGAATACCTGTATGTTTAAACTCAATACGAAACGAAGAGTCCTTGACTTTGAAATATTTCTTGAAAAAATGGTCCATAAAAAATCCAACCGCTTATGAAAAAAATAATTAACGATTAAACGATTACAATCCAACAATTTTGATTTTCTGATGAATTCAGAATTTTGTTTACGATTAGTGTAATCATAATTTGCATCAATAATGCGATAAATTTCAGGCCAGTATAAATCAGCTGCACTAAGTGTAATGAAAATTGTAGGAGCTCCCAATTCCTCAACCATGTATAATAACTCTCGTGATCTCATAAACCAATAAGAGCTCGATGATCTTAAATTAGCATTGAAAGATAACATCAACTTGCACAATGTAGGATCTTTCTGCAACCGTTCCTGGAGTTTTCCAACTGTTTCAACATCATGTAGGCGAGATTATTTTTAATACAAATAATTCCATTTAATAATGCTGTCCAACGCATTATGCTATTGAAAGCAAAAAATCTAAATCTTGGATGCCGTGCAAATCTTCCATCGTCATGCATCATGAGAAATTTAAAGCATTCTTTTGGTGTAATTTCACGAACTCTAGCATCTCTAAGATCATCTCTTCTTGTGGGAAATAACGTTGGAAAAGCTCCACATACGTATATATCCATCACATGAAAATTCATTTATAGGCTTAGTATCTATGTGAGGCCAAGGAATGACACTGCATTCCTCATTTCCTTTTTTAATACCCAACATACTATTTATTGCCTCTCAATTACATCTGAAAGTCACATCTGGGTCTCCGGATTCATATATATTATTTGTTCATGGACATTGATCTTCTACAGGAATCAAAGTTTTTTTTCAACTGATGGTAAATAAATCTGCTGTTGCTCTTGACTGAGTATTATTCGCTGAAAAATATTTTCATTTTCGGGTAAACTCTGCAAGTTATTTTCATCAATAGTAATATAACGATACCAAGGATTATTTTCTTTTAGATATTCTAAAGCCGACTTAAAGTTTTCATGATTTACTATAAAATCTTTGAATTCTTCACCATCTTGTTTTCTAACTATGGAATGAGGTAATAAAGTACAAAATTCTGTAATATCTTGATGAAAATTAATAACTGCCCACTGTATCCAAGCTGACCACCTTCAATGCGATAAACACTAATAACTGGACGAACTTGGCAATTAATTGCTCCTCAACGAAAGTTAAGTTCTTCAATATTTCCGGTTGTGGACCTGGATCCATATTATTAGCACTATACATTTATGGCAAGTCTTACAAGATCCGTCAGATTGAATATACATGTCAAACCAACGACGATGATAAGCTAAGCCTCTTTTGGCTCCATCAATGAGCCGCTCAGGTACGAACATTCACAATGTTCCTATAGAATGGGATTCTTAGCGCCGAAATGAGGCGAACAAAACTCTCGGATAATGCTATCAAGTTCTGTTGTTAAAAAGTCAATTCTGTATGTTTCATCTTCAAGGTATACTCCCATATATTAAATCCCAACCGCTTTTTTATAAAACTTGAAGTGAAACAATAATATAATTTTCATCATATGAAAAATATAATTTTCACATGTAAAAAGCCAGTCGTGTGTCAAAAAAGTGTCATGCTCAAAGGTAAATGTAAATCTTCTGAAAATCGATAACTGGTATTTAAGAAACGGTTATTCAAGTTAAATCTTTTAAAAGAGGTTAATATACATCTAAATCTTTTCACCTTATATACTCAAACCTCACTATTGGTATTTTGCAATGACTAGTAGAACTTTTCAGGTAATATGGCTAGCTATTTCTGTGCTAAACGGGTATTTTCTTCTTCTACAAGATACCGACATAATACAGCAGCATTTATAATATGACTACAGTGTTGCCAATGGGCTTTTAGGTAGCTTTCTTTACAAAAAAGCTACCTATTGCAGCCGTTCGGAGGAAAGCGATTTCAAAAAATTTTGGTATATTTTCATCGATCATGACCCCCAGACCCCGAAACCACCGTCCTTTCAAAATTGATATATATATATATATATATATATATATATATATATATATATATATCTGACCTATGTCACACTGTAACTCCCGTAATTATGAACCGATTTCGATGTAATTCGGTGTGTACATAGTACATACCAATGTCTCGACCGAGTTCGTTGGCCAGCTTCATCTGCCGTTTTGTTTCAAAATGGCGGCCATTTAAAATTTTAAAAAATATATAAAACTTGAAATGTGGTACCAAAAAATTAAAAATGGAAAAATATTTTTTTCTTATGTATTTGACCTTTATTCAAAGATTCCGGAGCAGTTTTGGTTTCGTCTATATCTTGAAAAATGGCTGAGTTATAGCATTTTGAATTTCTAGCGTGGCTGACATTTTGAAACGTCCTGAATTTTGTCACGCGATAAAAGGCGTATTTATGAACCGATTTGGATGTAATTCGGTGTGTACGTAGTACATAAAAATCTCTCGACCGAGTTCGTTGGCCAGCTTCATCAGCCATTTTGTTTCAAAATGGCGGCCATTTAAAAATTTTAAAAAAAATTAAAATTTGAAATGTTGTACCAAAAAATTGAAAATGGAAAAATATTCTTTTCTTGTGTATTTGACCTTTATACAAAGATTTCGGAGCAGTTTTTGTTTCGTCTATATCTTAAAAAATGGCTGAGTTATAGCATTTTGAATTTCTAGCGTGGCTGACATTTTGAAACGTCCTGATTTTTCTCACGTAATAACAGGCGTATTTATGAACCGATTTGGATGTAATTTCGTTTATACATAGTACATACCAATGTCTCGACCGGGTTCGTTGGCCAGCTTCACCCGCCATCTTGTTTAAAAATGGCGGCCATTTAAATTTTTAAGAAAAATTTAAATTTGAAATGTGGTACCAAAAATTGAAAATTGAAAAAATATTTTCTTATGTGTATGACCTTGATAAAAAGATTCGGGAGCAGTTTTTGTTTCGTCTATATCTTAAGAAATGGCTGAGTTATAGCATTTTGAATTTCTAGCGTGGCTGACATTTTGAAACGTCCCGATTTTTCTCACGTAATAACAGGCGTATTTATGAACCGACTTGGATGTACCTTGGTGTGTACATAGTACATACAAATATCTCGACCGAGTTCGTTGGCCACCTTCATCCGCCATCTTGTTTCAAAATGGCGGCCATTTAAAAAAATTAAAAAATAAAAAAAATTAAACGAGATACCAAAAAATTGGAAAATGAAAAAGATTTTTTTTTGTATGTGTTTGACCTTAATACAAAGATTCCGGAACAGCTTTTCTTTCGTCTATATCTAAAAAAAAATGGCTGAGTAATAGCATTTTGAATTTCTCTTGTGGCTGACATTTTAAAACGACCTGATTTTTGTCACGCGATAACAGGCGTATTTATGAACCTATTTGGATGTAACTTGGTCTGTACATAGTACATACCAATGTCTCGACCGAGTTCGTTGGCCAGCTTCATTCGCCATCTTGTTTCAAAAGGGTTGCCATTTAAAAAAAATTAAATTTAAAATTCAAAATGAGGTATTAAAAAATTGGAAAATGAAAAAGATTTTTTTTATGTGTTTGGCCTTGATACAAAGATTCCGGAGCAGTTTTTGTTTCTGAAAATTTGTTCTTTTGTTGATATCTTAAAAAATGGTTGATTTATAGCACTTTGAATTTCTAGCATGGCTAACATTTTGAAACGATCTTGTATTTGTCACGCGATAACACACGTATTCGCCTATTTCGATGTAAAAAGGCATGTGGATAGTATACATCAACACCTCGACCAAGTTCGCTGGCCAGATTCATCAGCCATCTTGTTTCAAAATGTCGGCCATTAAATTAAAATATATATATATATTTAAAGCGAGGTGCAAAAAAATTAGAAATTGAAAAAGGTTTCTTTCTTAAGTATTTGATCTTGATATAAGGATTCAGGAGCATTTTTTGTTTGTCTTTACCTTAAAAAATGGCTCAGATATAGCAGTTTCAATTTCTATTGTGGGTGACATTTTGAAAAATCTGATTTTTTGCATGCGACAGCACTCGTATATATTAACAGATTCCGATGTGAGTGAGCATGTGCACAGCAATTACTAAGGTCTCGACCAAGTTCACTGCTTAGCCTCATCCACCATGTTGTCTTAAAATGACAGGCACTTTAAGAAATTGCCGAATTTGGCAGCCAAATATAAGTTACTTTAAAGAAAAGCAGCTTGGATAAAGCTGACTAATTTCGCAAAATTCTCATTCATTATATTGATAAAAATTAGTATTGAATCTCCTATATTCGTAGGAGATTCCTCCACTAAATGGAGCTTCGTGTGTTTGCATGATATAAGTTGGCTTTTTTTAAATAAGGATTATGAAAGCTACCTCTTCCTCCCGGCACTGGCCGGAAGGACTTTTTTAAATTCAGATTTCTTCAGGGGCACCACTTTTTTGAAATAGTAAAATTCGCATTATTTCATGACATATTAATTAAGGCGAAAACTAGAGGAATTTTACCATTTCAGAAAAGTGGTGACAAGAAATTTGAATTAAGAAAAAGTAGCCCACTGGCAACACTGCATGACTAGCATGTTGTTGTTGGTAAAATATAATATTCTACCCGCGCATTATGATGATTTTATAATACGTTAGCTCTAGGAAAGCAAACAAAAAAGGGTTTGAAACTTTATCACTTTTACCCGAACTTAAAACTACTCCAATTATGATATCACATATATATAAATTTGATATCAATGAAATATCATGCAATAAATGGGTTTACTGAACATTTCCTCACTCATATTCGGTATTCACACTGTTACATAAGTTTATGTGAAAATGATACTGAGTACATTCTATCTAAAAGATTCTGTACTATGCCAGAAACTAAGTAAAAGTCATATGAAGATAATAAATATTAATTCAAACGAAAAATTCCAAAAGTCGGGAAGTAAAACAAAAAAATACAATTTTTATGCTCAATAATATTGTTCTAAATGGTGCGATATGCGATGTTGTCGAAGAAGGACCTTTCTCTAATCATGATCTTGACAATCAGAAACTGCATGTACCAAAATCATCCAAGAAATTTCGATAAATTTCTGTTGCATTTCTCCTTTGTTTGAATTCGCACAAAATACAGCGTCGTAAATGAACTTTACTAGTAGCCATGTTTTCAAGATCGCTTCTCAGTTAATAATGTCACGAAACACTTTTGTTTCAGCTAAATTAGAAGAGTACATTTGTATAAATGCGATGATAAAAAGAGACAGGGTGTCAAAAGAACACGTGCTAGTGTGGTGAAACTTGAAATGACATTATCGGAAGAACTTTTTGGCAGAGTTCATATATATCCGCCTTTTTAATTTTTATACTTGATCGTCAGTTGTGATAGAACCCTTTCGGGCATTATAGATATTTCTGTATAATCTAATTTCCCTTTATTTTTCTTCTGCAAAATATAAAAATAAAGAAAAACATTTAATGTAGGATTAGCATGCAGTTGGTTTTAAAGGTAAATACCCTACGCATAAATTTTTACGGCATCGCAATGTATTAAGTACTTTCGCGCGACAAAACTTGAAAATAGTTATTAAGAAATATATATATGTACAGGGATACAGGAAGGATTCATTTGTAATACTTCACTATCTTACTTCAACGTCTCGTTAACTATTTTTTCCTCTTAGAAACTAATAAAACCTTATCGTTTTGGTTTTGGCTTACTGTTTTAAATGTTAAATGAGATATTTTACCGTTTTGAAGACAGTATATACAATTGAGCCTTATTTAGAATACAAATAAATCTGATCTTTAAAACATTACACAGAGATGTTTAAATCTGCTCGTTTTGAAGGTATTTTCAAAGGAACCAGGCTAATGATTTTTAAACGAATTATTTAATATTATCAGATATTTTAAATTTTGAAGAAACCATTTACTAAAACTGTGTTTGGTTTATGAATTTTACTTTAAGCTTCTTAAGCTGCGATTAACGACAGCTAGGTGACAAGAATTTTGAGAATCGGAGTCACATTTTCAGTTACAGTTTGATTTTTTAAATATATAATTTCTGAGAAATTCTTCTGGTATCGCAAAATATATTTTTAGTTAAATGTTGTTAATAAGTAAATTTAAGTTTTGCGCGGCAGCGCATTACTTATTTATTTCCAGTGTCACTTTTTAATGTTAATTTAACATAGAAAAGCCTATGGAGCTCGTAACGTTTTCATTTTTTCTTCCCATCTTTTTGTCTCTGATGCCATACAATTTTTAATTCTTTGCTAATTCTAATAATATTATAAATTGAAAGTCTAAAAACATTTGCCTGACGTCAGGGTCAAAACGGATCATAAAATGCCTTTGCATATAGGTGGATTATAATCTAGATAATAACATTGGCTAATATTTATTTACATTATTCAAATATTTTTCTTAATAATTCCAAATTTCGCTTTTGTCATTGAGAATCAACGGGCATTTTCTAATAAAATTTAACATTTTTCCTTCATTGTTGTAAATAATTCAAAAGCCGCAATAATACTTTGTCTATTTTTAATTGAATGATTTTCACGTGAAACATGAAACTGAAAGTTTTTTTTTTTTTTTTTTTTTTTTTTTTTTTTTTTTTTTTTTTTAAGAATTAGAAAGAATAATAATATGGCGTCATAGTGGAAATAAATATGACATTTTCAAGCAGATTTTTTAAGTTCAGATTGTAATTTTTTGACCAAACTACAGAAACCTGCATTACTCCACTGGTGAAACATTTTGAATTATACATAGGTAAATTGCATCACAAATTGTGATGCGATATCGCATAAATCAAAGCCTTCTGATGATACCCTTCATTAATTTTGAAATGTGTCCGTCTGAATGCAGTAATTATTTAAAAACTTGACATATTAAACAAAAACCTAATTTGCAGACCAAATTAAAAAAATAAAATTTATTTCCTAAATTGTTTAAGCCCGAGAAGAGGCAGATATTAAGATATTTCATTCAATTCGTTCTACATTTAATGTTAAATTTTTGTAACAAATAAGTTAAACCATTTGAAAATTAAAAAATAAAAATGAAATTCATACAATATAATACTTTAAACACCCTAAATACTTAGATTCCGTTCAAATGAAATCGAAATAAATCTTAGACTTTTTTTAAAGTTTTGTATTTTGCACGTATCTTATCATATTATGTGCAATTGTCATAAGGATAGTGCAAAATCTTCAGTACAAATATTTACAAATTAAAAATGGAAGAAATCTAAGGAATCTAAGTATTTAGGGTGTTTAAAGTATTATATTGTATGAATTTCATTTTTATTTTTTAATGTTCAATTGGTTTAACTTATTTGTTACAAAAATTTAACATTAAATGTGGAACGAATTGAATGAAATATCTTAATATCTGCCATCTGCCCTTTTTGGGCTTAAACAATTTAGGAAATAAATTTTGATTTTTTAATTTGTTCTGCAAATTAGGTTTTTGTTTAATAATATAATTTCGCAGCAATTGTACATAAAATTTTCGGAAATTAATCCTTTAAAAGTATAGACATATGTGGTAAATAAAGTCACATTTTAAGTTAAAATTTGTTTTTTATGAATGGTAGGCAGGTGATTTGAAATTACCTTTTCATTGATATGATATCATTCATCTGTCTATCTGTCCGCCACAGAGCCCGTTCTCAAAAACTATGCATGTTGGAGATTTGAAATTTTGCATACTTATAGCTGAACACCTGAAATCAAACGACAAGTCATAAAATATTTAAAAAATCGTAATTAACGGATGTTATTAATTAAAAACTCCCAATTTTACGTCACATTAACGAAAAAAAGTTATAAAATGAACGTAGGTACAAACAGACCTTCTCATTTTCCCTCTAGGTTGCCACACTGCTTTGATTTGAGATGCAAAATTGCAGGTTTACCAGGGCACACTTTAAGCTAAAAACATTTTTAAATCGACTTGTATGTCAGAAAGTTTTCGGGCTAGAAATTTTTAACTTGCACAGACACGCGCAGAAAAAAACTACTTTCAGCAGGTATACAGATCGTTTCTCTGCGATGTATATAACAGAAAAAATCCTCTAAAAATCGATCGATAAAAATTTAATTTTCTTTCATTGCAAAAGCAAGTGTTGATAGATTTGATTTCCGACGGCTGGGATACGTTTTCCCTCCAGACATACGACACCTGGTCACGTGATTTTCCATAGTAGGATAATTTAATACGAAATTTAAACTTTTTAAATATTAAATTTTTAGATTAAATTTTTATACACTAAGAAGTGAAAAATTTCGCTGATTTCATACATGCCCATTTCAAACTCCTGTCTTAATTACAAGTTGAGATGTTAAGTATTATTGAATTAATGGTTTTTTTTTCTATCAAAAGTATATATTAAAATGAAAGCATGTGCTTTTTTAACCGCGATTTCATTTAAAGTTCGAAATCTAACAAGGTGATCTGTTTGAAACTTGAAGATAGTTTATATTTCTGGTATAGTTTTATATTTCGTGTAGTAGGGGGGAGGGCGCTAATTTCACTAATTGGTTTATTTCTATTATATACAGTCATTCAGGGAACTTTGATCCGTATATTCTCTATTTTCATATGCCACACTCTTATTTTAAGAATATTGTTGCAACTTGGGGCAGAAATGAAAAGAAATGATCCTAAATTATTGTATGACTATAAATATTAAGGAATAATAATGATAAAAGCAATAAAAATGAATTTTTAACCTGGTTCGAAGTTATCCAGCCATTTAGGGTAACTTTGCACCATATGATAAATATTATCTAAAATAATTCTTTATAAAAAAGGTATTATACTTAGGACAACTTTGAACCCCAAAAAATGTTTTCCGATATGTAATGACTCCGGATTTGCATTTCCGAACACACTATTCCGTCACAAGATTTGTATCCATAGTTACAGTAATACATACTAGTACTAGTATTATTCAAACAAAAATAAAAAATGTCGAATGTGTGAACCGTCTAATTTAAGTAGCTCCGCCCCGAATAACGCTTTTAAATGAATTTTATGTATTTTACACATATTTGTGAAAATATTTACATGTTATATCTAACGCACACTTTCGGCATTTATATAAAATATACGTGCAAATATGGAAAAATTTTTGACAATAGCACCTATAATCAGTAAATTATAAACATTAGTATAACTTTAAGCCGGCTTAAAGTTACCCTGAAAAATGTGGTAAAATGTTAGTGCCTTCTTATTTTACATTTTATTAACTATTAATAAATAAATAATCACAAAATATTAACACATTTAGTACAACATTTTGATAATAATATGTCTGATAAATGAGTATATTGTTACTTACTATGAAAATTTAATTGGATTACAACAACTTCAAAACAGCATTTAAAATTAACTTGAAAACAGTACTTCACAAAAATAGTTAGATGATGCAATTAATTGCGCATAATGTTGGTAATTTATTTTCTAAACTAAAGAGTAGAAATCCCAGTTTAAAACCTTTCCAACAGAGCCCAGTTCTGGAGTTTATTTAATCTTTTGGAGTAAAAAATATTGAATATTGGGAGGTGGTACAAAGTTATACCCCGTGGTTCAAAGTTAGCCTGAATGACTGTACTTATTTTAAAAGACAGTCACGTGATTTTTCATTGCACTATTCTTCTGAACTGTGTCCGATTTTTAAAAATACAGCATAAATGTTACTAAAAATGTTTTTAAAAATGCCATATAAAAAATTCAGAAGTATTGATACCACTATTTTCGAATAGTAATTTCAGCAAATATATTAAATTCTTGATTAAGGCCGCCCCCCTCCCCGACCCATGAATCTACCGAAAGGTTGTGTAAAGATGTTTCGTTCAGATACACTTTTGTTAAGAATACAGTGCGCTACCTCGTGGTGGAATGTGGAACTAACAAACCGCGATTTCATTTAAAGTAGGAATTCCAACATAGGGATTTGTTTGAAACTTCAAGAAAATTTATAGCAAATACTAAAACATTTAAAAAAAGAATGGCGCGTCACATGCCGGTTTGGGGGGGGGGGAGGGACGCGAACAAAATTAGACAGTATAACATGTCGTTTTGTACTGTCTTGCGCGCGGTTTTTTGATGGCGTGATGAGATAACTATTACTTATTCAATATAAAAAAAAATATAAGTTCTTACTACTATTTTCGAATGGCAATTTAAGCAAATATCTTACATTCTTGGTTAAGACCGCACCCTAGCATATCACCTGATAGGTTGTGTAAAGGAGTTTCGTTCAGACACGCTTTTGTTAAGAATAGAGTGCGCTCCCTGGTGATGGAAGTAACAGACCGTGATTTCATTTAAAGTAGGAAATCTAACGAGGCGATCGTTTTAAACTTTAAGATACTTTATAACACATGATAAAAAATTATAAAGAAGAATGGCGCGTCGCATTTCGAGGTGGGTGGTTTAGGGAGGGCGCGAACAAAATTAGGAAATATAACTCGACGATCTGTTTGAAACTTTAATATAGCTTATAAAACATAACAAAAAATTTTAAAAATCAAGCCGCGTCAAAAATCGTGGGGAGGGGGGAGCGCATTTTAACCACCTGGGGGGGCTTTACTAAATTTTCACGACACCCGTCGTGTCACATATCGTTAGGAAGGCCAGTGACCGTTTAATCAAGTTATACATCTCCGGTGTACACCCCACCCCACTTTGCCCAACCCCAAGGCGGGCACTTTTGTAAATTTTGCTGACACCCCTCATGTGATACATCGTTGGAAAGGTCTGTGACCGCTTAATCATAATATGCATCTCCGGTGTTCATCCCCTCACTTTGCCTCCCCCTCTAAATTTCGCCGAAACCTTCATGTGATATACCGTGCGAAAGGTCTGTGACCGCTTAATCATATTATACATCTCCGCTGTGCATCACCCCTCTTTGTCTCCCCAAGCGCGATTCGCTTTTCACAATATTTTGGATTCGCTTTTCACAATATTTTGCAGCACGTGCGCAGCACGCCTGCTATACGGTACCGTAGGCAGCGGTGATCCGGTTCGAGGTTCGTGCAAGCTAAATTGCCTTTTTTACAAGATTTTGCAGCGCGTGCGCAGCACCCTGCTATACGGTCCGTAGTCAGCGGGGACCCGTTTCCACATTCGCTCGATCGCGATTGCCTTTTTAAAAAGAGTTTGCAGCGCGTGTGCAGCACGATTGCTATACGGTGCCGTAGCCAACGGGGAGTTCGAGGTTAGTTCGAGCGAGATATCCTTTTTTAGAAGATTTTGCAGTGTGTGCTCAGCACGCCTGCTTGCTTCTTTCAAACTGCAGGTCATGTGGCAATTATACAAAAACAGATATTTTTTATACTGCGGTTTTTAATACCACCTACAAAAATTTTTAAACATTGCTTTTACAATTTTGGTTCTTGCGACACCGGATGAAAAATCGTACGCTAATTAATAATACACATTTAAAAGAAATCCCTCCACAATTTTTGGATTTATCAAAAAATCGATTTTTAAACATATAAAAGAAACGCGTTTTCATATAGATAATTATCGTATTTTTTAAAATGAGGAAAACTAAATATCCGATCGCTTTTAAACTTTAAGATAGTACACAACAAATAATAACAATATTATAAAGTTAGCGTGCATTGAATTTTGGTGAGAGGGAAGGGGGATTTTTTTCTATTTTTTTATCAGCTGTTTTCTTTTTCATTTTGAGTGCGGTTTTTTTTCACAGATCGCGTTCTTTTTACTGAGCCCTCCTTTACATATTATTTTTTAACAATAAATATTTGAAAGATATTGATGCCTGATTTCATTCCACTGTTTTCTACAATTAAAAATGTCAATTTCTTCAAACATTTTTCCCCGTTAAAAAAGGGGTTGAGAGGCTTTGAGATAGTATATAACACATAATACAAAATTTATATAGTGAGGGTGCGTGGAATTTGGATGGGGGGGGGGATTTTCTCTCTTTACTTCAGATCAGCTGTTTATTGCGTTTTTCAATGAGCACTCAAATAAATATTATTTTATAATATTAAATATTTGAAAAAGTGGGAAATTCCGGTGGAGGACCCTCCGGGGGGAACTATTAACGCGGAATGTTGAAAACTGGGAAAACTAATTAACCAATTCCTTTTAAACTTTGACATAATTTATAACGTATATTAAAAATTTTATAAAGCGAGAGTACGTGTAATTTGGGTGAGGGGGGAGGGAGCTATTTTTTCTTTTGTCTTCAGATCAGCTGTTTATTGAGTTTTGAATGCGTTTTTTAACTGAACCTTAAATATTCGAAAGAGTGGGTCATTCCCGGGGGAGGGGAGGGTGGTCTGGAGAGGGTCTATTTTCGAAATTTTGAATAAACCCCTCATGAGGCATATCGCTCGATAGGTCTATGTAAACTTATCCATATTATACACATCCGATGCCCCCCCCCCTTTTTACCTTGGGGCACATTTCGAAAGTTCAAGGACACCACTCATGTGACATATCGTTAGATAGGTCTATGAAAACTTTTTCATATTATAGACATCCCATGCCCCTCCCTCCCTTTGTGTCCCCCCGGTTGGCACTTTTCGAAATTTTAAGGGCCACCCCTCATTTGACGTATCGTTAAATAGGTCTATGAAAACTTATTCATATTATACGAATCCGATTCCTCTCCCTCCCATTTTAAATGCGGTTTTTTGACGGAGTCCTCTTATAAATATTATTAGTGAAATATATAATTTTAAATAGGGTAGTGGATGATTTCGGAGGGTGGGATTCATAAATGTAATGGTGCTGCCATTTATGTAAGGAATTAATAATTTTAAATTATCAATTTTGATTTGTTAATTTAAGGATAAAGTGTTTTAAAAGAGATATTAAACGAAACACCCTGTGCGATCTCCGATCACACTTGCCACTTGTTTATTTTTTTTTTCTTTTTTTTCAATGGTCAATTCAAACGTTAACTTTCATATTGTATATTATTTTTTTCATTTTTTTCTTTTAAATTGCTTTCTCTTTATAAAAACTTCAAGCTTATGTCATTCCGTCAATTTACATGTTTAAATAATTCCCCATATTTTTTATGTTTCTGGACGTAATATTGATATATCTTCTAACAAAAAATTTTTTTTTCGAGTAATGTACCTATCATAATTTTAAGAAGTTACATTTTTCAGTGAAGAAATTTGATCTTTATGTTTCTAACAAAGTGACATTGAGAAAACAATTATCAATAATATCCTCTGCTGCTAGTAATAAAAAGTCAAACTAAATTAAGAAAGTTGAAAAAAAATCTTTGACCTTTTACATTATCTAACTGAATGTCAGTTCTCAAGTACTTTTCGCGGACTGCGTGGCTATTTTCTAAAATTCATTTTTAAACGGACATTCGAAGGAGATATATATATAATTCGGTTGCATATATTTTTCCTTTATTATATATATGTCCATGCATAGCTCATAAAGAAATAAATATCCACGCATAGATCATATAGAAATTTCCACGAATATCACATAAATAAAAAATAAAAATCTCCAAAATGTTTTCAAATTCCCAAAGAAATTCTGAAGAAAATGTTGCTTTCTTTAATTTTTTTTTTATAATTTTGCTTAGTTGGAATTGTTTTCAATTTGTTTCAATACGTGATCGAAATGTGTTACCACAGCCACTTTTTAACCCCTTGTGGGGCTATATCCTACCTAAGTGTAATTAAGATCTGCACCAGAAAATTTTAATAAAGTTTTATTTTTATAATTTAGGGGATAAGAGTTGAAAAATTTACATTCATTATTCTGAAATAAAATTTTTCTAAATTTCCGGTGGAAATTCAGCACTACACAGATGCAATTGCTTGCCCCTCAAAGGGTTAACTTGTTTCTGAAAACAAAGGTTGTACAATTCCTTTTATATTTGTCTTTTCCTATGCATTCGCACTATAACATTTCAATGGACCATTCTTAATTATGCATTAAAATAAGCGATGTTGAAAACAACGAGATTTAAATCAGATCGGGTAACCGATTTTACTTGAATCCAACACGATTTGCGGTGTGTCGGTTAGTGTTTGGCAGTATATTTTCATTGATACTAACTGTTTCGGGTTAGTGTTGGATTCTG
Organism: Maratus speciosus; assembly: GCA_963932465.1. Lineage (NCBI taxonomy): Eukaryota > Metazoa > Arthropoda > Arachnida > Araneae > Salticidae > Maratus > Maratus speciosus. The sequence continues at coordinate 155,034,507 of OZ010793.1, read as the reverse complement.
ACTCAAGTGGATCGTGTTTGGTAATCCGGACTGTGAAAAAAAAGTTTCACAATATAGTATAGTATGAGCATACTGGATATTTTATTATAAGAGTGCATACATATGTTTATTATTAAAAATATAATAAGAAATTGATGTTACAAATAAAATTTAGAGTATTAGAAATAGAGTATTTCTTCATAATTGCATTAAAATATTGATTAATACTTCAAATGTTGTGTTCAAGACTGCTCGATCTCGGATTGATTTAACAGCATTTTTAAAATCAAGCAGACATAAGAGGTGCAGGGCTCTTATGTGGATAAAAATGTAGGTCACAAAAAAGACGAAGATACAACTCAGTTTCACGAGGTTGGTTTCTTTTTTCGTTAAAAACTACTTCTTTCTACACAATATGAAATTTAAAGTTCTTTGTTTTTATAAGGTGACAAATAATAATAATGCAGATGTTAAAATTTTAAAATATGTGTTTTTTTTTCCGAGCACTTCAGCTCTGCATCGCAGACCTGGACAGGGACTATGTTTAACTGCCGTTCCATTCATTCATATCCGTCACTTTGTTTGAAATGGGAGAGTCTAAATTTCTCAGGGAAAACTGGAAGTAGAAGGAGTGGTGCTTTGGATTAAAGTTGTATAGAGGGAAAATTTTTCATTAATTGCACTTTGTTAAGAAAGATCACTTCGTTTTAAATAGATAGCTGGTAAGTAGTAGAAGCAGTAGTGCTTCGAATTAAACTTACGTAGAGGAAAATTAATGGGCATTTACGTTTTCAGGATATTTAACCGTATATTCATATTGTATGATGATGCGTCGTTACGTACTTGATTACCTTTTCCCAGAATTCCTATGGATTCTCTGATAATGGATGTGTATTAATTAGATATTGGGTAATGGCAAAATGAACCTGCATTGCTTTTACATGCCGTATATCTAAAAATAAGTTCAAAATGCATATTTCGTCCTTTTTTTATCTTTTAAATAAGAATATTTTCAGTTTTAGCCTTATTTAATCTCGAATCTCTGTCATTAAAAAAAAAAAATTACTATTCTTAAAAAGTGATATGAACTGTGCATATGTGAGATTTCAATAAATCTCACATATGCAGTTTCGGGGACACTGGATAAATAAAAGTAGGCAAACAGTATTAAAAACACTTTACTAGTTCATAAAATTATAATTATTTTAGTAGCAATGATATTACTTCCTGGTTTAACCCTTTATGTACTGAATGGTGAATTCATGAAAATTTTATCTTCTAAAGCATTTTTCCTAAATGGTTTACACTACGTTAGAAGATTTTCATAATCATTTAATAAATTTTAGAAGGATTGAAGAATTTAGAAATAGTAATTAAATTTGAATTTATAAGGATTTTGTGCAATATTTATAACCCCACTATAATCTTTTATTTTAAATGTTTTACTTAGTGTTTTGTAGAATTAGGAAATGTACAAATATAATGCTCCTACAATACAAATATAGAAATATTTTCGAATTTAAAAATTCCCCACCCAAACGCCAAGAAATCTGAAAAGATGCAAAGGCAAAAGAAATCATCCTTAAAATATTTGTTGCTATGTGTAACCAATTGGGTTAACCTTTTGGGACAAGATAAAGTAATGTGTCTATAACTCATTCTAAACTGTATTACCAATAATCGATGCATTAAATGAATTTTATAAGTTATTTTAATGGTACTTGTAAGTACCGTAAGTATACTTAAAGTGTTAAAAGGCAGGATTTAATTTTCACTGTATGAAATATTCAATGCATTTAAAATTGTTCAATGAAATTAGTCAGATAAATTAATATCTTAACCCATTTATGCGTAGCGTCCCATTTTTGGGACGTTTCAAATTTTAATGCATTTGTATAATTTTCTTCTTTATAACATGAAAATTGCATAAAATCATTATTTATAAATGTCTTTATCTATAACCGAGAGATGACAGCACAAGGTGGATATTTATTTCCTTAAATTAAGGCTTTTTTCGGTGTTTATAGATTTTTAATTTTTCAAGAGGGCGAAATGTAAAAAGTAAGTTTATTTGTATTTTTTCTATCATGGACCCAAAATCGCAAGCTATATTCATAGCTTGTGGACTTTTTTGAAATACGCATTTTTTTAAATTGCAAAATTAAATGTTCAAGCCTATTTTTATGCTTTTTTGTAATGTACAAAACATAGGGTTTTAGGCACAAATGGGCACATATTTTTGTTAGAAATTTAGGAGACAGTTATTTATGCAATCTCCTTTCGAAGATATTTATGAAATAAATTGTTATTAAGTCTGCAATAAGATTATTCTTATTTTATTATTAATAATAGTTATAACGTTATTAGTCTCTGCAAAGATATAAATATATTTTATTTGTAGTTCATTAAAATACTAATTATAGTACATAATATACAATTTAAAAACATTTTAAATATAAATATAGGCAAAATATATAATTATGGATATTATTCTACTAGAAATACTCATATTTAGTTCTTTTACATTTTATCAAATAAATACAAAAAAAAAAAAAAAAAAAAAAAAAAAAGCTTAAATTTTTTTAGTATTTTTCCAGTTCATTTGCAACATTTTAAAGTGATTTTACCAAAAAATTTGAGAAAACAAAAATTCAGGCACAAATGGATTAATTCGCTTAACTGTTCAAGACATTTTGCTCTATTATTTATTTAACTGCAAAAATTTATAAAAATGAAATAATAGTGGAAAATAAATTAATAAATAAAGGCACAATCTTGCTTAATGGTACACAAAACACGAACTTTAATAAGCTGAAAGTTAATTTCTACGTTTCGAGCTGTTTCTACATCCGTCTTCAGCAGGGGCGTAGCTACAGATTTTTTTTCGGGGGGGAGAATTCGAAAATTTCCCAACTTGAAACAAATTCTTCCAACTTTCAACTAAAGTGTGTATATAATACGTGTACCACAATGTGTATAATAAAGATAATGAAACTTATGCATAAAAAATTCCTTTCCAAAGAAAAATTTTGAAACTGGAAACAGAAAATTTCTAATTATTGGTTTGTTTAATAAAAAACAAACATGCAGGTCCTGAACACGATTTGACTGTTTTTAGAAAATGTCTGTCTGTGTGCATGTGACTCAAATTTTGTGGTTGCTCTATCTCAAGAACTAATGCGAGGAATTTAGTAAAACTTTAGATTCAGTTACATCTTGATAAGAATTTATGCTGATTAGTTTTTGGTGTAAATCGCCCGAAAGGTGGCGCTGCTAAGCTGCATTTTTCACGATTTACATGATTTTAGCGATAGTTATCTCTCAAAAATTGTTGCACGGAATTTGATCAAACTTCATATTCTGTTAAACCTTGACATAATTTGGTGCTTATTAGGATTTCGTGAATATTATAAAACAGGTGGCACTGCTGTGCAGCATTTTTCACGATTTTCGCGTTAGCTATATCTGAAAAACTAATGCACGGAATTTAGTCAAACTTCATATTCGGTTGCACTTCCTTATTGGGCTTCGGTGTTTACTGGGTATCACTTTTGTGTTTTTTGGGTTTGGAATTTTGGTTGCATCTAACAGGGTGTGTGCCGAAATTCAATGATTTGTTTGAAAAATGCGAGGCTTCTATCTCCTTTTTAAATGAACACAATTAAACGAATATATACCTTTAGAATTCATTATTATGGGCATAGAATTATTATTTAATTTTAGCATTGTGGTTGCAAATTTTGAGGTATTAACATATATGCAGGGCTCCCAAATGGTCCGCCAACTGAATACCAATATTATTTTAGAAAAATATTCTTTTTAGATTTTTCTTTCAAACCGCCCCGGAAACACCTTTGAAAGTTAATTCTAGCGCAAACCTCCCATAAAATTTTCTTTTAAAATTTATTGGTATTCAGTTGGCGGACCATTTGCGAGCCCTGTATAAGGGATAGAATAAAGTTTTGGTATTGGCACATCCGAATTGTTTTCATTTAACATTAATTCTTCTTGTCTTCGAAGAAGCCAACCTGATGATAACATCATCCAGTTTAATAAAATCCACTATTTGACTTTCACATTTTAAAAGCATTAGGCTGTCAAGCCTGTCATCCCTCATTGTAGTTTGTAATATATATATTTCTTAATTTTTATTTGACTAAAGATTCTTTCATTAGATGCAACGCCATAAAGATAGGTTTCTGTGAATGTTAAGATATGAGTATATAGTTTGACGACATGACCCAAATAGTCTTTGAATTTCTTGGCATGAGTAAAAGGTTTGTTTAAAGCTGCTACCAGATTCACCAACTTTTCGAGCAATTTTTGAGCCAACTCTTGATTTCCTCCAACTTTTCGTGAAATATTGTCTCAACACCCAGTGTGATAGTAAACAGCAATATCCCCAACTTTTTATCCACAGCTCTAAAAAAGTATGCGCTAGCCGCGCCCTTTCCCCCCAACTTTCAACATTTCAGCCAATCAGATATAAGCGATTGATACTAATAGGCGATAAATATTAACGGCTGGTACTAGTAGTAGTGGTTTTCCTCCAACTTTAGCAACGACAACCTTTTTCTCCCTTTGAACGGGAAAAAGTTGGGTTTAAAATCGGCTGAAAAGTTGGTGAATCGGATAGCAGCTAGTCCGTTAGGATTTGGTTTATTTCTATTTGACTCTGCAAGTCGTGTACATCCGTTTCTCATATACAGGTGGAAACATTATTAACTTTTCTAAGTTAGTGATACTCAAATTTGCCTTGCACAATTGAAATTTAAATATGAAATGTATTGGTGCAATATTCTCCTGATATAGGGAACATTGTCATTTAAGCTCATTACTAAATTGCCGAAATTTTCTTGTATTTCTTATAATTATTTCCTGTAAAACTTATGTGTATTAATGTTCATTGCTGTGCTATTATTTTTATCTATTCTCTTTGGTGAAATCGTTTTCCTACCGCGCTTTCGGAAGTCAGTTTCTTCAGTCATATCCTAATATTCATAATTGTTTGTGAACTTGTCTATAAAGAAATCTTTATTGCTTCAAAATTTTATTCAAGTGCAACGTGTCAGCGTTACCGTGCATGTCGATTTTTTCTTCAGATGATGGACAGCTTTCATAGTCATATTTCTTTCCAAATTCAAATCGTTCTTTTTTTACCTTTATCATCCTCGAATGGATTTTTAGATGCTCCAAAATCTTCCACTAAAACTCTTTTCCTATTATGAAGGGTTCTTTCGTTCTGATATTTATAGTCATTTTTTAGAACACCTTTAAACACACAACACTGGACTTTTGGTTTAAAATTTCACAAACACCCATAAATATAAACGAACAGGACTAATATATTAGATTAATATTAACACAATTATTCTAATTGGTAAACAAATCATATTAGATGTAAATTTCCAACTGGGCGAAAAATGTCCGGACCAGAATTCGAACCCGGGACCTCCTGGCTGAAGCCGCCAGTGCTCTGCCATCTGAGCTATCCCGGACGATTCTGGTCGAACTTTTTCACCCAGCTAACCTTGATGATTACAGCATCTGGTCTGAAACCTGGTTCAGCTCAACAGAATAAATCTCAGGTAATGGAACTCCAGAAATCGCTGGATACGAAATTACACTAGATTAATATTAACACAATTATTCTAATTGGTAAACAAATCCAATTTTGTTTACCGATTTGTTTACCAATTAGAATAATTGTGTTAATATTAATCTAGTGTAATTTCGTATCCAGCGATTTCTGGAGTTCCATTACCTGAGATTTATTCTGTTGAGCTGAACCAAGTTTCAGACCAGATGCTGTAATCATCAAGGTTAGCTGGGTGAAAAAGTTAGACCAGAATCATCCGGGATAGCTCAGATGGCAGAGCACTGGCGGCTTCAGCCAGGAGGTCCCGGGTTCGAATCCTGGTCCGGACATTTTTCGCCCAGTTGGAAATTTACATCTAATAGGACTAATATATATTTCGCACACACACATATAAAAGTAAAATGTGACAAATTTATCAGAACCAACGACTTCTTTTATTCACATTTGCTCATATAACGCCCTTTTCTTGACTGCGAAGGGTTAACTAATTTTTGTGGCAAAAAATCACGAGAATGAGTAAAATATTGTCCAAAAATCGGGAAATTAGTTAAAAAATTATTGCAATTTGTGAAAACTCATCAAATCTTCTTGCTCAGCTGTGTTTCAAGTAGGTGACTACATTCCTTTCTGTTGTGCTACAAGTGATCTCCAATTTTCAAAAGAAGATGCAATCCCTTTGGATTAAAATAGCTGGATTCTGTTTTAGGAGGAGAAGGTGAGGTAGGTTGAAATTTTTGAGAAAGGAACAAAGTTTTGGAGGAAATAAAGGAACTGGATAGTCAGCTATTGATGGACAGGATTAGAGAAATTTAGGTCTGGTAGATGTATAATATTTTTGTATAACTGAAAAACACAATAATAAATTGAGTGTGGCTGATTTCTTTTTGTATTTCTTTTGATAATTTAACTTGTTTACTGTTACAGTACTCAGAAACACAATCACCAAAACAATAAAAATTTCGTAATTTTTTACTGTAACTTTCAAAAAAGAAATTGTCACAAAAATCTAGAATTTCCCAATTCTAAGCTCAAATTTCCCAACTTCACATATATTGGGGGGGAGGCTCCCCCCATACCCCCCCCCCCATGGCCTACGCCCCTGGTCTTCAGGAAAATATGATGGTAAAAAGGCTCAAAGTTCAGAGGCGACAGCTTTCTGTGCAAGAGAGATAATTAGATGAAACTTGACCAATGATTTGAATACAAAAATGTAGTGTTGTCATCTAGTGAAAATAAATAATTATTAATGAACTGAGATCAAATGAATCGATTTAAGAAACCACGAGTGCCGCCATCTACACATGAGGAACAAAACCACATTCAACTGAGTTGTCATTGAAGTTTTGGAAACATAATACAACTTTAAGCTGAAATATTGTAATTAGATGTAGAAATGACTTTATGATATTATGCCAGATTTTTGGGATATTATAGGATAAGTTACAAGGTTTATCTTATATTATTTTATATTTTATATTTTAATTAATTTTATTAAATAATTAATTTTTTTTCAAACCGGCTTCCGCAAAAGAGTCGGAATAAGAGTTTAAAAAAAGGGGGGCGGACTTAATGCGGCTTGGGGCCCTGAATCTACCGAACAACTTCTGCTGCGTCGAGCTTATTACTAGTGTCGGTCGGTGGTTGGGGGTGGGAGGGTGGGTCAACCGCGTTCTCTTTCCGTCCGTTCTACTCTTATTGCGACTCTTTTGCGGAAGCCAGTTTGAAAAAAAAATGAAAATTGAAACCGGACAAATCTAAAAGGGAAATTCCACAAATTAAAGACACCGAAAGGGCACCTGAAGCTACCGAACGACTCCTGCTGCGTCGAGCTTATTATTATTCTTAATTAATATTATTTAATTTATGTAATTTAATTAAATAAAATAAATAATAATTATATTTTATGGTGCAATTGTCCAGTATGTGTAATGGGAAATAAATTATTATAATAAAATAATAATGAATGGTTAAGAAGAGGGTTTATATACATTAAAAAATTGTAATCTCAAAATAGACAAACTGAATTTCGAAACTTAGTTTTATGATTCAAAATATTCTTCGTCTTAGATTTTCAAACAGATATTTTTTACAATTTTGTTCTTTATATGTTTTTAGTAATAATAGTTTTTAGAATCTTACATAAAATTTATTTGAAAATTTCTATTATTCCGATTTAAAATGTTGCAGAATCTGTTTATTTAATAAAAAATGTTATTCTTCTATAAAAATTCAAAATAATAAACGAGCCAAATTAATGAGAGACAAATACTTTTAAATAATCTAGGTATATTAGTTTAGTTGTAATGTACTGGTTTATTGTTGTTCATTTTTTATTCTTCTCGAGAGTAATATTTTTATATCCATAGAACATAAAAACTGCAAGAAATAACTACGAATGTAAGGGAGACTAGTACACAGTGAGACATGGTACGCAGTGAGACAGTAGCCACTTTGACACATAGCTGTAACATTTTCTCCAAGCTGGCTCACACACATAACGACCTCAGTTACTTCCTCGACCTCAGTTAACGACCACAGTACTTCAGTTACTCGTCCGACAAAATAGCGAATAATTCTTTATTTTATAGTGGTTAGAGTTACATAAACGTCTATTTTAGAGTTTATTTCCTTTAATATGACATATATTTACTTAACCAAACCTAGCTATATCTAATAATAGACTATTTCGACGAAACGACATAAACTTTTTAAAGCGATGAAATTGATGTAACAGATGTGGCATCCATTTTGTTATAACGCAACGAAAGTACACAGTGAGACGTGTCTACCTACTATGTGGTTCTGATGTTAAAAAAGTTATTCATTAATAAAAGAAGTTTTTTTCTCTCTCTCTCTTTGTGTGTGTGTGTGGGGGGGGGGGGGGGGGTGCGTGCGATGGCTAGGGAAATCTACTAAACGTAAGGGGCTGAAAATTTGCATGAAGGTAGCCCAATGTCTGCCATTGTCCACCCGAGGCTCATATTTTTAATATGTCGAAAATCTAGAAATATTAATTAGAAATCATAAACTGCAGAAAATTATTGATAGAGTTTAAAAATGTATGATTTATGAAAACATATACATTGTCTCACTGTGGTACACAGTGAGACAATTTCCGATACTGCGTTATGCTGCTTCTGTGCTTTTATAAATAACTTTTTAAAAACCATTTATACATTAATGTGTAGCATAAATGTGTAGCTTAAACATGTAGCAAAAATGTTTAAAAAAATAAAAATTGTCACCATTAGTTAAGTAATAAAAATTTTCGTCTCACTGTGTACTACCCTCCCCTATAATAAAAAATGCAATAATCAAATACTTTTATTTGTACTTATCTACTGTCATAGAAAGCAAGTTTAATATGGAAAGTTAATATTACTGACTAGCATTCCACTATAAAAAGTAAGATATGTTGTCATTTTGAAAGAGACATAAAGACATTAAGCACTTTTGAAAAATAAAAACATGCTTTTTTATTGGAAATATGCTACTTCTTTAGCTTAACCCTTAGACCATAAGCTTCAAAGTTTTAGATAATTCTAAAGAAATTGTTTCTGATACGTAAAGAATTATTAAAAAATAAAAAATAAAGAACCGAACGCTATTCCACTTATTATGAATAAGTAGATTTTTTTTTCTTTAAGGAAGCCGAAAAAAAAAATTGAGCAGTCGCAGTTATTTTTAAATACAATTTTGTTTTTTTGACTGAGAGTAATTTACCGATTATAGATATTTTGTTTTGTCAATTTTTTTTGTGTACGAACGTATATAGATTATAGATTTTCGTATATAGAATACAACTCAAGTTAATTATTGAGTCAATCTTGGAACGAAAGCCAGCAAGCTGAAAATTTGCAGAAACTTTATTTTGACATTTTAAAAGTTACTTGAAAAGTTTCATAAAATCTCGTGTCCGCGTCGCCAAATATTCAAGGTCAAAGGCCACAAAAATCGGTTTTTTGCTTATACCTCGAAAATTGCATTTTATTAAAAAAACAATTATAAAATAAAAGTAGACAAAATTTCCTATAAAATACATACTTTAATTTTCTAACAAAGGATTTTGGCTCTAGAGCGCGCTGAAGAAAGGCAAATTTTTGACCTTCTGGCCACCGCCCCCTGAATACTAAGCCTGAGCGCTGACACAAAAATGACATAAAAATGGCGGCTGCCGAAGGCGGATTTTTTTTAGCTTAGGTACGGTCCCTTAAATGTAGACACCTGTATTTTAGAAAAGATTTCTCTACCTTGTTTATTCTCAGAAAAATGAAGCGGAAAAAACTCAAAAAAATTATTGGTAGGAATACTTAAGGGACCATACACACGCTGAAAAAAAATCCAACTTCGGCAGCAGCCATTTTTTTTCAGCGCTCAAGACTAGCTTTCAGGGGCTGGCCAAAACGTGCGAAAAATCTTCGCCCATCCTCTATTTCTCAAAAACTATGCATTTTGTCAAAAAAAAAAAACAGTTGCAAAATTCAAGTAGATTTTTTTACCTTTCAGCCAAAACGAGAGAAAAGCCCTTTTCTACCCTCGATTTTTCGAAGCTTTACTTAAGAACTCAAGTTACAAAATTAAAGTGGATAACATTTTCTGAAAAATGCGTACATTAAATTTAATTAGTTTTTAGTCCTCTCGCCAAAAGGAAGTAAAATCAATTAAGGATTGTTTCCTATGTTTCCAATGATGTTCAGAGCGTTCATTATTTACTAAAAATATTATAATTATTAATAAAATTACATTTATTACTTATTTATAAGTATTATTCATAAATAAGACATGCGTATGATATTTTATTAAATCATAAAAATAAGACCATGTTGCAATGAATTAGTTTAAATACATTGTAATTAGACTTTTATTTATCACAGGTTTATCGTAAATATATTACAATTTATTCAAGTTAAAATGTAAGGCAATTTTTTTTTACCTCTGATTATCGATAGCTGGCATACAGCCTAGTATTCATCATGTTCACTACCGTCTCCTTCTTCGCGTCATCCACATTGAATTTCCAGACCCTTATCATCATCCTCGTTGTCCAACACATTAAGCTCTAAAGCCCGGAGAACTTCTCGTTAATACAGTGCGAAGCAAAAGTTTAGACAATGGTCGATTATTCTTCTCTACTAAGAAGTATGTAAAGAATTGTTGTAACTGAACTGTCATATATTACTAGAAACTTTTTTTTCATTCATAAACAATAAATTTTAATTTATACACTTTACATAATATATAATGAGAAAAAACAAATTTAACATTGTGGCAAAAGTATAGACAATCTGTCTGTTAATAGAAAAATATCCATAAATTAAAATCGAACTGCACCTACATTGTCTGCTATTAATGCAAAAATGTGACTTTCCATCGAAGAAACTAAATCGCGTATCACTTGGGGGTCTATTTCGTACCAAACGCGTTCAACAGCAGATCGAAGTTCATTTACAGAGGAGTAGTGTCAAAAGATTTCATAAACCGTATGAGATATGATGCCACAAATGTTTTCGGTTGGATTCAGATCAGGTCTACACGCGGGCCAGTCGGGAACAGTAATATTTTGAAAGTTAAACAATTTTTTTTTATTTGTATGCAACATGCATAGACGCATTATCTTGCTCAAATACATACTTTGGAAGAGGTAAAAGTTCACCAAATGGCTGTAAATTGTGTTCCAATGTATGTATGTAGTCTTACGCTGCTTGGCGGCCATTGAAAAACTACAGAGATACTTGAGAATTTAAATAAAGTGAGGCCTAAATCATTAACACTTTCATGGACAAAAGACACTTAATTTTAATTCCTAAAGTGACAAACGGCACCAAGAATATTTAATTAAAATTTTCATTTTATAATGTACGTGAAAATAAGCAATTACATATTTTCTAATAAATTCTTTTATGAATTCTGGTGTCAGTCCATTATTCCATAAGTTTATAAACAGAATAAAACCGTGACGGAAAGGGGTCAATTTGTTGTGAGATTTCAAGGCTGGTTGTTTTATACTTTTCATGTAAACTAATTTAAATCTTTCTTTAATTCATCTACGGAAGTATCCGTTGACACAGAAAGCTCTGACTCACCTTTGATGCGATTAGCAATCATCATTTGTCTAGATGCCAGTTTATGGATACTTCTATGATCTTGTTTTCTAGCCACAAGAGGCCTTCCAGATCTATGTTTTGCTTCACCCTTAGACAGTACTTGATAGACCGACTTCTTTGAGCGATTCAAAGTAGCTGAAATTTCTGCAACAGTTTTCCCTCTCGATTTCAGCTTCCATGCTTTAATTACTTCATCTGACTGAAAATTTCTAGCTCGCAGCATCTTCACTAATCGATACTATCGCGAAGTGCACTTAAATACTTCATGCATGTGACGTCATAATTTTGAAATTTGCATTTTGCCGTGAACATTTGCCAAACATCACAAAAGTGTCTAAACTTTTACAATATGCAAATTTCACTTTTTTCAGTTAAATTAAATAATACCCTACATTAAAACTTTTATTTCTGCCCTAAAACGTTTAATATATATTTAAAAATAAGTACGGCCATTTGTATAACCCAAGTGTTCGTATTTTTTATTTAAAGGTTAAATATCACCAGTGTCTAAACTTTTGCTGAGGACTGTATAAACTTTCTTCATTAACCCCTTGAGGAGCAAGCAGTTACGTTTGTGAAATGCTGAACTCCCACCGGAATCTTTGAAAAATTCTATTTCAAAATAAGTAAAAGCAATTTTACGGCTTTTTTCCGCCAAAGTTAGAAAAGTAAAATTTAATAACCTTTTTCTGGTGTAAAATTTCATTAATCGTAGGTGGTATATAATATATACCGGTGCCCCTCAAGGGGTTAAGATCCTTTGGATAACATATTGCACCCGTTCACAAACACAAGCATAATACAAACCCTACTTAAAAATCCGTTGTCATGGGTTTCTTAAGCTATTAAATAGTAATCTAATGTAATGAGGACCAAACATAAAGGAGAGAGGATGCTGTCTTTCATTCAGAGGTTTGCCCTTTTTTCACCTTATTTGACTGAATTATACCAAGAGTTTGAAGGACACTGACATAGTCTAGGTTTAATTTACAATACAGTATTAAGAAAAATCGGTATTAGAAGTAGTATTGTACATTGATTAAGATTTATGTATCCTCGAGGTCACAAGTTCTCTTTCTACACAGATCACATTGGTGTAATCTATATATCTTAGGAATATTTCCTATATCTTGAAAACTGAACGATTAATATTAATTTCCATACTGATAAATATTAAAAAACCTATTTTATAGGCAACATTTATATGCTAAAAACAAAAAAAGAGAACGAATGACAGAGAAAGACAGACAGAAAGTGACTACAAACAGAACAACAGTTTTGTTATTTTAACAGTATCAAAATAATTTTAAATACGTGTGGTATATTTTTTAAAAACGAATTCCAATTTTAAATGTAGTTCATAACACAATTTATAATCCCTACATCAAGAGTTTATTAGCCGACATTAAAGTAAGAATAGAATTTGAATAGTTCGGGCATTGTGGAATAATCTTGTAGAAGGGCATACTAATGTTTCTCTTTGCAACAATGCTCCGACCAATCGGCAATATAATAAGCAACATAAGAATATTCCTAGTATGCCCACCAAAAACAACCATTTTTCGGGCGGTGTCAGGTCGTATTGTGAAAATTGATCTGCATTTTTCTCAGATTAAGCAAATTTCAAGGTTCAAGTTTTCAATATTTTTTATTTATTGTTAGGGTTTATATTTTTACTCAGAGTTTTAGCATAATACACATCCAAATAGTATCAGTTCATCGTGCGATGCTCATTATTTTGTTTTTTCGTAATTCCTTCTAATAAACATAGCTTTTTGTTTTTGTTTTTGTTTTTTTTTTGTCTAAACTGGCAATAACGGTTATGTATAAATACCAGTATCTCAAAATGCTCGACCTAAAATGATATTTTTCTACATATATTGAAAAATATTTATCACTAGATTTAAAAGACTGTACATTAGACCAATAGTACAATTAAAACAATAACATGCAATTATAATGTTATATGTGAAATACCTGATTTGCTCGGCGTTGCCGAGATCCGTAATAATAACTTTAAATAAACTTTTTTTTTTATGATTTTGTATCTTTAACTCTATTTTGTATGAATTTATGCTTTATAATTAAAAATTCCCGAAAAATATTTCTATTTAGCTGTAAGAGAGCTTGCAAGAAGACATTTTCTTGTTTTATTCCGTAGACTGTAAAAAAAAAAAAAAAAAAAAAAAAAAAAAAATCCGTTAAAATATGGAAATTGTCCTGGCAATTGAGACGCCAGTAGTATTTCCGTAAGTTACAGAATATTTCCCGATTTTTCAGAAATTTTTTCCGTTTCTTTTTCATATTTACATATCTAAAAACTTTTGTTTCAAAGACAAGAAAAAAAATACATCTAACTTATCAACGAGAAACTTTATGAACTTCAATTTTTACGGACACGTTTAATAAGGTCAGAATATTTATATTGAATTCAAATAGCAGTAATGAAACAACACTTACCTACTGCGGAGTTTGAACAAGGGAACTGTCCTCTTCCAGATTAGCGCTCTTATTCATTACGCAACGGGAACGCGAGTTCCTTTTTCAAATACCGTTGCTTATTTCAGCTGCTTTTTATGAAGTAAGGGCAAGATGTTAAACTAGAACTCGTGGAGATAATACTTTTCAATTGAGTGTACAATTCTGAATGTTTCCATAATTTTGAATATTTAGCTTTTTAATTTCACGCTTTATAAAAGAAAAATTTTACTCTTTAAAATATTACATGAATGAAAAAGAATGTATTATAAGTAATAACTGCTTCTTTTTGTTAAAGATTTTTAAATTTTTATTGTAATACTACGGGGCTCTGCCCCCTACAAGCTACGCTCACCAACCCCCGTTCAGGCACCGCAGAATCTAAAAGCACGCTATTCTGATCGGTTCTTAAAAGATTAGATAAGGTTGAATTATAATGCAAAAACATCTAGCTATCTCCCTGTAAACGGGTTTCCATTCAATTCCCTTTGATTGCGAAAATTTAAGGCCGAATCAGTTGCTGTTAGGACATCCAATGGTCGTTTTCGTGTTTGATTAAAGACGATCAGTTAAACATTTGAAAAGATGCTAAAATGAAATGAATTAAGTAAACATAATCTTTACTACAATTACTAGAATTTATCGCTTTAACCCCTTCAAGGGCGGTGGTTCATTTTTGGATCCCTTAATTTTAATTCTTAAATGCCACATTGACACCAGAATATTGGAATGAAAATTTTCCTTTTATTAAGTAAGTGAATCGCTACGGACATTACGTGGTTTTCTGACACTACATCAAAGGCTCAATATTGTGCCTATTATAGTAACTGTCCTTTGTCTGACATTTTTGTTGGCGGTGATTTTCTCTTGAGGTCTGAACATTATGGTGATCTTTCTTCAAGTTAGTTTTACTTATATAAAACATTTATGAACATTTTTCTTTCGAACACTGAACTCATTTGAACATTAGTGAACAGTGAACTTTAATGAACATTTACACTTCATAATCTTGAACAAAGATTTATAGTCTTAACTTTTGTTATACATATAAGTCACTTCACTATTGTTTTTTATTTTTATTATTATGATGAAAGCAGCATCAATTGTTTTGTAAAATTACGATTTACTATGTAAGTTCGTCAGAATATGTGCCTTTTGCCTTGTTATTTTGGGTGCTTTCCGATGTCCGGCATCAGTGATTGTTGTGGGGATTTTCCACCGGAGCGTTACATCCTATGCCATTCTTTGGTTGGTGCTCCGGTCGGGTGATCAAGTAAATGAATAAAAGCATTTTCGTATTTCGAAATTTGTTTATAATTCTGGTGCCATTCACTGATTTCCACATTTTACGAATAGAAGTATCGTGACCCTGAAAGGTTTAAACGCATATTAATGTATTTATTATTTTAAAGTATCCTTTCCCTTTTAATATTTACGTGTTAATACAATTTTCAAGACATAATTTTTAATATTTTCCTGCTTTTAACAAGTACTCATTTAATAGTAATTTTAAATTTTTATTCTGTTTTTAATAGTCACGTGTAAATATATTTTTATTCGTAAGGAAATATTGTCCTTTGCGCTGTTTTTAGAATTGAAAACAATTTGTATAATAACAGCCTAATTTATGTAATTATCATCAACAGTTCCGGGCGGATCCCTTCAATTTATATATTCCAGGCGGTTATTTTGGTACTTTAATGTTAGCCTGCCACAGGTGATAAGTAGCCAAATATTATTCTATCGCCATAATTTCACATATATTATAATAGTCCAAATCGTGTAACTGCCATTACGGGCTTCTCCCTTCGCTTTTCATAAGAAAGGTTTCCATTTTGATTAAAAAAGAAAAATGATTTTTTTTTTTTCGAATAAACTACATAAAAGTTACTTATGTAGCTGTATTACAAGGATCGCAAAGAATTCTTGGTACTTTTATGTTAGCCGGATGCAAATCTCGCCAATAGCTTTTTTTAACTCACCAGTTAGCTTTTTTTCTTTTTTTTTTCCAGTTGTAAATTAAAACGGTACTACTTGGTTATCCCATCGACCAAAAATGTGTTACCATACTATAAGATTAAATGCCAATAATGGTTGATCGTAAATGTCACATTCACTTGACTTTAAGGAAGTTACACGTGTTTACGTCATCAAGTGATTTTTATTTCGATGGTTTATTTGCATTTTTATTAATGTTATTTATTTGTTCTTTCGTTATTTAAAATAAAATTATGTCAATTTGTATAATTTGGCGAGTGGTTTGGCGATTTATATAATTTGGCGAAATTGGTTGACGGGATAACTAAGTAGTACCATTAAAACATTGCTTTGAAGTTGAAATTAAATGTCATGATTTGTTGCCTTATTTAATATTTGGTACAGATATCATACACTCAGCGACTTTGGCGTGATTTTTTTACGACAATTTGGCGAAATCCTCGTTTTCGAATACCAGTTACATATGTATTTTTTAATTAGTTTCTATAATTTTTAAAATGAAATAAAAACAAATAAAATTAATTAATTAATAACTATAGAACAAAACAATTTATAACAATTTCTTTTTAAATAAAAAGAAAATAAATGTAAATAAACATTTATTAATAAATAAGCTACAATATATAGGTTACCATGTCAGGCAAAATAACGCCATTTTGGCGCCAATTAGGTACCCCAGTGCGTATATGAATCTGTGCCTAATATTTTCCTTTTCGTTTCGTTTAAAAAAAAAGAAAAATGAAAGCCATTAATTTTAAATGTTTCAGTTTTAAATGAAAGTTTTGTATTAAATAAAATGATAATGAAATACAAAAAAAAAAAAAAAAAAAAAAAAAAAAAAAAAAAAAATGCGGCAAGAGAAATGTTTGTCGACTTACCACCTGCGTCACAATAATAGAAAAATACCGAATTATTGATTTCTCCATCAGAATCTTCCGATCTGGTGAAAGATAATTCATGTAAATTGAATTATAAATAAAAGTAACATGATACATTTCTTAGCATCCATCTAAGGGAGGCAAAAATGGTTGCCAAATTAGTTTAAAATAATAACCTTTTCTAAAATATGAAAAGAAATTGTTATGATTAAAAGTTGAGTTGTCATCATTAGAGAAAAGTATTTAAAATAAGAAAAAATTAATATCGCGCAAACTAATTCTAATTAAAACATGCGAATACCAGTTTTGAGATCTGTGGATCAATACGTATTTTTGGTGTTCATTTCATCGCATAGTATTCCATATTTTAGGAGAAATCGCCGTGAAACATATTAAGTTATTTAATCAGTCGTTTTATAAAATCATTTGATAAAGTCGTTTCATATAGTCCTTTCATAAAATCAATTCATAATGTCGTTTCATAAATTCGTTTCATTAGGATTTTGTATATAGAGAGTAGATTATTTTTATTTATTTATTTATTTATTCATTTATTTTTGTAAGCATTCCAACATATTTTTTTCACATATGTACTATTAAAATTAAAAAGAGGTTTTTTTTTCATTTTTAAAATAATAATAATAATAGCTTTCTATAAATAAAGCGAAACATTATTTTAAAATCATAATGAAAAATAAAGTTTATCACTTCCTTTTCAACGGTCTCAAACTTAAAAAAGAATTAATGAGATTTTAATTTTATAAATATCGTAAAAAATAAAAAAAAAATTAAAAGCTTTTTATTTAAAAAAAAGAAAGAATGAAAAGTAATATAGCGTTAAAATACTATATAATTTAAATATGCATACATAGATGGTGCTTAACTTATATCGGTTTTAATTGAAAACCCGCGTAAAATACACATTATTTAGACATTGCGAAATAATAATATCACTGTGAGAAAAGTACATACACCAATTGATTACTTCTCTAACATCATTTACGGAATTTGTACGAAAGCGATACAGAAATATTCCGTAAAACTTATGAAAAACTTACGGGATTTATATGGATTTAACATCTCATAATGTCAATTACGGAAACTGTACTGTTTTCATAAAAAAAAAAAAATTAAACTATTCCGTAAAATTTTACGGAATAGTTTGTGTATATTGACGGATTTCTTTTACAGTGTAGTGTCGTTTCATTGCAAAACAAAACTAGTTGGGTGTGCCAAACCAAAAACTTTCTTCTGTCTGATACATCTTAATATTTCAAAATGTAATTACAAATCTCAATATTTTAATAATATTAGTTCGATACTATACCAACTTTGACTTTCATCTTGTGTTTCAGTCAATGAATCGGAGTAAAAACAAATTAATCTTGATCATGATATTTATTAAAATCAATATTTTTCCGTTATTCTGTTGTGCATCAGCTGTTCGCGAACAGCCGGCTTATCATGATGCGAAGTTCCCATCGTTTTACGAGCCACAGGTGATGGACAATAGAACTATGAAAAATCAAGAAAATTATACAAAAAATCGCTATTACAGTGCTCTCTTTCGGCGGAATATTTAAAAATTCCGGGAGAACCTGCTTTTTATATAAAAAAAATATAAATATGATATGGTTCATTTCTTTGCGTAACTTCATACACTTTTCGATGGTACAAAAATGAAAATGGCACAAAAATCGCTATTACAGAGCCCCCTTCCGTCGGAATTTTTCCATATTAAGAGAGCACCTTCTTGCTATGGCCAAAACCATACACAAAAAAATTGGTTCAATTCTATACATAACTTCATTCCCTTTTCGATGGTACAATAATGAAAACGGCAGAACGCTGATGCAGCGCCCCTTCCCGTCCGATTTTTTCCAAATTAAGGGAGGAACTGAATGCCATAGCCCAAACTCCCTAAAATATTTGGTTCAATTCTACGTATAACTTCATACACTTTTAGTGGTATAATGGCGACTCACGGACATACGGACACACGAACATTTCTATAAATATGTTTTGGGAAATCTCTGACCCCTAAAACGTGTAAATCCGTTGAAAACCGGAAGTCGACAAATTTCGATTACAATGTTTTCTTCTAATGAAGATAGTACACAGTTATTCTAGACCGAACTCTAAAATTTTTATCCATTATAAATATAACGGTTTTGCGTTCCATGTAAAATTTCGTGAAAAAATATTGATATACGGTTATAAAAGAAATATTTCTTCTGGCTATTTTTTTTTTACTTGTTTTCGCATCGGATCCTTTAAAATAGGAAGAAAAAGATATATCATCTTCCGAACTCTCGGAAATTTTTGTCGGTTATATGTGTAACTGTATGAACATATAGAACTATTTTCTGACAATAAAAAAAGAAAACATTTTTCTTTTAATGTCGTTACATGTATATTGATAGTTATTCAGAAAGTCCTTTAAGACTGAACAAGTAAGAAAAAATCATGCATCAAGCATAAATTATGAAACACTTTCCAACACATTCAGAATAATATAACAAAACGGCACCATTTAAAAAATTGAAATATTACGTCTAATTCAACTATATGGAAACGCATAATACATTTCAAAACCAAATTTCAGCTGTTCTCGTACACAATCGGAAAATTGTGCAATTTTTTTCAGCAACCCTGTATAGGATATATCAATTTGAATCTATTAACTACATGCATGCCAAAATTGAGTTCAATTAAGAGATACATATATTTCAGTTGAAAATTTACCTTCAGCAATTTCCTCTAATAAGGAGAACTATGCGTGAATACGTTTGTGCAGCCCTGCATTTGAGTTATAGAATTTATATATAACGAGTAAGATGCCAAAAATTAATTAAATTTAAAAGCGCATACTTAATTTTAAACCATACGTTCCAGCAATTATTACTCAAAGATAGTACTGTACTGTAACCGATTTCTTTTGTGTGTCCCTGTCAATGAGTACAAAATGCTATGAATTGCATGTTCTAACGCGATCGTAGTGAAATTAAGTGATTTATATCAGTTTCAATACATTTGAAATAGCATAATTTCATTAAAATACTCTGCAAATGATCCCCCCCCCTATACCATAATGTAATGGAATACATTTGAGTGCTCCTGTAAATGAACGATTAATCCTACATACTTCATATACAATACCAAACATGCTTTGGTGACTCTCAATAAGCTTTATCCATTTCATGAAAATCCGCGTATATTGACGGGAGTTAGAGCGTGGACAGACGGGCAGACTTTCAACTTTGTTGGAAAGTGTTAAAAATGACGTTTTATTTAAATAATTTATTTTAAAAGGTAGTTATTAATTATCATTAGCAATTGGATATACATTTACAGTGAAACTCGTTTAAGATACGAATCAAGGGACCGAGAGCATTTCGTATCTTAAGCGGGATCGTTTCTTATCCGGATTTCATAGATTCTTCAGTAATAATGCATATAAAGCCCATTTCTAACGATTTTGAGATATTCTAGGAAATTTGAGCTTAAGATTTTGAAATAAAGAATAACTTTATTTTACTCCAAAATTTTATTGAGTCACCGTTTCTACAATAACAAAATTAAAATGTCTTTATGCAATACTCTCAGCCAAATTAAAACTAGTATGTTGTAGCCATCACAAAACTTTCTTCTATATAAATCACGTCAATTAAATCATTTAAATAGTAAAAGAAATTACATCAATATAGAATCAATTCATATCAAAGTATAACTGAATTTGAAGTTTGATGAAAATTCGTGCATTAGTTATTGAGATAGAGCTGTAGGGGAAATTCTGAAAAAATGCAGTATAGCAGCGCCACCTGTTGAGCGATTTGCACCAAAACACAAACAGCACTAATTCATATTAAGGTATACCGGAATCTGAAGTTTGATGAAAATCCGTGCATTAGTTCTGGAGCTAGAGCTACTGTGGTAATCACAAAAAATGTAGCACGGCAGCGCCACCTGTTGAGCGATTTACACCAAAAGGTACAAAACATCAATTCATGTCAAGGACTAACTGAATCTGAAGTTTGATGAAAATCCGTGCATTAGTTCTGGACATTGAGCTATTGTGGGAATCGTGAAAAATGCTGCATAGCAGCGCCACCTGTTGGGCGATTTACACCAAAACATAAACAGCACTAATTCATATATAGGTATACCTGAATCTGAAGTTTGTTGAAAACCCAAGCAATAGTTCTTGAGATAGATCTATTGCAGAAATCACAAAAAATGCAGCATAGCAGCGCCACCTGTTGAGCGAGTTACACCACAAAAGGCAAAACGTCAATTCATGTCAAGCACTAACTGAATCTGAAGTTTGATGAAAATCCGTGCATTATTTGTTGAGATAGAGCTATTAAGAAAATCGTGTAAATGCTGCAAAATGCAGCATAGCATCTGTTGGGCGATTTGCACCAAAACTTTACCAGCACCAATTCATATCAAGGATTAACTGAATCTGAAGTTTGATGAAAATCCGTGCATTAGTTTTGAGATAGAGCTAGTGCAGAAATCGCAAAAAATCCAGCATAGCAGCGCCACCTGTCGGGCGATTTACACCAAAAACTAATCAGCACCAATTTATATCAGGGACTACTTGAATATAAATTTTTATTAAATTCGTGCGTTAGTTCTTGAGATATAGCGCCCACAAAATTTGTGTCACATACACACAGGCAGACAGACAGACTCACAGATAGACATTTTGTAAAAACATGCTTTTTGGAATCTCTGACCTATAAAACGTGTAAATCCGTCGAAAACCGGAAGTCGAAAATTTTTATGAATCCAATACTTTCTTCTTGTAAAGATAGAATATAGTAAAAAAAGACGATAAAACGAAATTTTTGTTAATTTTTAGAAAACAGAAACTAACAAAATTAAAGTACGTGAGGTAGTTTTAGTTTGTTGAAGAAAAGTCATTTACCTTGACTTGATGAAAGTTAAGATGAATTGTGGTGGTCGGGATTTTATGACGAAGTTTTCTGCCTTGTTGATGTGGTAGAGAAAAATCTTCGAGGGAGGGACCAGCATCCATCGAAGAGGCATACATTCGAAGTATGCTGAACGAGCTCATTACAGATGCGAATGATGGTATGGCTGGTACAGCCGTTTCTTCATCCGCGTCGTCTTCTGATGGCCTAGGTTCATCGGAACTTTTGACGTCCGCGATTATATCCGCGATAGAGGAAACTTCATTTGTTACAACCTGATCGTCAATTTTGTCAAACGAATACCAATCTTTGCATTCTTCTTGATCCTGCTCTTCTTCTGGAATGTTAACGTTTTACAAAATGCCGTCGACGTTAAAGGCTTTACAAGAGCAGTTCTCAATGGTAGTTGATGTTACGTCTTCCCAGGACACACTCAGGAAATGCATGGCGTATAAGAGGTTAATAGGTTTACAAGTTGGGCAGAACAAGACTTTTTCGCGATGATCTATTTGATGTAGATGACGTACAACGAAACAATTCTGTATTTAATTTTGAGAACATGAATTGATCCATGATCCTTGATCCATGGATTGAACCACGCTAGTCGCATTGAGTGGAAAAGACTAGTTCGATGTTTTGTAAACTGGGGATATCCTTGGGATGGACGAGACAATTGTCGGCGAGACACAGTACTTTCCTAGACTCCTTTTTCATTCGTTCATCGAACTTGCGGATCCACTTAACGAATATATCATTTGTCATTCAGGCTTTGGCCTGAATTTCATAATCGCTGGGCAGATTTCTAACATCATTTTTTTTATCATTTTAAAACAACGAAGATTCCGAGACTTGCCGATGACGAGGGGTTTTAATTTATCCGTTCCGCTCATATCTGATCCAACGAGAAGAGTGATACGTCCTTTGCTCAGATTTCCACCATAACATTTCTCACCCTTAAACACCATTGTTTTATCAGACATTAATTTTAAAAAAAGCCCATCTCGTCGACATTGTAAATATCGCATATTGAGTACTTTTTCAATAGCGGCGCGAGCACGTTATTTTTCCAACAATTGACATCATCCACATTCAAGCTGTCGACTCTCGGCATACCTTCCTATTAAACTATCCCGTCTCTTTGTCTGAAGCGGTCTAGCCAACCGTGATAGGAGTGAAATCCACTCCAAGACGTATAGCAATTTCGCAGGCCAATGGACAATCCGTTAGTTGGTACGTTCGTCGATCGGTTTTGTCTGAACCACTCAAATAAAATCATCTCCAATTCTTCGTCTGCCACATTAATATTCATTTTGCCAGAGCCTCCAGCTGACACACTATTTTCCAGTTTCTGTCTATTTTTTAACAGAGCTCGAAGTGTTGACTCGTGTATTCCCACAGATTTGGCAAAGACAGTCTTGCTTATCACATTCTCGGGGCGTCGTTATTTCCTTAAGACATCCAATTTTTCAGTCAAAGAAAACGCTTTTCTCTTTACTTTAAGTATTAGTACATAAGCCCCATTTCGTATATTAAGAGGGTTTCTTGACATCAAGGGACAGATTTTCTTCGTATATTAACCGGGATCGTATCTTACGCGTACGTATATTAAGCGGGTAATTTTACACAGGTTTAATAGGCATTTTTCAAGGGACCGAAGATAATTCGTATCTTAAGCGGGATCGTATCTTAAGCGGGCGTATCTTAAACGAGTTTCACTGTATTTCAAATGTGCTGTAAGTTACACGACATTAATGCTTAGTTTGTGAATCAACGATATCTGCAGTTAAAGGAAATATTTAAAATGCCACTCTGTCATTTTAAATAAATGTATATATTAATAAAGTTTTTGGAGGAATTGAAAAATCTTCTTGAACCAAATTAATAAGTCGCTTTATTTGAGATAGTCATATATGTGCTGTATTAACTTTAAAATTCATCTCAGAAACCATGGTACGTTAATATTTGTACCAAATAGAAAATCAATCGATGAAGTAGTTTAAGGATATCGAAATTTAAACATTTGTAACTCGGAACGGTCAATTTATTTGTAGTTGTTGCAAACAGATTCCAAAACAGAGAGTTTTTTAAACATAAATTGAAAAAAATACTTAAATAAACGAGCTGTAATTTTTGATTTGCTTGTTTAAAGCTCTGAAAAATACATTTATGCAAACTATTCGTCGGTTACAATTCATATTTTATTTTCGAAAATTAATTTAAAAATAATATTTTCTAATTAAATTTCCGAAAAAGCACAAGTAGTAATCTATAAAAATGAAAATAACTGAATTTAAGATGCTTCAAACACGCTTAACAAAAATATCAGATCATTCCGCTAAGTTCTTTTTATCCGACTGCAAAGAAGGGTTATGTGTTTCACGCGTATCTGGGAATGTGGATTTCTTTATACCCTCGAAACATCACAACGGCTGGATGGATTTTAATGAATGAGGTCTCTATCAATTCGTCTTAACCGTCCGATGGTTATAGGCTAGGTTATGTTTTTTAAAATTCAAAATGGCGGCAGTAAAATACAAAATGGCGGTAGAGACGAAAAAAATATTTACGTACCCTATTGAGTCGCCTATCATTGGATAGGTCTTTCAAAATAAAGACGATGTTTCACTGACTATTTTACAGTCAGAAGTTCCGTAACTATTACACAACCTGAAATATGTGTAGGCAGGATCTCTAGCTTTACTGCAACTCTAACCTTCATAGATATCTATAGGCCTCATCAAAACAGTGTTTATAGATAGGAGCTAACAATTAAACACAACTTAAAAGACATCAATGCAAGTAAATAAAAAAAAAAATAGGTAAGTAATACAAAAACTAGTTTCACATTGATGAGAAATAATTAATTAGTTCGCTTTTTACGCAGTCGAGTTTTTTTTTTTATTTTTTAAATTTAAAATTTACTGTTCAGTATGTTTAAAAAGTACCGGCATTGTAATATATTTTTCAACGGTTATAATTAAATGTTTTGTTAGGAATTCCAAACTTGATTACACGAGTTTCAAATTTCGCCCTATCCAAAAGATAGGGTCACGATTATCTATCATTTTACTCTATTGGTAAACCTTCCACGAATAAGCAATACAATCTGAAAAAAAAAAAAAAAAAAAAAAAAAAAAAAAAAAAAAAACGTTTTATCCTGTATTTCTGCCTTTGTAAAATCGTGATTTACAATGAAAAACAATGGACGCAGCCTGGGGTGTTTCCCTAAATTTGGTTTTCTGGATAAGGCGAGTTTTGAAACTTAAGTCGTCAAATATAAAATTTAAAAGATACGATTTCCTGTTGAATTACTATTTATGCGTGTTTTCTGGGACAATTGTGGTCATTAAAATGAGTGGGATGTTGTCTTATATTCTCCCTTCTGTCTTTGGTGATTATGGTATCCACAAATAATAGTCATTAGATCTATGTTTATCAACATCAAATTACTGTTATTTTCCAGCCATCTCTAAAGGACAGCTATATAACTCGATTAAGAAAAGTCAGGACCGGTAAGATTCTAATACTTGAAAAAAATTTTAATATAATTATTTAATTTATTTTTTATTTTTACGGTATGTATATTATTTTTATGATTCTTTATGAGCATTAAAAGATTGTGATTCTAAATTTAAGAATGGTTGTGTTATATTATTATAGTAATTTTGATTGCAATCACCCACAAATTACTTTTGTTAATTATTGAAAATTTTCTACGAATTAAAGATTTGGTATTGTTTGTGGAGAACTGAAATCATTCGAAAGATGCGGCAGTTGTTTTATATTTTTCGGATAAAGATTTCCACTATGAAATTAGTAGAATAAATAATTAGTACTCTGCCTACCAGAAGGCAGAACAAAACTGTACAGTCTTAAACAGTACCTAGAAAAGGAAAATAAAGACATCTTGACTTTGTTTGTTACATGTATTAAAACAAAATCAATATCTCCAATTTTTGAGGTAATGTTTTCTAAAAAATAACATAACGAAATTCAATTCTTTCGATTGTTGATATTTGTAGTTTTTTTGGGGGGACAGAATGATTGAATTTACCCTTTTTGTTCCTTTGAACGATTGACAAAATTCGCGTTTTTTTTCCTATCGACCGATTGACAAAAATTGTGTGTTTTTCTATCGACTGATGGACAAAAATGGTATTTTTTTCTATCGACCGATTGACAAAAATCGTGTTTTTTTTCTATCGATCGATTGACGAAAATCACGGTTTATTCCACGCCATATTGACGAAATTTGCGGTTTTATTTTGTGAACGATTGCTGAAATTCATTTTTCTTATTTGGCTAGCGATCCAGGAAATTCCAGATTTCTTTTCATGACCGATTGATGAATTGATTCTGCAGAAATATGTTAAATAAATAAATAATAATTCGAGCAATTCTGCTATTTCGTAGAAGAATTGCATGCCGATATCTAGTGTCTACCTGTAAGAACATATCTGAATAATCCCAGAGCTACAAATTTAATGAGTAGGGCCCAAACGTATTCTTTTCTCTCGGCTCACATTTTTATGCGCTTCAAGCTAAATGTGGTATACCACTGATGTTGAATTAATTCGCGGCGCACATCAAGCGAATTTTTTTTTCCGGATTCCTCGGGCATCGCAGATTTTTAGAAGAAAACAATAAATTTACGATTCCGCGGAAATGTAGTGTCCATGTTTAATCATATTTTTTAATTATGGAAAACAAGAAAAAAAGAAAAGCGGTAAATATCACACGGTTATGGAGGATACGTAATCCAGCAACTGATAAGAAAAAAAATTTGAAAATCATTCTGCGAAATAGGGGCATCCCTATAAGAAACATGGCGACTTAGACGCCGCCGTATTTTCTTAACATTCATGGGGCAGTTTACCTCAAAATTGGTCAAAAAAGTATTTAAAAAATATATATATTTATTGAATCAAAGCTGTTTAATTGTGAATATTTTGACGCCTCATTTTTACCCATACGGCAATTATATCGCGAGATATTGTAAGTTTTGTAATTACACCTAGCGCAATTAGCCACACAAATTAAAACTTGAAATGGCTTTTTCTACATTTTTCATATTATCTCGACTTTCATGTTTTAAAAATTCTAAGTTTTTTTGTGTGTGTTTGAAATAGAGATTTAAAAATTCTTCTAGATGCTCTTTATTATACATGTGACAAATCTGCGCATAAAATTAGCCTACAGTTTTTTTTTTTTTTTTTTTTTTTTTTTAAATAAAAGTATATGAAGATGTATAGATTTCATAATTTTACACTATATATATCAAGTGGCTAAATTAATTTTCTTTATACTTATTTTAATAGATGTTCATTAAATATACATTATGTACAAGAATGGCTGGAATTTTACAGACGCGGTCGGCCAAGTGCGCGACCGTAACCATGACTACGCTGAAGTCGTCTGATCCTGACAAAGGATTTGACACAGTATTTAAATGGAATTATTTGCTGAGCAAGCTACATTTCAACAAGTGAATTGTGCAACGTGGCTAATTTTATGTTAATTCTAACTTCGAAAATTTATCAGTCATGTCCTGTACTTCAGCTATGAATTCATCACTGCCCACATCAAAAGTAAAACCTTCAACTTTACGTAAATTTTTACGATTTGATCTGGTCTTCTCTGTGCCAAAAATTAATTGGCGCAACAATTTAATTGTATCAGCCTTTGCTAATTTTAATGCAGATTTTAACTGGAGAATGTCCTCTAAATACATAATTAACTCAAAAAGTACTATTGGGTGGGGAGGAAAGAAAAAGTTTTTCTGTACTCACGGTTTTGGCGAAGCTTATCTCATGAAAACTTTCATACTTATTTCTTCATTCCGTGCTCTGCGTCACTCTTTTTCTCTGATAGTCAGTGATCTGCGCTTTTGCCGTGATGAACGTAGAAACTAGGTCAAATTTATCTTCTTTTCGACTTCGCTTTCTGCTGTGGAAAGAAAACGCTTTTATCTTGCAGAGGATTCTTTTCCGTCGCGTGTTTCTTCTTAAGATGGGAAAAAAAGAGAGGTGTTCCGACTGGGATGTGGTCTTTCGCTCTCAAAAAGAAAACAAGGATTTATCTTCGTGCCCTGGCTTGCATCTTGAGCAAGCTTGCTTTGGCCGGGTTAGGCAAACAACAGTTTCGTAGAATCCGGGATGGGACGGCCAGCTGGGAGTATGCCGGATGGCTAGTGCGGCGTCGGCTCTGCAGGGAAACATCGTCCGTCGAGGTTGGGTAGACATTCTGGTGGATTACGTCACTGGAATCAGTTGTAGGCAAACATCGTCTAAGAAACGGTCTGATTAGGCATCGTGTGGGCGGGATACGCATCGGCTGGGCTGGTGTCATCTAGGGGCTTTGTAGGGAATTCAATCTGGCGACTCCTCATATCAAGTGGCCAAACTCATATTCTTTATACTTATTTTAATACATCTTGATTGAATATACATTATGTACAAGAATGGCTGGAATTTTACAGACACGGTCTGCCAAGAGCGCGGCCGTAACCGTGAGTAGGCTGAAGTCGTCTGACCCTGACAAAGGATTTGAATTTGAGACAGTATTTAAATGGAATTACTTGCTGAGGAAGCTACATTTCAACAAGGGAATTGTGCAACGTGGCTAATTTTAGGGCATTCTGCTAAGCGCTGACACAACTCTTTTCCTTGTTAGATATCTTTCGCTCTGTCAGTGCCATTAAGTGCTGATCATTGCTTGTTACTAAGCGTTTCCTGTTTCTGGGTGTATCTGGATGCATCACTGCTCTCGCTCGATGACCTAACCCGTCTCTGACACATATATCAGTAAAAAAATTATATTAAATGCAATATTAGATGCATGCAAAAATCCATGTGAAGTCTTATATAATACACATTTGAAAATCTTTAAAAAAATCAAAAATATATATATTTAAAAAAGTAGTAGCGATTTTTAAAAGTTAAAATTTTTTTAAACATTTTTTAAAAATTTTAATTAAATATGCACTTATTTTTTTTTCCAAATGCACTTTTAGTTGAACATTGAAAGGCAGTGAGTACATTTGAATCATCTTTTTAAAAATAAACAAAATTATTGAAAAGGTTAACCCGTCAATAGTCGCGCGCTGGTCTTTTCCCCGCCAAAATTTCTTATCTTCCTGTACTCATTTCCCGTTAAAGTTACAAAAGACAAATTCCGTGTAGCTGACTTTGAGTGTTCACACTCTTGTGTAGTAAAATTGCAAGTCATTCCTGCTATTTATTAGCATTTTATCGCATTCCAAAATTTCAAGCTCTCTAAATGACCGCGTTGCGACCATTTACGTTAGCTGCTTTTTTCCCTTCCTGTTCATTATTTCCCATTTCGATGTAATCTGCGGTGGAAAGTTTCATGGAAGTGCGGTACCTCTGCCTATTGGTATTTCGCCTTTCTTTCTTTTTGCTATTTTACCCGTTCATAGAGTACTTTTTTACTTTTAGAATACCACTTAAAATTGTTTAACTGTTCAGGAAGCTTTACAAATTTTGATGATTTATAAGAGTATTATATTAGTTATGAAGTCAGTTCGCGCGGTAAACTGATAGATGGCCACTTGCATTTTTTTTTCATTGTTAAATATTGTGGGAATAAATTCTCTAGTTGATATTTTTTTAAATATGGGAAAAAATGAAATTCATCATTATTATTTGAAAGAACTTGCTTTCAATTTATTAACGGAAAGTACAAATGTAAAAAAACAGATGATAACACTGCCAAACCATTAAAAAAAGAGAGAAGAGCATTTTGTGGGAATCAGTAAAAAAAATTTCGTATCTCTAATATCTGAAAAGTATCGTTTTTGTACAACAAAACAAATTCGAAAAATAAAACAATTTTCTCAAAAATGTAGTATGTATATCTGCGAAGAACAGTCATATAATTTATTTGCATAATAAGCAAAATAATGCGAATTTTATAATGTAGATTAGAAATTACGCAAATAAAAATCTTTTTTTGAGAATTCAGTGAACCTTTATACTATAATTTAAAAAAAAAAAATAAGTATTTTTCTAAAATTTATCGATGTGAAAAATTTCATGCTGTAAGTAAAAATACATTTTCTTTTTTTTTTTTTTCCGCAGAAAATGTTTTTCTTTTAAATTATTATTGAAATCCAGTAGAGGCTTGGGGACGATGTCTAACAAATTTAAATTTGTTGTCCTTCATCAATTGTTCAAACTATTTTTCAAAATAATGTTTTCCAGTCTAACAGAGAAAATTCATTCAAATTAAATTATTGCTGTATATTTATAATTTCAGAGAAAACTTTCTTATTGTTTTTATTATTTTAATGAATGTTGTAATAAAACAATAAATTGTAGCATTAATAGCTTATTTTGAAATGTACAATTGAATATTTATTTTAATTAAATAGTTGTTGTAAAACACATCCCTTTATCCTCGGTTGGCGGTTAGTCCTATAACATGGTCTAAAGTAGTTTTCGCGGGTTTTATTCCTCAAACTAATTTAAATGTATAAAAATTTAAAATCAACTTGTGAAAATTCATTTTGTTACAGCATGTATAACTGTGTACATGACTCTATACATTGTATAGGATTCTTTTTCATGCAGTCATATGTCAAACCTGTAAATGAATTTAATTATTGTACTTTTGTTGTTGTTATTAAACGCTTGGTTTTCTGGGGCTGCTCCCTTGCCAGTTTGCATTTGGCAGGGAGGATTCTTCTGCCGGGGGTTTTCTGCCTTTGCCATTTTTAGTTGGCTCCCAGGTACAGTGTTCCTGTTTCTTGTGAAAATTCATTTAGTTAATCGATTGCTGCATGTTTTTGATGCTAGAGAAATTTGTTATCTCCCTGTTATTATTACTTCAATATTTACTCTTAGAAAATTTTTTAATTAATTGAAATGTATATACGTACGGGGGTATATTTTTTAATTAAGTGCGAAATACATGTAAATGAACTTTTCGGTGATTATATTAATTAAAATAATTTATCCATATTAGGATTTAAATCTACAATCCCAAATGCATTAAATTAAATATATAATTTCAATAACTTATTTATTATTTACTTTATATAAAAGTTGTTCGTATCCAGAGTTTGTATCCAAGGGCGCTGCTCCCACCCTGAAATAAGAAGAAAAGCTTCATATCGTACATTTTCATTTGAAAAAAAGGATTGAATCTCAAAATTTCGACCCCCCCATCATACACACAGGCACACCACGAAATAAATAAATAAATAAAATAGTTACAACATTTACATTTATAATTTCGGAGTTAAGCATTTTTTATCATTTTCTTTATTATATATGTACATAACTATACATTTTTAATAATATTTGGTTTAAGTGGTGTTTGTGATTTCATAGTTATTGGTCATTTTCATTACTTTTCAATGGTATTATTGCACAGAAAGTTTATACATATATATATAAGTATTCTAAGGAAGATATAATAGAATTGAACATTGATAATAGTTATTAATAACATGTCCGGAAATATACAACAATTTATTAAATTTATATAAATAAATGATGTAATATTTTCAACTTCTATTGGGACCTACTGCCGGAGTATTAAAAAAAAAAAAAAAAAATCAACCTAATTGCAATTCTGTCCTTCCCCCCCCCCCCTCCAAAAAAGTACCCATATCACGAATTCAGATTCATATTTGTAAATTTTACCTATTCAATATTGATTCATAGTAACATCAGAAATTCAATCAAATCTTTTACTATTTACTTTTAAATATATTATGCAAAACGATGAAAGAGTTATTAAAAACATTTATCTAGATGACAACTGAATATATACTTAAATGAAGTAAATAATTGCTGTAAAATGATGTAAAATAAATAATTCCTGTAATCTTTTAAAGTTTAGTCAATATTTCCACCTTACGTTCTCCGTTTTCGATCATCTAGTAACACCGGGAAATTTCCCATACGTTTTCGGCCTACTGGTAATGGTGGAAAATGGACCGAATGCGACTACTAACGTTCTAAAAAAAGTCGCGACTACTCTCGGGTTAACTGCCTCCTTATAGAATTTATTGTTTCCAATTTCAAGTAGTATTTTTTTTTTCATTTAAATTAGTAGCGAAAAACTGATACCGGAAAAAATATCAGTACATATTATATAAAAGATGAAAAAGTTTAAATGTGTATATTACGATTGAATGCCCAAATCTAGTAAGATAATTGTCCGATCGAGACAATTACAAAAATTGAAATTTAAAATATCAAACCAGATGCTGATTTCCTAGAATCAGTGATTCCCAAACTTTTGACTCGCGGAGACCTTTTCAAAAAAGGAATTTCTATAGCGGAGCCCCTTAAGTCTATCTATAATATAAGGTAAGTTTTAATACTTGTTATACACATTGAATAATTTTTAATAATTACTTTGAATATTATTTTGAAGCTTTTACAACAATTCTCAATTTATTTTCCACTATAATCAAAACAGAAGATATGGCCAAACGTTTACATACTTAAAAACCATCCCAAACACCAGAAATCGCAATATTCGCCATACAATTAATTTTACATTGTTAGCGTGCCAAACACTAAAGCATAAACTTTAAATATAAAATTTGTGATTAGATTGTTTTGCACAGACGTCTGAATCCCGGTCGAATATCTGATCACTACCCAACATCAAAAATGTTTCGGGCTTAAAAATAGTTATTTCCGAAGTATTTTGTCTCGCTAAACACGAAAATCAACATAAAAAGTTGAGATTAGCTCTTGTTT
The DNA here is from genome assembly GCA_963932465.1 of Maratus speciosus. Classification (NCBI taxonomy): domain Eukaryota; kingdom Metazoa; phylum Arthropoda; class Arachnida; order Araneae; family Salticidae; genus Maratus; species Maratus speciosus. Next base: position 155,001,792 of record OZ010793.1, on the reverse strand, counting down.
TCAAGATAGGAACTAACTTGAAAAATCTCACTATGGCTGTTTTAAGAGAAATCGAATGTTCGGAAGTTGGTACTCTTAATATCTGCAATTCCCCTCAACTGCATTTTTTGTGTAGAATCTTTTTCTGTTAAAATAAATAAAAAGGCAGACATAAAGACGTGGATCGAAGTGAGTATATTTGATATTAACAAGAACAATTACACAAACATACTGAAAGAAAACAGAAAATTTACAGGTATTTATAGATTTTGCAAGGCCCATGGCAGAGAATTGGCGGCCGTGAAAGAAAGCTACATTAAACAACCAATCACAATAAACATAGTTGTACAAAAAGAAATTAATAAGAATTTAATGTAATGCTGTGATTATTTTCAACACCCGCCCATAATCTAGCATTACATCAGACAACAAAGAAATTTCTTGAAATCAATCATTAATAATAATATGACACAATTTAAACATTACTTGTACAAACAACAAAGAAATAATAGTTCATAAAATTTAACTTTAGGTAATGCCTTTGTAAATAAATCAGCAATTTGCATATACGTAGGAACATATTCAATTTTGATGTTATTTTCTTTTATAATATTGCGAACAAATTTCAATTTAATATCAATGTGTTTCATTCTACCATAATTACTCTCATTACTGATACATTTTATACATGATTGATTATCCTCAAAAATTACTAAATCCTTAATATTTACAATTTCACTAGCAATATTTTTAAACCATAACAAGTCTTGCAAACTTTTAGTTAAAGCAATGACTTCAGCTTCAGTTGACGATAAAGCAACTGATTTTTGTTTATTACAACACCACAGAACAGGCGTGTTACAAAACATTAAAATATAACCTGTTACTGATTTGCGGACATTTGTGTTAGCCCCCCAATCAGCATCAACATACATGGATAATTTAGGATCATAATTTTGCTTTTTATACGCAAGTTTTAAAGACAATGTTTCTTTTAAATATCTTAAGATTTTCTTAAGTGCTTTCCATGCAATTTCAGTAGGATTTTCTTGCAATTGACTTAAACAGTTAATAGCATACAAAATATCAGGTCGAGAAATATAAGCTAAATATAATAAACAACCTACAAGTTCACGATATGGGCCATTAAAAGGTTTACCATTTTTGAAATCAGATGGGGTGGACTTAGGAGAAATAGGAATGTCACTGGGTTTACAATCTAGCATATTAAACTTACTTAACAATTTAATTATGTAAGACTCTTGATCCATTATTAAACTATCAGAATTGAATTTCATTTGAATACCTAGAAATTCTGAAACACTTTCCGATTTTGACATGTGAAACTCGTTATGTAATAGGGAAATAACTACATTAGTTTCATTTACATCTGAACCTGCAATTAACATATCATCTACATACAAAGCAATAATTATTTTATGATCATTATTATACCGAATAAAAATACAAGGTTCATTATCACAAGATTTAAAATTTAACTTTGAAATAAATTCATGAAACCTTTCAAACCATTGTCGTGGGGCTTGTTTTAAACCATATAAACTTCTTTTAAGTTTACACTTTCGCCCACTTTTATCATCATAGCCTTGCGGCTGATCCATAAAAACAAGTTCATTTAACTTACCATTCAGGAACGCTGTTTTAACATCTAACACAGATGCATATAAGTCTTCATTTAAAATCAAAATAAGAACCAAACGTAAAGCTGGCATACTTATTACAGGAGAAAAGGTTTCACTATAGTCTAGCCCTTCTTTTTGCATAAATCCACGAGCTACGAGTCTCGCCTTATGTCGACCATCTCTTTTGATGGTAAATACCCATTTGCAGGAGATAGGTCGTTTGTCAGGTGGTAATTTTTCAAGATCCCAGACATCGTTGATTTTCATACTTTCAATCTCCGCGTCCATAGCTTCTTTCCACAAGCGTTGTTCATCACTAGGGAGGGATTTGATATCATCAAACGTTAATGTTTCTTGTTGGCAAAGTAATGCTTCGTAAACTTCAGGATCTCGATACCGTACAGGTTGCTTTTTAAATCTTTCAGATTTTCTTGTTTTGTCTTCTTTCTCTTCAGGATCATCTAATTCATCACTCGTATTTTCTAGAACATCTGGATCAATTTCATTATCGACTGGTTCTAAATTTTCTAGAATGTATTGTTTCGACTGAACATTTTCCATTTTCTCTTCGTCGAATTTCACATTTCTTGATACAGTTATGCGTTTCGTTTCAGGATCTAGTAATCTATATCCCATAGAAGAATAACCAATGAAGATCATTTGTTTAGACCTATCGTCAAGCTTCTTTCGATGAACGGAAGGAATTAACATGTAAGCACTGCATCCAAAAACACGTATGTGCTTGAAATCGGCTTCTTCTCCATATTTCAGGAAGTACGGAGTTTTGTTCTCAATAGTGCTGCTTGGCATTCGGTTTTTCAAGTAAGCTGCTGAAAGGATAGCTTGACCCCAAAAAGTCTTTGGTAAATTTGATTCAGCAATCAAAGCACGTCCTATATTCAGAAGCGACCTATTGCAGCGTTCAGCTACTCCATTCAAAGATTGCGTGTATGGAGGAACGGGATCGATCACTATACCAAGATCTCTAGTAAAATTCACTAAATCATTAGAAAAATATTCCTTCCCGTTATCACATCTAATTTTCTTCACTGTAGGGTTGGATTTTAAGAACATTTTTAATTCTTCTGAGACTTCACTTTTATGTTTCAGTAAACGTACTTCAGTAAAACGAGAAAAATCATCGATAAGAGTCATAAAATAGCACTCGCCAGAAAAGGTTGTCGGAAAAATAGGTCCACAAATGTCACTATGAATCAAAGTCATTGGCTTGGTTTCTCCTTTTCTTGGTCCTCTTCCCATTGGTGTTGCACTCTGTTTTGCCCGAGCGCAAATATCACAAAAAGAATCAGGTACCGGAAGCTTCATATCTTTCAATACTTTGTCACTCGGATGACCAAGTCTGCGATGCCAGATATCACAATGATTTTTCTTTGAAGTAAGAACGGTTTCGTAAACAGGGACAAAGTCACTTACGTATTGTCCATTCAAATCCCGTTCACCGAAGTAAAAACGGTTTCTTCCTTTTTCGATAAATACTTTTTGGTTCTTGAAAATAACTGTATAATTTGCACTTTCAATTTTCCTAACGGAAATGAGTTGCCCGTTTAAGTCTAGAACATAAAGGACATTCTTTAAAGTAATTTCCATTCCATTTGACAGTTTTCCATTAATATTTCCAATACCTTTGATTTCTAGATTCGTTGTTTTTGATGCGCATTTAATAGTTCCTGAAGAAGGTACTAAGGATGCGAAATAATTCGCATTAGAACACATATGGGAAGTTGATCCGGAATCTACTATAAATTCATTCCTTTTCCTGGAAGCATTTCCAGCAACGAAAGAAACAGCTGAAGAGGCAAATTTTTCTTCATTTGAATTTTTAACAGCTTTACAGTTACGTTTTATGTGTCCGAATTTTCCACTTTTTCCGCAGCAGATATAAGCACCTTCCCTGGGACCGAGCGTCTTTTGAACTGGTGAGAGCATCAGTAGAACGAAAAAAGATAACAGTGCACGTTTAAAGTGACATTCTCTGCTATTCGCCTGAACTAAAGGTAAGCAATTTGATTATAGCAACTGTATCAGTCTAATCGAAGTTATCCATCACTCTATTTGACCTTTTGAATAAAGTTTCGAATCTTTAAGGCCACTTTGGATTTTAAAACTAGTAAAAATTGCTGTTTTGAGGCTATATTTCAATTACGATTTCTGACATTTTGATCATAGAGCTTGCAATTTCAACAGGTGTAGTGGATGTCTATTAACACGGTTGGTATCTTTTTTCAGAAAAAATATGGACTTTTAAATACAAAAATTAAAAAAAAATTAATTTGACAATTTAAAATCGAATTACGATTCAAAAACTATTTTTTTAATACTTGTTATTTCAGAGTTAATCACTCAAACTAAAGTTTAAAATTTTCTTTTTTTGTCAGAAAAATATGGGCTCTCAAATACAAAAATGAAAAAATAAATAAATTTGACAATTTAAAATCAAATTACGATTTAAAAACTATTTTTTTAATACTTGTTATTTCAGAATTAATCGCTCAAACTAAAATTTAAAATTTTCTTCTTTCAGATCAGAATACCACGGAAGTGTGTTAATGCCGTCAACAACTTTTGTTACATCTGTGGTGAAATAACTTTTGAAGCCCAGAAGCGAAACATTAGCCCAGTTGTAAAGACAGCTTACTTCCATTACTTCGGTGTGAAAATAGGTGACCAGGATAAACCATGGGCCCCACATGTTTGTTGTAACTCTTGCTCAGTGAGACTGCGAGACTGGCTGAATGGGAAGAAACGAACAATGAAGTTTGCTGTACCCGTGATTTGGCGTGAGCCAACAAACCACGTTGACAATTGTTATTTCTGCTTGACGCCCTCCATGAATCGAGGTTGGACAAAAAAGAAGGAATCGGTACAGTATCCCAGTGTTCCATCAGCCATTCGGCCCGTTTCTCACTCGGCTAATCTGCCAATTCCTGAACAACCTCAAAATTATGAGATTGAACAGGATGATGCTGTAGAAGAAGACGTCACTAGACCTGGGACTTCCCATGATCCAGATTTCGAGGTAGAAGATTTGGATGAGCCTCACAGACTAAATCAGACAGAATTGAATGATTTCGAAAAAGATCTTGACTTTCCAAAGGAGAAAGCAGAGCTTCTGGCATCAAGACTGAAGCAATGGCATCCACTCCAACCAGATGTCAAGATCACAGAATACAAGATTCGTCATAAGAATCTTCATTTCTTTGAGAAGAAAGAACATGTTGCTTGTACTGATGTTAATGGTTTGATGAATTCCATGAACATAAATCATGGTCCACGGAAGTGGAGGTTATTTATAGACTCTTCCAAACTTAGTTTGAAAGCAATCTTACTACACAACGGAAAGATTATTCCTTCCATTACCATTGGACATTCCGTTCACATGCGGGAAACTTACGGGAATGTGAAATTACTTCTCGAGTCAATCAAATACGAGGATCATAAATGGCAGATTTGTGGTGAGTTGAAAGTAATTGCTTTACTCCTGGGAATGCAATTAGGCTGTATCAAGTACTGCTGTTTTCTGTGTTTGTGGTACAGTCGAGATAGAAACTCACTACATAAAAGACAAATGGACTTCAAGAAATATAAATCCCGGGGAAAGAAATGTCCAAAATGAGCGTCTAGTTGATCCAAAAAACATTCTGCTTCCACCCCTGCACATTAAGCTGGGATTAATGAAGAACTTCGTGGAAGCCATGAACAAGGATGAAGAGGCTTTCCAGTACCTTAGAGCGAAATTTCCAAGACTGAGTGAATCAAAGGTTAAAGAGGGAATCTTTGTGGGCTCTCAAATATGTACAATAATGAAGGACCCTGCTTTTGATAAAGTTTTGGAAGAGAAAGAGAAAGCAGCCTGGGAAGCCTTCAAAGGTGTGGTACGAAGATTTCTAGGCAACAGAAAAGACGAGAACTACCAACAGTTGGTGAAAGAACTCCTACAAAAGTACCATGACCTTGGATGCAACATGTCTCTGAAACTTCATTTCCTCCACTCTCATCTTGATTTTCCCCCTAAAAACTGTGGAGCTGTAAGCGATGAGCACGGTGAAAGGTTTTACAAAGATATTTCTGTAATGGAACGCAAATATCAGGATCATTGGGATGAGTCAATCCTGGTCGACTACTGCTGGACTATTACAAGAGATGCTTCGGCGTTTACATACAAGAGGCAATACAAAAGGAAACGTTTGCAAGAATAGGCTAAAAACAACCACTGCTTTCTGAAAAATGAACATTGTTTAATGAAACATGCCTATTGTATTGTATTTATTACATAGGAATTTTTTTTCTTCTTCAATTTGCTTTTAAATCGATTCCGGGATGTTGTGTGTCTTTCTCCAGTGGGCTGTATTGTATCTTGAAAACAAGAGCTAATAAAAAATTTTCATTTACATATTCGTTTTTCTCAACCCAAAATTAGTAAGAATTGACTATCTAGAACCAGGAAACTGACAAAAATATTTTTTTTGTTGGGTAGTGGCACATTTTACGTTTAAAAGTTTTCTGTATTTCGTTTTGCGGGCTGCGTAAATCACAGATCGCGCTTCATAAACATATGTCATTTAGAAAAACAGTAAAATTAATTTTTCTTTGTCATACAAAGTTTTAAATTCAGCTTAAAAATGACATTCAAAATCTGACTTTGGCTTTAAAATAAGATATTTAACACTAAGGAATTTTATTCAAGTTTTTAAAATATTTCAGACCAGAATTTTTATTTAAAATTATTTAGAATTCTTATTTCTTGTTTCTGTGCGATTTATTTTATTAAGAAATTTCTGGTTCAAATCGAAATATCTTCGTTTTGTATTTGTCAAATGACTGATCGTTTGTGTAGTTAGTGTTAACTTGCTATAAGATGTCAAACCAATGCGGACTGAGTAGCTTTCTGTTAATGCTGAACACACCAGTACACTTTAAAGCAGCCCATTGAGCTGTTGGAAAGTATTGTTTAAAATAGTATATCAAAGCCTTATGATGCCCCTAAATATTTTTCTGTATATTCTTTTAAAACTGGGTGTTGTTTATATGCCTGTTTAGCAAGAAGGAAGTAATCGATATCACACTTTCCGTCAGAATGTTATCAATACACGTTTTATTTTAAGAAAAGACATGTTTGGTAAATCCCTTAAAAATTGGGTACCTCTTAGTCGACCAATTTCGCCAAATTATATAAATCTCCAAACCACTCGCCAAATTATACAAATTGACATAATATTTATTTTAAATAACGAATTAACAAATAAATTAGTATAACATTAATAAATATACAAATAAAACTTTGAAATAAAAATCACTTGATGACGTAAACACGTGTAACTTGCTTAAAGTCAAGTGAATGTGTCATTTAGGATCAACCATTATTGTCATTTAATCTTTAGTTTGGCGATAGATTTTTGGTCGACGGGATAACAAAGTAGTACCATAATTTATCATTTCCCATTGTATTGAGAAACTTAACATATTTCATTTTGCGCCAGATACTCATTTCGCATACCCACTCTTTATTAATTATGCAAGTCGGAAGTTACGCATCTTGTAATATCTATCAGCTTGCAGTTTTAACAAACATGTAAACGCTCTTCCTCTACATAACCATATTACTTTAGTATGCAGGGGAAGGGACAGATAATGGCTTCTGATAACTTCACACAAAAGTCTGTTTTTATCACTTAAGTACAACATTGAAGAAAAGAAAATGCTATCATTCATCAGTTTTTTTTTTTTTTTTTTTTTTTTTTTTTTTTGTATGTTGACATTCTTGTGTTGACTTTGTATTTTTACTGTTATATTTATTCATCATTCAATTCATCATGGAAACCAAATAATTCTTCTAATAAAGCGATATATACAAAACAAAAGACAGTGATATTATTTAAGCTGAAGCTGATAATTAGAGATGGAGTATAATTGAGCTGCAAGGAAGCATGGCTAAATTCTATAAACACATTTTATTTAATATTTCAGTTTACTTTAACCACTTCTCCGGCGACAGGTATATGGAAACAGTGCTTTTATCCCCGACTTAACTCGGGGCAGCCGTTGAATGGTTAATGTTTAGATATGTATGCAAATAAATATAGCTTATAGACCCCTGTGATAACATAAAAATTAAAGTTTTCTGATTATTTTAAAATTATTTTTAAAACTAATAAAAAATTAAATGAATTCGCATATCATTCTTCAACTAAGACTGCAACTTGCAAACTTTGCAAACTTTGTGCTGAAATATTCTGGCGTCATATTCTAGTGATCTATTTTTTTTACATTATGCGTTTTGTATAGCTTTATATTTGTCTATTATATGATCATAAATATAAGAACTATTATCATATAGAAAGTTATCATCATCTGTATCATATTATAGTTAATATCATATGCGTCATGTTCATAGTCATTATCATATGTTACGTATATATAGTTATTATCGTGTCTGTCCCTATTTGCAGTTATTTCGATATGTGTCATATTTATAGTTATTAACATGTGTTGGATATTTATACTTATTGTCATATGTGTCATGTGTCATTAACTATAATCGTATATAATAAATTAATCCACAAATCTTTGCATTATCGTTAACTTCCTAATTTTGGCGAGTATTCAATAACCATATGTTACATAGTAAGTAGTACAGCAATCAAATGACCCAGTGAATGAAAATGAGCTCTGACTCTTTTATTTATTTAGTTAGTCAGTTAGTTATTTTTATGCTTACTTATTATTACCTTGTCAATTCAAAGTTTGAAACAAGAAAATTCTTTGAAGATCAGTATAATTTCAGAAGAGTAAAAATTAAATAACACTTCTGCTAAAGCGATGAGAATCTCAATAATTTAAAAGACGAGCCAACTTGAGCATAAAATATATTTTGTCTCAGAGCCACATCACGCCCGAACACGATACCAAATATACGCAGCAGAAAATTGGCAATAACATTTTAAAACTGTTTGAGGATTAATTTTCTCTTAACCACTAGCAGACCTATGCAAAAGTCAACATTTTAATTATTGTGAAATATCATTGTATATTTATTGAGTTCATTTATCCACTAACATTACGAAAGGACTTCAAACAGAAAGAGAGATCAGCAAGGAATATCATTCGGCTTCTTTATCTTTCTAAACCTAACCTTTATCTTTCTAAGCTATGGTAAAGCTGCAAAATCAAATAGAATATTTCTACTTATATATCGAGAATAATATTTTAATTTCTTTTCAAGCCGATTATTAAACAATTGTAATACACTCTAAGAAAATTACACAGCATTTATGTTTCTCAAAAAGAGAGTGTTTTCTTTCAATTTGTGAATAAATGAATTTTTTACTTTAAACTTAAGCCCGAAAACTACATTAAAAATCGTGTCCGAGCCTATCTCACCTTTAACCGGTGAGTGAATATAGAGTTTTTACCTCGCAATGATGATAAAATGTTTTTTTTTAATGTTTTTACCTGTTTAATAAGTAAAGATTTATATTTAATGTATGTCTGATCAATTTTTATTTACATGGGTTGCAATAACTAGAAACATAAGCAAATATTAATATAATATTTGAGTTATGTTAGTTTGACTTTTCTTTTCGATAGAAAGTACTCATAACAGTACTGCAGTTTTCAAATATATGATATATATATATACTATAATCATGTATTTATATATATATATATATATATATACTATCTATCGTTATATTACAGCAAAGTAATACACTACATTTTCTAATTAAAAGTATATTCAGATTTTATAAAACACATTTATGTAATCTTTAGTTACAGAGACAATAAATATAAATTCTAAAATATGTTAAATCAATAGAGCAATTCAAGAATTTTTTTTTCCTATCCTGGGGCCGAAAATGTGCGAAACTTCTCGACGATCCTTTTGATTTATTTTAATTGTTCTAAAGCTTTCTGTAGAAAACAGGCAGCTTTAACAAAAATTTGTACAGCAAGCTATCGCTCTTTACAGTTCAAATTTTAAGTTTCTTTTAACATAAAAGAATTACTGTTGTGTTTTTTCCGGTTGCAGTTTTGTAGATTAGATTTTTTTTAATAAAAAAAGGAAAAATAAAGTAAACAGAAATTTTAAGTGACTTATCTTTATAAAAAGACTGCTAGTAATAATACTTTGCACATCGAAGGGCAGCGTTCAGCCAGATAAATTGAAATCATGTTACTTTTGTTTTAATCTTAACCCGTAAATATAAGCATTCTAAGAATCAAGTCGTCACTAATTCCTCGTAAATGGGACGAGATGCCAGATTTTCGACCTAAACTTGCTGACCTTAGTTCATTTTATACATAAACAAATTTAAATTTTTTGTGGTATTTATCAAGCTATTTAAATTATTAGTTTTCACGAAATATTATTAAAAATATTTCTTTAAACTTCATATAGCGATTCAAAATTATATGAACACCCATTTTTTTACGCATAAAAAATAAAACGAAGCAACAAAATAAACTTAAGAATCATCAGTATTCGAAATAGAACAGTTATTTATGTTTTATAGCAAAAGGTAATTAAAACAGTCATTTTTATATAAAGGAAACAGCATTATTCCATTTTGAGGTGCTGCATTATGATAGGAACACAAACCAAAAATACTGATTAGTAGCCAATGTATGCGCTAGATTTTTAATTAATGTGTAAACACGGTCAGGTATAGGTATGAAGTCGACCAAGCCTTTTAATGGACTTTGTTAGTTTTCTTCACGGTGAGAGATGATAGGAGCTTTTAATTCTCAAATTGTTGCATATCGTTTTCCATTCGAATAAATTGTTCCAACAAGTAAACTCCATATGTTTTCCATTGGATTTACACTAGCAAAAACAGATGGTCAGGGAATTACAGGGATGACCGCCCCGGGAACCCAGCTTTCGCTTTAGAGTATAAGTGTAATCCAGGGGGGGGGGGGGACTCAAATCCACTGCATATGGTAAGATACATTAACAATGAGTAGTCTTTACAATATTTTAAAACAGTTAATAACATACAGAAAAATAAATTCAGTTTGCTATTTTTGACTCTGAAACTCACAAGAAGCGTCATCAGTACATACATTGAAAGCAATTGTACTATGCTGTATACAATATGCATAAACAATTACAAGACATATGTTTTAAATATTAGAGCTAGAAAACTTTGAGTGAAATGCATATGGTGATAAATATAATGAAATTACTAAATTATTAAATGAAACAAACCAAAGGAAATGAGACAAATATTTATATTATATACAAAACAGGGGCTCCTGTCTGAAATGGGCCAGGGAATTACATGCACACCATTTATCAGGCACCATTCTCAAGTATTATTCGCTGTGTATTGTCCTGAAGGAACATCCAGAAAGATCTACCGATTGCCCCGGAAAGGGCGACAAGTTATCTTCAAGTATACATTGATACCTTAATGCAATCAATCTACGAGTTAGAAATACAACGTTGACGAAATGCAAGGGCAGACCAAATCATAAAAGAACCTATACTCTGGCGACGTTTTAAAAATAATTGAGGTACCTTGCAAAGATCTTGTAAATTGTTTTCTGAATTCTTGTCTGAAATTTTTTAAAAAGAGAGAAATTCTCTTTCGAAGAAGAGGGATATTTTTCCTGGAGATTTCTTAGCTTTATAAAGTACTTGTAATTGCAGAAAATTGAATATTACAACTGAAGATATTTTCAACTTTCTTACGCTAGCACATGCTGAAAGTGCTTGATTCTTATAGCTATAATTATTTTTTTTTCTCAAAACCGTTTAAAGCACTTTTACGACTCATACTCGTAAAACTCATTTTGCGGTCACGTTTACAAATTTACAAACCTACGAAGGATCTTTATATACTAAACTAATTTACATCTTTCGGTTTCCTCTTATTGGAGTGCCCTTTTAATGATAATTTCCATCAGTGTTCATATCATTTTGCAACTGCATTTTTCTAGATAATTCATATTTCCAATAAATTACAAATTTGATTTTCATTTTGTCATTATGTAGTATGTAAGATTATTCTACGTGTTTCCAGAATGGTGTTTTCTGATAATTATGTGTGAGTTTTTGTTACGATATTACAAAATTACTGGATGTTCATATCATTTTCAAATCCAGAGTATCACGAGTTACGATTCAATTTTATGCACATTATATATCAAACAAAATATTAATATTATCAAATTCATTATAATTGCTTTTCTAGGTTGTAAAATGTTATGAAATTATCGTAATGTCAAAGAAATTGTCGAAAATTAAGGAAGTAAACATTACGTGCTAAGTTTAATAAAACACTTAAAAACAGAATTAAGTGGTAGAACTTCATAACTGAGGTCAATTCTAAGTATGAGATGACTCCAATGTCTTTGCGTGGTTCCAAAGGATTAAATATAATAAAATATACCTTTAAAAAAGATATAGAAATGCGGTTGGTAATTATTTATCTGAAGCAGAAAATATATAGCATCGGTTATATTTCCGAAAACGAAGGTGCTTTTTTCACGGTCAAATCACCCCCCTTTTAATAAATAATATTTAAAGAAAACAATATCTAATATCATAATATATTTAAATTTATTTTTAATATTTTAATAACTGATCCGCAAAGCTGTCATTTCTCTTCATGTCAATGTATACAACACATGACCTTGAATTTCATGTCGTGTGGTTGCATTAGTTCACATCTCATCTATCATTCTTAATTTTGCTATAAATACCAGGCACCTATAGTCGTCGTCTGATCCGTCCCTCTCTGTGTGTCTGTGTGGCGTATGTCTATCTGTCTGTCCACATGTAACCACACCAAAAGTACCCAACCAAATGGCTTGAAATTTTTAATATATAATTGGGCAGAAATTTGTCGAGCCATTTCAAATGTTATCAAAATCGGATGCATAGTTCAATTGCAAGGAAAGTCAAATGTATTCCATTCCATTACGGCCAATGATAAAAAATAGTTTCAAGTGCATTACAGAGAAGTTACATCCTTTAAAATATAATGAAATTTATATGCATCTATGAACTTCACTAAAATATGCGTTCTGTAGAATTTGTGGTGCATAGAATGTTTATTATTAATTTACAGGGCCACACAAATGCATTCCGTTGCATAATGGTATAGGAAAAGTATTGTTTGCGGCTTTTTTTTAAATTACGTTAAACTATTTCACATAAACGTTGCTGAGGTTTACTACAAGTTACTTCCTGTATAATATAAATTGCATAGTATTTACAGGGACACACAAAATGACAGATTTACACCGTGTCCAATGCGCTGTCCCAAATATTTAAAAAAAATAGTGCGCGATTATACTCTAATAAATTAGGTGTTTCATGAAAAAAGTTCTGTTTTGAGCTGTCAAGTGTAGCATTTGACTGATAATTAGTGGAAAATTCGCCCAAAATGCATTTTCCTAAGTTTAATTCTATCAGGCGTTCGTGATTTCCTATATAATCAATGTGTTTTTATATAGTGATAGATTATACTTCAGATTACAAAAAAACGTTTAAGTCAAATGTTGTTGTGCCGAATTTGTGTGACTAAATGTCTCTTCACTGTTCTTAAATGTTTCCTTTCAATAAAAATAAATAAAATTTGCGGGCTTTAAACATAAACGAAGTATACCTTACTGTGGTTGTATCCAATTCCAGTGACTAAATGTCTCTAATGAGCTTGGAATAATAAAAAAAAATGAATACAAGTTTTGGAATTTAAACATAAATGAACTATACTTTACTGTGATTGTATCGAACCGTGTGGCTAAACGTCTTATACAGTTCGTATTTTTTTTTCATTTCAATAAACGTGTATTAAATTTGCGGTCTTTAAACAAAAACGAAGTAAACCGTACGGTAGTTGTATCGAATCCATGTGACTAAACGTCCTGTAAGGTTCGGAAGTGTTTTTTTTTCAATAAAAATGAATAAACGTGCAGACTTTAAACATGGTCGAACTATACCTTATAGTACTGTTTCGAATTCTTGTGACAATGTCCCTGCACAACTCGGAAATATTTCCTTTCAATAAAAATGAATTAAAGTTGCGGACTTTAAACATAAACGAACTATACCTTGCTGTAATTGTACCGATATCGTGTGACAAAACGCCCCTGTACAGTTTTGAAATGTTTTTCTTTATAATAAAAATGATTAAAGTTACAGAATTGAAGCATAAACGAACTATTTCTTTAGGTGGTTTTATCGAATCAGTGTGACTAAATGTATCTGTACAGTTTGGAATATTTTTTTCAATAAAAACGAATGAAAGTCGCGGTCTTTAAACATAAACGAACGAAGTTTGTATCGATTGTTTGAGTGAATTCCTCTATTCATATTTCTTGTGGGGCAGTGATATATCGAAAACGCTATCGTAGAAACGAATTTATGTTAAAAAAAATATTATAGCTTTTTAACAGTGCAGTTGAGTCAGAAAGTCGCCAAACTTAATGTAATAGTAAAAACAGAAAACAAAGTACTAAGTAAAACTATTAGGTAAAACTAGTTTCTTTTAAAAACTGCCGGTTTTAGATAAAGAAACCACTGAAATTTCAAAAAATACAAAGTATTGTAACTTAGTAATTATAGCTCGTAAATGATTAGGATGTTGTTAATAATTTTTTAACGCAAGGAAACTTTTTTCTAAATACCAATTACAAGAAAAGGATACCGAATACAAAATTTAATTTCCTGTATTATTATGAATACTGTACTTCGTAAAAAAAAACACATATCTAAAAGCTATGTTCAATAGTTATGCTTTTTGTAATTGAAAGCATGTTTCTATTATCGGCGATTTAAAATATAATCGACATAACCTATTTTTGGAATCACAAGTGTATCTATATATATGACTTAAATAAAAAATTATATCAATCTGACTTTCTGCTAAATGAACGTTTTATGAAGAATGACATACAACATTTCAACTTAAAAGTTCTTTTCCTTGCTTAAAGACAATTTTAAAAACATCATAAATCATAGTGTAGCATTTTTTATATACCTTTTTTAAATGATGCTCTACGTCTCTTAAAAGATATAGAATTGATGCCATTGATTTAATAATATAGAAAGAAGTTAACGTTTTACAGATCGGAACGGAATGACTAATGATACTGTAAGAATATTTTTTTAAATTGTGGTTTAGATGATGGGTGGGTTTTTATCGTTATGAATGTGACACTTTAAAACTGCTTGTGGTAAAGTAATAATTTTCTCATTTTTCTTTTCCTCCCAATACATTGATTTTTATCTTTATTATTTAATACTTAAACTGCTTAATGTTCTCATTTCCATGACTGAATATCTTATATATATATATATGTTACATTATTAGATCTAATTCCGCGATTTCCTTATATTATTCTAAATTACTACTCTATATTCACTAAATCCTTATTCTTAAATAATCTCTATCGTTAATTCTGTTAAATTCCCTTCAATTAATGTATCAATTGTCTAATTTACTTAAATATACGCTTTTAGTATCCTTAATGTTCCATTTCTGACCTTTTTTTTTTCTTTTAGAATGTTCTTTTAGCAACCTTTTTTTTTTCCTTTTGAGAATTTTACTTTCCCGCGCGTATTACGGGGTTTTCCTTTTTGCCTTCAAATTCATCCACTCGCTCTGTCAGCATTCTTTCCATGGCGTGATATGCTTAATTATTAATTGGTTGATAGCGCGACCTACGTCATGTTTGTATTACTACGCTGGACGCACAAAAAGCCGATATTCGCAGTGTTTCTTCAGATATGGTCGTATTTCCATTTGTCATACCATCCCCTGGTCACCGTCCGATGTATTATATTATCTACAATTTGCTTAACCCTCAATTACTACCATGAAGCGATGGGAAAATATCTCGGTAGAAACTGCGCTGCCGAAAGATGTTAAAATAAAATCCTGATTCGACTTTACGTATTGTCTCAATTATTCTGGAGAATTTACACTGGATTAATGTGTTCCATGGCCTTGACTCGTTGAATGCAGCAACTTTCGAACAACCATGTTGATTACTACAGAAACGTTCTTTTTTAGCTTATGCTAATGCACGACTTCCAGATAGATTATTCAATTACTATCTATCGAAGTGAACTCCATTTTCGAATCATCATATAACGTCAATGTTCGTACCTTTAACCCCTTCGCGACGGGAGCCTTTTACGAAATGTTTATTATTTTGCTACCGGTTTTAAAAAACAGAAGTTTGTGCCTATTCAAATCGGGAAAATGCTCAGATTAAATAAGGCAAATTTTACAGTAAAATTTTACTGGTGAGGATAAACGAGGATCCTTAGGCCTATTTCCGGCACGTATACGTGTCGCTACGTGTCGCTACGTACAATAAAGTCTTCCGCGTTAGAAAACTTTCCGCTCAGAAAACAATTTATACGCGAGATTTAAAGAAGCATTAAAAAAAAACAGTTTCTTTTCGTACAACTGATTTTCGGAAACGTTTCAGGGTAGTTTTTATCCAAAATTAATTACCGTAATTTCCGGTGTATAGCCCGCAGATCAAACAATTCAGTTTGGACCCAGAAATTTTATTCAGTATTTGAAGACCAATATTTACCGTGATCTAAAATGTTACAATTTATTTTTAAAAATTTCTGGGCCGAAACACGATTGTTTGATCCGCGGGCTATACACCGGAAATTACGGTAGTTTTGTCAAGCTTCAATATCTCCTTTTAGGACACTGTCAGTTACCAATTAAACATTTTTAAGCTATGCAACTGAATTTATATATACAAGAATAACAAAATAATATTAATTTTAATGCTAGTGTTAATGCTGTTAATTTAGAATGTTTGTCTGTAAAACATATTCGTTGAATATGAAAACCTTTACTTGATAATTTATAACATGCAAAAAAACCTATATTCGGGAATGAGAAAACTGATCAATACACTACAACAACTACATAGAAACGTTTCTGGAAATCGGTGTCAGCAAAAGAAACTCTGTTTTTGCAAATGTTTCTATAAATCTCAAAAATATATTGATTTATGGTGTTCCTAAAAATAAAAAATAAAAACTCTCTAAAACTATTAAGTAACTCGGAAGTGATTATTGTTTATGTATGTTAATGGATATATTATATTTTCCTGCATAAAAAAATTGTCTTTATCTTTTACTGTGTAGGGTATACTTTAATATCTTTGACGAACAGTTAATATCTAAATCAATCGTTTTAGAAATGTAATTCCAACCGCAATGATATTTCAAAAGATATTATTCAACATTTGAATGTTCATTTACGCTAAAATGGTAATTTATTAAAAAGTTGCATAATTTAAATATTTTTAGGATTTTGGGGCGCAACAAGTTATATTCAAAGATTGTTTTTCATTCTGTAACATGTTAATTAATAAAAGCACCATCTTTGCACTACTAAAATTATGCCAGTTTGAATTTTATTAATGTTAAGCTGTTTCCGGTATTAAAAACGCATTTTTTCATTTATAATGCTACAAAATAACGTATAAAAATATAAATTTTGTAACTTATAAAAAAACTATTTTGACATAAATGTATTTTCATGTGACACCTGAAATATTTATCAAATTGGAACTACTCCTCCAAAGCTAATGATTCAGGAATTAGCCGTTGCTCATTGATTGGAATTAAAATCGCATTTTCTTCTTTATAACGGTAGAAAATGACACATAAAGATATAATTTTTTTAATTTAAATAACAAATTATTTTGACTTAAATGTATTTCCATATGATGACACTGGAAATATTTTTGAAATTGGAACTAATTCTCCACAGCTAATGATTCAGGAATGAGCTTCTACTCGTTGATATAAAGGGATAATCCTGTATGCATTTTTCTAATAGCTTTTTCTAGTACAAAAAACTCATTTTTTTATTTCATAATGCCAGAAAATAACGCATAAAAATATAAATGTTGTAATTAAAAAATATATAACTACTCGGACGTAAATCGATTTTCATATGATAGCATCTGAAATATTAAATGAGAAGAATTCTTCCAAAGCTAATGGTTCAGGAATTACCTGTTACTCATTGATATTTAATTATACACCCTATGTGGATTTTTCGCAAAGTTTTTTGTATAATTAAAAAAAAAAAAAATTATCCTTTGTAATGCCAGAAAATAACACTTAAAAATATAAATGTTTTAATTTAAAAAGACCTTTCGGCATGTTCCGGGAGGAAAAGGTAAATTCCTTATTTCTTGGTTTTAAAATTTTGCAAATTTTACTCAAATTTTAAGAAGCTAAAATGCGAGGAAGCCGATAAAAGAATATTCGTCAATACTAAATTTCAATGAAAATTGCGCCAAATTAGTAGCTATAACCAACTTGGCATCATTTATGCTTGCTTAGTTTCAATCGCCAAATTTCGTGATATTTCGCCTAGTGTCGCCAAGCATGGCGAGAATTTGAATCTAACGTTTACTAACACTCATAAATTAGCACCTGATTTTCTTTAATGATGATTCTCTGATTTTCTTGTTTCCAAATGTAAACCATCCTAGAATTTCAAACTGCTATATCTCAGCTATTTTTTAAGTTTGAGACGAAGCAAAAAATACACCGAATTCTTTGTATCAATGCATAACAATTAAACTATTCTATTTCTAATTATTTTGTGTATTTTTTTAGTTTTGAATATTTAAATGTCCGCTATTTTTAAACAAGATGGCGGATGAAGCTGGCAAACGAACTCAGTCGAGACACTTGTATGTACTATGCCTGCAATTAATCTCATCCAAATCGGTTTATAAATACGAGAGTTATCGCATAACAAAAATCATATACTATATATATATTTATTTATTTAAAAAATCACATTTTAACGGAGGGTGGTTTAGGCGTCAGAGGGTCTTGATCGGTGAAAATATACCAAAATTTTCTGGAAATGCTTTCCATCGAACAGGTGCAATTGGTAGCTTTTTAGTTTTTGTAATGAAAGCTACCTAAAAAATAACTAATCGGATGTAAATGGATTTTCATATGATGGCATCTGAAATATTTCATGAAATTGGAACTACTCCTGCAATGTTAAGGATTCAGGAACTAGCTGTTACAGATTGATATAAACGGGCATTCTCTGTGCATTTTTAGAGATTTATAGAGAATTTGTGCAATATTTATAACCCCACTCAAATCTTTTGAAAAACACCACTTTTTTTAAACTAAAATTTTCGTAACATTTAATTCAAAAATTTCTCTTATTAAATAGTATGAAATTGTAAATGAAAAAAAAAAAATAGTGGCATCAAAAAGCTTTAATTGATGGATTAAGGAAACTCTTCTTGCCCGTACGGCATACGGGCAAGTCAGTTAAGTGGTTGAAAGTAAATCAGAATTTTCATTAGACTACATACTCTTCTTAAATGTCTGCTAATTCTAATTTGCCAATACTTTACTTTTATTCGTATGTACTAATCTTGAAATTTTTCAATCTGTAATATAAAATTATGGATATTTATTCGTTCATCTATTTGTGAACAGGAATCTTCACCTATCGATTTTGCCTTTCTATCAACATTCAAATATGGTAATACGTATATTTATCAGAAACGGAGATGTATTTTCTTTTTCTTTTTTGTTAATAGTCATGCTAGGTATAACGAAATTTATGTTGAATTATTTGACAAAAAATGTTGTAAGGAAAGAAATGGATTTCTTCTTGTTTTTCTTTTTATTTCAGTCTTTTTTTTTTTTACTATGATATTCAAAAAGGTTTCATTTTAAACAGTTATTTTCTGCAATTCATCATATGACACAAAAAGCAATTTTATCTTTTTCATTTTCGCTCGTTAATTGCTATAACACTCGAGCTCTTATTATATCACTAAATTTGATATCATAATCCTGAAGAGTAATTTCGTTTAGTAAAATAATTTTAAAAAAATACTAAGTATGTTTAGACGACCATTGTTTTCTTGTAAAAATAATTTTAATAAATAAATATTTCACATGTATAACCTAAAGAATGTTGGTCACTACTTTTTTGTCAAGGTTCCTTTGCCTCATGCAGTTTTCGTTTCAATGTTTTTTTTTTTAAATATTTGTTATTACATACTCCATTTAGTACTTCATCTCTCTTGGCGAACCGCGAGGCTTAGGCACAAAGACTTTGGTATTTATCTATTCAGAGATAAATTAATTTGCAATTTTAAAACCTCTATTTATTATTTAAATCATAAGTGACAGCTTTTTAATAAAACAAATTGAAATCCCCTTATAATTTAGTCAACACGTGGACGTTTTTATATGATGTTACAATTTAGTAAGAAATTTACCTAAAAGCAACAATAATATAAACTTATAATTATCTTTATTAGCTCACAAGCTATCAAAGCCTGAGAGCTAATGTTCCCGCAGGATCTGTATGTACGTATTTATGTATGTACATAACGCGGTAACTCTTGATAGAAATATCCGATTTGCTTCAAATTTTGAATATAGGTTCATTCTTATAAGGCGCTTCCCTGATTACTTTTTGGGATTCATTGGTTAAGTAAAAAGGGAAGAACTGGGGTGGTGGTATTCCCCTCCCCCCTTTAATTTATTTAAATGTCTTTTTCATGGAGAATTATCTGATTTGCTTAAAATTTGGTATAACGGTTTACATTTGAAGGTTTATTGATTAAGTATAAAGGGAGGAACGGGGGCATAATCCCCCTTTAACTTACATAAATGTGTTTTTCATGCAGAATTATCCGATTTGCTTCAAATTCGATATACCGGTTGATTCTGACAAGGCGCTTCCCTGAATAGATATGAAGGTTCTTTGGTTAAATATAAAGGGGGAAAAGAGGGAGCTAATCCTCCACCATAAGTTATTTTTCGAGAGGATCGATCGATCGATCGAGAGGATAGAGGAAAATATAATCTTACAAGGCATCTTAGAAATCTTCGAATTCCCCTCTGCGCGTTCCATATCAATGAAAATCCACATTTTTTTAAAAATAAAAGTTTGGTTTATATATATAAATAAAACTGTGCATCGAATTTTTTATATTTGAATATAAAGGTAAAAAAAAAAATAAAAAAAATTGAAAAATTTTGAATTTTTTAAGAAAAAAATTCAAAAAATTTTTGAAATTTTTTATGCCTTTATATTAAAATATATAAAATTCGATGCACAGTTTTATTTATATATATAAACCAAACTTTTATAAATATATATATATATATTGGGGATTTTCATCGATATGGAACGCGCAGGGTGCATTTCGAAGATTTCTAAGGCGACGAGTAAAATTCCATTTTTTTCTCAAAAATAATTTCCTTTTATATTTTGTTTGTGATAAATGCATGCCATAATGCATATAATGTACCCTTGAATAATATTTAAAGTGAAATTTACAAAAAAAAAAAAATAATAATAATAAGGTCCCTCCTCCCCTTAAATAAAGAATAGATATTTTATGCTGAATTTATTTATTTATGTGGAGCAGTTAGTAATGAAAACAAATATATATACATCATGCATTTTGTTATAATAAAATTTTAATTATCATAAGTTATTCTTTAAATATCAACAAAAAAAAAACATACTAATATTAAAAAGTTTATATTTTTAAATAGTAGCTTTTATTACTTAATATTATGCAGCTGTAATTCGTTAATACTTTTACACTTCTTTATTGACGCAAAACCTTAACTATTAAAAGCTAAAATTCGCTATTTAAAAACTTATTTTTTTCTCATTCACATTAGATTTTTTTTTTTTTTTTGTAAAATAACAATAACAAATGGATATACAAATTTAATGTATCAAAATGTATATTGTATGTTTTTTTGCCTGTATTACTAACAGTATCAGATAAAGTAATTTAGCACTGATATATTTTAGCAAAATATTTATAACTGTTATTCCAAGAACTTGATCTATCTGAACATCTCTTAAATCAACAGGAACGCATGGGATATATATTTGTTAATATTTATTAAATGTACAGTCGTGGAAAAAAAGCAAACACCCCCTACTAACTCTGAAATTAATTATAATAGAAGAAAGCTACTGGTACCAATCGATTGGAAATAAAGTCTGCTTTTAAAGGATGAATATGAAAGTTGCTTAAAAAGGGGCCATCTACAAATACAAACAAGACTGAACTATTTTTTTTAATGGCATCACCCAACTTTGACAAGATATTTTAAATCTTCAGCTCAAACTATGCCTGGAAACGAAATTTCTAGTCATTTCAATGGTAAATCTTCAGATTATAAACGTTCATAATTTAGAGCTTCTAACGTTAAATTACATTTTCATATTTTTATTAATATCTCCTGAAATTATAATCCTAACTTGATTTTGTGTGTGGTTATAATGCTAAATAACCCACATATATATACATTGAATTTGTGATTTAAAAATAAATTGTAATACGAATTATGGTTTAATTATCGAAAAAATTATGAATTGCATACACTTTTTTGATAGATTTATATTCATTATGTTCTGCTTCATCCAAATTCTCAATTTCAAATTTTTCTTTCAAGTAGTTTTCGAATTATCATTAAAGAACGTCAAAATGATGGTTTAAGGGGTCGTCCATGATGTTCAAAAAAGCATAATTTGAAAAAAAATTCTCATTTTATTGAAATATTTGGGCTGTCAATCGTCTTAAGCGAGTAGAATGCTCCTATTGCCAAGAAATAATGCATCAATAGAAGTGATATAGTCATTCTGTAGCATTTCATCAATCGAGTACCAAATTTCAATTTGGATATAGCCCCTAAAATAGGCTCAATTTAAAATAATTAATTTATCGGAAATTAATCGTACAAATTTCATAAAAATTTGGATTTAGGCTAATTGAAGATTGTAAAACCTATTTATGGTGTCAAACTTGGGCTTTGCTATTGAAAAAAAAATTAGTCTGGTTTTGATATGTAGATATCTCCGAAGCAAATTTTATATACATCATTTAAAAGTAGACTTCATTTCCAATCGTTTGATTCCAAGAACTTTCTTCTAGAATAATTTTTTTCGGAGTTAGTAGGGGTGTTTACTCCTTTTTTCCAAGACTGTACACTGTCTTACTTACGTGAATGAAAAAAAAAATACATCAGTGACAATTACAGAAACAATCCTAACATCGAATTTTTAACAACCTACAGCTTTACCTCCACAAAACTGAAGAAATACTTAAATTTGTTTCCTATGCGGTAAGTGTTTGTGTTATTAACAATATTTAAATAAATCATCGTGATATGGAATGCCATTTTGAATTCTGTATTACATAGACCAACTTGTCGCAGTTCATCAGTTTCCATTAAAACAACGCATAATTAATGCATTTTCCAGTTAACCCGTTAATAGTCGCGCGTTGGTCTTTTCCCCGCCCGAAATTCGTTATCTTCCTGTAACTCATTTCCCATTAAAGTTACGATAGCCAAATTTCGTGTAGCTGACCTTGAGTGTTCACACTCTTGTGTAGTAAAATTGCAAGTCATTCCTGCTATTTTTTAGCATTTTACCGCATTCTTAAGTTTCAATCGGTCTAAATGACCGCGTTGCGACCACTTGCGTTAGTTGAATTTTCCCCCCTCGTGTTCATCCTTTCCAATTTCCACGAAATCTGTGGGGGAAAGTTTCTTCGAAGTCTGGACTCTCTGCCTGTTGTTATTTCGTCTTTCTATCTGCTATTTTACCCGTTCATAGAATACTTTTTTTACTTTTAGAATGTGACTTAAAATTGTTTTATTATATTAGTTGTGAAGTCAGTTCGCACAAAAAACTGATGGATGGTCACTTACATTTTTTTTTTCATTGTCAAATATTGCGGAAATAAATTCTCAAATTGACAATCGTTTAAATATGGAAAAAAAGGGAAATTCATCATCATTATTTCAAAGAACTTGCTTTCCATTTATTACCGGAACATATAAATGAAAGAAAACAGACAATAACACTGTCAAACCATTAAAAAAGAGAGAAGAGAATTTTGTGGGAATCAGTAAAAAAAAATTGCCATATCTCCAAAATCTGAAAAGTATCGTTTTTGTATAATAAAACAAATTCGAAAGATAAAACAATTTTCTCAGAAATGTAGTATGTATATCTGTGAAGAACATACATATAATTTATTTGTACAATAAGAAAAATAATGAGAATTTTATAATGTAGGTTAGAAATTACGAAATAAAAATCTCTTTTGGATAATTCAGTGAATGTTTATACTATTATTTAAAAAAAAATATTTTAAGTATTTTTCTAAAATTTATCTATTTTTAAATTTTTATACTGTAAGTAAAAACACATTT
This sequence comes from Maratus speciosus, assembly GCA_963932465.1. Lineage (NCBI taxonomy): Eukaryota > Metazoa > Arthropoda > Arachnida > Araneae > Salticidae > Maratus > Maratus speciosus. The sequence continues at coordinate 154,977,909 of OZ010793.1, read as the reverse complement.
TTTTTTAAACAATGCCTCAGAAAATGTTTTTATTACTATTATTATTATTGAAATCCAAGAGAGACTTGGGGGCGGTATCTAACAAATTTAAATTTGTTGTCCTTCATCAATTGTTCAAACTATTTTTCAGAATAATGTTTTCCAGAATATGTGAGAAAAATCATTTAAATTAAATTATTGCTGCATATTTATAATTTCGGAGAAAATTTTCTTATTGTTTTTATTATTTTAATGAATGTTATTATAAAACAATAAATTATAATATTAATACCTTATTATGAAATGTACAATTGAATATTTATTTTAATTAAACAGTTGCTGTAAAATACATCCCTATTAAGATGAACCTTTCAATGATTCTATTAATTAAAATAATTTATCCATCTTAGGATTTAAATCTACAATTGCAAATGTATTTAAATTAAATATATAATTTCAATAACTTATTTATTATTTACTTTATATAAGCGAAGTTCGTATCCAGCGTTTTTATTCAAGGGCGCTGCTCCCACCCTGAAATAAGTACAAAAACTACAAATCGTGCATTTTCATTTGAAAAAGGGATTTAATCACAAAATCTCGAGAGCCTCCCCCCTCCTCTCCCCCCTCATACACACACAGACACCCCACAAAATAAATAAATAAAACGTAGTTACAACATTTACATTTATAATTTCGAAGTTAAGCATTTTTTACCTTTTTATTTATTATATATATATATAATATGCTGGTAAATTAGTGGTATTGTATTTGGTTTTTGTGTTGCATGTCATAGGTTCCATTTTTATTTTCAGTTTAATTGTTCAATTTAATGTCAGTGTAATATATTGATGCTAAATTTATTAATTTTATTTTATTAAATGGATATAGAGTGCCGGAGTATCATAAAAATCTACCTGACTCTGATTATGTCCTTCCAAAAAAATAAATAAATAAATAAACCCTATCACGAATTTAGATTCATATTCGTAAATGTTTTCCTGCTAATTATTGATTCATAGTAACATCAGAAATTCAATCAAATCATTTACTATTTACTTTTAAGTATTTATGCAAAACGAAGAAAGAGTTTTTAAAAACACTTATCTAGATGCCAACTGAATATATACTTAAGCGAAATAAATAACTGCTGTAAAAGGTTGTGAAATAAATAATTGCTGTAAAATGTTGTAAAATGAATAATTGCTATAATCTTTTAAAATTCGGTCAATACTTTCACCCTACGTTATCCGTTTTCGATCATCTGATAACACCGGCAAGTTTCCCCTTCGTTTTCGGCCTGCTGGTAACGGCGGCAAATGGACCGAACGCGACTACTAACGTTCTAAAAAATGTCGCGACTACTCTCGGGTTAATACTGTTTTTCAACTCTAAGCTACCTGAAGCGGCAGCTAGCTACTTGAATAAAACGAATATAGCTCATAGAAAACACAATACGATTTGTTTTCAAAAATTGATATCCATAACTAACATAATATTTCTGGTGTCAATGTATTTTTAAAACGAATTCACAAAATATAAATTTGTATATCTCTCAAAAATTCGCAATGGCAAGACGTCTATCGCAGTTTTTTTTCAATACCGAAAATTAAAACAGAGTTTTTGGAATATTTTTGGTCTCATTGAAACAAAACGATATTGACTACCCGAAAATCATTGAAATGTATACACTCTTCTCTCTTTAAATCACATACATTGTTAATAAAATAATAAATCTGTAACCTTAACCGCATTTAAACATATGCGGTTAAGGTTCTGCGTGGTCCTGTTGTGTGTGATTTTCAAGTATGTCACTCAGACACATCCACACGTTTTCTAGAAATACTTACATTGTTCATGAATATTACTCCACAGAAATCTGTAACTTTGTACAATTTTCCCCATATACTGGATAATGTAGCTAGCTAGAAAAAAATCCAGCGGTGCTCCAAATTTTATTAACATTGTGCATGTACCATTAGTTCTGAGTACGGCATGGAAAATAATACAACTAATCAACAACGTTAAAGCATTACGGGCAGTAATTGTATGACATAAGTTCTTATTTCTGTAATAATACCACGTACGATAATTACAGTGATGGCACAAAAAAATATAAATAGCAGCAAAACTTTTTATCGCGTTGACGCAATATACATATGCATCGGATAAATATCGCGACCTAATTCAGCTTAAATTGTTCTGTGTGGAGCTCCTCTTTTTTTAAAAGATTTTTTTCTATGATAACTATACATGTCCGCGAGCTCCGATTTCTAACAATTTAATAAGTAAATACGCAGAATAGGGACTTTAATAACAGCTTTCCAAATTGAATTTTTATTTTCATCTCACTTTACATCTCACTTACAATCCAAAATTTAAATTCCAATTATATTTGTATATTTATAATAAAAAAAAAATTGCATTGATTCAGGAAAGTAATCTTTAAAAAAGTGTAAAATCGTATTAAACTTTAAACACGGTTTTACGCAATAATAATGTTATACAGTCATTCAGGATAACTTTGATCAGCATTTTGCCTATTTTCATATGCCACACTGTTATTTTAAGACTATTGTTGCAACTAGAGGCATAAAAGAGAAGAAATGATCCTAAATTATTGCATGACTATCAAAAATTAAGGAGTAATAATGATAAAAGCTATAAAAATGAATTTTTATCCTGGTTCAAAGTTACCCAGCCATTTAGAGTAAATTTGCACCATTTGATATTATCTAAAATAATTCATTATAAAAAAAAGTATTATAGTTAGGACAACTTTGAACCCCCAAAAATGTTTTCAGATATGCAAAGACTCCGAATTTGCATTTCCCAACATCACAAGATTTGTATCATTTATGATATTACAACAAATATCAGGCATAAGAAATGTGGATTAAGAGAACCACGAACATTTAGAAATAAAAAAAACCTCTTTATTGTTCATATAAAACATAAAAATGCGGTGGAAAACAATTTTCAATGTTTTATCTCAATAATATATCCATAGTTACAGTAAAACATACTAGTACTAGTATTATTCAAACAAGAATAAAACATGCCGAATGTATGAAATGTCAAATTTGAGTAACTCCGCCCCCAAAAACGCCTTTAAATGAATTGTATGTATTTTACACATATTTGTGAAAATATTTACATGTTATATCTAATGTCCATTTTCGGCATTTATATAAAATATACGTGCAAATATGGGAAATTTTTGACAGTAGCACCTATAATTAGTAAATTGTAATCATCAGTATAACTTTGAGCCGGCTCAAAGTTGCCCTGAAAATGTGGTAAAATGTTAGAGCCTTTTTATTTTACATTTTATTAACGATTAATAAATAAATAATCACAAAATATTATCACATTTACAACATTTAGACAATAATATGTCTGATAAATGAGTATATTGTTACTTACTATGAAAATTTAATTGGATTACAACAATTTCAAAACAGCATTCAAAATTACCTTGAAAAAAGCACATCACAAAAATAGTTAGAGGATGCATTTAATTGCGTATAATGTTGTTAATTTATTTTCTAAAATAAAGTGTAGAAATCCCAGTTTAGAACTTTGCCAACAGAGCACAGTTGTGGAGCTTATTTAGTCTTTTGGAGTGAAAAATATTGAAAATTAGGAGGTGGTGCAAAGTTACAACCCATGGTTCAAAGTTACCCTGAATGACTGTACTATTTATTCTTGTAATTGTTTTAGAATAAACAATACTTTTAAAGAATAAAGCGTTAATTAAAACCAAATACATGACCACTTGAATTCCTTATTGTTTAAATAATTTTACATTCCGAGTTTTTTACTATTGTGTTATTTCATAATTGTATTTTCATAATATCTTGGTTAAAGTTTTACACCGGGCATTCATTAGAATAAAATAATTCCGTTGTATAGGAGATTCTATGTTACTGCAGGGGTCGTACTCGTCCTGAAATTTCAAGATCAGAAATTCTTTGGATACAGTATTTTCTTATAGAAAATCTCTTTTTAAATAAGGCGAAATTTTAAGAGTTTAACCTAGATTCATTTTTCTATTAAAAAAAAAAGTGTTATTTGTCCTGAAAAATTCTCTGAAGAGTGCGACCCCTGTTAACGTAATAGACCGGGAGGCGGAAGCCCAAACCATCAGACTCAAACTTAAAAAATCATAATATCTTAAAAAATACACGTTATTTACCCTACTTTTTTGATGAGTGAAACTTTTCTTTCATACTTTAAATCTTTTGTTATAAAACACTTGAATAAAATTTTTGTGAAATAATTATAATTGCCATTTATTCAGTAAATAATAGCAAGGTATTTTTTTGTTTTTTTTTAAGCATTATTATGTTTAACGTAATCTGAGTTATAAACCAACACACCAAGGCGACTAATGTCAGACAATGTATGGAGCTAATCTGAGGCATTGTTTTGAGCTAATACGAGATACAGTATGCAACAAATATGAGGGACAATTACTGTCTGTGTTTACTTTTATAGCATAAAACTTGAAACATCCACGGAAAACAGAAATTGTAAATGCTTAGTTGTCTTTTTGTTTGAATATGAAAAATATGTTTTTCTTTCTTTTTTTAAAGCTTAATGGTATACCTTGTTACCGATTTTCAATCGATTAATGTGAAATGCCAACTAGTTGATGTAATCACTTAGTTTAACACGTTCACGCCGGCGCCTGTATTCATGTTTTTCGCTGTGAGGCGGCACTTGAATTCATCTTTTGCTTCATCTGGCGGCGCTGTACTTTCGCTTATTCAGACACTGTATGTAATGACACGCCCACCTCATATTTATTACATTGAACTCTAATATAACAAGCAGAGTTGATTGTGAATGTCTGAAAGTTCGTAAAGAGTAAGCAAATTAATTAGAGATATGATTTTATTGACTGCATATGTAGGAATTTAATATAAAATGTCTTAAAATCTAAAGAAATATGGACAACATCATATAAATGCATTTTCTGTAAGGTAGAAGCCACGCCCTTAGTTAATGATATCTTTTGAATGAAAACGAGAATTCTCGTTTCCCGTCGTGAATGTATGCGATTTATAATATTGAATTGTTTTTACTACTGAATTTTCGAATATTCAAGTGTGACCCACCCGTTGTGCACGACGTCTATGGCATAGTCGAGTGTGACCTACCTGTAGTACACGCCTTCTATGGAACAGTGGAGTGTGACCCACCGGTGATGCACGCCGCCCAATGCGGCAGTCAAGCGTGACCCACAGGTGATGCACGCCGCCCGATGCGGCAGTCAACCGTGACCCACCGGTGATGCACGCCGGCGTAAATGTGTTAAGACATGCACGTGAGGTGACTGAATAGTTACCCAAGAAGCCGGGAATTCATTTTTTAGGTAGATTTCGTATGAAATACTACCTATTGACGTCGTTCCTATGTTGGAATTTCTAAAAAATTTTTGCAGATCTACACCGATCATGACCTCTAAAGCCCAAAACAACCCTCAGTAATAAACTTTATCTATCTATCTATCTATCTATCTATGTATGTATGTATGTATCTATATATATCACTTTCTTCTGGACACGATAACTTCCACAATTCTACACCAATTTCTTCCAAACTGATACATAAAATCAAGGGGCATAAAATCTCGGTCGAGTTCCTTAATGGGCAAAATCGGACCAACGGGATGGAAATAGGGAGGGGTTTTGTGAAAACAGAAAAAAACCCATAACTTCTTAAATTTTGTACATATCAAATCAGTTTAAAGTTTTTATTACTTCTAAAAATAGGGCCAAAAATTTATGTATCACAGATTTTTTATAAAGTTAAAAATGGGCTCAAGGGGCGCAAAAATAGGGTTTTTGGGAGAAAAAAATTCATAACTTCGTCAATTCTCAAGATGTCAATTCCAATTAATTTTATCCTGAATCTCCTTAACATTATCTACAACTTTTATATTCACAAGTTTTTGATAGGACCAATTCGTACCGCAAAAAAAATTAAAAACGAAAACAAAAAAGGGGGGTTGAAGAAGAAAAATTTCCATAACTCCGTCAATTCACAAGATATTAAATCCCCACGAATTTATCATATATCTTCTTAATATTGTCTACAACATCTATACAGACAAGTTTTGGATAGGACCAATTCTTACAGCAAAAACAAATTAAAAATACATAGCGGTTGAAGAAAAGAATCATCTTAGTAAAGGTGCATTTAAATCCAAACTGCTTATTTTATGACTCATTTTAAAATTCATTTTTACTCTCAAAGGCTTCCAATTGGTACCTTTTCTTACTCAGAAACTATATAATGTACCGTAATGGTCAAATTTTTTATAGAGGTAGAATATATTTTAAAACATGCTGTCAAAATGGGCCTTTCCCTCATAGCATGCATGGTCACAGTGACGTCATTGTGACGTCACTGTAAGTCACTGTGGTCACGTCACATCTGTGACCAAAATGCCACCACTCAGTGATGTCACATTGTGACTGAGATGTGAACTTCTTAGAAAACTTTAAAAAATTACAAAAATTATTAAAAACATGTTATTTACTGTAAAATATATTTTTCTGCCGGATTAACAAATTTTTCAAACCGTGGTCCAAGTTGCATCTGTGCCTCTAACAAAAACTTTTTATTTTCATATAACATAAAATGTAATTAATTCATCAGCAACACAAAACGATTTCCTAATTATTATGAGAATTTCATATTATTAAAAAAATGTTTTAGGTAAGCAGACCTCGACTTATCTTTTATAAAGATTTTTGTAAATGATCATCTGTTATACTAGAAGTTTCTCAAAGAGTAGTCGAAACATTTCTGTCGTTTCAAACTAAAAACTTTCTATTACAGTTAAGGCTGCAGCTTTTAATGAGCACGCAGAAAGCGTCTTCAAAGTTCAGTCATATATGCATTTCTTGCTTTATAATTTGCATTCAAGTCATTTTTTTTCCTCTTAGTGTTTCACTATTTTAAGTATTTTTTTTTTTTTATTCTACTTCTTTCAAACGTTTAAAATAGAATTGACATTTTCCGAATATAAAATTAATGTACAAAATTTAGGCAAAGCCCACGACATAATTAATTATTCATGTTTTATTTTTTGTTTTCAAAATATCTTTAAAAATTATTTTACAAGTTTTATTCTACAGAAAATTAATATTAAGAGAATGACAGATTGACAAGGAAAAACTCATCTCTTCTCGATAATCTTGTTGTATTTTTTAAGAAGATACTTTGTATATATTACCTGTGATACAAATTTTACTTTTAAAAAAAAGGAGGGAGTCATCATTATTACCATTAAATTAATTTGTATACATTTTGAAAATTTAAGCTATGTTTTATCTAGTAAACTCTAATTATGGATAATATTATTATTATAATTTACGTAAATGAAACTTTACAATTCAATAAAACTGATAAAAATAAAAGATGAAATACAATAAAACATTTTCAAACAGGAAATTGAATTAGAGACAATTTGACAAAATTATTACGCATTTAATTTCCTTCCGAAACTGTGGTATAGAAAAACAAATAAAACCAAAAAACATCTGCTTCGAACTTCGAAACTTAAAAATCGTCTGCATCTGCACTATTTCAGTTGTTACCACCCGACCGCAGAATAACGGATAAAAGTAACTGTGAAACTTTTTAGAATAAACGCGGGTCACTGGACAGTTCTGTGGACACTGAAGTACTGTGGACACTGGACAGCATAGACGTGTTGACACGGATTTAAAAACTGAAACAAGAACGTTCTCAGGATCCAAGTTAGTTCAGCTAACAAAATATAAACCCGAGAAAATTACGGTAGCTTTGACTTGTTGAAGATGATTCAAGTCATTGCTATCGTACTTATAATCGGATTTAATTGGTTCCCCAAAATCAAAGTATCACGTACAACGTCAATGAAATTAGGTATGTAAAAATATTATTTTCCCTGTTTGCTTTTTTTTTTTTATTATTACAACAATTTTAGTTAGTTTCTCATTAACATGCTGTAGAACATAAATATTTCATTACATTTATTTTTTATTTTGCTGAAATATCTAAAATATTATTTTCCTTGTTTGCTTTTTTTTTTTTTTTTTTTTTTTTTTTTAATTACAATGATTTCAGTTATCTTCTAATAAACATGTTATAGAACACAAATATTTCATTACATTTATTTTTTATTTTGTTAAAATATCTAACTTCCTTTTCAACAGCTTTGATCAGATTATTAAAATTGGTGATTTAAATTGCATTTTAATCTGGTTTATTTTCTTATTTAAATATTGGGTTAAAACCACATGGTGGCATAAATATAAAAGTATATGGACAAGTATTATCATCAATCATTAACATAATTAATAGACATTTAAAGATAATTAAATTATTTAAAATTTTTGGATGTTATTAACGTTTACCATAGCAAGACCCCTATTTGTAATGAAGTTTGTAGCATGTTATTTCATTTACAGGGACAGTCAATTGTATTCCATTACATTACGGCTTGTGGGAAAAAATCGTTTCAAATGATTTTTAATGATTTTACACGCTTTCAAACAGAATAAAATTGATATGCATTTATGAAGCGCACTAAAATGTGCATTCCATAGAATATGCGATGCAAAGAATAGTTATTGTTCATTTACAGGGCTAAAAAGGGAATTCCAATACATAATGATATAGGGGTGGAGAAAATTGTTTGCGGCGTACTTTATTTATGTTAATCTATTTGATATGTAATGAAATTGATATACGTCGTTGAGGTTTACATACTATGAATTATTTCATGTATAATACGAAGTGTATATAGCATTTACAGGGACACACAAAATATTTCAGATACTATATTGTATCCGAAGTACTGTTCATTAGCGATGATTGCTGGAAATACATTTTAAATTATGATATACACTTTTATGATTCACTACATTTATGCATAGTATATGGTGTATATATATATGCTATAATTCATATACAGGAATATACAAAAGTATTCGAAAGGGTTACTGGGTATTGCTTAAAGGAGGTTTTTAAATAAGTTATGCATTTTAACGGTGCACTGTATTTAATTTACTAAGAAATGTTTGTAGTATATAGATAAAATGATATACAGGGTCGCGCAAAGAATTGGATACGTTGCCATCTATGAATTATAATTTCTGGAAATGTAATTTCAGCAGTTTTAAGAGTGTTTTAGCTTGAATAAAATTTTAACTAAATAGTGGCGTGTAATAAAGGTTCTAGGTAAACTACAGGGTTGTACAAAATTATTTAAGTATGTTTCCATATATTAGTATAAATTGCTGAAAGAGAATTTCAACCTGTTATGCGTTTTCTTGATAAACTAAATTTTTCCATTATATAGTATATATATATATATCAATCTACATATCAAATACAGGACTGTTTAAAAGAATTAGAAAACATATTTGGCTGTGGAAGGTAGGGTGTCAACGATTTTAATCGGTTGATTTAAATCAGCGATTAAATCATGATTTTAATCAACCGATTTTTTTAAAAAAAATCATTGATTAAAATCAAAAATTTTCTAAATGTTTAAAATGTCAAAAAAGTATTAAAATCTAACATGAACATAATTTGAAAGTTTCTACAGGTATTTTGACTTATTAATAAACAAAAAAAAGAGCTTTAAATAATTGTTTCTAAGCTTAATTTATTAGTATTGTAAAAAAATTAAAAACAGTTGAGTTTGTAAAAAGCATTGTTTTTAAGTTTTTATCCAAATTAAAACAGTTTCATTTAAAAATGATTTTTAAATCTAACATAATTTGCAATGTCATAATTTCCTTTAGGTAATCAATTTATGCATTATTTTATATAAAATACACATAGCAAGTATAATTACATTTCTACAAGTAAAAGAATAAATAGTAATTAATAGCAATCTCAAGTTAAAGAAGAATGAAAGAATGATATCTGCTCAGCAGCTAAATTGTAAATGAATGCATAAGAGAAAAAGAAATAATTGGTATAAAAATGCTAAGCACAGCAAGAGCTTCTTTGGTATAGGTTGAATAAATGTATATTATTATTATTATTTTATTTATTTTTTTTTTTTTTTGTAACTCATATATATTAAAAAATTGAACCATTGAAAGCTAATAGAGGTAATAATGCTGTTACTTAAATATTTTGAGATTTCAGATATTAGTGGCTAACTTGAGTGGCTAACTCTATATGAATGGGTTTAACTCATTTTCATTTTTTTCCTTTTTTTTTTTTTTTTTTTTTTTTTTTTTTTTTTTTTTTTTTTTTTGTTAGCATACACGTACATGTGTGTAAGTATAGATTTTGGTGGTTTACAGAAATTTTCCTAAATACAAATGCAAAATGAGCTGCAAATAATATTTGTTAGTTTTGTTATTTGTGCTACTAACTAATGAATTTTACTTATTTGCAGTTTTTATTAATTCTGTAATTACTTATACTGCTTCTTCTAGGCCATTTTTTTTAATGGTGCCACACCATGCCCTTTTTGAAATTGGCAAAATGCACCCTGCCTTAAAAAAAGAAAAAAAAAAGTTGAAATTTACCTGTAGTTGTAGCCAGAGATTTCTTGTAAAAAACTTCCCCATTCAACAGTATTCTAAATTCATGTGGAAAAAATCTTGCAAAAATATAGAACTTTATTTCTTTAGAAAAAACAGGATATTATTAAAATATGTTATTTAATTGTATTTTTCAATTTGTTATTCATAAAATTATTAAAAATTAAGGACACTTTACTTATAATGCTAAAAAATATTCTTTTTTTTTCTTACATCATTACTAAACACATTACTAATATATTTCCTCATGAAATAGTGCCCGTTTTTTGAACTAGCATCCTGTCCCTTTTTCTTTCTAAAATGAATTATTATCATTTTAATAATTAAGGCTTAAAAATGTATAATATGTTCCTAATTAGAGAGTTGATTGTTTAATAATTAATTTGAAGTAATGTTAGCTATTTAGTATAAAATGCAGTTAATAATTTTCATAAATGTTAAGTATCTCTAGTATTTATAAAGTTTTACATAATTATTACAATATTAATCTATATAACATTATTGTATAATACTACCTAATGAAACTACTAATTTGCAGTTTTTATTTCTGTAATTACAAACTAACAATTATAATTTTATTAATTAAAGTGTAAAAACATAGATTATGTTAGCAATTAGTGGTGTAATTGGTTTGGAAACCTAAAACTCATGTGCCTAATACATCAAACCTAAAACTATTCAGTATTTGAACACTGGGAAAAAAAATCATACAAATCTGATTTAAATAAAAAAAATCTGATTTAAATTAAAAAAAACGATTTTTTTTAATTTTTTTTTTAAATTATGATTTTTTTACAGCTTAGTGGATGGTAACTGCGTAAATCAGTTTTTAAATGTTTTACGCGTTTTCATGTTTACTTAGTTATCTTATTTACGTTATTTCCCCCGATGTCTTGATAAAACATTTAGGAAGAGTTGGAAAGTGTTTTATAATCTATGCCTAACGCATGATATATCTTACTTGTTGTTTCTATTTCCCAGATCAGTCTTTTCATATAAAACATACCAAATCTAATTAGCTCATATTCACAAAATACAATATATACGGGAATAAAAAATTTAAATAAATATTGCTTATCATGTAGTTCTATAAGTAACAGTTGTATTAATGTCCGTTAGACTCCATGTTCGTATTTAAAAAAGCAATGACAAATCATAACACATTAAAAAGCTTACACATTCTTAATATTAAGCTTGAATTCAAGATCAAGCTAACTTAATAAAAAAAGATGTCAGTTAATAAGCATTGTTTTTTAAATGGAAAATTAAAAATATTTTAGAAGAATAGGACTCCAAAATAGCGATATCTTGCTAAAAAGTACGGTAAAAAGATAAAATTTTATATTTCAAACAAAACTTTCCTTTAAAATTATCGTAGTTTTTATGACAAGAATCATCACAGTATTAATACGTGGACATTTTTCCAGAGAGAAACATTCGCCTTGCATACAATATTTCAAATGAAAATCAAATTTCAAATAAATTGCTTAAAAGGCGCAAAGGCCAACATAGTGAAAAATATCCACGCCGGTTCTCGATCCCGGGTCATCAGTATAGCGCACTGACATTCTACCGACTAAACCACATGGAACGATACCCAGCCTGGAAATTTTCTCCTTATTACATGTTGGCAAGGCTACAAACGCCGCACAAGATGGAATATTTATCGTGAGCCACCGTCATGGAGCAAACACGAAACTTAATTAAATCAGCATCGATTAAATCTATATTAATACTTGGAAATTTTTCCAGAGAGAAACATTCGCCTTGCATACAGTATTTCAAATGAAAATCAAATTTCAAATTAAAATTGCCTTTTAAGCTATTAATTTGAAATTTGATTTTCATTTGAAATATTGTATGCAAGGCGAATGGTTCTCTCTGAAAAAATTTCCAAGTATTAATATAGTTTCAATCGATGCTGGATTTAATTAAGTTTCGTGCTTGCGCCATGTCGGTGGCTGACGATAAATATTGCATCTTGTGCTGCGTTTGTAGCCTTGCCAACATGTAATAGTGAGAAATTTTCCAGGCTGGGTATCGTTCCATGTGGTTTAGTCGGTAGAACGTAAGTGCGCTATACTGATGGCCCGGGTTCGAGTTCCAGCATGGAATCTTTTTCACTAGTTCACCTTTGCGCCTTTTAAGCAATTAATTTGAAATTTGATTTTCATTTGAAATCATCACAGAGTTTATGACAAGTTCGTCACAAATGACACATATTTCACAAATTGGTCACAGTGTGACTTCAAAACATTGTCACTTTCGTCACAGGTTCGTCACAAAGTTAATGCCAAAATAGTCACAAATGACACACTTTTCACAAATTAGTCACACCGTGACTTCACAGAGTGGTCACAATGTGACGTCACAAACGACCTCTAAAACGGCCATAACGACCTCACATTCTAGTCACTGTGACGTCACATCCACGTCACGTGACGTCACATCGACGGTCACAAAATCACAGTGTGACTTCACAACGACGTCGCCGTGACGTCACCATGCCTTACGGGTTTGAACCGAATTTCCCGAAGCGGATTGTGTTGGGAAAATCATCGTATTAAGGGAGTATTCAAATCCAAAGTGCTTATTTTCTGACTCATTTTTAAATTCATTTTTGCTCTCAAACGCATCCAATTGGTAGATTCGCTTATTCAGAAACTATATAATGTATCGTAATGATCAATTTTTTGACAGAGGCAGAATATATTTCAAAAAATGATATCAAAGTGGGCATTTTGAACGGAATTTCCCGAAGCGATTGTGTTAGAAACGAAACATATTGTCTTACTGAGAAAATAATTGTTTATGTATCAAGTTTTAATTAATTAAACGAAAATTAAAAACACAGGTCGCTTATAAATCTCTTCAAAAATCACGTCAACAAGTTTCATGTTTTTCCTATTAAAAATGAATCTGGAGTTATGCCAGAAAATTTCGATTTGTTGAGCATGGAAATGTATTTTTTTTAATACCGCCCTAACATGATTCTGATAAAACCAGTTATTATAAAAATGAAATAAAAACTCGTCAAAAGCTGCCAGATAAAATGGTTAAAGTGGGTTTATCTCTAATCATGATTTGGTTTTTGTTTGTGAAATTAGTATACTTAACTTCGAAATCAACCTCCGCCTGTAGGCCGGGCCGGCAGGGATTTTTTCTCTTTCTTATCATTTATATTTTATGATATTTACAATATTTCCAATTATAAAAATTCATTAGTAATTTTTCTTTAATAAAATCTAAAAAGGTACTGTGTAAAATAATTGAACCTTTCCTTGAAACTGCATTAAAAACAGGAAAATTCATTACTCTTTTACCGGTTATATACGTATTGATGGACAATGAATTAGCAGTCAAAATCACAAGCTTATTTTTTTTTTATTGTTGATATTTCAATAACAAGTGTTGTACCACTGTAAATTTACTATTAAATCTTAATGCAAATACATTGTCATTGATGTGAATATTTTTTAAAGTTTTGTAACAAAAAATTCATTTAATACGGTTGGGAAATAGTGCATTTTATAAATTCTTTTACAATGTTCGATAAAAAAAATTCTAAATAATATAGCTGAAATATTAGGCTAGATTTAATATTGAGAAAGTTTTCCCAGTGCGTTAATGTTTACAACCATTAACAAAAATGGTGTCATACTTAAGCATAAGGTTAGAAAGGGTTATTATACCACTTTATAACAACACTTTCGGTTGGACTCATTTGAAGCAAGATTTTATTTTTTTACCTTTATTTTTATGACAAGAACTATTTTTTATACATAATCACTTAAGGAATAGGAAAGCAAAAATTATAGTATATTTTATTTAGACATAGAGTTAATAAGCCACTTGTAACGCAAAAAAATAGAATATTGTTTCATATGCTCCCCGATTGATTCTCTGTATTATTTTTAATGAATTGAAAATATAAATAGGAACCTGTGATTTTTTTTTAATCAGAAATATATTTCCAGAAGCTTTAAATATACGCACCTAAAATTAGAGCTCTTTCTGCATAGTAGTTTTTGAGTTATACTTTTATTAAAAACTACCTGCATTGCAATAATTTTAGCAATGATGAAAAAATTAATTTAACATCAGGACTCCTCGAAATTTTAAGTCTGTATAATTCTTAAAATATTTGTTCGAATTAATGACCATTTGGTGTTATAAAGTAAATTTTACCGAAAATTAAACACCCTGCAGTTTCATGTTTATAAAAATATGTTTTTATTGATAAATTATGTTCTTTCACTTTTCAGGCACTTGCTCTTTGACTAGGATTGTATGTAGGAATGTGCAACATGTGCAACCGTACAGGGGTAGCACAATTTTGGGAGCAAAAAAGTTTGAAAGCTGTTTTCTTTTCTTTTTTTTTCTTTTGTGCTTAGAAAAAATGCTTTAAGGACAGTAAAACATTCCTAAAAGTAAAAGGACAAGAGCAGTTTTATCGTTTTTACATAAGAGATTCTCTGTAATATCTCTTATTTTTCTTTTGTAATAAATATCTCCTTTATAATACATTCCATTAGATATCATCTAAGTATTACTTTTTTCAAATGCTTGATTCTTACTTACTTATGAATGTTGTGGATCATTCTATTTTATTTTCAGAGCATTTCATAAAACCTAGAATAACGGAGTAGTTGATTATGACAGGTAAGGTGATTTAATTGTCCAAAAAGGATACAGAATTTACCAGGAATGAGAAAATGTTGCCTCTCCCCACCAAAAAATGAAGTATTTAAATGTGATATTTCTGTGTGTGACATTTGACGAAGAAACCTTTGTATGAGCGAAATATGTTTCATATAAAAACGTACCCTTCTAGTGCATAATTTTACTCGCATTTATGAATTATTTTCCAGCATTCTAGTCCTTACAATTTTTTGGTTACCTTCTAGTAATATATTTACCAAATGTAATGAATACAAAATTTCTTTATATTTAATCTGCTTTTTCCTTTTTCTAGTTACTTAGACTAAGATCCTTACTACAGAATAGTAGGCATAGAATTCATCCTCAATTTACAGGGACACGAAAAAAATCGGTTACAGGATTATATATTAACATTAATTGCTGGAAGTGCGTTTCAAATTTTGGTACACGTTTATTAATTAAACTAACGTTTTTCCTATTATTCGCCATGTATGCATCCTATAGATCATATACAGGAGAGCACAAAATATCTCAAGTACAGTTCGAGTACAGTTTACTGATAGAAAATGATAATGGGAAATTTAATCTGTCCTGCGAGTTTCCTAATTGATTTAATTTTTCCCATGCTATAAAGAATGGTGTATACAAATCTATAGATAAATATACAGGGTTGCAAAAATGAATTCGGATATTTTCCCGACTGTTGGTGGCAATTCCTAAAACTTAGTTTTCAGCTCTGTTATGCTTCTCCCAAATGGTTTATTGAGACATTATCCTTCATCTTATTAATTGATGAAATTTTGTCAAAGTATTATGAAAGGTTTGGAAAATGTTTCCCAATCTGTATTTGACGTAAAGTTCCTGTTTAAAATTTTCAGTAAGTATAATTTTCACTTTGAGCTTGACCCCGCTCGATCCCGAAAACTTGTATAAATAACGAGTGCGAGCCCATCTCATCTCTAATGGGTAGGTGAGCATAGATATTGTACTCTGCTATAAGGTTAATAAAAAAGAGTTGGGATGTCTTGAATTCTTTAATAAATTAGGACATATACTTTATGCATGCCTAATGAATTTTTGTTTCAATGCTTTAAAAGGCTAATTTTTCAGGAAATTTTAATATAATAAGATGTTCTTCCCCTACGAGCTACGCTCGCCAACACCCTTTCAGACACCGCAGACTCTAAAAGGATTACGGGAGATTGAATTATAATTAAAACTCCAGTGGCGATCACCCTGTAAGTGGGTTTCCATTAATTTCCTTTTGAATGGCGAATTATAAGGCCGAATCAGCTGCTGTTAAGAGATCCAATGGTTGTTTCCGCCTTTGATTAAATAAGATCTGTTTAACATTTGAAAATAAGCTAATATAAATAAGTTAAGTAAACAGCCTTTGTCTCCCGTTATTTTTTAACAATTCTATAAGAATGTTCTTTTAAATAAGGCATTTTAAATGTATCATTTTGAATCTGACGTAATTTTCACCAGAGTTTTTCTCTTTCTAATACTCACGTAAAAATACTTTTGTTATTAGAAAATGAAAATATATTAAATAAACGACTGGTGTATTTTAAAATTTAATCTCTTTTACAATATTATTATTTGGTCATTTGAAATATGACGTAATTTTTCCTATTTACGGATTTTAAAGCATATTAAATTTATCATTTTAAAGTCTTCTTTCTCTTTTCAATATGCACGTAAAAATACTTTTGTTGCTAGAAAGGAAATATTTTTGTTTGCACTGCCTTAGAATTGGCAACAATAGTTTAAAATAACATTTAGAAATGTGAAATAAATGTGCCAGATAAATATATTTTTTTAATTTAAATTATTTGGCAATATTATTATATGGTCATTTTAAGTGTGACGTAATTTCCTATATTTACGGCTTTTTTCGAATATTAATGTATTTATTATTTTAAAATTTTCATTCTCCTTTAAAATTCATGTGTAAATATATTTCTTATGACGTAAATTTCAGTATTTTCCTGCTTTTAATACGTAATCATTTAACTTTAATTTGAAAGTTATCATTATGTTAACAATAATCACGGGTAAATAAATTTTATAGTTTAAAGGTAATATTATTCTTTGCGCTGTTTTAACAATTGGCAACAATTTAAAATAATAACTTTTTCTAAAATATGTACAAAATATTTCTCGAAATTCTGAAAAATTGAAATTAAAATGGAAATAAACTCTTACAAAATCAGACAAAATAAAAAAATAAATGCAGTCTGCACATCGGGGACTTCTAATGTATAATCCTTACAAAGAATTATTAAATTATTATGAATAGTTTTTGCTCCTTTATCACTTTTTAAATGTAGCGATTTTGACCAACGTTAACATTAAATATCTCTTAAAAGAATTATTCGATTTAAAAATTGTCTTCGTGTTTATCAAACATTTCTCTATAATGCCACCGGTTTTCTTATTTTTTTATTCAGTAGTTTTCTAATTATTAAGGAAAAACTACACTCGGTCACAAAAAAATTTTCATTAACAGAGTCGGTTACTTTTTCTTAGGATAGAGAGACTACTTCAATCATACCAATTTGATTTTTTTTCGACATGAATGCTCATAACCCTATTGTAATTTTCGTATATATTACTATGTAAAAAGAAGGTAAAATACATAAAAATATTACTATAAAATTTGTATAGCAATCTTATATACTGATTTTGTTAATCCCATTTATATAATCTTCAAACAAAAATTAATGAGACAAGTAATAAACTGAGATCATAAACCATATTAAATCGTTCACAGCACTTTGAAAATACATTTTTTGCCTTATCTTGAGGCAGAAAATTATTCCTTCTTGATTATCTCTTTTAGGTGCGTTCGTAATTATATAAATACGTACCACCTATAGTCGTCGTTCGGTCCGTCTGACGTCCGTCAGTCTGTCCATCTGTCTGTCCGTCCGTCACCATACAACGCAGCAAAAACTACCTATCCGAATGGTCTGAGGTTTTAAATAATATAATTTTTGTACAATTTTGTAGCGTGATTTCAAATCTTATGAAAATCAGATGTATAGTTTAATTACAGGGCAGTTGAAAGTTTTTCGTTACATTACGACCAATGGGAAAAAAATACTTGAAGTGCATTTTTATGTTGTTACAGCTTTTCGAACCGAATGGAATTGATATGTACTTATGAAGTGCACTAATATATACATTCAGTACAATATGCAGTGCCAAAATTATTTATAAAACTAGTTATAGTACGAACGCACCTCATTTTCCACGTTTGAAGTGCAATTTCCAACATGTTATGTATGGTATTAAGCTGCTTTTATTGACAGCTTTAACAGGAATTTACAGAAAATGACACCCCAGTGTTGCCAGATAGTCAAAAGTCAATTTCCCCAAAATTCCTGAAATTTTCCCCAAATCAGTGTTTTTTTCCGTAAAAATCCCCAACTCAGTTTTTACTCAAAAAGGGAATTTTTAAATTTTGAATTTACCACTATAAAAAATATCTAAGTAATTTAAGCTAAAAAAATTTCCCCAAATCAAGCCTTTTTTTTTTGAAAAAATTCCCCATTTGCAAAAAACAAATTTTTAAACTGGGCTGAATGCATATTCTGTAGCTATATGAGAATGAGAGATATTTTGCAGTGACAAGTTATTTCATGTTTGTTTTTAAAAGTATTGTCTAACAATGTTGGACTATTGTTACATTAGCTCATAGCTTTAGACAATCTCTTATCAATTGGAATTTGAATGAATCCGAGATGGTACGCTGTTTTAATTTTTTTGTCATCCCTATACTGAAATACATAATCATAATGCAAAGTACTTTCGCTGTATCAATCGGTGTGCTTTTGCATATCATAAGAGAAAAATATCTGCTTTCCACATATTTAAGTTAAAATTTTTTTAAAGTACGGCGTAGGAATTTTTCGTTAAAGCCCTGCAGATTTAGTCACGTGCAGATTTAAGCTGCTTAAGACTTTAGAGTCTCATGTATCTGTAATATGTGTCAATTGTAATGTAGTAAACTATGAACACGACCACATATAAGAGAATAATGATTTATATTTCCGATTTCTGGATTGTATTTTCGTTTTTCAAATCAAAATTGAGTTCGAGACTGATCCAGTTTTTCTACAGGACTAAAAGAAATTAAAAATTCCCCAATTTTTTTCCCCAAAATTTTTGTAGTCCCCAAAAGTTTCCCCACGAACTACTTGTCCCCAAAAAATTCCCCTAGAGGTTCAAAATTCCCCAAAATGGGGACAAAATCCCCAATCTGGCAACACTGTGACACCCTTTGACTCACTAGCTTGTTTGTATTTAATTTTTATATAAAATTTTCCTGTTATATTTATTCCAGTGACAGTTTTGTATTTTTTTTAAATTAAATATCCGATCAAGTGCGAGTATTGCACTATATGGCAAAGGTGACCGGTCACTTGCGATTTTAGATGTTTTGTTAAATATCTAGAAAAATACATGAGGAATTAATCTGAAACTGCAGGTGTGTAAGCAGTATAGTATAGGTCATATATTTCCGCAAAGATTTTTTCCGAAACCCCATAGGGGACCGTCAACAAATTGAAAAAAATAATATCTTTTGGATAACCCTGTAAACTCTAATGTAGCAAAAGCGTTCAAACTCGAGATTATTAATAAGTGGCTTATTGTAATATACCGTGTTCATTTTTATGATGATAGTATGTATATTCGTATAGAAATTAAAGTTTTTATAAAAAGAGTCCCAAATTTTGCCAAGTGATTCGCTTATAATTTGCAGAGTTCTTAACATTAAAAAAAAAAAGTTCTTTTCAGAAAATATGACAAACGACATTGTACACAATACTCTGCAATCAGAATTTAAAAAAAAAAAATAAAAAAAATTGGATGAAAAATGAGCAGGTTTACTAAAAAATGCTTCACCGCGCATGCGGGAATGCAATCATAATATAATGTGCGTAATGTATCAGCTAAGTATATAGAGCAAATTTTGTGAAAGTCTCAAAATCATAGCTTGAAAATTCAGAAAATTATTGTCGATAGAATAAGCCGTTGTTCCAAAAAGGAAGCAAAAAGATGAGGGATTGTATCCGAATATAGTAGTACGTGCAATATTGTGTACGCTATCTTAGCACTAATCAACAGATAATTGATACAACCCCTCATGTTTTTGCTTCTTTTTAGGAACAACGGAATTCGATCTTAATCTATCGACGGTAATTTTCAGAATATTCAAGCTATGATTTTGAGACTTTCTCAAAAGTAGCTAGCTCTATATACTTAGCTAATACATTATGCACATTATATTTTGATTACATTCGTGCATGCGCAGTGAAAAATTTTTTAGTAAACCTGCTCTTTTTTCATCCAATTATTATTATTTTTTTAATTATGATTGCGGAGTATTATGTACAACATTGTTTGTCATACTTTCCAAACAGAACTTTTTTTTTATATTATAAACTCTGCAAATTATAAGAAAAAAACTTGCCGAAATTTGAGACTGTTTTTATAAAAACCTTAATTTCTCTACGATGATACATTCAGTACTCATAAAAATTTACACAGTATATTACAATAAGTCACTTATTAATAATCTCGAGTTTGAACGCTTTTGCAACATTAGTTTTTACAGGGTTATCCAAAAGATATTCGTTCTTTTTCAATTTATTAACGATCCCCTATGGGGTTTCGAGAAAAAATCTTCGCGGAAATATATGATCTATATTGTGCTGTTTACACACCTGCAATTTATGGTTAATACGTCATGCATTTTTCTAGATATTTAACAAATGTCTAAAATCGCAAGTGACCAGTCACCTTTGGCCATATAGTATATTCACGCACAGAGGGTTCCGTAAAATAAATACCATATAAATTGGTAACCGGACATTGAATTACAGAAATATATCATTAAAAGTTGTTACTCGACTTTAAAACCCGATGGCGTATAGAGTACTCCGCGCGTATCTTGATGTAATTCCAAACAGTCCATATATTTAAGGGTTATCTCGGATAATTACCGAATTTTTTTTCGAAAATTATCATCAACAATCATTTTATACTGCTGCGACGATAGGTTTCTCCCGTGCTCCTCAACTCCTTTGTGAATGACCGCAAATCAAAATTTTTGTGTAACGTAAAATGGGATTTTCTCAAAAACTATGCGACCTAGGGTAATGAATAGTTTTCCTGCAAGGTTTAAATTTACTACCCGTAATGTTTTTATAATTTTAGTTTCAGTAAATTCGGAAATAGATTGGAGGGGGGGGAGGAGGGGAAGTTTTTGCATTGCATCTTCGACGATTGCTCTGAAAATATAATAGCCGAAATTAAAACAAATGTATGTTTGAGTTCGGTGTTACGAAATATTTCGCACGATACCCCACACGATATATAAATAAATAAATAAAAAAAATTCAAGTAAATTAATGCCCTACATTTTCCCTAAATATATTTGTGAAGGGTTAATAAGGTGTAAATATGTGGGTCAATAGCCTTTATTACTTCAGCCAATTTGAACTTTCCGCATTCCATAGTTTATGTGTGAAATTGCTGTTACAGATGGACAGACAGACACAGGAGTAATCTTATAATGGTTCCGTTTTTACTTTTTAACCCTGAGAAGGGAAAAGGAAATAATTTTGTATTTTTTAGCAACTTCTCTTTAAAAGAACTAACTGCTATTAATAGTACTTTGCACATCCATGAATACTTTGCACATCCAAATCACGTTCTTTGCTCGCGGTTGTATTTCCGAAAATCATAATGTTTTTACAGACACTCTAATTTCTTCTTTTGACGATTATTAAAAACGACTAATACAATAATATAATTAAATATGTTTTTAATATTTAAATTATTTTCCTTAAAGCTTTCACTTCTCTCCTTTGCAATGTATGAAGCATATCACTTTAGGACTCGCCGCACATCGTGTTGTTACAGAATTCGTAAAATGGCGTTCACATTCTTATTCTTCTCAATATACTTCATCTTACGCCTTATTATTTCAATACCGCAAAATTAAACGCTTCCAAAACGGTACTTCTTGGCTATTGTAAAATTAATTTATGCAAAACACAATAAAATTGCAAATGTAATGTTTTTTCAATTTGTTTACAGTTTAATTGTAAAATATATGTGTTTTACTCAGTGACCTGGTGAAATATTTTATATATCTGTCTGAAATATACCGGGTTTAAGAGGAATTGTAATGTCCGAAAATTTAGAAATCAAAAGTGCGCATTACACATGAATAAATGTGGTGTTTCACAGAAAAAGCCATGTTTTTTTTTAAACTAAAGTACAACATTTAAAAGCTAAAATAACAGAAAGCTAGTTAAAAACGCATTTTTTTAGGGAAAAAACCTATCAGGAGGCAATATGTTTCTGTATGTCGAAATGTTTATGCAGGCACTCTATTTTTACTTTTATACTTATTCATCATTACCTGTGACCAGTGTTGAATTCGGACACTTTTCTCTGGGAGTGATTTCTGTGGCTCCTTTGGGAACATTATAGAGTTCCCCGGAGGGGGGGGGGGGCAGAATTACACTTTTTGATTATTGAAAACACAAAATCTTAAACCTTCCTGGTGGTACATCTTATTGCTCCGAGGGGAAATGCTACCCCCCCTCTCTCCGGACAACTCTCTGAATTCAACACTGCCTGTGACAATCCGAAGATTTGAACCACGATATTTTCTTCAAAGTCGTAATAATTTCAGTAGACTTGATATAGAATATCCCTTCTACTAAAGAGTACATATTTATAAAGTCTGGTATAAAATTTTTGAATTTTTCATACTGCAGGTGCTAGAAGGGAGGGAGTATGCGAAGTATGACAACCGCATTTTTCCAATTGATATATATTCTCTACATTATAGGTATACTAACTGCTAAGGTGAATATAAAGACGACAATTTAAAATCCGAGGCCACCTACACTTGAAACATTTTGTGTCATCAAAGCCTTGGCACGCCCGGATCCGATACCAAATTTATACAGTAGAAATTTCTTAATAACTTTTTAAAACTGTTTGAGGATTAATTTTCTTTTATTTTAAAAACTCTCCCTTACATCGAAATAAGTATAAAACCCATACACTTCCTCATGACATCGTTTTACTGACTTGATGCCCGAGGAAATCAGTTTAATGTGTCAAAATCAAAAAGTGGCAGAAATCCTCAGAAGTCAAAATTATAATTCTCTTGAAATATCATTGCACAACTATGGCAGAAATATCAGAGTTCCGTTCTTAGAAATGAGCATAAACATTTTACCCCGCAATAAGTTAAAAAATGGAGGAGGTTGTATGTTTTGACTTGTTTAATAATTTAGGTTCTATATTTAAGGCCTGCCTAATGAATTTTTCTTTAAACGTGTTACAACAACAAGAAATATAAGCTTTTTCAACAAATTTTAATATGCTGTCTCAATATGTCAATTTCCTTTTTCTCCTCGATATAAAGTGCACATAAAGCTATTGTACTTTTCAAATATAGTATCATGCAAAAAATAATGTAAAATATATTCGAAAACAGCAAAGTGTTACAATGAAATTTTCTAATTAATGTTATAAACAGTTAAAACACATTTATGCAACCTTTAAACAAAAAATAATCAAAGAAGTAAAACTTGCAGACGCAACAACTTGGGAACGTAAACAATGTGAGTGATTAAATGGAATTGCGTAACTTAGTGCACGCAGGGGCGTGGCGCATATTTCGAGGCAGGCCACCTTCCTTTCCCGTTCATCCTACTTCATAATGTCATATAATTTATTTGTTGCAAATTTTGTCTATTTTCTGAATTTCTATATGCTTTTTCCCTAAAATAATGAAAAAATTGCATAAAAACAACTTATTCTGGGGGCATTTTACTAAAATTTGAGGGAGGGGGTCGCGCGAGAAATTTTGGTGGGAAGTTAAAAATTCGGTTTCAGTGACCTAAAAAATACAAAGTAAGTCGTTTAGGGAAAGTTCGGAGAGGAGGCGCGAGAGTGAACGTAAACGATATGAGTGGTTAGGCGGAATTGCGTACACTGTAAAAATAAATAATAAATAAATAAAAAAAAACGACATTTTTACAGTACAAAGTACTGTTCATCTCGCGCACAAACTCGATCACAGTTGAAGGTACTGTATCTTCCTTTGGTTTTCTGACTATTTAAACATGGAAAATACAGTAGTTGCGTAAAATTAACCAGCATAATGTACTGGCAATTTGGGCGCCAGTAGTTTGTGCTGTGGTCCAAATGCATCCAAAATTGCCAGTACATTGTACTGTTAATTTTACGCAACTACTGTATTTTTCACGTTTAAATAGTCAGGAAATCAAAGAAGGATACAGTACATTCAACTGTGATCGGGTTGTGCTGGCAAATTTACAATGGTTTTCTTACAGTGTAACTTAGCGCCACTCCGCATGTTCCGACGCAGCCTCCTCCCCATATCATATATCTTATTTATTGTATATTTTGTCTACTTTCTGAATTTCAAGGTACATTAACCAGTAAAAAAACTGAATTAAAAAAAGACCCTACTTTGAAGGTAATTTTACCAAACTTTGGGGGTTGCCGGGGGGAAATTTTGGTGGGAAGTTACAAATTCGGACTCGGCGACGAAAAAAAACATAAAGTAACTTCATTTCCAGAACTTCCGTTAATTTTGCCAGATAAAATTCTCTATTGCCTGGACTACGAATTCGGTTTTCAGATTTAATTCAAGTATTTTTTTTTTAATTTTTACGGTGTCCGTTTAAATTGCAATTTTTTTTTTTCTAAATGGCAAAATAAACTACAATACTCATTTGTAAATTATTTTCAGAAGAACGGATGAAGGGCAATACTTTATCGATTAAAAATGCGTCGTTCGTTAATTTAAAGTTAAAATCTTGATGTTTTCTCAAGCGAATTAAAAACTAAATAAATTCACTCAACAAGTATAATCGGATATTTTATTTATTATGCTGTACTCACAAATGGAGACACATAGGTGTTAATATTGTTAGTCGTTATTTCCTACGTCTAATCACATATAATCTTTGAAATTACCTGCAGTTTCAATAATATTCTTTTCGTGCAATTATCCTTATATCCCAATTCTTAAAGACCACTGGGAAAGGTAAAATTACTTTAAGCGTATTTTCATACATCCTGTTGTGTTACATGCAATATGCTTCTTTAATAAATACACATCTTTAAATTTAGTACAAAAAAAACCAAAAACAGTCACTTTTTATTAGTTAGAAATAGTTTCTTTTGTTCAATTACCTGGGATACGCGATTTAAATTTATGTTATTCTTATTAAGATTTCATTATTGTATGTTCAACCGTATAACAGTACCAATAATCTAGAACTACATTTTTTTTTTATATTTAAGTATATTCACTGTATTATGCGTATCCCCTTCATTAACTTATTCAAAGATTTGAAGTTCATGAAAATCTAACAACAAAATCCTTAAAATCGACCACCTTCTTTCAATAAAAATTTCAGAAGATATATATAAAATAATAGAGAAAGGGATAAAATTAATCAAAAATCTGAAATAAGTTTAACAACTAGTAAGATCATAAAGTGTAATATGAATTAATGTGACTTACAAATACCGCGAAATCCAGAAGTTTAACTGAATGCCGCAAAAAGTTTGAAATAGTACTTTCTTTAATCACGTTCACTATTCTTGTTATTTAAGATAGAAAAAACCAAAATTTATGCGTAAAATATTTTCTATATTTATCATTTTTCCGTATAACGATCGTATCGTATAACGTGCTCCTCTAGGTTTGGATCAAGTTTCTTGTTGCTAAAGTTCCCGGTATATTCCGGAATATGCGGCAATTTGAAATATTTTCAGCACACCGTGATTCAAAATTTTTCGTTAGAAGAAAATTTATGGCGAAATAAATAAACTCCAGTCTCGTCTCTATTATAGAGTTCTAGGAATGTTTGATTTGAAGTACTTTATTGAAAATGGATATTTGTTTTTTTAATTACGCGTGCGACTTCTCCAAAATACGTAAACAAATTTTTAAGAAATTTTAACCACCCGAACAAGAGCTAAGAAGGAAACATCGGACCGTTTACTACTTGTTATTCAGAAGACAACTTTTGCTAATTGGCCAAACATATCATCGCAAAATATCAAATATTAAAGGAATCAAACAGTGCAGAAGAAAAATTAAACGCCAAGTAGGAGAACATGATGAAGAGATGAACTAATTTATTTCTCATATATATATATATATAGGAACAAGATGGATTTTTTGCGAGGGAATCCCCCTTTCCTCACCTTATTAACACACATAAAACAATCCTACACTGAAAAAAATAAATTGGTTAACATTTTGATAAGTGCGATTATTTTCCGGAGTTTAGGGAAGGGTCTGAGCAATCAAAAATACCATAAACAAAGCTGTCGAAAGATAAGATTCCACATGTCAGGCAAATTCCTCTTCTTTTCATTTACTAAATCAATTGATAATTCCAAATCGTTAAAGGTAATTTTGCTGCCTATAAAATTAATTTCCTAAATATATGGTTGGTTGTTTTTGTAAATACTTT
Source organism: Maratus speciosus (assembly GCA_963932465.1). NCBI lineage: Eukaryota > Metazoa > Arthropoda > Arachnida > Araneae > Salticidae > Maratus > Maratus speciosus. The sequence continues at coordinate 154,951,145 of OZ010793.1, read as the reverse complement.
TACCATGTTATATAGAGATTGAGTTTAAATTAATTTTATACTAAAATAACTTGTCACTGTCTCATTAGATGCCCCTACGTATACGCCCAAAGATTACAGCTACTGTAATACAGGCTGGCTCATCAAGTGTCTTGTTTCCCAGTTACTGATTGTGCCCCATTGCTGCTGCGAGAAATAACCATATCTCACTTGGAAACCACAACATAGGATGAAGAAACCAGCATAATGGATTACACATAAAATCATTTTTGCTCAGAATTATTTCAAAATCCAGATGTAGCCACATAACATGAAACGAAAAGATCAATCTCATTCTATCTTCACATATGACCCTAACATGTATCTCTTTATGTAGTGAGGAAAGGTATTCCTTTTATCCTCGCACAGGTCACCTACAGACCTCCCACATCCCTGGAAACGTGAAAGAGAAATTGCTTCTCACAGATACATCATGATCGCCTTTTCATCCTATGGAATCAGACATGTTTATATCACGATCGGGAGATTTTAGAGGATAGAAGATACAGTGGATAGATCGGTAAACGAACTTAATCCCTTCCAAAACAGCGTTCGCTAACCGAATTATTCGTTAACTGATCACAGATTTTGTATTGAGTTGTATGCAAATGCAGTTAATTCGTTCTTAAAAGCTAAGTAATGCATGAAAAATAATATAAGCCTTCCCTTTATAATAGGGTTAAGATACGTCCTTATTTAATATGGACAGTTCGTATTTTGATGGCTTTGGGCTTTTGGGATTTTGGTCCGTTTCGTGCGGCATTTTAAAAAAGTAAATGACATTTCCTTTGTAAAAACTTTTAGGATTACATTCACTGACTACAACATTAATCCAGAGCCATTCTAGTCCGACTCCATCACTAGGGTGTAGCATGGAGGGAGAAACGGGTTATTAGCGGGTGCCAGAAACTTCTATCACTTTTGAATTTTTATCTTGTGCATCTCTCCAAACTCTTGTATGCGCAAATTGTAAATAGTAGGTGTGTTGTAATGTGTTTCTAATTGTGATGTTAATTATTGTGTGTTTAATGTACTGTGAAATCCCTGTAAATCCAAGAAAAATGTAAATAATTATGCAATCACATTCAAATGATCCACATATAATCACTACACACAGTCATGTAAATAGTAGGTGTTTGATATTGTGTTGTAATGTGTTTCTAATTGTCATGTTAAATATTGTGTGTTAAATGTACTGTGACGTATATATATCCAAGAAAATTGTAAACAATTATGCAATCACATTAGGTGAAATGATCCTCATGTAATCACTACATACAGTCATATATTTCGATGTGAAATCTTCGGTTCGCCCAGAAAAATTGGGTAACCAATTGTGATTGTAATTGTAAATCTCATAGTAACCGAAATAAATCTCAGCAGCTTGATCAGGGACCCGACGCTCCCTCTCAGACTCTGGTTGAGAGTCGGGAGGAGTGGATGTGGTCTACCCGACGGGATTGCACTAACACTCTAAAGCGAAAGCTGAGTTCCCGAGGTGGTCATCGCTGTCATCGCTGACTACAACATTAAATGATATCAAATTGTCACTTTGACTATTCAAAACCTTCCGAATTCTCTAAAAGAGTGTGTTCAATGCACGGTCCGATACAACTCAAGTGGAGTTCAGAGGCTGTTAATAATTTGTGAACGAAATTTGAATTAAAATAATTAATTTGAATAAAAATATTTTTTTAAGTTATACAAAATATAAATGTTATCTGTTCATTCTAATTTGGAGGCCCTAAAATGTAGGGCCCCAACCCCTGGCAGCCCATGTATTAATTAGGCCATACGTATATAACATTTACAATATTCTCTAAGCCGGAAATGGATGTAATTAAATAGAACTCGGCTAATCTGAAATACAGTCTTGCTTTTTCTTGGCTTTGTTTTGTGAGGTGTTCGTTAATCGAACATGTGTTCGTCTTCGAACGTAAAAATTTCTGGCGAAAGTGTTCGTTAACAGATCTGTTCGTCATCCGAACGTAAAAATATCTCGCGAAATTGCTCGTTAACCGGTCTGTCCGTAAACCAAACATTTCGTTAACCGGTCTGTCCGTAAACCAAACATTTCGTTAACCGGTCATCCGCTATATAGCCTTTACTCTTGGCGAAAACCCGAATTAATAAAAAGAGATGTAAGAGCATTATCGGAAAATTTCTTGACTTGAGGTTTCAGATGTTGTTGTAGACTTGCAGAGAGCCTCATCTCTCTGACGGAAATTTACCTTCGGAAAACGACAGACGTGAAAGCCAGTTACAGCTTTGTTCATTCTCCCCCGGAGAAACTCAGAAGGCTGCCTATTCTTGAATGTCAACCCGTCAAGAGCATCGACTTTCTGTCGAGCACCGAAGAGCAAATTCTACTCGAGTGTGGAATTAGTCCTCATTGAAAGAGAAAAATAGAACTTTTATATTGTCTTTTTGGTAAAAGAACTCTGAAATCTTTGGTATCAATGCCTGTTTTGTGCTTAACTTACAGTAACTTGGAATCTGCACTTTATTTTACCGACTTTAGATTGATAGCTGTGCACGAACTGAATTTTTCTTATGTTGTGTAAAACTCTTTAATCAAGATTATTTTTTAATATAATTGCTTTGATTTAAAAATATATATAATTTTATATTTAATGAGACTCGGGATTTGAAGTACGCTGCGCTACCATTTCATCATAATATCGGAGGTATCACACTGCTTATGACGATGCTAGAAGCGTTATCATGATTACCGTCCTATAAAATTATACAGGCTGGGTGGTTGTTCGACAGAAAATAGTTCTAACCTACCATTGAATGTATTTAGGATATTTAAATCCCATGTAAATGAAAAAAAAGATGGGAAAAGTATCGAGAAAATTATCATTTTGCTGCTTTGTTTTTCAGTGACTTTTGCAGAGATTATTTTTAAAATATCAAAATTTATCAAGACAATTATCAAGACTTACTCAAATTTACGAAATAGTTATTACATTTTCTCTAGATTCACAAAATATTTTTGGGGAACCGTTTCTTTCCTTATGTAACAACTCTCCCAAAAAAGTGTGTGTATTATTATGTGTCAACCCATAGTTCTCGAAATGTAAAAATTATAGAATTTTTGCTGTTTATTACATAGTTCTCAAAACAATTTATCCGAATTCAAAATGTGCATGAAATTCTGCATAACAATTTCTTTTATTGTACAACATTCATAAAAGTAATCAAGATAAAATGAATTTTTAAATTCTGTTATGATAAAGCTTTACATTTGATACTAAAATATTCCTCATAACATTCATAACTTTTCATAAAACAGGAGCATTTTAGATACTTTAAACTTAAAATATTAATTTAAGGCTACGTTTTTTTCGCTCCACAAAACAAATTATACAGTGGGCTAAGAAATTGTAAAACCACTTTGATTTTGAAAATTATGTAGTAAATAAATGTTCTAATTATAGTATAAACACGTGAGATATAAGAATACAACATATTTATTAGAATTAGTTTGCAATAATTTTGAATAATGTAATAAATATGTATGTTAACAAAAATATGAGCAATGATTGAAAAACACAATGTTAACAAATTATAAGACCATTTGTCTAAAAGCAAAAATAATATGTAAATTAGTACGATATTGGTCCTCCATTTTCCTTATAACCGTAAAAACTCTGTATTTCATAGAAGTGCCCAGTTGATTAAATTTTTACTTCTTTAAACCATTGCTTGGTGACTTTAGACACGTGGCAAGAAGCATTGTCCTAATGAAGCATCTAGTTTGCACCACCTAAAAAGGATCCAAACGGTATCAAATGATCATATAACCTAGCCTTATTGCGCACAGTGCATACGTCCCGAAATTCGGGTTCAGTCGCATAATACATCACATCTAAAAACCCCCCAAACCATTACTGACACTTCTCCTATTTGTCGACTGAAGCATTGTTTCGGTTCCTTCCTCAAATCATGCCGATAATGTTTATTACCATCCAAACCGTCAAGATTAACTTTTTTTCCCTCTAAAAATATCATTTGTTTCTATTTCTTATCCCATGACATCACATTTTTAGCTCATTTCACTCTTTATTCCCTATGATGTTTAATTATCCTCGGTTTTTTCAACAGTTTCATGCATTTTCCATTACTATATCATTTCAGACTCTTCCAAACTGTTACTTGTGTGGTTATTTTGCTGAAACGGTTAATATCCCGAGTTGAAAGAGTTTTTTAGTTGATAATCGAAATATTTATCGATCATATAGTGTTGTCAAGATCCCTTTTCTTCCAGATCGTTTAATTTTATTTGAATCATTTTTTCTAATTATTTGATTGTGAATGGCAGTTTTAGAATGCTTCATTAACCGAGCTATTTCTCGTTCAGATTTGCAAGCACCCTTATAAAACCAAATTTTTCTTACTTCATTTTCAGTCAACTTTTTACCACGCGGCAGTTTGAAATATATCGTAAATAACACTATCTAAACCTGCACCTTTGTTTCTCGGGAATACTTTCACGATATACAAGCGCGTACGTTTTATAATGATTCTGTTGTGAAGTCTGTAATATGCTAATTTCCTCAGGTGGTCTTATCATTCACCTTATTTACGTTTTTAAAAAATTAGAAGAGTTTAATAAAATGTCACTTAAATTTTAATCTAAAAATGAAAATAGAAAACGTCCTACGATTAATTTTAAATACACATGCATATTGCGTCTTCTTCTGCAGAAGTGTACCAATTCGTTAGTGGTCTTAAAATTTCTTAACACAGCCTAATAGTGCAAATACTATTCACATTTTAAAATAAATCGTTAGCTACAAAACAGAAATGAAAGATTTTCATACCAGAAAAAAAAATCCCTGCCGGCCCGGCCTACAGGCAGAGGTAGATTTCGAAGTTAAGTATACTAATTTCACCAACAAAAACTAAGTCATTATTAGATATAAATCCACTTTAACAGTTTTATCCGTCTGCTTTTGACGAGTTTTTATTTCCTTTTTATAAAATAGATGGTTTTATCAGAATCATGTTAAGGCGATATTAAAAAAATATTTTTCCATACTCAACAACTCGAAATTTTTTGGCACATTTCCAGATTAATCTTTAATAAAAAAAAAAATATATATATATATATGAAACATGCTGACGTGATTTTTGAAAAGATTTATAAGCGACCTGTGTATTTTATTTTTCTTTCAATTAATTAAAACTTGATTAATAAACAATTATTTTCTCAGTAGGGTAATATTTTTCGTTTCTAACACAATCGGTTCGGGAAATTCTGTTCAAAATGCCCACTTTGACATCATTTTTTGAAATATATACTACCTCTATCAAAAAATCGATCATTACTGTACATTATATAGTTTCTGAATAAGAGAATCTAGCAATTGGATGCGTTTGAGAGCAAAAATGGATTTAAAAATGAGTAAGAAAATAGACAGTTTGGATTTGAATACACCCTTACTTAGATGATTTCTTTTTTCAACCGCTATGTATTTTTAATTTGTTTTTTCTGTAAGAATTGGTCCTATCCAAAACTTGTCTATCTAGATGTTGTAGACAATATTAAGAAGATATATGATAAATTTATGTTGATTTTATATCTTTTGAATTGACGGAGTTATGAATTTTTTACTTCTTCAATCCCTCTTTTTGTTTTCGTTTTAAATTTTTTTTGCTGTACGAATTGGTCCTATCAAAAACTTGTGAATATAAAAGTTGTAGATAATATTAAGGAGATTTATAATAAAATTAATTGGAATTGATATCTTGAGAATTGACGAAGTAAGGCATTTTTTTCTCCCAAAAACCCTATTTTTTGCGCCCCTTGAGCCTATTTTAAATTTTATCAAAAATCTGTGATGCACGAATTTTTGGCGCTATTTTTAGAAGTAATAAAAACTTTAAACTGATTTGATATGTACAAAAATTAAGAAGTTATGGGGTTTTTTCGGTTTTCACAAAATCCCTCCCTATTTCCATCCCCTTTGTCCGATTTTGACCATTAACGAACTTGACCGAGATTTTATGTCCGTTGATTTTATGTCCGTTGATTTTATGTATCAGTTTGGAAGAGATTTGTGCAGAATTACGGACGTTATCGTGTCCAGAAGAAAGTGATAACACAATTGCTTCGGGAAATTCCGTTCAAAATGCCCACTTTGACATAATTTTTTGAAATATATTCTGTCTCTATCAAAAAATCTATCATTGCGGTACATTATATAGTTTCTGAATAAACGAATCTACCAATTAAATGCGTTTGAGAGCAAAAATGAATTTAAAAATGAGTCAGAAAATAAGCAGTTTGGATTTGAGTGCATCCTTAATGCAATGATTTTTCCAACACAATCCGCTTCAGGAAATTCGGTTCAAAACGCCCACTTTAACAGCATTTTTAAAAATATATTCTGCCTCTATCAAAACATCGACCCTTACGGTACATTATATAGTTTCTGAGTAAGAAAACGTACCAATTGGAAGCCTTTGAGAGCAAAAATGAATTGTAAAATGAGTCAGAAAATACGCACTTTGATTTTAACTACACCCTTACTTAGATGATTTTTTTCTTCAACCGCTATGTATTTTTAATTTGTTTTTGCTGTAAGAATTGGTCCTATCCATAACTTGTCTATATAGATGTTGTAGACAATATTAAGAAGATATATGATAAATTCATGGGGATTTTATATCTTTTGAATTGACGGAGTTATGGATTTTTTACTTCTTCAACCCCCCTTTTTGTTTTCGTTTTTAATTTTTTTTTGCGGTACGAATTGGTCCTATCAAAAACTTGTGAATATAAAAGTTGTAGATAATATTATGGAGATTTATAATAAAATTAATTGGAATTGATATCTTGAGAATTGACGAAGGTATGAATTTTTTTCTCCCAAAAACCCTATTTTTTGCGCCCCTTGAGCGCATTTTTAACTTTATCAAAAATCTGTTATACATAAAATTTTGGCCCTATTTTTAGAAGTAATAAAAACTTTAAACTGATTTGATATGTACAAAAATTAAGAAGTTATGGGGGGTTTTCTGTTTTCACAAAACCCCTCCCTATTTCCATCCCCTTGGTCCGATTTTGCCCATTAACGAACTTGACCGAGATTTTATACCCTTTGATTTTATGTATCAGTTTGGAAGAGATTGGTGCAGAATTACGAAAGTTATCGTGTCCATAAGAAAGTGATATATATATATAGATAGATAGATAGATAGAGAGATAGATATATATATATATAAAGTTTTTTACTGATGGTGGTTTTGGGTTCTAGGAGTCATGATCGGTGTAGATCTGCAAAAATTTTTCAGAAATTCCAACATAGGAACGATCCCAATAGGTAGTATTTCATACGAAATCTACCTAAAAACTGAAAAGTTAAATTAATAATATGACGAAAAAAAATCGTACATATCCCCTTGTTTAAAATTTTGCATCTTGTAACGATCTTGTCTTTAAGGCGGATTGATGTGTTAAGCAGTAGCGTGAAATAAGTACAGTGAAACCTCCCTGTACGACCATCTCCATTAAGCGACCATTTTTTCATGGATCGAAATTTATTCCCATAAGCTCAATACTAATTTTACCTCCATTCAGAGACCATCGCAGTTGAATTCCCTCCATGAGCGACCAATTTCTTTGAAGAAAATGAAATAATTCCGTTTTTTCTGTTCGCTTGCCGAAGTTTTTTTTTAGAAAATAATTCCGGAGAGTGCATTATTCATCAAACTTCTAAACTAAATTTAGAATTTTTCTTTATTCCGGTAACTTTTAAGTGTTTAAGAGGTATTAGTTTGAAAATCAGACAAAGTGCGATAGTTGTATATTTTGTTTTGCCTGATTTTTTTTAATGTTGAAGGAGATGAATAATGAATAATGTGCAATTTTGAAGCTCTGAAAAAATGTTATGTATTCTGTAGAAAATGTCTGTAGAGACTGCTGTTGCCAAAACGACAATCACAAAAGTCTGTCGAATGCACAAGGAGGTGCGCTCAAAACAGTGTCAAAGCAAGCCATAACAATTATTTTGAAACTGTAGTGGACAGAATAATAAAAAATAGTCATCAGGGGCAACCCTATACTCGGTTTCAAAGATAATCCCATAACGTACAAAAGATGAACGTCGTTTAAACATATAAGATTTTCCTTTCACATCTGATAAAGAAAGTTTTGAGCTAAAACAAACACATAAAGTTTAGTAGTTTGTTTTTTGTTGTTATTATGAGTTGTTGTTATTGCTTTTATTCTCAAAGCAGGTTGCCATATGGTTAAAAAAATTAAGTTTTATAGAATGTATTACTGAAATCTGCTTTGTATAGCCTCCAGGGCTCGCAGCGTTCCTAAAATTTTCGCACTTTCCTACCACTATTTTAAAACGATATTCTTTATTGTATAATTCTATCAAAGATGTTAAAGGAATCTACCACAAATAATTCTTATTTAAAATACTAGTAGAAAAGTGCGAAAATTTTAGGAACGCTGCGAGCCCTGTACCTCTCTTGATAATAATAACCTACAATTCTAACCTATCGCTGTATACAAATCGCTGTATACTCTTTACAAATGTGTCATAAAAACTTTTTTCGATTATACACAAAACTGTAATAAATATTCAAAAATATTTTTTAAGTTTGGCTAGATAGTATCAATGCAATATATGACAAGACGGGAGATAGAAAACATTACCATTTAACCATATCCGTTTACCAAAAACTATCACGGGGTTTTGCCTGTATCTCAAACATGCCAATATTCTTAAATTATGTTACTGCGAATTATATTAAGAGTATTGCGCCATTTACGTTCATATTTTTGTATAAGCAAAAGCAATTTAATTTTGGTTGTTCTAGTATATAAAATCTAGGGTGTCTCACTCCCAGCAGTGAAGTTTTTTGGGATTTGGAGGACTAATTTTAATATACATCTTATATAACGACCACTTTGAAAAATCGAGGAAGATTTTTTTTTCTCACATTGCGTCTAATGTTTGGGATAAATAGCACTTTACAGTAGTAAATATCTAAATTCGTAAACAGGTCTAACGATGACATCTTCCAGATTTAGTGAACTCAGAATAATACGGCTTCTGCAGTTGAAACAATCAGTGCATTTATTAGCTTGTTTATGTCTAGCCATAAATTAAAATGAATAACTATAAGTTTGCAGAATAATACCAATGTATTAGTAAGCAATATTTAAAATCAATACTTTCGTATGATACGAGTACTTCAAACTATACTCACGAATAACTAATAAAATAAAAATATATAATGGAAAGTTATCTTCTTAGTACAGGTATTTTTTTTTCTCTGCTGCTTAACGTCTTTCCTAATTAAAAATGTTTATATTATTTATAATTATGCTATTTTACTTCGAATAAAAGAAATAATTTAAACACCAATTCTAAACAGTATATAAAAAGGTTCATTTTTGAATTGTTGGTTGAACTGATTTGCCAACTCCTTTTACTTTTTGTCTTCAGAAACATCGCTGTTATGTTTAAATGTATTTTCTTATGTTAACATAAACGTTGTCAAGTTTGCATTTTCTAGAAATGAAATCAAATACTTGTGGAACATTCCAATAAAAATAAAATCTGTTTGCATAGTTATACACTCAAAATAAAAGCTTTCATGTATAAATAAGAGTCAAAATGACTTCGTAAATCATCATAAAATATATATAAACACGCTACGCCTTTCGAAAGAATTTTGTCTTTTTTATTAGGCGCAAAGAAGACATTCTTCTATTGGAAGCAGGAGATAGACTGAAATGATATGAAAGATAACGAAAAGGAACAAGTTGAAAATACAGACAATAGGTAAACGGGAAGAAACGGCCATTCACACAAGAGCATAATCGACTCAGAAGAACTCAGAGAAGAAGGATAATTTTGAAGCATCTATTATATATATAAAATCGAAACGGAAATTTCGTTCCGAACGCCTAGATTTCGAGTTCTACCGCATGGATTTTTACGGAACTTATACCGTTAGATAGGTATCGTTTCAGGGAAGGTTTTAAGCTATAACACATTATTCTACCTAGATTAGTTATAGAATAATGACGGAAAGTTCTGTTATTTTGGACGATAAGGTTTACCATTTTATTTCTTGGCGAAATTTATCGTTGATAAAAAAAAATTGAAACGGCTATTACACCTTGAAAAATAAAAGAAAAAACTGTTACTAATTTTAATTAAAAGAAAAAAAAAGAAGAAAAAGAGAAAATGAAAAACAGTTTTGACGAGTGGTAATATTATAAAAAGAAAATATTTAATTTAAACAAGAAAGAGAATATTCGTAATGCGTAAAAATTTATTTAAAAAAAAGATTGCAGTTTTAAACAACATTTGGCGATTTATCTATTGCGTCGGGCAAAGAAAAATGTGCCAGAAAATTTGATAAGACAATATTAGACTGACAAATTTGTTTTTGTTTTGGATTCTTTTTTATTTACTTTTTATTTTTATCAAACGCATCCATCATTACACTTAAAATAATGGTGCTTGTGAGTTAGATGCTGTATGTTTATTTACGATTTTGATTTTATCGCCAAATAATATAATTTTAAGCCAAAAAGGCATAAGCGTAGCTTTGGTTTGAGGGACGTTTACAATATTGGTGATTTTTCAAGCGGACGGTATCCTTTTTTGGAGTAATCTAATTCTACTACACACACACACACACATATATATATGTATATATATAATACAAATGGAATTGCATATATATATATACATATAATACAAATGGAAATTTCACTACGGTTGCTTATAACTCAAGTTCTGCTGAACTTGCACTGTTAAATAGGTATTTTTTTTTGGAAGGTATATAACATATCATTACGTTGTCTACGTTGCTTAGGTATGAAATTCTGGTTTAAAGTTCTTTAATGAGATGAACCAGATTATGAAAAAATAATCTTTTGAAAAGATTGCCGACTGTTTTTCGATAGAACTTGCACTTTTAATCGGATAATTTTACAGGGAGGGTTTAAGTATCTAACATATCCTTCTACCTTGCTCAGCTATACAGCTATGGGGAGAATTGTGTAATCTGGTGACCCCAATTATCAAAAATTTACCTTTTTAAAAAGTTCTAATATACTGTTTTCTCTAGGTTTGCATTGTTAGTTTGGTAATTTTTCAAAGACAATTTTAGCATATAATATATTGTTCTACATTGCTTAGTTATATATCAATGGGGGAAATTTTGGTAATTTTCCAATATCCTTGGCGATCCTTGGCGATCCTTGGCGAGATGCAGAAAATGGGCTTGTCGGTACAAGTAAAGTTTCAATGAGTATTTTTTGTTCAATAATTATAGAATTTATTTACTATAAAGAAGCCATTTATCTCTTTTTATTTAAACACAGAATTAAATTGAATATTAATAACAATAGTAATAATATATTTCATTGAAAAGTTTATTTTATGAATACATAGGTAAAAAAGCATAAAAGCTCATCATATTTATTTTTATAGCTGTTCATATCTTTTGTCCACAAATCTCACTTTTTGAAGTCCGAATTGCGCCATGCTTTAAAAAAAAAAACCCGACAAGGCCCCTATACTGGAAAAGTATAGAAAATTATGTAATCAGATGAACCCGTTTATGACAGATCTCAAATGACAGCATTGCTATTTGGCTAACCATCGTCGATTTGGGGAGAAATTTTCGTTAAATGGGTTTAATAAAACAATTCCTGACCGATATTTGACATCAAATTTGATTGTTCACTAATATAGGCGTCAGAGTGGTCTCTGTTTTGACTAACACAATTTCCTTTCAAAATTTTTCGTTTTAAATTTCACTTACAAATTTCGTAGAAACCAGCTACGCGAGAATGTTTTTTACGGTCTTTTAAGTTAGACGAGCACAAATCTTGCCAATATCATTTTTTTTTCAGGGCAGTAGCATATTTTATTTTTCACAAGTGTATTTTAGAAACAATAAATTGATGATGAAGTAAAATATTTTTGTTTATAGCATTATTTGTTATTTTTATCCTTTTGAATTTTTTATGAAATGGGTGAAAATCAACTATTTTAAATGTATGTAATATGTATATTTAACATGTGTGTATTCTAAATTAAAAGAGTGAAAGCTGTATATTTTAATTGAATGGCACTGGGAACAATACTTTGTTGTTTATCAAATGTGGCCGGCTAACATAAAAGTACTGTTTTCCCTTGAGATTTTTGAGGCAATCTATCACAGAAATAATTTAAAAAAATGATTGGTGACCCAAAAAAGACCGCTTCTATGACTGTTAATACTATCAGATATAATGCTAATATTGAATATTATAATAATATTTCGCAGATCAAACTAAAATACCGTGACAGTGACAAACATATATACATCTAACTGTAACCATTGATAAAAAAAATCAGGAAAATTGGAAGGTAGCTTTAGTTTGTAAAGTATGCATTAATTAAGGAAATAAATTACATCAGTCTACAGGCAATTGAAATACTTGGTACAAATAAATTACATAATCCAGTCTACAAACAAATAGCATATGTTATCGGCCGTATTGATGATAATTAACTTAATAAAATAAGTTAAATTGATTCGTTGTTTTTAAAAACGGACCTGTTCCATAATCGAGTTTTAAAGAGAATTGGAGTAATTTGGGACACTTTTTTGGAGACATTTTGCAGCATTTACATTACACCAACACTATACCAAAATATTTTCTATTCTGTCATTTATTTCAAACCTGAACATGCAAAGATTTTTTGGTACTTTTTCAATATCGGTACCTTGGCGAAATAGGAAAAACAGCCTTGCGGAAAAGGAAATTTGGCAATATATTTTCTGACAACCTATTCACTGTTTCATTTCATATACACAAGCAATTTTTTTTTAACGTAATAACGCCAATTATCTAATTTTGTATCGAAACCCATTTAATATGTATGAAAAAACATTAATAATATACATACATTTAAAATAAATATATTAAAGCAAAATAGTCCATCAAGTTTGTTTTCATAACTGATTATACCATTTGGCAACAAATCTCACTTTCTGAGTCCCTAATTGCGCCAAACGTTGTAACTTGCTATTTATTGAACGTGAATCACTTTTGGCTTCAATTATTATTTAGTCGTAACCATGCATTTTTTTTATTTACTATTTTTCCAGTCGAAAATATTTTTTGTTATTAAGTAAAATTAAGTTATAATTTCATTTTTTGCTGATTCAAAAATGGAAATGTTTACAGCATTGCTAAGAGACACAATTTCATTGTGTAGTTTAAATTGCTATTTAAAATAAAATATTTTATTGTATAATATTTATTAGTGTTTTTATTTTCAGTATATATTTGTATTCATTTAATAAAATAGTTGTCGAAACTCTGTAATTTTGAAATGATATATTTTTTAAATGACAACTTTCGCGCCAACAATGTTTATTCTTTTTTAAATGCTTCGTTTGGTGCCAACAATTGCGCTTGGCGACAATGGTGTTGAAATACCAGAAATGTACTAAACATTTAGATTGCACATTGCAGCATGGAGGCTATAATGTATAACATGGGACAATACACAATAAAAAAAACTGGTCTATAGCTTCAGATTGGCACTGAGACATTAAAATACATTTTTTTAAATAATTTAAAAATATAGATGAGGAAAGTTCTGTGATCGGAAGTCTCACCATATTGGCTCTTTTTAACGAGAATGCTCTGATACAAAAAGAAATATTGTGTCTATCTACTATCTACTATTTATACTATCATTCTTTACCAAATCCTACTGCGAGGGATAATATAAAAGAGTTAGACCATGACAGCTGAAATTTTGTCTGCACATTAGAAAATATAATAGCACAATGGCGTTCATATCGATTCAGCACAACGGAAGGACATTCAGTTAAAGGTCTTATTTCTTTAAATCACAAGATCAAACACATCATTTCGTTTGATTCAAGGTTCGCTTGGAAAAATGGACCAGCGCAGCGGGCATAGCCTGCTAGTATTAAATAAAACAAAGTCAAAATATAATTTAAACACACAGGAATATAAAATAAATAATAATAATAAAAGAAAAACTGCTAAATAAATACAGTTAAAATGTAAAATAAATAAGTAAAAAATAATAACTAGAAAAAAAGGCGCTTTTATATATTTTTATGTTGTTTTAAAAAGTTTTTTAGATCTTTCTGTTTCACACCAGTTTTTACTAAGCTTAATTTCATTTATCAGTTGACTGAAAACAACGCACCGAAAAATGATTCCTATATATATGACTACGAATCTAACTAAAAGCCTTTGAAAGTTTTTTTTTTTTTTTTTTTTTTTTTTTTTTTAACATCATGAAATACATTGGATACATTATGTGTGTATTAGGAGAAACAGATAAATCCAATACACTGAGAAAGTGCGTGTGTGTGTGGGAGGGGGGGGAGGAGAGAATAGCAGGATTTTGTTAAAGTAATATCCAGTATTTATTATACGCGTTCTAACACTGAAGTACAGGACGTAGAAATAAAACTAAATCAAATTTTAGTTAAAAACATTTAATTGTCAATATATTATACATTTTTCAAGCAACATAACACTCCTGAAAAAACACGATAAATTTCCTGCATTGCAGATTTTTTTTTTTTTTTTTTTTAAATACGAAAACTAGTCGGATGTACCAATCCCAAAACTTTCTTCTATCTCATACATGTTAATGCTTCAAAATTCGCTATCACACTGCCAAAATTAAATGGCAATCTATGCATCTCATGAGGATTCTAAAGATATGAAATTCCGTGCATTAGTTCTTGAGATATGACTATCGCTGAAATCGTCTAAATCCAGCAAAATGCTGCCTAGCAGCGCCATCTATTGGGTGATTTATACCAAATCCTAATCAGCAACAATTTATGTCAACGTCTGACTGAATCTGAAGTTTGGAGAAAATCCGTGCATTAGTTTTTGAGATAGAGCTATAGCGAAAATCGTGAAAATTCCTGCATAGCAGCGCCACCTATTGGGTGATTAACACCTAAACCTAATTAACAACAACCTGTGTCAACATACAACTAAATCTGAAGTTAGATGAAAATTCGTCCATTAGTTCTATAGATTGAGCTATTGAGGCAATCGTGAAAAAGGCAGCACAGAAGCGCCACCTGCTGGGCGATTTACACGAACCCATAATCAGTAGCAAGTCATATCAAGGACTAACTGAATCTGAAGTTTGATGAAAATCCGTGCGTTACTTCTTAAAATAGAGCTACTGGGGAAATCGTGTAAATCCTGCAAAATTCATCATAACAGCGCCACCTTTTGGGCGATTTACACCAAAACGTAATCAGCATCAATTCATATCAAGGACTAACTAAATCTGAAGTTTGATCAACATCCGTGCATTAGTTCGTGAGATAGAGCTATTGCGAAAATCGTGAAAAATGCAGCATAACAGCGCCACCTGTTGAGCGATTTACACCAAAAACTAATCAGCATCAATTTGTATTAGGGACTCACTGAATATAAATTTTTATTAAATTCCGTGCATTAGTTCTTGAGATAGAGCGCCCACAAAATTTGTGTCACATACACACAGACAGACAGACTCACAGAGTCACAGACAGACATTTTGTAAAAACGTGTTTTTGGAATCTCTGACCCCTAAAATGTGTAAATCCGTCGAAAACCGGAATTCGAAAATTTTCATGAATCCAATACTTTCTTCTTGTAAAGATAGAAGGAAGTAAAAACAAAAAGTAATATTGACAACGAAAATGTTTTTGGGATAATATGATTTTGATTAAGAGTTATTGAAAATTGGAAATTCTGAAGAATTTGGTTCTATTTGTAATTTTCAAAATCAATCAACAGAATTAGGAATTAAATCTACAAATGAAACATCGAGTGCTATAAGGTTAAACCAAATATAGTAAAAAAAAATCCAAATTTTGATTTTTAACAATAGTAAAAAAACTGCAAAAAAAAGTATTTAAATTTTTCTGCTACTGCATATCTGCAATCTGGCTTTGACAGATACATATAAGGAAAAAAATAATATAATTATGCCATTAAATTAAATATGAAAATAGAACGTTGCATAAGAATATATAAGAGAAATTTACTCATTATAATTATTAATCTAATACTAATATTTATTACAAAAGTTAAAACTTTCAATTAAAATAAAAATTAGAAAATTATGACCGTGAGAAATAATTTTAATAAAATTAAACAACTTTCTAAAAACTATACATAAAAATCACTTCGAAACATCAAAGTACTCAATGATTGGTATAAGTGATAAAAATAAATTTTAAAAAGGCAAGAAATACCTTTATTTATGTATTTCAACATGTTTCATTTCATCCGACGGCAACATTCTCAAGAAAATAAAATAATAAAAATATTTTCGCAAAAAGTTCAATTTGAAAAATTAGTAAATAAAAACAAAAAAATTGCGAGATCACAAGCATAAGGAAATTAACTGCAATATCCAAAAATGGAAATTTGTGTACGTGAAATATTTTATATGTTTCATTATTCTGTATAGCATATCTTTCCAAATTTTGCGAAGCTCCATGGATGCTGAATCATTGCAAACATTCTCATTGCGTAAGAAGATCTCTATTCATTCTCTGATGATGGACGGAAAATAAGATCTTTATGGATAAATTATTCTACAATTTTTAAAATCTATTTTTAGAGCTTCCCTGTTATATGGTCTGGCCAGAGCTTTTGCCGTCGAATGCAATGAAACATACCGAAATCTAAATAAATAAAAGTATTTGTTGCAAATATAATAGTTCGTATTTGTATCCAAATATACACTCATGTTCAAAATTAAGGTCACAAACATATAATCTGTGAAAACTAATGAACTATTCAATGTGCTGCCACGAAATTTGGCACAGAGGTATATTAAAATAGGAGAAAGAATATAGCAACATAACAATATGGAAAAGATTTTAATTGTGAATTTATATAAAGGGTATACCAAAAATTGTTAAATCGTGAAGGAGAGATAAAGCATTTATCTCAGGAAAAGGCTGTCTAATATTGAGTGTGGCCACTGTGCACTGCTACACAAGCTTCACAACGAGCTCTCATACTGTTTATGAGTGTGTTAATAAATGTTTGTGGTAACAAAGCCCATTCTTGCAAAAGCGCGGTTTTTAACTCCTGGCGGGTCCTGGGACCTGGGTTACGCTATACAGTGGCTCTTCCCTAGACCATCCCAAACATGTTCAATAGGATTGAGGTCCGGAGACTTCGAGGACCAAGACATACAGCAAATTTCCTCCTCTTCAAGAGAATCGTCAACAATGCGAGCTCTGGGTAGCTTCGCATTATCGTCCATAAACATGAAGTCTGGACCTACAGTACCCCAGAACAACCAAACATAGGCTTCAAGGACATCATCCTTACAGCGATGTGCGTTGACAGTACCCGTATCGAAGACAAGCAGTGGTTTATGACTGCCCAACATTATGCAGCCCCAGACAAGGATTCCTTTGCCACCAAATCTGACAATTTCTTTTATGTAAGAGTGATGATAGCGATGTCCACGTTCTCTCTGAATTAAGATTCGACGAGAATCACTCTGCGTGGTAAATATCGACTCATCACTGAAAAGAACACTCCCCATTGTTGTTGAGTCCGAGACTGATGTCTTCGGCTCCACAATACCGAGTTCTCCTGTTGGATGCAGGGAAAGGGACACACACGACTGGTTAGAATGAGGTCCTTGAAGCCTATGAGAGGTTGTTCCGGGGTGCTGTAGGCCCGGACTTGATGTTTATGGACGATAATGCGAAGCCACACAGAGCTTACATTTTTGAGGATTTTCTTGAAGAAGAGGATATTTGCCATATAAATTGGCCCTCGAAGTGTCCGGACCTCAATCGTATTGAACATGTTTTGGATGGTCTAGGAAGAGCCATTGCAAGCGTAACCCCGCTCTCAGGACCCGAAAGGAGTTAAACACCGCGCTTTTGGAAGAATGGGCTTTGTTGCCGCAAACATTTATTGACATTCTCATAAACAGTATGAGAGCTCGTTGTGTGGTTTGTATAGTAGTGCACGGTGGTCACAATGCATATTAGACAGGCTTTTCCCGAGATAAATGCTTTATCTCTGATTCATGATTTAACACATTTTCATATACCCTGTATCTTAATTCAGAATTAAAATCTTTTCCATATTGTTATGTTGCTATATGCTTTCTCCCATTATAATATAACTCTGTGCCAACTTTCGTAGCAACACAGTGAATAATTCGTCAGTTTTCACAGATTTTATGTTTGTGACCTTAATTTTGGACATGAGTGTAGTAGTACGTGCAATATTGTGTACGCTATCTTGGCACAAATAAACAGATATTTGATAAACCCCTCATATTTTTGCTTCTTTTGGGGAATAACGGATTTTGAACTTATTCTATCAACGATAATTTTCAGAATTTTCAAGCTATGATTTTGAGACTTTCACAAAAGTTGCTTTATATACTTAGCTAATACATTATGCATATTATATTTTCATTGCATTCGCGCATGCGCAGTGAAACATGCTTTAGTAAACCTGCTCTTTTTTCATCCAATTTTTATTATTTTTTAATTCTGATTGCAGAGTATTGTGTACAATGTTGTTTGTCAAATTTTCTGAAAAGAACTTTTTGTCATATTAAGAACTCTGCAAATTATAAGCGAAATTTGGTACTGTTTTTATAAAAACCTTAATTTCTCTACGAGTATACATGCTGTCATCATAAAAATGAACACAATATATTACAATAAGCTACTTAATAATAATCTCGAGTTTGAACGCTTTAGCTACATTAATTTTTACAGTGTTATCCAAAAGATATTGGTTCTTTTTCAATTTATTGACGGTTTCCTATGGAGTTTCGGAAAAAAAATCTTCGCGGAAATATATGACCTATTCTATGCTGTTTACTCACCTGAAGTTTCATGTTAATTCCTCATGTATTTTTCTAGATATTTAACAAAACGTCTAAAATTGCAAGTGACCAATCACCTTTGGCCATATAGTGTATAAAAGCATTGTTGAGAACGATTTTCGAAAAAAATCGTCGGTAATAACTCGAAATATTAACCTTTTAAGACACGGACGGTTTGCACAAACATAATGAAAGGTGCGGCGTACGCTATGTACCATCGGCTTTTAAACAGGGTTGGCATTAATCGATTATTTTTTTAATCGATTGATTAATCGATTAAAGATTCAATCATACGAAATTGACGTCTAATTCAATTTATCATGATTGAAATTGAAAAAATAATTGCTCTTTAAAAAGTTTTTTTATGATTTTTTCTATCTGCATGAATTCAATCTTGATTAATTTAATCATTAATTACATAGATAAAAATTAAATATGACCGCCCTGTTTACTTTCTTAAATTCGCTTTTATTGCTACGAAATTCTTTTTAAGAGTCACTATACGATTTTCCTTATTGATTATACAGGGTCAGACAAAATTATTCATATAAACCGAGGTCAATATGTTTAAATTATTTAGGGGGGATAAGGGGCAATTGAAACCCGCTTAATAAAACTGATATATTCTTTTATAATTATTTTAGGCAAATAGGGACAATGTTATCAATCATTTGATAGTCACAAATCGATGGCGATAGTCCCTGCTCCCTCATAGACTATACTTCATGTCGGTGCCACTACCTTCAATGGATGCAGAAGCGAAACAGTTTTGAAAATGTTTGAAAACGTTTTGAAAGTTTTGAAAGTTCTAGAAACGTCCTAAATTACGATTTCAATGGAATTGTTAAGGATAGAAAATTTTAATTTGATGTAGATGTTACTTTTAAGACTAGTCTCACAGAACAGTTAAAAAGTTTAGATATTTAAAAGGTTGAAATAAATGATGAAATTCGCTCAAAAAAAGTTTAAAATTACGATTTTTTTGGAAATGTTAAGGATACAAACTTGAAATTATACACGGTTTCTACTTTTAAGACAAAAATGTATGCGCCTTACACTTTTTTAAATTGAAATATAAAAAGCTGTGGGAGAAAAAGTGCCTTTTAACGGGAAATATAAGAAAATTTCATAAAAATGAATTTTTTGTTCCTTCTTGAATAGCAGTAATTTTCAAGTTAAAAATAGAAAATATTCAACTCAACTTTTTTATAAGTTTCTAGTGTAGAAACTCCTAACGGAAAAGAATATATATATATATATATATATATTTAACCATACTTAATGACCCCTCCCCCCCTTTTAGTGATGACATGTTCCCTCCCAGAAGATTTGAGATTTTGTATTTACAATGGTCAAAAAGTGAAATCTCTTCCCCCCCCACCCCCCACCCCCGCCATCTCCCCCGGAACCACAAAAATCTCTCAAGGAGAAAAATACCTGAATTAAACACTGATAATGACTAAAAATAAAATCTTAAGATTTGTGTACCAAGTGTATTTCCCTTAATTGCAACTCATTTAAACTTTGGAAAGAAAAGAAAAAAAAGATACATATATATATTTTTTTGTTGGAATTTTAATCTAATTAAATATAAAGAAATGATCTATAAATATTATTTATTAAGCTTACAAATATTTTTACAGTGCACATTTACATATGTTTAGGCAATTTTTAAACAGTTTAAAGAATTGAGAAAAAAAAAAAAAAAAAAGATTTTGTATCAGATAACTGATTTGCAGCTGCAAATTGCGTTTAATAAACTTACTAAATTACGCTAAACATACGACATTACGGTAACATACATAATTATGCTTATATCATAAAAATAAACTTGTAACAAACTGATGAAGAAAGTCTATCGTAAAAGCAAAATGAAACAGTTTGATGTCAGCTTCACATCATAAAAGTGTAAGAATAAATCAAAGGGGATGCTTTGCAACTACACCCATTCTCGCCAAAGCAAATTTCTGTAGCAAATTTAGAGCAATTAATTTAATTAAAACACTCAAAAATTTTCAGGAATATTTTCACAGTACATTTACATATTTTCCGACATTTTTCAAGGATTTTAATGAATTAAAGTCAAAAAAAAAATTCTGTATGGCATAACTAATTTGTTCCAGCAAATTTTGTGCAAATAACCATACTAAATTCTTGTACATCATAAGAAACTTATAATGAGCGGAAGAAAAAAGAACATCGTATAAGCAAAATTCAACAGTTCGATGATGGCTTTACATCATAAAATTATGAAAAAAAATCATTGGATTTGCTTTTTATCGCCCTCCCCCCCCCTATTTTTTTTACCACAAAGATCTTTCTAAATATACTGACAAACCAGTTAATTTCAATAATGTACTCATAAAATTTCATTCATGTGAAAAAAAATCGAACAATGTTTTAATTGTTCTTTAAATTAATGCATGTTTGATAATAGTGTATTACTAATACAACTAATTATTTATTTATGGTACTAATTAACAAACGTCCTTTTATGACTTCTACACTTTAAAAATCTTTTCAAAGTATGCATTTTTTTTTTTTTTTTTTTTTTTTGACACAATAAATTAAAAAGTCCTTCCGGCCAGTCCCGGGAGGAAGAGGTAGCTTTCATATTCCTTATTTTAAAAAAAGCCAACTTATATCATTCAAACACACGAAGCTCAATATAGTGGAAACTGAATATAGGAGATTCAATACTAATTTTTATCAATATAATGAATGAGAATTTCGCGAAATTAGTCAGCTTTATCCAAGCTGCTTTTCTTTAAAGTAACTCATATTTGGCTGCCAAATTCGGCGATTTCTTAAAGTGCCTACCATTTTAAGACAACATGGTGGATGAGGCTAACCAGTGAACTTGGTCGAGACCTTAGTAATTGCTGTTCACATGCTCACTCACATCGGAATCGGTTGATATATACGAGTGCTGTCGCATGCAAAAAATCAGATTTTTCAAAATGTCACCCACAATAGAAATTGAAACTGCTATATCTGAGCCATTTTTTAAGGTAAAGACAAACAAAAAATGCTCCTTAATCCTTATATCAAGGTCAAATACTTAAGAGAGAAACCTTTTTCAATTTCTAATTTTTTTGCATCTCACTTTAAATATATATATATTTTTTTAATTTAATGGCCGCCATTTTGAAACAAGATGGCTGATGAATCTGGTCAGCGAACTTGGTCGAGGTATTGATGCATACTATCCACATGCCTTCTTACATCGAAATAGGCGAATACGTGTGTTATCGCGTGACAAATACAAGATCGTTTCAAAATGTTAGCCATGCTAGAAATTTAAAGTGCTGTAATTCAATCATTTTTTAAGATATAAACAAAAGAACAAATTTTCAGAAACAAAAACTGCTCCGGAATCTTTGTATCAAGGCCAAACACATAAAAAAAATCTTTTTCATTTTCCAATTTTTTAATACCTCGTTTTAAATTTTAAATTTAATTTTTTTTAAGTGGCAACCCTTTTGAAAGAAGATAGCGAATGAAGCTGGCCAACGAACTCGGTCGAGACATTAGTATGTACTATGTACAGACCAAGTTACATCCAAATCGGTTCATAAATACGCCTGTTATCGCATGACAAAAATCAGGTCGTTTTAAAATGTCAGCCACAATAGAAATTAAAAATGCTATTACTCAGCCATTTTCTTAGATATAGACGAAACAAAAACTGTTCCGGAGTCTTTGTATTAAGGTCAAACACATACAAAAAATATCCTTTTCATTTTCCCATTTTTTGGTATCTCATTTTAATTTTTTTATTTTTTTAATTTTTTTAAATGGCTGCCATTTTGAAACAAGATGGCGGATGAAGCTGGTCAACGAACTCGGTCGAGATATTTGTATGTACTATGTACACACCAAGGTACATACAAATCGGTTCATAAATACGCCTGTTATTACGTGACAAAAATCAGGACGTTTCAAAATGTCAGCCACGCTAGAAATTCAAAATGCTATAACTCAGCCATTTCTTAAGATATAGACGAAACAGAAACTGCTCTCGAATCTTTTTATCAAGGTTAAACACATAACAAGAAAATATTTTTTTCAATTTTCAATTTTTTGGTACCACATTTCAAATTTAAATTTTTCTTAAAAAATTAAATGGCCGCCATTTTTAAACAAGATGGCAAATGAAGCTGGCCAACGAACCCGGTCGAGACATTGGTATGTACTATGTATAAACTAAGTTACATCCAAATCGGTTCATAAATACGCCTTTTATCGCGTGACAAAATTCAGGACGTTTCAAAATGTCAGTCACGCTAGAAATTCAAAATGCTGCAACTCAGCCATTTTTTAAGATATAGACGAAACAAAAACTGCTCCGAAATCTTTGTATAAAAGTCAAATACATAAGAAAAAAATATTTTTCCATTTTTAACTTTTTGGTACCACATTTAAAATTATAATTTTTTTAAAAAATTTTAAATGCCCGCCATTTTGGAACAAAACGGCGGATGAAGCTGGCCAACGAACTCGGTCGAGACATTTGTATGTACTATGTACACACCGAATTACATCGAAATCGGTTCATAATTACGAGAGTTACAGTGTGACATATGTCATATATATATATATGTGTATATATATATCAATTTTGAACGGAGGGTGGTTTCGGGGTCTGGGGGTCATGATCGATGAAAATATGCCAAAATTTTTTGAAATCTCTTTCCTCCGAACGGCTGCAATAGGTAGCTTTTTGTAATGAAAGCTACCTAAAATAAGGACCCGTCACCACGTTTTGGCTTTGTACAATCGAAAAAGGTATGCCATTTAACAAACCAATTATACTTAAAATTAAGTGGTACCCAAAAGCTTTTAGTATCGAAGATAGCAAACTCTTTTTTACCGAGCGGTACTCGGGCAAAACAGTTAAGGTGTTAAAATAATGCCAGGATTAAGAAGTTTTTGTCCAAAATTTCCTCAGAAATTGTATTGCCTATATGTCTGTATTCTGTTTAAAAGGCGTTCTACTATAATTTTACCAAAATAACAGAATTTGTATAATGTAATTTTCATAATTTTCAATTAATCTGACTTTTTAAATTTAACCACTTACTTAAAAGGTAAAATATATATAATTAATATTATAAATGCTGTAAAAAGAGGAATACAATGTAATTCCTTTTTTCAGAAAAAATTGAAAGGGCTTAATTATATAGTACTGTACAAATGCAACACATGAAGTTGATAAGCAGCCGATATTGAATTAACCTTTAACTGGTGTCACATAAATTGTCGCATAACTACTGAGAAGTTGTCTGTGAGACCGCTCTATCGAAAGATGAATAAAGGCGCGATTAAATTTCAGGATGGTGTTTTTGTACTAAACGTTTTGTGCAGTACTGTTATAATTAAAATTCCCCTATTCAAAAGTCTCTGATGACAGTATTAAAGTTCCAAACGAAGCAAAATTTCGGTGATATTTGTAGTTAAACTGAAAGTTACAAGTTAAACTATAAAAATTGAAAAGAGCAGTGGTCTGTGAGACCGGTAACATCAGTTAAACGTTAATATCTGCCTGTCCGTTTTTAGTTTTTTGTACTCCTTTGTGTACTCTTGGAATATGGAATGGTGGGTAATGTCAAAAACTTAAATTTAAGAAGTTTTTATTACTTATTATTTTTTCTGTTTTTTAATCAATGCTTAGTATTAAATTATTAATCATCTAGTATTATTTTAATAACCTTTACTCCAAGTTGTAAGTATCAACTGTTATAGAGCGCGTGTCGTGAATAAAAGTGACTCGGTCATAGAATTACGAGAAAAAATTATGATGTAGGACAACATTATTAAGACAAAATAAAATAATGACTGGTCTGCCTCGGCTTCATTGTATTTATATACAGTTTTCTTCATTCGAAAAATATTCAGAACTTAAAAAAAAAATCGCGTCATACCGAGCCCGGTCTGAAAGAGTCAAAACCTACTCGAAACCGAACCAAATCCAAAATATTTAAAGATAATCCGATCCAAGACAAGACCCGATACAAGACCCTAGCAGCATTCAAGAGTGATTAAACCAGAAGAAGCTTGAAAAAAAAGATAAAATAAAAGCTCCAAAGCCAGAACAATACAGGAAGTTTTCAATCATAAATCCTTCATTAGATTGACTAATTAGATTTACTATTTAGATTAAAAATTGATTTAATCGTAAAAAAGCAAGCGGTTACATCCAAATAATCATTGGTCATTAGTCTATGAGTAGGATTGAATTGATTTAATCGTAATCAAAGCATTGATTACATTAAAATAATCACTGATCGTTAGTCTATGAGTTGTATTGAAACTAAGCTTAATCGGTCAATCTTTAGTCATGATTAAAAAAATAATCGTTAACTTTCAATCGTTTATCTAATTAAAATTTTTCACAACCCTGCTTTTAAAGCCCATATAGCAACATTTATTGATATATTTGTCTGATACAATTCCCTGTAGCTGTATAAAAGCAATAAACGTCAAATTGTTAAAAACTGACTAATTAGAATTAATCACATAAATACTAAGGGATTCGCCGCTAGATTACATTGAGTGGACCTCTAAATACGCCTCTCGTGTCTTTAAATGTTAATTATAAACCTATCTGGAAAAACGCTGCACGGACCAAGGCGACGTTGCATCTTTGCGACCTCCTTTCGAAGCGCGCTTAGCACAATGCCAAGTTTAAACTTTGAACATGGGTTTTATTTTAGCTACACTGTAAAATGAAAACTTTATTACTACGCTGAATTTAGTTTTATGAAATGCCAAATGAAGTTTAACCTTTTGCTCTCAATGACGTACGTAGTGTAAGTCATGCTACTTTGGCCATTTACGACAATGATATATGGCTGATTTTTTAATTAGACATTCCGAATTCCCAACAGAAAGTTTTAACTCTTATTTTCAGATCGCAAGATTTATGATTTTCCAAATGAAATAAAATCACCAATTAAATTTTTATGGGGTGAATTTAAAATTTCTAAAAAAAAATCTGCCAGATGCGGCAATACATCCTAGTGGCATACATCCGCTAACAGCGCCAGAGCGCAAGGGGTTAAATATGAACTAGTTTTATTGTCATTACCGAATTAAGCTCATCATAGACAGATTAGGATATATAAAAAAAAGTTATATAGAATAGCAATTTTTGATATTATTTAGGCTTCACATCTCTTTGAACTTTTACGGTATACCCATTCATAGGTTTCTAGTATATACAGCTATACACAACCCTACGTTGTATAGTATTTTACATAGTCTTATTATTCTTTAAGCAACGATTATTTTAAATAATACAGTTAATAATCCATATATTTATTGTACGGAACCTTCTGAGCGCGAGTAATACTCGCACTTGACCGTTTATTAATTTCAAAATTTTATTTCAAATCCCAGATTACTTTCAAAAAATAGAATGCAATGATTAAAACTAAATATGTCGTGTTAAGTTTGTTCTTCAGACTAGAGTTTATTATTTTCAATCATCAAATTCGAACTAACTTTTAAATGAAAAATGCTGAGGTAAATGCTCTCCCTTTTCTGCGGTCAGTTTTGGGTCATTCCACGTAAAATGAGCAAAAATTAAAAAAAAGTCGTGGCCACATAGTAACAGATTTTAATAAAATTTGATATACAGGTTCAATTCATATTCAAACAGAGCTCTGCAAAATATCTTCACGAAAAATAAATTATTTTAGCAGTTTTGGACATTTAAAAAACTTGTGATAAAGAATGGCATGTGTGCAATCGTCCAAAGTTGCAGGTTTGAAGTTCTGTATCTTGAAAACTATTTAACTGAAATGAATTTTTTTTAATAATGTAACCTCTGAAATATTATCTTCTTATTTATTGAGCAATAATAATCTGGTAACACCATGATTATTCTTTAATTGGTTGTAAAAATTGAAAATTTGCAAATTTTGAGAAAATTAAAAACGTAATAAAAATTAAAGGAATTCAAAAACATCTGAGAAATTAATGCCTGATATAGTTTTACATATTAAGATCGAATTACTAAAGTTTTTAAGTTGCCATGTATTTCCTTCACCTTTAAAAAATTTTAGAAACTTTTAAAAAAATGACAAAATCGTAATTTTTCCTCTTATTGACAGGTAAAAAATACAATGAAGGAAATGTCCCACATTACAGTTATTGCACAGACATACAGATCAATAAGTCCATAATCTGATAAAAAAAATTCAAGCATGCCTTTTTGATTCCTAACGTCACAAAATTGGGTTAAAAAAGGCAATATTAACTATATTCTATGAGCTATTTTTTTTTTAAATTCGCGCGCGTTTCTTAAAATATTGCACGATTTCAAGGTGAAAAAATTTAGTGCTGCCATCTATTTTCTGCGTGTGGGTTTAGAAATTAATATATAATTTTCTGTTCAATTGAGCTTTTTTTTCTACTTTAATTAAAAATCTTCTTGAGAAAAAAATAAACTGAAAGCAAGTATAAAAGTTTTAATGTTTAAAATATACACTATTATCTATAATATTAAAAGAATTAAAAGTTTAAAAAAGATTTCTTTCACGTCGAAACAAGTGATAGAAATATTGCATTTTATCCTCAACATTTTTTACTATTTATTTTTTTCTCATTAAGGAATAAAAAAGGCAAGAATTAAAGTTCAAATATTTAATATATATACCTTTAGCTATAACGTCAAGCAATTTTGAAATTGTCAGAGGTGTCCTTCATCTCTATAGAAACGTTGCATTTTTCTCTCAAATTTTTTCAAAAATAATTTTTTTCTCATTAAGGAATAAAAATACAATTACTAACTTACGTCAATCTGTTACTTATCATTCATTCCTAAATATAAATAATTTTTAATATAGTCTTTGCATTCTTAAGGCTAATAACCAAAATTGAAACTTCAAGCATGTAGCCAAAACCACGATTTTGCATCCACTTTTAATATAATTTTAATACTTAAATAAACAATCCTAAAATCTATTATTTTACATTTACTCATAAATAGATATGATCTACTTACAAAATGATTTTTGTTAAAATCTGTGACATGTCTGCCACAGGTGATTTGCTCATTTTGTATGGAATGACCCTTTTGCGAAAGGTTTTCCGTGGAAGTTGTAGTGTGGACAGGCCAAAATATCAATCAAAAAATCCAATCAATAATAAAGTTCAATCATTAATAAAATCGAAACATGTATAAAATTTAATTATTAAAAAGTCTAATCCAATCATTAGTAAAAAAACGCAAATTTACCACACTAGTGCGAAAATTTGTAAGTTATTTAATGAAACGGTATGTACGAGTGTAAAGGCATGTTTTTTGAAAAAATCAATTGATAATGATGATCATGGCTCTCTTGATTTCATATTTGGCTTAAAAAGACCAACAAGAATTCAACATGAAATAAACGTTAGGTCCGCAAGAATTTTGTTTTCATGATAACTTCCGAAAACAACAAACAATTCACATAAAAAGTTTATGTAAGTAGAGGTTGCTGCGATTACATACACTGGTAGAAATTGATTTATGAAAACACTTTTATTTAACAAAAACTTCTATAATATTCATTAAAAATGAATGAAATTTTATGGGATATACATAGTATGTATAACAAATGAGTTACACAAATAAAATTTCATACATACATAATATTAAACAAAAACAAAAAGTCAAAAATTAGATTTTAGCAATATGCAAACATGGAAATTGATTTATGAAATGTCACATTTTATTAGCTATTCTGAAGTAGTATGACAAAAATTTGCATAAAACATGGTAACGTGACATGCACAGTATACATAAAAAGCGTTATATTTTGGAAGCAATATGTTTCAGTTATACTTTTCACGATGGGTAGACGAAAGATGTTGTCTGGGGAAAAATAGATAAAATCAATGCATATGTAGGATGTGGACAGTCTGTTCCGGAAATTAGTAAATTAATTAAAAGATCAGTTGGTGCGATATATAGCAATAGAAAAGATCCAGCAAATTATAGCAAAAATTTTAACAAAAATGTAATCCACGTTTAAGTAAGAGAGAGAAAAAGAGGGATTCTTCAACTTGCATCGAAAGCCAACCACACTTCAAAGAACATTTGTGCAGATCTATCCCTTCCTGTTACTTCTAGAAGTGTTAGGCAAATCTTACATTCTTCACGAAGCTTGAGAAGGTCGACAATGAAATCTGGTCCAAACTTACTTCTGTGTCACAAGACAGATGCGTTTGAACTATTGCGCGAAGTACACGGCAATGGGTGACAATTGGAAGAAAGTCATTTTCTCCGACGAAAAGGGATTTAATTTGGAATTGCCCGGATGGTTACGTATTATTGGAGGGATCTCCGAAAAGAATCAAAGTCTACATTCAGCAGAAGTTTTGGTTGCGGTCAATTGATGATTTAGGCAGCGATCGCTTTTGATGGCAAAAGTGAAATTGTATTTTTAAGCGGTCGCCAGACTTCTTTTGATTACAGTTTTGTTTTAGAAAATTCACTTCTTCCATTTGCATGGCAATATTATGGTTTAGATTACATCTTCATGCAAGACAATGGAAGTATTCACGTTTCAGATGCAATGAAAGATTGGTTTGACGAACAGAATATTGTTCTTTTAGATCATCCACCTATTAGTCATGATCTGAACACCATCGAAAACATTTGGGGACAGCTTGTTCCAATTGTTTATGCAATTGGGATTCAGTACACCTCACTTGTAGAATTGAAGGCTTCAATCTGTCAAAACTGGAAAATAATTGATCTGAAATACATTAAAAATCTCGTTTTATCAATGCCATGTAGAATAAAAGAAACTGTGATGAATAAAAGCGGCTTTACTAACTACTAATTTCAATTAAATGTGATATTTCATAAATCACTTTCCATGTTTTTATGTTACTAAAATCCCATTTTTGACCTTATGTTTTAGTTTCTTAATATGCATGAAATTTTATTTTTCTAAATTATTTGCTGTACATACCATATATAACGTATGAAATTTCATTCATTTTTATTGAATATTATAGAAGTTTTTGTTAAAAAACCGTGGTTTCATAAATCAATTTCCACCAGTGTATTACATACAGGCAGAAGAGAAGAAAATTTGCTTGCTGTATATAAATCTTACAAAATATGATTTTCCAATGTTGATGTAATTTGATACAGAGGCAAATTTATTTAAAGAAATAAAAAAGACCTATTTGACTTTAATGGACATAAAATTGTAATTTGCCAAAAATAGTTCTATAAATAAAATTAGCTTTTGGGTTTCACAATTTTTGTTTTTATTCAGTTAACCTATGTACGAAATTACTAATAAAACGGTGCAAGGAATTTTCACTAAAGTATTTCGCTTGGTCCATGTATTTCCCCACCCATTCCTCTTTCATATTTTGAAGGGTTTAGCTGTGCAAATTGTAATTTCAACGGATTTCAGAACTATGGTACATGCGCACATATAGGAGACGGGAAACATAACAGTACGTACAAAGACGCACTACCGATCTCGCAATGTCGATTGTCCATAATTTATTTAGGCTGCAACTATTGAAAAATCAATGATATTATGATAATTTCAAAGGAACAGCAATGTAAGCCTTTAGATTAGGTTATTATGTTCTTACATATTCATTTAGACGAGTGTCTTTTTAATTAATTATGAATTTTAAAAAAGAAAAAAGAAAAAAATCCCAAACCCGTTTTAAGCATTTCTTATATAAAAATGTATTTAATTTCGAAACGACAATGTGGAGGGAAAAAAATCGAACACGAGGTACATATATTTTCATATAGTATTGTAAGATTCCGCTTGATCTTTAAAAAAAAAGAAAATAATTCATTTTATGCTATCTTTCAGAAAATAATTATTTGCGCTGATAATTACTACTTAACGTGGGATCATAAGTTTTCTTTTTAGGTGTGTTCGTAATTATATAAATGCGTAGCATCTATAGTCGTCGTTCTGTCCGTCCGCATATAGCAGTTCAAATACTACCAAACCGAATGTTCTGAAATTTTAAATATATAATTGTTGCAACATTTTGTCGAGGCATTTAAAATTTCATGAAAACCGGATGTATAGTTTAATTACAGGGACCGTCAAAAGTTTTCCGTTACATTACCGCCAATGGGAAAAAAATTATTCCAAGTGCAGTTTAATGATGCTACAGCGTTTCGAACAGTATGAAATTGATATGCGCTTATCAGGTGCACTAAAATATCATTCAGTGCAACATGTGGTGCAAAAAATATTTATAAAACTAGTTATAGTACGAACGCACCTCATTTGCCACGTTTGTGGGCAATTTCGAACTTGTTTAATTTTTAGGCAATCTTATATACCAAAAAGCCTATCTCAAAACAATTGATAATTTCTTTTAGAGAAATGTACAAACTTTTCCCACAATTTTTAACCAAACAACTAACAAACAAAAAAATGCTGGAAATTCTGCAAAACACACCCCTATTAATTTCAGGTACTTGTCGTCACTGGCTTTCATAGTACGTAATACAATTTAATTATTGTCTCTCAAGACGTATTACAAACAAATTATCAATAGTTAAAAAATTTATTGCTACAAAGCAGCAATAATTCTTAAACAAATGCTGCTATCTTAACCCCTTCGGGACGGTAGCCTTTTACGGAAATTTTAATCTTTTGTCACCGTTTTTTAAAAACAGAAATTTGTGTCTTCTTGTATCGAGAAAATGCGCTGATTAAATAAGGCAAATTTTACAGTAAAATTTTACTGGTGAGAAAAAACAAGGATTCTGAGCGCTTCATGCGTCACGTATACGTGCCGCTCGTCCCCAAGGGGTTAACAAAAGAATTGCATGAAGGATTACTAAAATACAATTAAACACACAACTCAATTTTCCACAACGCCATTTCATCATTCTAAAAAATAGCCTTATATGTTGTTACTAAGCCTAAATATTTTAATATAATAATGAATATTTCATAAATAATAAATAACCATTGAAATTTTATTTTCTGCAGCATAATTGCAGTTGAGGAAGCTGCTTTCCTTCATTAGAGAAAAAAGGTAAGAAAATAATTAGAATTTACTGCAGTTTTTCTCTAACATTCTTAGTAATTCCGTTTCGAAAGGTCATGTATACGGGCTAAATAAAACATTTGGCTCATTCCATTATACATATTATTCTCAAATGTTTTAAATATTTTTATACAGTGCATAGCTGCCAACCTTTACGCTTTTTTGCTACCACTAAAATTTAGAAGAGAATTTCACCTTGTTTAAACGTGATATTTCGAACATTAAATAAGGCAATATTTACAAGAAAATTTTAGTGGTAGGAAGAAAGCGTAAAGGTTGGCAGCTATGACAGTGTAAATAATGCATGTGGTAAAAAAAAACTCTAGTACAGGTTGCATCAATATCATTTACAGAACATAATAATATAGATTCGATATTAATTTTCTTTTAAGTTAGTAGTATCAGAATTATATTATGCATGTTTCTGCATATTTGCATAATTTTATTATTTGAATAATGGGTACATTTTATTTCAACCTAACTATAAAACTCAGCAAATCATTTTAATCTTTTTTTTTCAAAATTACTCATACCATCTTTAATTGAATCTTTTAAATAGTAAAGTAATAAAATTATAAATACACTGCTCAAAACAATTAAAGGATATTGTAGTTTTAGGTGGATTTTGTATCTGGTAAACTGTTTAGCTGATTGATACATGGTCGACAGACATAGTAGGTTATATGAGAATAAATTACACATGTTTGGCAGAAAAAAATGCATTTTATTGCGCATTTGTGTTCTAAAGGAAAAAAACACAATTTGTGCATATGAGAAAAAAAGAATAAGAAAAGGTGTTTTCTTCAAAGAAAATCATTTTCAGTAGGGGTATGGTTTCCACGGGCGGCCAGCAACGTTGAACACCTTTGAGGCATGGACTCAATGAGGCTATTAATGACGAGTTGGGGTATTCTGCCCCAATCTTCCAGAAGAGCTCTTTCCAGTTCTTGGAGAGTTTGTGGGGGTTGTTGGCGGCCAGAAACTCGTCTTCCTAGAGCGTCCCAAACGTGCTCGATTGGATTCATGTCTGGAGAACACGCTGGCCATTCCATTCGAACGATTCCTTCCTCGAAAAGGAAATCCTCCACCAGGTTTGCACGATGTGGCCTGCAGTTATCGTCCTATAAAATGAAGTTATCTCCGATTGCTGCAGCGTAAGGGACTACAATAGGTCTGAGGATCTCATCCCTATATCGGCGACCAGTCAGAGCTCCATCTCGAATGATGTAGAGGTCAGTGCGCCCGTCAATGGAGATGCCACCATACACCAACACTCCTCCACCGCCAAATCTGTCACTTTCGTGCACGAACGCAGGATTATTCCTACTGCCACGGTCCCTCCAGATGAAAATACGCCTATTATCCGGATGCACAGAAAAACGGGACTCGTCAGAAAACAGAATATTGCTCCATTCATTTCTCCTCCAGTTGACATGCTCGGTTGCCCACTCCCTGCGGTCGCGACGATGCCTTGATGTTAATCTAACACATACCATCGGTCGGCGAGCATACAGACCTAAAGCATGGAGCCGGTTTCGGACAGTCTGAGTTGAAATCGTGGTGCCTGTAGCCGAGCGAAGGTGTTGTTGGAGAAGAGTAGCGTTCATGGTTCGGTGTCTCCGAGCTGTTAACGCTAAATACCTATCTTCATTGGGCGTTGTTGCCCGTCTACGACCTTGCCTTGGTCTTCGGCCTGCACATCCACTCTCCAAAAAACGGTTCCAGATCCTAGAAATGACACTTTGTGACACTCCAGTGACTTGCGCTACTTCGGCTTGAGTTTGGCCACCTTCTAACCTACCAACAATTCTCAAAGCTTCTGAATCTGTCAAATGACTTCGCTGAGACATCGTACTCATCGAAACAAAGCAATCACTGAATGCCGATCATCCTTGTCTTCATTCTTTTTTATCCAGTTGAAACTCAAATTTCATTCGCTTCCGCTGAAGCGACGGTTTTGACGTCGATCTCAAAATTTGCATACTCCACAGTTTGAAAACCAGAAAAATTTGCATTTGTGATTCTCTTCTTCTATTTTCGGCAAAAAAATTTCGTTTATATTTTTATTTTATATAAAACTTCAAATATCCTTTAATTGTTTTGAGCAGTGTATATTGAATTTTGAACAAAGAAATTTTTAGGTGAAGTTAGCGCTTGGGGAAAAAAATAAGATGCGACTCCAACCAAAGCTTTAAGTGAATTTTCAATCGGTACATAAATATTTTATTTTTAGTAAAAATTTACTATTCTTTTAAATCATTAGTAATTAAACGATATCCCTATTAATAATCATTAAGGTGATACTTGGCATAGTATAATATCGAGAATGTGCAAACTTTGAGCAGACTTGTTTCGGTAGTGTTCAGTACGTTAAACGCGAAACTAGTCTGCTCAGAGTTGGCATATTTTGGCTTTTTAACGTTGTTTTTAAATTTAAATGATATCCCTATTAATCTAATTGTATTTATTAAGAATTATATAGATGCACACGAAACATTTTTTCGCAGCTTTTTCAAACCAATTTTTTAGATATCATCGCAAATTTAAAATACAGATTAAAACTTCTAAATACTTATGTAATTGGTTGACAAATTTATCATGCGGCATCTGCATTTGTTCACAAAAAGGCTTTCCTCTAAATTCAATATTTCTACTAAAATGTCATGATCTAACATAAACAGCAAAGCGATCGTTCTACTATGATTGTATGATTACTCATATATAAAATAATTGTGTGTTATTTAAAACCTTTTTATTTTAAAATATTTTGCATTATGAAAAAAAAAATCCAAAAATGTAGTCAAAATACACCTTTAAAAGCTATTAATTGTTTTAATGCGGAAAAAATAGTCTTAAATAAGCTACATTAAGTGATATGAAATGATTCGGTAGCTTTAAGTGATTTCATTTTTTTTTTTTTTTTAATAGA
This sequence comes from Maratus speciosus, assembly GCA_963932465.1. NCBI lineage: Eukaryota > Metazoa > Arthropoda > Arachnida > Araneae > Salticidae > Maratus > Maratus speciosus. Next base: position 154,916,231 of record OZ010793.1, on the reverse strand, counting down.
AAATTAAAAACAAAAATGATTAAATAAACTTTTCCTTATAGCAATTTTCCCAAATTTCAATATGGAAATACTGTTATAGACTCCTTTTAAGGGCTCTTGTACCTTTTAAACGCGACGCAAATTATCGAAAATATTCAAAGTTTGAATTAGTCTATCTTCAAGACCTTTTTATGTATAAAAGTGAAATTTTGAATATTGATTAAAGGGTAATTATTAAGATGCTACAAGGCGCAGGATGATACAAATTTAAAAGCAACGTCAAAAACGACAGAATAAGCAAACTTAGTGCTGACTAGTTTCGGTAGCCTTTAGCATAACGTCATCAGTGCAAAGAATAACGAAAACTTGATCATTTATATACAGGAGAAGCGGATTCAACTGAGAAGTTCATTAACCAATGGGGAAACAGGAAAATGCGGGTACCAACCAATAGGAGAATAGTATAGGTAATGCTACCAAAATTGTGGAAAATAAATTAGTAATTAAGCAAAAGAGGATTTTATGAAATATTTCCGCAATCTGATAAAGGGGGGATAGCGAATTCCCTATTAGTAATATTGTCATAATATTTGTAGATCTGAAACGCTTCAAGAAAGTTAAGTTCATGTATAGAAGTGGGTTTAGAGATGATTTTGGCTGAATTAAAATCAAAAGAATGATTAATCTCCCAGCAATATTTAGCAATTGCAGTTTTGTTGGTTTCCTATTTTTGAATATAGTGTTGGTGTTCTTTAATACGAAATTTTAAACCCCGTTTGGTCTGTCCAATGTTGGAAAGGCCGCACTGGCAATTAATACTATAGATATCCTATGAGTAGGGCTGGGCGATGTCTAAAATGAAATATCGTGATAAATCGGCAGCTTTATATCACGATATTCCGATATATCGATATTGCGACATATGAACAAAAAATATATGTACATTTATAATATATGTATAACTTCAATATACATTATATATTTTATAATGGATTAAAATTAAAATATAGATATATATATATATCATTCTCAAATAGATTAATAAAAAACTATGTATAAATAAGCAAATCTAAATAAATAAATGCTAAAAGAAACTAGTAGGATGTGTTAATGGCAAAAATTTCTTCTATTTCTACGTGTTATTACTTCAAAATTCGCTATCACAGAGGCAAAATTAAATAACAATCTATGCCCATCCTGAATATTCTAAAGATATAGTTGCACTAAATTGTATGCAGTTAAAAGGAAATATAAGCATCGCATCTTTCAAACAAATCATTGAATTTCAGCACCAAACTTATTAGATGTCTGTATCCAAAATTCCTAATCTAAAAATCATAAAAGCAATACCCGTTGGACAGTATACACTCAAGCCTAAGAAGGATCTACTTATGTGAAACCGTAACAGAAAAAGGTGTTTGATTAAAATTCGTGCATTAGTTTTTGAGATACAGATATCGCTAAAATTGTGGAAAATGCAGCATAGCAGCGCCTCCTATTGGACGATTAACACTCACACTTAATCAGCAACAAGTTATGTCAACGTCTGTCTGAATTTGAAATGTTATGAAAATACGTGCGATAATTCTTGAGAAAAAGCTATAGCTGAAATTTTGAAAAATACAGCATAACAGCGCCACTTATGGGCTATAAACACCAAACACTAATCAGTAAAATTTATGTCTACGTCTAAGTCTAACTGAATCTGAAGTTTGATAAATATCAGCGCATTAGTTCTTCAGACAGAGTTATTGCGAAAATCGTGAAAACTCAGCATAGTAGCTCCGCCTGTTGGGCCATTTACACCAAGAACTACTCAGCACCAATTTACAAGGTATAACTAAATTTGAAATCTGACAAAAATCCGTGCATTAGTTTTTGAGATAAAGTTATTGCGGATATTGTAAAAAATGCACCTACCTGTCAAGTAATTTACACTAATTTATAACGAGATATAAAATAATCTAAAATTTTGTTAAATTCCGTGCATTAGTTCTTGAGATAGAGCGCCTACAAAATTTGTGTTACAAAGAGACAGACAAAGCTTTTTAAAAATAGTCAAATCGTGTTCAAGACTTTCTAAACATATAAATTGGTCGAAACCCGGATGACAAAACTTTCATGAATCCAATACTTTCTTCTTGTAAAGATAGTAGAAAAAAAAAAATCGTTAACAGAGAGAGAAAAATAATAGTTTGGTTAAAGTCAATTTTTGAATTGTTTATATTTTATAATTGTTAAATAATATTTATATTGCTGCTGTGCTGTTATGCTTAAAATTGTCTTACTATGCGCCGGCGTCCCCGACAAAAGCTCTTAGTTTATTTTATTTCATTTTTATATTCTCCATTTTTTTAAAGAAAAATAAAACTCTGCGTGATCTGCGAATCATAATCAAATGTGTTGCAAAATTTACCTTCCCCTTAATTTCGTTATTCCATCGTCCATGTATGCTGTGTACATGAACCGCAATAATTAACTTTTTGGACTCCGGCGTCTCTTACACAAATTTTATTCGGTCGGCACCACTTTTATAAAAGAAGTTTCCTTCAAGTACACAATTTCAAAAATGCTAAATTTAAGTAAGGAAATTTTATTATCCTTTATTACAGGTGCCAAAAACAAATTTTGAAAGGAAAGATGGTGTCGCCACAGCGGTGACAACGGAGTGCAAAGGGTTAAATAACTTTATGCAATAGCGGATAAGGATTTTAATGAGTTACTGTCACTTTCAACTAATTTCTTGCTATTACATTTAAAAAATCCGTGAATGCGCTAGAAATTTTTGCGTGAAATAATATTTTTTTGAGAACAGCCCTAAGAGTTTAAACTTAAAAATTCTGAATTTAAAAAAAAAAATTTCTTAACCTTTAAGACTATCTCTTATGCTTGTTCTATCGGGGAACTTGGATGAGGATCTCCTGCGTTTCGACCAATGTCCGCTAAATAAAGAAAAAAAAAACTAACCTCCCCCCCCCCCACACACACACCGAACAATTTACGTCTTTCCTCTTTTGATTGTCAGTACACAAACTTTAACTGCTTAATTTTTCTTCCCTGTTTGTTATTTTGAATTCTAGTGACATTAAATAAATATTGACATCTAAATATTCTCCCCCGCTCCCTACAAACAAACAATGACAGAGGCAGTAAATACCAAATACTCACATATGTCAATTTTTAAAAGAAACTACCAGGAGAAAAAAAAACGAGCTTCAGAGAAGTAAAAATATCTGCATAAAAAAAAATACCTGGAATAAACATTAATATATATTGCTATGGAAGTATTATTTCATTTGTACAATTAAATCCACTGTTGCAAATAAAATGTAATATTTCATTTATTTATCTCCCTGATTCACATATTGTTCATTAACAACGAACAAATATTCATTCAAAACCGCTGAACCAGATTGAATATAAAACAAAACAAAACAAACAATATCATTTGCTGTCGGCAACTACATGAGAAAAACCAGCTGTATCATATTTATCGCCCGTCATCTGAACCTGAACACCGAAACTATCACTTTTTCCCCTTTTGAAAAACCGTTTACGCTAAGAGAAATCACAGCGTAATACCATGGTAATACCATGATAATACCATGATAGTATCATGTTTATCGAAAACTGAGGGTTCGGTTAATATCACGGTTGAAGCTGGGAGAATCTTGAGGAGTGATCATGGTTTAGGGTGGGACGTATCATGATGATCGAAACCGTTTATTCGGTATTTAATGTCATCATGGTTTAGGCAGGAATCATCATGGTTTAGGCAGGGATAAAATACTCCATTAGTATCATAGTCATCGTAATAACCTGCGGTTTAGAATGGTAGAATTTTGAGTACTCGAAGTTGAAAAAGCGCCGATTGCAGTTTAATGAAAAAGTATGATAATCGTGGTTTGCATCACGATTATGATAATCGTGGTTTGCAGCACGATTATGATAATCGTGAAGTACCGTTGTACAGGATTTTTGATATCGTCATCGCGATTTATAATTTACATCGATTTTATCGGTTTTATCGATGTATCGCCCAGCCCTACCCATGAGTTGTATAACTAAATAGGATCTTTGAGTTTGGAGAGGGTAAGTTCATTTGTAGGAATAAAAATTATTCTGAAGTCATGCTGTCTAAGAATTTTGGCAATAAGAAAGCAGCTGGATTTAGGAAAGAAATGTAACACAATGCTACTTCTGGAAAGAGAAGAGGACTGATTTGAGTTAGAGGGGCGAGGTTGCTGTAGTTTACATAAAGCAGTATCAATAATAGAAGGGCCGTAAGTTCTGTCAATCGCAATGGCTCTAAGATATTGATCTTCACTATTAAGTGAGTGAGAATCAGAACAAACATGTATGGCACGATTTAAGAAAGTAAAAAAGGTTTCAATTTTCTGGCTCCGTGGGTGACAAGAGCGAGCATGGTGTGGTAGACAAAATGCAAAACTTTTGCGATAGAAGGATGTAGAGAAACCGTCTACAGTACGCGTGACCTGGGTATCCATAAACGGGGGAGAACCGTTATTTTCAGTTTCATAAGTGAATTGTATATTGCTATCGATTGAGTTCATAATGTTAACGATATTATAAATATTGTGAATAGAGGTGTCAATTAAGGTAAAAGTACTCAATATAAGTGGAATTCGAAGGTTTTACTTTGGTTAATACCTGTACTGTATTATACTTTTATTTATTACCAATTTTCTCAGGTATTATTTCAAACCATGGTGTCGTTTATACATGTCTGTGTTATATGCTTATCTCTAAATATAGTCATAAAAAGTTTTTTTATTCAACATTTGTAAATACATTTACTGATGTTTTTTCAACAAAAATTTCTTCTGCAATTTATCTATAAAAACAGTATTCTGCATTGGTATAATAAAATAGCAAAGTTTTACCTTTATTTGTAAAAATACATTCTTCTTAAAATCGTTCACGTTCTAACAAAATTACTAATTGGTTAGTTCTGTAGAAAACTAAAGGTTCATTTAAGAACCCAAGTCTTTAAAAGTACATAAAATTCCAATAAAACACATATTTACTCTGGTTCATCAGACTCCATCAGACAGTATTCTCTCTCCCTTTCCTTCTGCTTGAACGGAAAGAGAACGGAATTCAACAGTAAATGTATTTACAAATGTTGAATAAAAAAACTTTTTATGACTATATTTAGTGATAAGCATGTAGCACAGACATGTATAAAGGACACCATGGTTTGAAATAATACCTGAGAAAAATTGATAATAAATAAAAGTATAAAGTAGAAGTATCATCAACATAGCGAGTCCAGAACGGGAAAGAAAATTTAATAAAAAGTGAGCATTTAAATTACAGCAACCTCGTCCCTGTTACTCAAATCAGTCCTCTTCTCTTTCCAGAAGTAGCATTGTGTCACCTTTCTATCCTAAATCCAGCTTTACTATTGCCAAAATTCTTAGACAGAATGAGTTCGGAATAATTTTTTACCCCTACGAATAAACGTACCCTCTCCAAACTCAAAGATCCTATTGAGTTGTACAACTCATGGGGTATCTATAGTATTAATTGCCAGTGCGGCATTTCCTACATTGGACAGACCAAACGGGGTTTAAAATTTCGTATTAAAGAACACCAACAATATATTCAAAAAAAGGAAACCAATAAATCTTCAATTGCTAAACATTGCTGGAAGATGAACCACTCTTTTGATTTTAATTCAGCCAAAATCATTCTAAACCCACTTCTATACATGAACTTAGCTTTCTTGAAGAATTTGATATCTACAAAAATTTTGGCAATATTGTTAATAGTGAATTCGCTATTCCCCCTTTATCAGACTGCAGGAACTATTTCATAAAATCCTTTTTTGCTTAATTACAATATTTTTTCACAATTTTGGTGTCATTACCTATACTATTCTCCTATTGACTGGTACCCGCATTTTCCGGTTTCCCCATTTGTTAATGAATTTCTTAGTTGAAATCGCTTCTCCTCTATATAAATGATCATGTTTCCGTTATTCTTTGCGCTGAGGACCGTACGCTAAAGGCTACCAAAACTAGCCTGCACTAAGTTTGCTTATTCTGGCATTTTTAACGTTGCTTTAAAATTTGCATTGATTAAAGGGATTGTGTTTTGGAATATACTACCATTAGAAATTGATTAGCCTTTCACAGAATTTGTGCATTTTTGAAATTAAAACAGCTCTTTTTTTTACTCCGTAAGTCATTTTTCGAAAGATATCTTGAAAACGTAAGTATGGATTGTTATGAAATTTGGAATGGATACTAAGTAAATAAATACCTGTGTTTAAAATGATCTACTTTTAAGTATTTACAGTGTTAATAATTTTAGTTATGATTATTTTTATTCATTAAAAAATGTAAATTTTAGGTTTTGTGTTACAAAAATATTTTTTCCTTCAGTTAGTGAAATAAATTTGACCTAAGAGTAGATCATTTAAAAAATACATAAAAGCCTATTAAATATTTCAAGTTTCTAAGAATCCATTCATACGTTCTCAGGGTATCATACAGGCAATGACTTACGGAGTGAAAAAAAGAGCTATTTAAATTTCAACAATCCACAAATTCTGTAAAAGTCTAGTCAGTTTCTAGTGTTATTATATTAAAAAGCACAATATGTTTAATCCAAAGTCAAATTTTTATGTTTATACATAAAAGATTAATCAGAATACATTAATTAAAACTTTCAATATTTTTGTTGATTTTCGAAGTATTTAAAAGGTACAAGACCCCTTAACACTTTCCATAATAGTTGAAAAGTGTCTATGGGTTTGTCTGTCCGTCTGTATGACAGATCGTCTGTCTGCTTGAGATCTAACTAACGTGAATATACCCGGATTGTCATGTAATTGATATAGGGTAAAGTGCCCATATTTCGTCCCCAACCCCAGTTACTTTTAGGCCTTAATTGTTCTAATTTTCAGTGAAAACCTACCAAATTTGGATTTTACGTAGACTAACTACCCATGCATATCAAAACATAGGCAAATATTGTACAAAAAAATTTTAACACTGCGAATTTTTTTTTTCAAAGGTATCTACAAAATGCAAAAGGAAAAAAAATTCCTAATTTCGTCCACCCAAAAAATCCAATACGCCGATACTTAAATTATAACTAAATCAAAATTTATTTCTACATGAACAAGTAATATAATTTACATTAAAGTAAGGCACAGAGAAATGTTCTAATTATCACTGTAAGAATAACATAGCGAAACATTAGCCATCCAAACATGAGGAAAAAAATATGAAAAAATTGTTATGAAAAAGCATTCCTAATTTCGTCCCCTGGACAAAAATAAGAACTGAAAGGGGGACGAATTTCAGATCGACCTAATTCCCAGTATGGTGGAGCTTCAGTTCCCGTAAGATGAGCTGAGCGTCCTAAAACTCACTGTATGCTACTGTCAGCATTTTACCTACGTAAAATTCATGCAATGAATAAGAAATAAATACTTACAGAACAGTAAATAACGTTCTACAAACGACGTAATAAGAACTCAGGTCTTCTAAAAATAGGAAATTCGGCGTCTTTAATTTATGTATGCATCTTGGCGAACGAAACTTTCTATACAGATCCCTTTTACCTTCCTTCCCCTGTGCTTTGCGTAATAAGCCACTATCGCAGAAGCGGAGAAGTTGAGGGGGACGAAATTGGGAAAGGGGACGTAATATGGGCACTTTACCCTACGTTATTGAGATTTACTCTGGCATGTTCGGTATTGAAAATGAAGTGTGCAGCATTAATTGTTCATTTACAGGGTCACTCAAAAGTATTCCGTTACATCATGGTCAAAGGAGCAAAATACTTTGCGGTGTTTTTTAACGGTATTACATTATTTTAAACTTTATTAAATTTATGTACCTTATTAAGGTGTACTAGAAGATGAGTACTATAGAATTATACATAAATACGTATACAGGGGATTTGAAAAGTATTTCTTTATATTATGTTGCATGAAGAAAAATTGTTTGTGGCGTATTTTAATGATGTTACTCTTAAAACGTAATAAAATTTATATGTATTGATATAGTTGTTGTTTGTTAAGCTGTTTTCCTTCATCAATGTGAATTAAGAAAATCTTGTGAATTTGTCGCAGGTTGTCCTGAACATTCTTAGTAGTTTTATTTAAAAAGCATCATATATACCGGCCAAAACATTAGGCTTATTTATTTATAGATATTAGTCACAAATGTTTTAAATCTATTTATAAAGTATAAATAATGCATGTGGTGAAGAAATTAGCAGTACTATTTTTTAATTCTAAAAGACATGTCTTCAATAGAAGAATTTCAGTCGGCAATTTCCACTGGTGTGAAATGTACATGACTGGTAAAATATAATATATATGTTTATTCGACCTTGTACAGAAACTGTAGAATGTGCGCTTACCAGTTAAGTTATTGTACATTTTCTTGTTACTGCAAGATTAGCATCATTTTTAAAATTTCATTTGGGGAAAAAAAAATTAATGCCTAGATTTTATTTTTATTTTACAATTTTTTTTCTTCTATATTCAATAAAACAAAGTATTGTAATCGAAATTTTTTTCGACTTCCGGTTTTCGACGCATTTACACGTTTTAGGGGACAGAGATCACAAAAAGCATGTTTATACAAAATGTATGTCTGTCAGACCGTGTGTCCGTGTGTCCGTATGTCCTTGTGTCGCCATTGTATAATCAAAAAGTGTATGAAGTTATGCATAGAGCTGTACCAAACTTTTTCGTAAGTTTTTGGCTATGGCAAAGGTCCTCCATTAATTTGGAAAAAATCCGCCCGTAGGAGGCGTGGTAATAGCGATTTTTGTGCAATTTTTGTGCAATTTGAATATTGTACCATCGAAAAGTGTATGAAGTTAAGCATAGAATTGAACCAAATTTTTGTATATGTTTGTGGCCATAAGAAGAAGGTCCTTTTTGAATTAAGAAAAATTCTGCCGGTAAGGTGCGCTGTAATAGCGATTTTTGTGCATTTTGAATACTGTACCATCGAAATGTGTATAAAGTTATGCATACAATTAAATCAAATTTTTTGTGTATGTTTTTGGCCATAGCAAGAAGGTCCTCCCTGGATTTGGAAACAATCCCCCGGTAGGAGGCGCTGTAATAACGATTTTTGTGCATTTTGAATATTGTACCTTCGAAAAGTGTGTGAAGTTATGCATAGAATTGAACTAAAATTTTTGTGTGTATGTTTTTGGCCATGGCAAGAAGGTCCTCCCTGAATTTAGAAAAATTCTGGGCGCTGTAATAGCGATCTTTTTGCAATTTTCAATATTGTACTATCGAAAAGTGTATGAAGTTAACCCTTAACAGGAAACATTAAAATCCCGTGCACAAACGCAAACAGTCTTTTACAGTCTGTGAGTAACAAGTGAGTAACGAGTCTGTAAAAAACATTTAGCAGTCTGTGAGACTGCTAAATTAAAAAAATTGCTATAAAATTTTAAAAGGAAAATAACTCTTAATAATTTACCAAATAGTGAACTTAAACACTTAATATTTAATAGTAATTCATTAAAAAGGACCATTTTTTTAATATGACAGCATAAAAATAAGTTTTGAATGTCGGAGACAGAAAATATTTTGAAATTACTCATTATTGTTCAAAACATAAAATTTTCGTCATAATAATTAAATAAATGCTAATATTTTTATGTATATCGGCACGACATGAATTAGAAAAAAATATTAAGCACTAAAATAACAAAACATTTAATAGTAAATATTGCAACGTGCTCTAAATATCTGCATTTTTTATGCATTTTTGACAATGTTGAGTCACTTTCGTGTTCAGAATTTATATATTCATCATCTGAAATACTTTCACCATCGCTTATGCCACTTACTAGTTCATCAAACAATCTCAAAGCAGTTTCTTCAGTCTGTTTTATCACTGTAGCGTACCCGCTTTGACGGCTCCTCCATATCCATACCCCAGAGCAAAAAATTACATAAACGGAAACATGCCGTCTCACAGACTGCGTTGAAAAAAAAAATTTCTTTCAATAACTAAAAATGTGCAGATGTTGCAAATGGGTGGGGGAGGCAGAGGACCAGTAGCGTAAGGATTGTGAGATAAGATTGGGGATGCGTTCATTTTTGTGTAAAAGGTAGATATGTAGACGCAACCATCTCATAGAGGGTTGTGCTGGTGTTAAGGGTTGTGCTTAATTCTAATAAAAATACTGATAAAACTAATTATAATCAAATTTTGACATGTTGTAGAAGAAAGATTTGGGAATGGTACATCCAACTAGTCAAAACGCAGTTTTGAGCTCAAAATGTAGCTTAAAATGAGATTTACTGAAGAGTAAACCCAGTAAGTCTTTCATATGTAAATTAGATGACATAGGGATGCAATCTATTGTTAAAAGTCAATAGCATCGGGACAATTGTTTTTATAAAACAATCGACCGTCGAGTTTTTATACAGGAAAGACAAGTTTAATTGTTCAGAACATAATAATATTTTTTACAATTTTCAAGTCAAATCAAAAATTGATTATTCATTTTTCCAGCATCTTCTATAATTTGAAAGAATATATGTATAATGATTATATTTGCAATGTCGATTGTGCTTTCGGGACGATTATTGCTTATTTCACTCTTAAGTAAATAATGGTCATAATTAAAAATATTGTTAGTCTTTTTAATAATAAGAATAAAAACAAGATATTTGTGATTGAAATATATTAATAGAATTGCTTCCGCACATTAACTTTATTAATTTCGTAATTAATTTGCCGCACAGATTGTCTACAGTTTTATTAGCAAGCATTTTTTCTTAGAGATTTGAAGTAAATTTTAATATTATTCTAATTTGTAAGCCATTTGAAACTTTGTATTAATAACTTCTAAATTAAAAAAAAGATTGAATAAAATAAAATAAAAAACAGAAATTTCGTATTAAATATTTTTTCTAAAATAAGGAATTCTTATTTTGAAAGGATAGCATAAAGAACAAACAGATTAAACTAGATAAAAACAGATTTTTATTGACTATTTCATAGATTTTTAATTGTTCATTTTCAAGTTAAATTGTTTTTTTAACCATGGTTTTGCTGTTTATGTTTCAGTTGATATTCTTAAAAATATTTAGCACTTACGCAGATAGTTAAATAAATAAATATATTACATTTGGATATGAATTTAAAAATGTAAAAAACGACACTTAATGTCAGAAATTTAATAAACTGTAAACACAATAATCTTACAAAGCAAAATAAAAAATTCATTAGACGTTTCAAGCTTTACAAACACCCTTCATCGCACAAATACCAATAAAAAAACAAAGTTATTTTTTACACATATTCATGTTCAAAATATGTATTTGAAATAATAAATCACAATGGAGTTATACATCATAGTAGATACACACATTCTGGAGGAACTTTACATGATTCGGTTGAAACAGCACTGATAAACTGGCAAAAAAAAACAGAATTCAATAACTAAATTTTGTATGAATAGCCGTAAAATAATAGAACGCACAGGACGCGTTTTGTGTGGAAATTTTAACTGCTCGTCATCAGCCAATACAAACACGCGTCCGTAAGGGGCCAAGATCACAAACGAACAGTAAAAGCAGAGAGGAGAGCTTACAAAGAATGCGACAGGTAGCGTTGGCTGAAAGGTAAACACCAATCACAGATGAACACATGCTGAAGAGAAAAAATTTTCCAAAATGTATAGAAAAAAAAGAAAGAAAGAAATGTGTAAAGAAAAGAAAAAGAAACAAAAAAATTTAAATAAAAAAATGAAGGAATAAATAAAATGAGACAAGTAAAAACTAAAAGACAAAACTTAAGAAAAACAAAATAAAAGATATTTTAAAAAGACTTTTATGTTAAAATTTTCAACCTGTCATGGTGAATCCTTCTGATGAATAATACAATGTTTTATTATTTAATTGTACATAATACGTGTAGGTGAGTTTTCTGTAACCTGGTAAACAAACCTTCTGGAAGAAATTTCATTTTACAGTTATTGCAGTTAAATGTAATATTTATAATAATTTCGAAATCTGTGATGTAGTCGGTATCTATCGAAAGATTTGCGAGTCCTGATTATAAATTGCCGTATTTGTAAGTTGGTTTATGCTCTTCTCGGCGAATGTTACAAGATCGTCCAGTATCACCATGTAAGCAAATTTATCATTTTTAAAAGGGATACAGTAAACTATACCAGTACTCTGTAAGGGTGGATTTTAAGCTTGAATTTGCATAAAATAGTCTTCCACTTTCTGAGATTTATAGACCTATGAATGCTTTTAATTAAATTTGATATTTTCCTAATTTTTTTTTATTAATAGTAACATAACTTGCACGACAGTAGTTGCTTGCGGTTGATGATACAAAATTCGAAAACATTAAAATAATTAAATGTAACTGCAATAATTATAAAAGTAGATTTTTGAAGAAGGTTGGTATACAATATTATAGTAAACCATTCTAAAAGAAGCATGTAAAATTCCACAAGAATATAATAATCGTGTTTATAATTACCTGTAGCAGATGTGCACAAGAACATTACTTAATAATAAGATAATGACAAGACATGAAAATCTGCAAAAACCACGCAAATAATTTTAATTTTTTACCCGAATTAATGTAATTCCAAACGTTTCTCCTGCACACAATATAGGGAAAAAATCTAAAAACGTTTATAGTGCTTATATTTTAATTTTATTCGTTTTTATAGTCGTGATCGTTCATTATCAATGAAAAGATTGCAGCTTTTTAATTATGACAAAAATGTATTTTTTATGTTGATTGTTTCTATAGTAAGTCTCCAGCATATGAAAACTTCGTACCAAGTACAATTCTTCTATTAATTTAAACTTCCATTAGCCTTATAATGGTTAAGTAGAAAAAGCGATCGTGGGTGAAACAATCTCCATTTTAAAGTTAAATTTTCACGGAAATATCCATTGGGTTATCACGGTGTTATTAAAGTACAGCATGATAAGGAAAATATACACTTGGTAAAAAAACGATAATAACAATTATAAGATTTTAGGTGTGTAAAAAAATATGGTATCGATGTGTGTTATCTAAACTGATATAAGTTACTATGCAAAATTTGTAAATTTGATTCTTTTACCTTGAAATTAATTTATTTTTCCGCATACCTTGAAGCTGCCACATACTTTTCTTGGTTTCTTCATTGCATATAAAAAAATATAACGTGAATTCGAATAAGTGTGTACATTACTAGTTTAGAAATCACTATACTCCTGTCTTCACTCTGCTTCGCGAACATAAAAATGCGAAAATATAGTAAGAAAAGGAGTTATTTACGGCTTTCTAACTGTATATAAATCTCAATTGTAGTTTATTTATTAACGCCGGTTTAATGTTACCTGAACTATCATTATAAAAAATATACGTTTAAGTTTCATCCACATAAAGCACACTAGCATAAAATTTTACAATAAATAGGCTTAAATTAGCAACCAATTATGACTTTATGCAGCTTACTATTGTACGAAATCCCGAATAAAAGGATGAAAGTGATTAAAAAAATGATTTTCGCATCTCCAATGGAATGCATCTCCATTTTCCTAGAATTTGCGCGTTTTACAAAAATAAACTCATATTACGGCAGCTTATTATATTGTTGTCAATAAACACAAGTTACAAATAAAGTTTTATTGTTGTTATGAAAATGGATCATTGTTAAACAAATTGATTTTGTTTCTAGACAAATGCATGGAAAAATAAATTACAACAATGCATGAAAATAAACAATGCAGATTTGAACAACTTATTTGTACCATTCTAAAAAAAAAAACAGCCTTATATGTTATTGAAAACAAGTCCATAGCACATAATTTTTTTAATGCTAAATAGAAATCTTATAGTATCATCTTTTATTATCATTACAGAGTCCAACATTGTTTCTATGAGTAAAAAACAGGAACAATAAAAATGGATCAGATCAATATGATAGATTTGATTATTGAGAAAAAACGATTCCAATCGTACAAAGTCATCAGCCGAGGAAAATTTGCTTCGACAATTGAAATAGATTATCAGGACAAACAGAAAAAGACAGCTGTTCTTATAATGAAGAAGAAAGAGGCTGAAAAGAAAAAGTTTGACTATGATGAAATTAAAAATCCTTATATCGTTCAAGCAATACAACACGAATACATGTGCACATTTCAGTCATACTTGATCTACACAGAAACTGGCGATTGTTCATTACAAGATAAAATAAGTGATAAATATTTCCGAGATTCCCTTAAAGCCATTGAATCGATATTTAATTGGATAAAGCAAGGATCTATGGGACTTAAAAAGCTTCATTCTCGAGGATTTGTTCATTTGAATATACGTACGACTTCCATTCTGATATTTTCCGAGAACACTGCAAAACTCGGATGCTTAGATTTTGCTAGACATTCTTCAACAGAAAACGAAAGGTAATATCTGTGTTCTATACCATTATTATTTTCTTAAGTGTTATTGCATAGTTCTATTCCAAAAAAATACTAGTAATGGAAATTTCAGTAAACAACAACAACAAAAAATGTTTACATTGATAATAGAAATTTCGATGAAATAAAAATAATTTGTGTTGCCATTTTGGATCTGTATTCCTAAATAAGCACTTGCATGTATTTCGTTCTAAAATTAATTACTATAAATGTGCTGAATGTTATTAAACTAATTGTTAATAAAACAGTTACATAGGTGCCAAGTTGCCACTAATCCTCCGTAATATGTGGGTTAATTTAACCCTGGTTTAATACATTTCGTAACGGAATTTTTTTTCAAAGATGAAATTAAATACGTTCCACGTAGGAAACTGGAATTAAATAAATAAAGATTCATCAAATAATTTTTCTGGTTCGAAACTTCGTTATACTGGGTTAAATTAATCCCCGCATTACGGAAGATTAGTGCGAGCTTGGCACCTCTGCAGTTAATTAATAATACTACAGTGTTAATATTTTCAGTGACGTAGTCTGCAAAATACCCCATTTTATAGTTATCCGCTTAATTTAGATCATATTTATCCTGGAGAGGTGGGTGGGGGCGGATTTTCATTCGCATGTCCTTAGTAGTCAGCATATCTAATTTCATGGCAATTACTTTATCCAGAGAGCGCTGAATAACATTAGTTTATTTAACCCCACCCAGTTTATAAATGTAGAAAGAAAGGAATATTTTGAAATTCAGTGAAATAAATAAATAAATTATATATACATATATTTGTAATACAAGTTACTTGTATCTTAACTCTTTCATGTAGAACTGCGATTGAAGTAATGAGTGCAAAAAATCTTTTTTATGTTCAAAACATTAAATAATAGTTTCTAACCGCTTATGAATATCAAATGATTGATGGTCTTCCTGCGACTGAATTTGTATCTTTCTTTACAAATACTCTTTTATTAATTGCGTTTCAGATTATGTCATTTCATGAAGTGTGGGTAAATATTTTACAAGCTTAGCCTTGCTTATTAATTTATGAGAAATATATAACTCATACTTCAAGGGTTTTCTTTTTGAAAGAGAAAATACATTTAAACATTTTAAACAAAAAAACAATGTCCCGTAGTAATTCGAAAACAATCCGATTCCCTAAAGGAAATATATCTTCTTATTACTAGCAATATATCTATAGCTATATAAAATGTCACTATTTGCGATGAGATACGGGGAGTGGTCGGAAGTAACGAAACTACAGTAATTTTTAGTCCCGTTTTATGTCCCGTAGTAATTCGAAAACAATCCGATTCCCTAAAGGAAATATATCTTCTTATTACTAGCAATATATCTATAGCTATATAAAATGTCACTATTTGCGATGAGATACGGGGAGTGGTCGGAAGTAACGAAACTACAGTAATTTTTTTTTTTTTTTTGAAAGTGTAATAAATTTAATAATACATCACAAAGAATCTGTAGTTTGTAACGGATATCAACGTTTCTTTTAATTATTCGCAGAAAGAAATTAAAATGTATTTTTATAAACCATGTCGCCCTTACTCTAATTACAGCAAAATGCGGTGCAAAGTGAAACATCAAACTCGGATCACTAGTAAATCTCAGTTTTAGCATTTAGCAAATCATTGTACAACCATTTCTTGTAAAAAGCTTTCAGATTGTTATATTTGCTAAAATTAATCAAACAGGTTTTTAAATAAGCAGATTTTATTATAATTATATTGTATAATATATTTGTGTGATTTTTTGTGGGAGGGGGGGGGGGATTATTGACTTTTGTCTGTTTGTTTCAAGAAGAGATAATATGAGCGCACGTTTTGATGATCACACTAAATAAGTTACTGTTGGCTCATTAATACCGAAATTTTATGAATGTTGACAGCATGGACCTCATTTTTATTTGAAATGGAAGCTTGTTATTGCTTAAAATTTTAACGAAGCAGTTCACAAACAATGTATCTCGGGCGATGATTTGATGGATCGGCAAACGATCGGCTATGTCTTCAAAACTGTACAATCAATTTTAAATTATGCAAAATATTGCTAAAATAAATTCCAAACTTTAAAAAAAGACTTCTTGTATAATTCAACAAATATAATTCAACATCTTTTTGAAAATACAGTGATTTATTAAACATTATGTAGAAAGAGGCTTGAAAATGTTTTATTATAACATAACAAGGTCAGTATTTCTTTTGACAGAAAAATAACATTTTTATAATACAATATTTAATAAATGTGCTTTTGTTCACTTAAAAAAAATCCCCGCCGGATCGGTCTACAGATGGAAGTAGATTTCGAAGTTAAATACTAATTTCACTAACAAAAACTATATCAAGATTAGAGATAAAACCAGTTTAACAATTTTATCTGGCCGCTTTGACGAATTTTTAATTTCATTTTTTCAAAAAAGAGCTGGTTTTATCAGTATCATGTTAAGACGGTATTAAAAAAAAATATTTTTGCACGCTCAACAACTCGAAATTTTCTCACACATTTTCAGACTCACTTTTAAAAGTAAAACCATGAAACGTGGTGACGTGATTTTTTGAAGAGATTTATAAACGACCAGTTTTTTTATTTGTCGTTCAATTAATTAGAACTTGATTTACAAACAATTATTTTCTCAGTAAGACCTTTTTTTTTTTATTTATTTTATTTTTATTTTATTTTATTTTTTTTTTTAGTTTCCAGCACTACCAAATTTGGGAAATTCTGTTTAAAATGGCCACTTTGATGGAATTTTTTGAAATATGATCCACCTTTATCAAAAATTAACCCATACGGCACATTATATAGTTTCTGAATAAAAGAACCTGCTAATTGGGTAAATTTTGGAGCAAAAATTAATTTTAAAACTCAGTCAGAGAATAAGCAGTTTGGATTTGAGTACACCCTTAATACGAGAATGTTTTCGCCAACACCTGTTCTTGTTTAATTTGTTTTTGCTCTAAAGAGCCAATCAAAAACTTGTCAGTATGAAAGTTGTAGATAATATTAAGAAGACGTAAAATAAATTTAAGCGGATTTGGTATCTTGTGAATTGACGAAGTTTTGAATTGTTTTCTTCTTCCATTCCCCATTTTTTTTTTTCAATAACATTTGGTGTTATCAAAAACTTGTCAATATATAAAAGTTGTAGATAGTACTGAGAAGATTTATAATAAATTTAAGTGAATTTGATATTTTAACAATTGACGAAGTTATGAATTTTTTTCTCCCTAAAATCCTATTTTTTTCGCCCCTGGTGCCGATTTTTAATTTTATCAAAAATCTGTGTCACAAAAATTATCTAAAGATAATAATAAGTTTAAACTGATTTGATATGCATTGTAATTAAGAAGTTATTTGGTTTTTTTCGGTTTTCTCAAAATCCCTCCATATTTCTACGCCCTTGGTCCGATTTCATCCGAACTTGACCGAGATTTTCTGCCGTTTGCTTTTATGCGTCAATTTGGATGATAATTGTGCAAAATTATGGAACTTATTGTGAACATAAAAAGTGATCTGTATATATTATATATATATGTTACGGTCATATATGTATTATACGGTTATATATATATATATATGTTACGGTATGATAAATTCTGTTATTATTAATAACAACCGCGTCTTTGGGTTAATTTGATTAATATTGCATTTTAATCATATTTACCGGTTATTATTAATAATTACCAATGAAGTTCGGTCAATATGATTAATTAAGCTTAGAACGAATATGTTTTTAATGGAACATGTACTATCATAATTATATGAAGGTAATAACAGAAATAATTGTTCAGAGACAATAATACTCAATCAAAAGGCGTGTCCCTATTAATAGGGCGTCAAGCCATAAGCGGTTAAAGATCATTATTTTTATAATTGCTGTATCACTAAGGTAAAAATTTTAAACCCCACAAAATGAAAGAAGAAATAATTCAGTTTTAAAGTGCATACTTTTAGCAATAAATATTAAGAAAATTATAGCATAAATAGAAAAATTTTAAATTTAGACTTAATTAAATTCTTTTTAGCATATAGCAAATATAGTGAGAGATAAGTTACTGTCGGAATAAGACAGTTCATACACAAATCTAATAGAATAT
Organism: Maratus speciosus; assembly: GCA_963932465.1. Classification (NCBI taxonomy): domain Eukaryota; kingdom Metazoa; phylum Arthropoda; class Arachnida; order Araneae; family Salticidae; genus Maratus; species Maratus speciosus. The sequence goes on along the minus strand of OZ010793.1, from coordinate 154,897,690 downwards.
AAAAAGAATAAAAATATGTATGTCATATGTCCCTCACCCACTCAGAAGTTCCAAATTAAACGGCCATCGAAGAGTCGACAGAAATACATCTTGTCAATACAAAAGATGGACCGAGGGTTCCAAATAAATACAATATTATTTTTTATAACGAACAAGAAATTGCAAACAAATTACATTAGAAATGCAATATTAATGCATTTCTAACAAATTATTTATTTTGGTATGAAGGGATTTTGTGGCATCGCAGAACTTCTTGAATATATATGAGACTTGATCTAGAGAAAAAAGGTTTTCATTGTTTTCTTCAAAACCTTCCATTTGAACATCGCCGATTTGTCTTTCTCTTTGCCATTTGAGAATTATGATGTTCCCCTTCAGTTTTGTCAACACTCTTATTACCTTTATTTACTGAACCTGGAACAGTTTCCTTTAAGTCTTCGTTCGAATTATTCAGTTCCACGCCCATATTATCATCATTCATTGCTCCGATATTCTCATCCTCGGTTGAGATTGTTGTCTGAGGTGGTTATCATTATCGATATCTTAATCGACTTATTACTTAAATAACAAGATCTTATTCACTTGTAATTCCTGACAAAGTGTCGACTAACAAATAGGTTATTAAAGCTATTTTCGCTTTATATCCAAATAAAGCTTCATATGGACTACGATCTATTCTAGAGGGATGTGCTCTATATTTTATAAATGAATAAATTTTATTCCTTCTAACCACTTTCTTGTATTGTTAGTTCATCTTTTCAACATGCTGGGTTGCTCTTTCAACTGAGCCTTGCGATTGAACGAGCCTTGGTTTTCCATGAAAAATTTTGAGTAGTTTTTATATTCCACAAATTTCTTTAATATTTGTTTTAGCAAATTCTCGGCCATTGTCCCTTTGCAAGACACACGGTACTCCAAACATGGTGAGTAAAGTGTTAGGTGATAAGCAACTTCCACTGTTCGTCTTGTTTTTAAGGCTCTTAATTGAATGATTTCTAGACTCGCAACAAAAATAACATTAAATTGACACTATTTGGCATGAAAACAATCGAAACTACAGAAAAATGAATATTAGTGAGGGCCCCGAAAGATGAACCGAAAATAAACAATAAACTGATATCGTGAAGTTGCTATGAGACAAAAACATACTTGTGCCCTCACAAAAGCTATTATACGATTGTGCAATAGTGAGGCGCTGACACGGAATAAATATGCTCATACATAATGAAAATCTCAAGCTAAAAGAGTTGAAATTTATTAAATTGTCCGAACTTGATTAGTAATTATTATTAAAAACCGGTTAATTTTATAAATTATCGCAAATTAATCATATTAACCGGTTTTGGATATTATATGCTAATTATTAATAATAACCCATTAATAAAATGGACCATAACATACATATAAAGTTTTGAACTGTGGGTGGTTTAGGGTTCTAGGGGTCATTATCGGCGTAGATCTGCAAAAAGTTTTCAGAAATTCCAACATAGGGGAGAATGTAATAAGTAGTACTTCTTACGAAATCTGCCTAAAGAAGTAGTTGATAATTACACTCTCATTTTAGTATTACATATTTCTGTTATCGCACACTTGCTTTATGTGAAACAATTTGTTTTCCGCAGGACAAATATGACCTACATTTCTCAGTTTTAGTGATTCGTGGCGTATTTTAATCTTTACGTTTGGTCACGTTACAGTAATGTTTTCGAACCGCTGTAATGTTTTATTGCAACATTTTTATACCGATTATGTCATTTTAAATAAGTGTGTAAGACAATGAATTGGATATTAATATTCAGTTAATTTATTTAGATATGAAACTGGATCAGAATCGTACTACAGGCCGCCAGAATCTTTCTCAAGAAATTCTCGTGAATTTGATGGGAAAAAATTTGACACTTGGTGTCTTGCAATTTTGACAACTGAAGCTCTAACCAGCAACTACATAGGAATAAAGTCAAGTAAAATAACAACATGGCCTGAACAATATGCTGTATTACATAAAATATTGCAAGTAAGTAAATTTTAATATGTAGCTTTTATTTTTAAATGTATAAGTACTTCTATAAAGTAAACAATATTTTTAATTTAAATGCATAGCTCTGAGATAAAACTGTGTCAGAATTTGAACAATTAATTGACCTGATATAAATTATATACATAATATATGTGTGTTTGATTATGATATCAAAAATTTAAAATGTGTTTTACTAATTATTAATTTTTCTTAAATGTATTCTGTTTTTCAATTTGTTTTAAATGATTAACAAAGATTTTAAGAAATAATTCCAGCCCAATTTTTAAGATACGCCATCTCTCTTATTATTACGACTGCTACATTTTAATATAAATAGATAAATATAGATAGGTAGGTTCATGTATTAATTGATCGACTGCACAGTTACTAAATAACCCGATTTCTTTGGACTATCGTCTTTTTTTTTATATAATCCCATATAATTAAAAAAAGAAATTTATTTTTACAATAACTAAATAAATCCTATTCTACAACATCTATTTCATTTCAAACAACATTTACACCTATTTATAGAAATGTTATAACTTATTTTTTTTTATCAAAGTGCAATATAAGATACAATAAAGTGTTTTTCTTCTTTCTAATATAGGTACAGAAATTTAAAAAAATCATATTAAATGCCTTCCCTAAAGCGGCAAAAGTTGAAAATTTGGAAAAGGTAGTATACCTTATGAAGCATACTCTGAAATTTTATCCGGAAGAAAGACCTCAAATCAGCGAGTATTTAATATTATTGTTGGAGTTATCATTTCTGAAAGATATTGACAAACCATTGACAGAAGACAAAATATGGAAGAAAAAAGGTAATTTATTTTTTTATTGCATTTTGAACATATTCAATACTGAAAAATTATAAATATGAACTGAAATAACTGATATAAGTATTTAAAAATAAATAAATAAATAATAGTAATATTGAAAGAACTTTCTCTTTACTTCTGATAAAAACATAAATGCTACATAGGTACAGTGATAACTTTCATCTCACATAAATTTCTATAAATAGTTTGATTATTGGATGTACAGAATGTGCGAAAACTACTACAGATGATTTAAATTTTAAAATAGTGTCAAGACATTAGGGTGCGAGATTAAGGTTCAACGCAACTGCATTTCATCATCGAAAGTTTTTTTAACACTTTCGCTGTCGATCTCGCGCCAGCGTCTGATGCGGAATCAACACTAAAGAGCCAATCATGTGCCAGCGCGTGATGCTGGATGATGCCTAAGTAGCCAGTCATGCGTTCGCGCAGGAAGAACTGCACGTTAACATGTATACTCCGCTTTAATGGGCAATATATGTTAGGTGCGTCTGCTTGCATAGGCGTGCAGTAAAGTTTAGCACTTTGACTGTCGGTTCCGAATCATGCTCGGAGTTAAAGCTCTCTCCATGTGTGCCGAGTCCGAAGAACATTCAGAACGAATCTTTATATATACAGAGACTCTTCCCAACGCAAACTGCCTATCCTTTTGCGCTATAAGTTAATTAATTTTTTTACTGGTCCGACAGATCTTCGAGGCTGGCACAAGAATGAAAAAAAAGATCTGTTGTGTGCCATGTCCGAAGGGTCGTCGAACCAATTGAAAAATTGATTAAAACATATATATACATACTTATATGAATTATGGTAATGTCTTTTATTTGTAAGATATATGTAGGAACAGAAAAAGCAGGTGATACCTAGGTACAGATTATGAAAAATGTGCGGCAGTCAAAGTGTTTATCAAATAAAAATAACTTTTCAGAATATGAGTTTCGTGCTTCCAGTTTTAAAATATGTGATATGTGTAATAATTTCAGTGGAAATTTTACTTCGTTGTCGCCAAAAACTCTACATTTCATGTTCACATTTTTTGTCCCTGAAATCCGCATAACATGTGCCTAAAATGATTTTGTATTATATTAATTATTTATAAAGTTGCAGCACTTTAAACGATACAGTTCGTGTGTTGAATATACATATAGTAAAACTTCAAAATCATTTTAAAACTTATATTTTGCAACACAAGGGGTAGCATAGCATTTTACCTACATTAAACAATTATCAAAGCATTAATCGGATAATATTCGTTTTTCGGGGGATAGAAACCTATTTTATGTTATAAAAGTTAAATGTATTTAAAGACTTAAACAGGGTTCGTACGGGTACCGTTATTTCCAACGCCAAATACCAGTACTTTTTTAAATAGAAAATATATATAGTTTAAACGGACGAAATTTTGCCTTATTTAAGAAGAGATTTTGCATAAGAAAATACTGGTAAGAAAGAATTTCTTAGTCTGGAAATTCAAGGACACGTACGAACCCTGTTAAGAAAGGAAAAAAGCTAAATGCGGAGTTAAAATTTTCAAATAAGCACCAATATGTTTTTTGAGATTCAGTTTTAATGCCAATAGATTCACGGCACCCAGAATTTTATTGTTATTACCGAAACGTGTCATTTTTGAGATTCGAAGCACCTATGTCTATTTTTCTTTGTTTTTTAACACTTTTTTTTTAATTTCATCATTTGAATAGAAATTTCATTCATTGTTTAAAATTACTCTTTTACCTTTTGTTGCAGAATTTAAAAGGCCAAATAATAAAATTTACAAAGAAATTACGATAGAAAAATACATTCGAATGTGAATATTAAAAATGAAATTTTAATATAATTATTTTATTATTTGCAAAATTTCTTCAATTTTGAAAATTACGTCATATTTAAATAGAAACATTTAAAATGTTTTATAAAAAACGATTTTCTTATAACGTTATTTTAAACATTCAGGATACAGCAACATTTTTTTTATATTTAATTTATACAACTGATTTTCAAATGTGTAATTAATCTTATTTAATCAAGAAAATAGACTCAGCTGTCTCAAGAGCTGTATGAATTGGTCTTATGAACCGAAAAATGCCTCAGTCAAAGGGAAATGCGCGGCAATCCAATTACACAAGATAGCTACTGGTAGCAAGAAAATTCTTCAATCTTATGTAATCCAGTAATCTTTTTAAAGTACAACAAAATAACGTATTTACAACCTCCTGTATTTTGGATGAAGATTGGTGAACATACCTCTTGTGCGAAAGACTTTTCACATAAAATAATTCTTCAAAATAAATGTTTCAAGATAGGTTTTTAATATATTTTGTATTATTTTTTTAAATAAAAAATCCACTTATAAATGAAGAATAATTATAAATTGTTTTGTATATTACATATACATGGGGCACCTACTTAACCGATCACCTGTTTATCAGCCTGTTACAATTTTGTTTCTATTTCGCGAATAATTTCACTTCTGTTATTCGCTGTTACAAATGTCCACAGCCATTATAGTCTAACCACAGAATTTTAATTTTTTCAAATGTTGCTTTTAATAAATAAGTTAATGTCTTGTTATGTTAAAGCTGTCGGCGTACGCTATAATTCCGATGTTTTCCATCAAGGCAGGTATAAGGCAGGTATATGGCAGGTATATGCATTAGTAAAATATTAAACTTTTGTACTGCGCATTTTGTGCTTAGATGCAACTGGTAGTTAAATCGATTTTGAAATGACACAGTTTTCATGTGGAACAGTGTTGCAAATTTGGGGAAATTGTTATTCAAAATATCTACCACTTTTCTCGATTGGTAATCATCGCTTTTTTAAATTATGGAATATATGATACTAAATAGAATGAATAACACTTTTCTGAAATAGCGGCATATATTTAAATTTTAAAAAAATCCCTTAACTTCAAACATTAAAGTGAATGAAATATTTTATAGACATTACAATTTTACCAATGATATGAAAATTACACTTTATTCCATTTCAAGTCATATTTGAAAAATACATATACTCTGTTCTGCTGTTCATTTGATTCACTCTAGTGAGTGCTCAGATTATTTCAAACAAATATCTAGAAATGACTTTGGAAAATCTGCCATCGTATAAAATCTAATGTTTAAAAAGAAGAAAAAAATCGAGATTCCTGAGTTATTGTAAAGAATCAAGGCTCGCAATGCAACATAAATATGGCTACTTCAGATAAAATGTAATCTTGAAAATTGTTTCGCTAAAGTTAATTAAAGGAGCTTGTACAGATTTAGACAAGTATAATTATGCAATCATTAAAGGTTATTTGGAGAAGGGGCCTAGCAGATCAAGTAAAGAATAACACCACTTTGATGCTATGAAACGTGATAGAATTTCGGTAATTTTTTTTATTAAATTCGAAGTGTAGTAAAAAACCATTTATTTTAAAATATCGCACATACATTAAAGTATAAATTTGTGGTAATTTTACTCTATATAATAATAACTGGGGGCTTAACAGCTGATAGGTGGACGTACCTCGAATAAAGGAGGCCAAACGCCGGATGATTCATTGCATACTTAATTTAGAGAAATGAGATAAATTAAATTAGTTTTTCAGTCCAAGAGAGAGTGAATGGCAACGCTAGTTAAAAAATATATGCTCTTTTAGTGAAATTGCATCAATACAAAATAAAATGTAAATTTCCAATCAAGAATTTCGTTGCTTAAAAATGCACAAACAGGTAGATATCAATATTTTAATAACATGCAAAGTATTTTGCATAAAAAATGACAATTATATTTCAAAAAGATCGAGTTGTTAGGTAATTAAATAGATATTTTGAAACAAAATAGTTGTATTAATCCTTACGAAAGCATGCACTAGGATATTAAATCAATTTCACTGTTTACACACATTTACTATTAATATTAAATTCATTTTCATATGTTTTATAGATTTTTCTTTATTTCAATTAGTTAACTTCAACGGACTGGAGTATGATTCGCAGTATATGGCTGTAAAAATTCAACCATCAATTACTACTAAGAAAGTACAGAGGAAATATGGTAAAGCATTTCACGATGAGATGATTATTCACGAAATCGATGAAGGCGTAAAAGTACTCCATATTCCTCCACGTTTGCAAGACAATACAAAGGAGAAAGAGTTTCTAACATCCGGTGATGGAGTTGTAAGTCAAAAGATTTGTAAAAATATTACATTGAAGGAACAAGAAATCCCCAAATCTAAAAAAAAACGAAAGAGATTCTAAAAACCAAATGATGGGTGACGTTTCAGAAGAAGAAATAGAAATCAGAAGCAAAGACAATTCTGTATTCTCATTTAAACATTCAGATTTACATTATACAAAAGTTTCCTCATCAGGGATACAGAGTTCAAAGTCAAAAAATATACAAATAGTTAAACCTGACCCATGTGAAAAAGATTATCCAAAGAGTGATTTAAGAAAAATTACAGATGAAAAGAGAGGGCTTTCAAAACAAAATAAATCTCGTTTCCAACATTCAGACATTCATCTCATAGAAACGGTCTCTAATGATACATATCACGCTGAAAAAAATGATGGTGTAATAAACTATGAAAATGAGAAACATTTGGAGGAAAATAGTTCGGAACAAACAATGAGATGCATTTTAACTACGAAAGGGATCTTTCGAAGAGTGATAAATTGGGTTTTAGATGAAAGTTTCTATACTGGAGTAATGCAAAGCGAAAGTTACATCAACAAGCTTTCAAAAGCTATAACAGGTTAATAAACAATGAAGAAACTCAGTAGATCAATAGAATCAAAAGAAAAAAAAGCAGTTTTAAAAGAACATTTATCGAGAATATCAATTCAACTTATTTTAAATTAATACATTTTAAGAAAGTCAGTTTTCATTTTTTATAGCTTTCTTACTTTATTTTATACATGTTTTTAAAAACAATTTTAGCTTAATTATATTGCCTAAAATAATCCTTTTTTTTTCGTTTTAACTCTCCCTTGACTCTTCAAGTTCCCATTCGCGATGCTTTGAGTCAGTGTGGTAAAATATTCAAAGATGCAATTAGGGCCAGTCTGCTCTATGGTTATTTAGCCGATGAAGAACTGATTTGCATTAGAGTGATATTTGAAGTATCTCTCTCCCTCTCGCCAGCTCTCATCTCGCCTCTCTTTTTCTTCCTCTTCCACCTATTCTCGCCGACCTCCATTTCCTCATCACTTCTTCGCCCTTAATGCCCTATTTGTCTCTCTCTGATATTTTCTTCCTTATCCCACCCTGCACTCTCTTTTTCCGCTCACGTTCCCTCACCCCTCCTAACCCTTGCTTCTTCTCTCTCCCACCGTCATTCTGCTGTTTGCTTCACTATTTTTAATTATCCTTTTTTTTTTAGTTAATTATTTTGTAATTAAGTAGTTTAGTTTTTAAGTAAATAGTGTTAAGTTTTTAAGTGGGTGGCAGATTGACAGTGGGAAGGAGCTAGGGAAAGAGGGAATGAGAGAACGGGAACAGGAGAAGACTGTTCAGGGGGAGAAATGGAATAAGGAGGAAGGGGGAGCTAGAGGAGCAAGAGATATTTGGAGGATGGGGGAAATGTGATCAGTGAGAACAGGTAAAGGAAAAAGAAGGAGATAGACGAGATAAAAGCTAACGAGAAAGAGAAAGTTACTTCACTTATCGTTCAAATGTAGAATATCATTAGATATGAGGCGAATTTGCTGAAATAAGAATTAGGTTTATGCCCTGAAGAAAAAACTTATTTTAAATATTAAGGAAAATATGTTTTAATGAAAACACTTTAATTATTTTCTAAATGAAATAATATGAAAGTCCGTTAATGTTCTTTTTAAAACTGCCTTCCTATATAAAATAAACAACAGAAAAGTAGAAAAGAAGCATAAAAAAAGAAAAGAGAAAACAGAAATATAACAGTGAGCATAGAAAAACCAGTAGCAAAGAAACACAGAAAATAGTAGAAAAGAGAGAAATTAGTACATAAGAAATCCATATAAGAAGAAAAGTTATCATGTTTTACAAAGATTCCTCACAAGATAGAAAAGTTAAATGACTAGTATGGCATTATAACCTGTTATTATGTGAATGAAGATGTTCAGTATGAAAACAGTTGAATGAAAATTATCGCTGTCAACTTTGTATACATTTAAAATGACTATGTTTGTAATCACGATAGCTTCATGTTTTATGAAATTCCTCTGTCAGTTCATTAATAAAAATACAAAAGTGCATACATTGTTTCCTTTTTTTCTAAATAGTCTTCACTTAAGAAATATATTTTTTAAAACACAGGTTTCGTTAAGAATTTAATATTGAATGTGAAAAGGACATTTGTGTATAATGCAATCTTATTTCAAAAGGATATTTTTCAGTGTTCCAACGGAAGGAATACAATTAAAATCAACCTTCGCAAGTGATAATCTGTTAAAACGGCTGCCCGGTCTCTAGCATTTCCGTTTTCACAGTTTTATTCTACTTGATTATAATCCTTAAGCGCCGTAACAAGTAAAATAACTATAAATTCATAATCGTGAGATTTTAGCTGTGGATTCTAGTTACTAAATATCCAAACAATATATATATATATATATATATATATATATATAATTTGTTTTCGCTAAAACAATACTGTAGAGTCTGGCGTCTATAGTCTTTAAAATAAGATGTCGCAAGTTGTGTGTAAATGCAATAGTTAGATAAAACTATAGCAAAACCCATATCATATTGAAGTCTCTACTGTTTTCTAAAGGGTGTTTAAAATTTCATAATCATTTTCATAGAACATGCTATGTCTACAAATAACTTTTGAAGCATTTTAAAAATACATCTTAAAAGCCTCGATGTAAATGATTGAAAAAATCCTTACGGATCCAAAACTGAAAGAATTTCATGTTCTAAATGTGAATTCTGAAGAAAATTATTTTTAGGAACTACAAACAATTAGAGTCCACTAGACCCTTACATCGCCCGAAACAAAAAATTAAAGCTCACACGATGCAAACTGCGAATCGGGTGCTCGTAGAACTGTTTTAATTTGCTCAAAATTCAAGCTGAGTAGACACTTTTCGTTAAAGTATAAAGTTTTCCAAATTCTAGAAAAAAAAAATTTCAAGAAATTAAATAGACAAAAAACCCCATCAGATTGAAAAAAATTGCCCAACAAAAAAAGCCCATCATTGACAAAAAAAGCCCATCATTGCGGCGGGGGGGGGGGAGAGGGGGTGATTCAGAATGTTAGTTAAAAAGGTGTATGTGCATACATAAAAAACATATAAACAAATTGTACAACCTTCTTTGTTGGAAGCCGGTTAAAGATATTCCAGCGGATCTGCCAAAGTCGGAAAATGTCTGGGCTTATGCCGGCTCGAAGATATTGAAAATTTGTTTTGATGATCTCCGGATACGGACCGATTTTTAGTTGTGTATAGCCTGAAATCAAATTTATTATAGTATGCAATATTTTTTCACATTACACATTCCTTTCAAACATCTTTTTTTCTTTCAAATAAAAAAAGGAAAGAAAAGGGAAAAAAAAAAAAAAAAAACGAAATTTTAACTTTAAATTAAAACTACGTTGCCATAAGAAGCATTTTCTTAAATAAATGCGTTTGCTTCATATAAATGTTTATTTAATTTGTAAAAAAAAGAACAAGGAATTTTGGCAGCTATGTATTTATTAGTTGGATTATGTGAAAACAATAGTCATAAAGATACTCAATTACATTTAATTATCAATAATAATTATGTCTTGTAACAATAATTTAATAAATGAACTTATACATATCTAATGAACATAAAACATATAATTATACATCTAAAATGATTGTTCACAAAATTCTTCTTCCTCAGACAAATGGGGTTTATTAACATCTATTTCTTCTGCTTGCCAAAATTTTTGTAATAATAGATCAACATTGGATTCGTTTTCAACACTAAGAAAATGAGATTGAATACTAGAAGAATATTTACATTTAGGTTCCAATTTTCCGGCTACCACCCAACCAAACATAGTGTTTTGGGCAATTGGCTCATTCTTGGTACTAACAATTCTACCATATCTTAAAATAGTAAAGAAACAGTCAGATCCCAAAATAATATCACATTCCTGTGGTTTCATGAAATCTTCATCTGCTAACGTAATATTTTTAAGGTACTCTATATTTTTCGTATCAAGTAATTCTGCAGGTAATTGAGATGTCACTTTAGGCAGGATGTATTCCTGAACCTTTAAGGACTCATTAGAAAGCTTTGAACCAACTGTAAGAGTTACTGAACCACGAGTTTGTCCAGCCAATACTCCAGCAATTCCATTTAATCGAATTCTGTCATTCTTCCTTTTTAACCCTAAAGTTCTTATGACATTTTCACTAACAAAAGAACATTCCGAACCAGAATCGAGTAGAGCTCTAAAAGAGTAAGGTTTATTTTCATTATCATATAAGAGAACTTTAGCAGTAGGTAGGAAAGAAACACATTTTGAATTATTGAAAGAAGCACTAGAATTAATTTGTAATTCGTGAGATGTTGACTCCTGTACAAATTCTTTATTTGAATGGTGGTTTTTATTCTCAGATGAATTTGGAAAACTTTATTTTCAAACTTAGCAGTGCAAGCATTATTACTTTTATTCTCTTCATGTAAGAGTGTATTATGTTTACTTTCACATTTAAAGCATTTCAAATGAGAATTTGGACATTCCTTAACTTTATGAGAGTTTAAACATAAAAAACAACAGTTATTACGCTTAATAAAGTTCTTTCGAGCAACAACATCCATGGATTTAAATGTAACACATTTATAGAGCGGATGTATTCCTTGACACTTTAAGCACACCTTTGATTGCTTATCATTAGAACTGTACTTGGAACCAACAAAATTTGAACTTTTGGAATGTTTCATATCACTTTCATTGTTAGAGATTAGCTCTAAAGAAGAACATCTTACACTTAAGAAATCAAAAAATTCTTTCAAAGTAGGAAATTCATTTTCTGTACTTTCAATGGACCAAAGTCTTCGACTTTCCGGATCAAGTTTTTGAAATAACAAATATATTAACCATGGGTCTCTATTTGTAGCTTCATCACCAACAGCTTTCAAACCCCTAATAACTTCATCACTAGTATTCAGCAAATTTCTTATATTTATGCTATTAGGATGCAGAACTGATTTTTGTTCTAAAAATAATTTAATCAAAGAATTAACAATTTGTTTCTTTTTATCATATCGATTTAACAACTTTTCCCAAGCTTCTTGATAAGATTCATTAGAAAGGGGAATATGCTTAATTAATGTAGCTGGTTCTTCAGAAAGTAACCCTTTAAGATACTGGAATTTCTGAATGTTACTTAAACCTACTTGTGAATGGACAGTGGAAACAAACATATCCTTAAAATTTGTCCATTCTGAAAACTTTCCAGAAAATACTGGAATATTCAATTTTGGTAGTCTAATATTACATTGATTAGGAATAGTAACAGAAGAACCTTGCACAGAATTGTGTGTTGCAACATTAACAACTTCTGAAGGATTCAAAGAATCTAGTTTGTTTTGATATTTAGTTTTTAACTGAAAATACCTGTCTTCAAATTCTGCTAATTCAGAATCATCATCATTTAAACAAGAATCTAATCTTAAGAACTCTTTAAGTAAATCATCTAATCTTTGTAATCTAATCAAAATTTCAGTTTTAGTATTCACATTATCAAAACTATTCTCTAATCTAGTTACAGAGCCTTTCACCCTACCTCTCTCAATTTTAATTTGAGCAGATTTTTTTTCATAATCATCCATTTTACACAATAACTTATAAGCAGAATAATTTCCAAAATAAAATTAATCAGATAACTTGAAAACAAAACTAATCAAAATTACTTCAAAATCAAAAGTAATCCGAATTGCTTCAAAACAAAACTAATCAAATTAAGTTCAAAAACAGAAGTAACTGAATTAAATTCAAAAATAGAACAAATCAAAGTCAAAAACAGAACTACTATAAAATGTTCATAATTATTCTTTCATACGAACAATAGAATTTTCTGTTCTCAAATGTGCATAAAATTAAAAATCTTCAAAATTCTTCAATGTAAAATAATAATTCACCATAATAATTAAATATTCAAATATTTCAAGCAAATAAATCATAATGTTCTTGAGAACAACAAGTAAATAAATCATAATAATCTTGAGAACAATTTTCTTTTTCAAGAACTATCAAAACATAATATTGTAGAATACTATTTTTTCTTATTTTATCAATTCAATAAAGAAGATACCAGATTGTTCTCATATTCTAAAATAATATCTTGCTAAATGCAACTTCAGTAGAAAAATTAAGCTTTAGCATCAAAGAACAATTTCAAAACAAAGTAAGTACTCACATATCTCGCCGGTGCCTCCAATTTTCTTTATGTAGAGAATTTGAAGAAAGAAATCCTTGAAATTTTCTTAATTTTATTTCACAACACAAAAACAAATCTTGACATTCACGAAAACTTAACACACAATGAAACATACAGTTCTGGTTTCAGAATCATGTTTCTCTAGTTAAAATTAACACTCTAATTAGTATGCTTTCATCACATGAAAGCCTTAAATTACATTATAAAAATATATCCCCTGCCTAAACTGGGTGCAGATAATTAAATAGAATAAAGAAAGACAATAATGCAGCAGGAGCAACATTCTCCATGCCACACTCTCAGGAAAACCAAACATCAACTCACTGATGATGTCATAATTAAGATTTCACAACAGCACAGAATGCATAGTGCTGCCATCTGTCATAAAACAGAATAACTAAAATCTTATATTTGATTCTTAATCAGTTCAGCACTGAACAATGATACTATATTCATCTTTATTTATAAATTATTAAAGTATTTTGTAATCCTAATTTATTTGTCATACAGTTTTAGATATGCAATTTTAAACAAGAAGATAAAATTGAAAGTCTTAAAACATTTAGGTGTGATATTCTTGGGTACATATAACCTTGTTACCATAAACCTGTAGCTTAAAACAATTTATGTTCCTATTTTCTTATTATTTCATTACTATATGTTTTTATATAAGTATATTTTTCTCTTCATTTATTTTAGACATACGGTTTTAAACAAGAAAACTAAAACTGTAAGTCCTAAAACCTTCAGGAATGATGTTTCTTGGGTATACCAGTCTAATCTTGTTACTACAGAAACAAAACTTCTGGAAAAACAGTGTTCACATAGACATATATTTTTCAATTATTAATACACCATTATTTCCAAACAATACTCATCATGCCACTTTTTTACTATTTGTCAATTAGATTTTTATTGCTTGGAATATTTTCCCACAAAATAATAAAAAAGAATAGTCTACTGCTGGGCTCATACGTGCTCAGGTGCCAACATCTCTACTTACATTTTTCCTTTAACCAGTATTTCTAAGAAGAAACTTTTACTTCGTGTAATCAGAGATTAGATAGGGATAAATTTACTTCTTAAATATATTGGTGTAAACCGAAAAAAAGTAAGCACCTGGTATTTTTGTAATAGAGCTTTCAGGAGTACTCTTATGATGTACCAAAATTACGTGCGGTTGAGAAATACAAGGTTTCTCTTTGGCTTTGATCGAGAATATCGCATTGCAAAAACCACGTAAAGTTTAGCAAAAAATGTAGGCTTGCGGCATGCTGAAAAATTTATCAACTTTTCAATTTACAGTTACCAAATAATATTTGGTAGACTTCTTCTAAACCTCAAGTTTAACTATTAATATTTTGAAATTCCAGTAAGGGAAATAATAAAAGAAAAATGCAGGGCCAACCCTATAATTAAGTATCCTAGGATTTTCCTATAAAGCACGACACATGCATGTCGTTTAGACATCTCAATTTTTCCTTTGATTTCTGACACAGAAAATTTCAAAGTTAAACTAACACATAGAAATATTGTACAATGTTTAATCGTGGTTATTCATATTTATTGATTGTTAATATGTAGTTGCCAATTCTCTTTTTACCCTTTTTTGTTTCACAAAACAGTGTGTCATGAAACTGAAAAATAACATATAAAAATTTTGTAGGCAGTATCCAAAATACTAAAAATCTTAAACTTTATTTCTAAAGATTTAGCAGCTGAGTAAAAACATGACGTATTGCGTTAGGATCATATAAGATTTATATTAAAAAATTAAATTTTATTTAATTGTATTAATGCTATATATTATTTATAAATATTTTATTACTAAAAAGAAAATTATATTTACAGCGATCTTTTTAAAGAAAACATGGACTGTTCTGACTACTTTTCGTAACTTAAGAAAATATGCATATCTGAACGAATCTATATTTTTGGACGGTTTATTTTGTTTTATGTGAGCTTGATCGATGTGAAGGTGTCTACCTTCACATATTAATTTTAACAGCTTTCCCGTTTTCCCCTTTGAAAGTATGTATTTTCTAAATTCTTAACTTTAATTATCAGTCTGCATTTGGATTCAATTTATTTGTAAAGGTCTTTCCTTTTTATAAAATTAAGCACTCCATTCTTATTGTCTCTAATCTTTCAACCGCAGTGCACTATATTAAAAATAAAAGAAATAATATCCTTTTTCCGCATAACAACGTCTGTCAGATTTCATTCTAGTGCCTATTTTTGTTACTATGCTGAAAATAGCCAGGCACTTTACTTCTACACTTTTAGCCGTTAATCCAGATGCAATATATGATTCAGTTCATTATGGTTCACCGTCTTTAATTTATTTTATTAACGCTCGTTTTTTCGGCGTTTCAATTCCATGAGACTTTTGACAACTCCATGTAGAATGTTGGCTTGCACTTTCGGATCCCAATAAATTCTCCGCTTATCATTTGGAGGTTAATAATTCATATTACCCTTTTGACGCCTCCCATTGAGTTATAATTAACGGAATCTGAACACATGTCTCCACTCAATTTGTTCTCGCCTTATAGCATATGTAATTGGCGAAAATGTGTATGTAGTGCTGCCAATACTCAATCATTTGGAGAAAATCTAATTTCATCACTCCTCTTTTGACTGTTGTGCTGACAACATAAAATGTAAAAACTATGCTGTCGTCTCCAGCAACCGGCCGCTTACGGTCAGAACTTCTCGCTCTGTGACTTGTTGAATTGGATCCTGGTGCTAACAGCTGAAAATAAAACTTCTTGTTTATGCACGATGCTGTACACCGTTTACACGGCCTAACTTCAGCCCATAGTATCAGATATGTATTACTTCTAACCTCAAGAATAGTTATACAACAGATTAACATCACATAAAATTGTTCACATAAAGTTGCCAAGACTCTGATCCTTTGCGTTTCAGAACTTATGAAATTCATTTTAGGACGTGGTTGTTTACTATAAAATGGGAAAGTTTCGATAAATCGAACGGGTCTCGTTCAGTGAACATTACTGGTATTTAAAGAAATAAGTTAAAGTCATTCAAGATAGTTTTCCGTTGGAGTCTCTCTTCAAGTCGGAAGCGCGATTCTTAGCTAGTATTTATCAGCCAATTTAAGTGACATCGAAAATACTTTAAGAAAGAATTTGTGAAACAATTTATAGTGGTCAGCTTGAAAGACTTAGTTTATTTTAATAAAGCTGCTTTTGAAGTTCAGAAGACTTCCACTGAATTCCATATTTTTGTGGATTCAAATGTACTCGTAACTATGTTGCACTTGTCCAGCCACATTGAATTGATTTTTAGTGTAGAATTTAATGTATGAGATTTTCGTTTCCTTCAAGTGCATTTAGTGAATTGGAAGTTAATTCAAATTCACCTTTCCCACTCGCATTGTCATTGAAATTCCCTTGTTTTTAGTTTATCTGCTACTTGTTAAATATTTTTTTTAACTTAAATGTTCATTTATAGAAATCAACGACAACCGCGTATTCATAAGATAATTTGAAAATAACTAAAATTGAAATATGAAAACTATGTAAAATTATATGTAATTATATTAATTTAAATACAGAATTAATGCAATTAAATCAGGCAAATAATACTACAAACAAAGAGCTATTCAAAGTGTAATTTACACCTTCAAGAAACAATTTTACTTTCTGAAAGGTTTGCAATCAGGATTTGTCTGTGTGTTTGTGTGAGTGAACAAGATAGATCCCACACTTTACGTCCGATGGAGTTCCCGTTTGGTGAATATACAATAAACCACTGTCGCTTATTATCACCATTATTATATAGCTCATGCGCTTTTAACCACATTGTTACTAGAATCTACCATCTCTGGCGCCAGCGTTTGGCTATGGACCCGGATATGGAACATTATTCTTGTGCTGTTTGAAATGAAGGTTATAGCTGTGTAACATCTGTTACAGTGTATAAACACTTAAAATTTTAACATTTGAGTTCAACAATTAAAAATGTAAATGTTGATTTTATTTTAAATTTTAATACCAAATAGAGGGCGCTTTATTTATGTCCTTTTGAAATTTGTTCTTCGGAAGATGGAAAATACACCATTGTATGTGTGTCATTGGAAGGTCGAGTTCCAGCATAAATTAATCAGCACTAATTTATATCAAGATTTAACTAAATGTAAATCGTTGAAAATTTTAATTCAATAGTTCTTCAGTTACAGATCACACAACATTTATATAATACTTTTTTATATAATACTTATTTTATATAATACTTACTTCATTACTTCTTTAAACTAATTTATAAGAAGGTTCGACTAAATACGAATCTTTGAAATATTCCGTACAAAAGTGATGCATTTAAAGAGCGCACAATATTTGTTTAATACATTCTTTTAAGGAGCGACTAAACCAGATTTTTAAGACTGACATCGAATTTCAGTAAGCTTCATATTTTCGATCGGAAACGAAAATTAAAATAAAAATGTCCCAACATTTTCTTTTAAGTAATTAATACAATCATAAATATGCATACTTCTTAATAATACGTGTTTATTAAATATATACATTATTATTATTTAACTATACATGTGGCCCAAGTTGGCCCTCTGTGCATCTGACTAAAACATTTTATTTTGATATGAAATAAAATGTAATTCTTTCATCAACGGCACAGAAGGATTTTCTAATTATACGAATTTCATCTAAATAAAAAATGTTTTTTCTACACATCCCTCGATTTATCTTTTATAACGATTTTTGTAGATGATCATCAGTTAGTTATATTAGAACTTTCTCTTAGAGTATTCAAAACACTTCTGCGGTTTCAAACTAAAAATTTTCTATTACTGTTAAGTCTGCAACTTTTAATGAGCAGGCGAAAAGCGTCTTCAGAGTTTAGTCATGTATGCATTACTTGCTTTACAATTTACACTCAAGTTTTGAGTATCCAGACATAGTACAGACTTAACTGATAATTATAAACAGTAAAATTCGTAGCAAAATTATTGAGTATCTCATTTGAGCCGATACAGCTGAAATCAACGAATAATAAATGTTGAAAATTTCAGAAAAACGAAACGAGATTTTTGTAATACAGATAGTTTTGATGCAGTTTCGGTTCGGCAGCCTTTTCACCTAAACTGGATTTTTGGAAAAACTCTGATTTTGGGCAGAAAATGAAAACGAAAACGAATTTTTCCTCGATCTCTACTTTCGTTATTATTTCTTTTCAGTAATTTATAATACATTTCAACTCAATTGGAAAATCTTTGAAAACTGTCTGCATTTTATGCAAAGGCGTAGAACGCGATTTAGACATACTCAAAACAACAGTCAAACAAACAGTCAGTAACCTCTTTGTCAGCTTAGCAGATGCATATTGACTGACGACAAAAAATAGTTTGTCATATATCTAACTCTATTCCATGTACGATTCTTTAAAGATTTCATTTTGATGTACACTGTTAAAAATTTGCAGCATTCTGTCCAGTCATTCGACCAATTTTTCAAAAAACGGTTTCATAACCGTAATTTAACTGTATTCTGATCATAAAATAGCCAATAATATGGTCAGAATAGTGTTAAAGTACGGCTATGTTCCGTTTCTGATAAAAACGGTCAAATGACTGGACAGAATGCTGCAAATTTTTAACAGTGTAGTACAGTGTAGTGAACGACCTACGGGGAGTACGTCTTGGTCGTTCATTACAGAAATGAGAGGACGTACGCAGCGTACGTCCTGTAGCTCAAGGGATTAAAAACCAAACTTCATTCAGAATAAAAGAAAATAAATCTAATTTAATAATACTTTTAAACCAATCGAAAATCGGACATCGTAAGTAGTTTTATGAAAATCTCGTTAAGTGTGTTAAATCACATTATTTATTTTTACGCTTCCCTTTTCTCAATTAGCGGCATTTAAGTTAATTAAGACATTTTTTCTGATTTTTCTTAGCGAAATGAGTTTTTTTCAGATTTTGATTGAGAAATTAATTTGTACGATAAATCGCAAGCATAATTAAAATTAGAAATCCTTGTATTTTGCAATTAATTTAGAAATATTGATTGAAGGGGACAGTTTACCTCAAAAATGGTCAAATGGTCAGTCGTTTTTCTTTTTTGAATATTAAATAAAGCTTGTTTAATTGTGAATATTATGGCACCTCATTTTTACCCATACGGCAATTACATCGCGAGATATTGTAAACTTTGTTAATACCCAGCGCAATTATCCATGCTAATTAAAACTTTAAATGGCTTTTCCTCAATGCTCATATTTTTGTCACTTTCATGTTTTAAAAATGCTAAGGTTATGTTTGTATCTGAGATAGAGATTTAAACTTTTTTGGGTATGTTCTTTATTATATATGTGATAAATTTGCGCATGGATTTAGCCTTCAGGTTTTTTGTTATATTTTAAGAGCTCCGTACTTAAAAAGTAAAAACGGAACCATTATACCATCACTTCTGTGTCTATATGTAACAGCCATTTTATTTGTAAATTATTTAATGTGGAAAGTTCAAATTGGGAGAAGGAATAAAGGCTATTGACCCTGGTAATTACAGATTATTAAACATTCACAAATATATTTACGGAAAATGTAGAGGGGCTAATTAAGTTACTTTATTTTCTTTTTCTTTGTATATCGTGAGGGATATCCTGTGAAAGCTTTTGTAATGCCGAACTCAAAAGTGCATTTCTTTTAATTTTAGGTATTATATTTTCTGGGATATCATCGAAAATGCGTTGCAAAAATATGCCCCCCCCCCAATCTATTTCCGATCTTAGTGAAACTAAAATTTTGAAAAAATAGAAGAAATAGAAGTTAATTTAAACCTTACAGGAAAACTACAGCGATTGCCCTAGATCGCATAGTTGAGGAAATCGCATTTTCCGTTACAAACAAATTTCGATTTTTGGGCGTTCAGCAAACGAGTCGAGGAGTGTTGGAGATACCTGTTGTTGCAGAAGTATAACAGGATTGTTGATTTTCAAAAAACATTGTCGGTGAATGGCCGATATATTAACCCTTAAAGGTACTGATGTTTTGGATATACATAAGGACAGGAGCGGCGTACTCTATGCACCAACGACTTTGAAAGGCTGGATAACAACTTTTAATGATATATTTCTCTAATTTTTTTTTTTTTTTTTTTTTAATTTCTTTCCATTAGTAGTATAAAAGCAATAAACGTCAAATTGTTAAAAACAGATATTTATATTAATCATACAAATACTATGGGATTCGCTATTTGTTTGCATTCAATGGCGCGCTCAATATGTCACCCGTGTCTTTAAAGGTTATTTAAAAACATATTGGGGAAAACGCGGTACGAAGCAAGGCGGCGTTTCAACTTTGTGACCCCCTATCGAAGCGCGCTTAGCACAATGCAATGTTTAATCTTTGAACAAGGGTTTTGTTTTAGGTACACTGTAAAAAGAAAAGACTATTACTACTCTAAATTTAGGTTCATCAAATCCCAAATGAAGTTTAAATATGCACTACTTTTATTGTCAGTGTCGAATTAAGTTCATCATAAACACATTAGGATAAGATTAAAAAAGAGTTATGTAGAATAGCAGTACCATTTAGGCTTCATACCTCTTTGAACTTTAAAGGTATTTCCGTTTAGACTTTTCTAGTATGTAAAGCTATACCCAACCGTATGCTGTATAGTTTTTTACAAAGTCTTATCATTCTTTTAGCAAAGTTCTTTTTGTAATAGTTACTAATAAAATTACAGTTTATTTAAAAATGAAAGTATATGAAGATGTATTAGACTTTATTGCTTTTCACTATATATATCAGTAAAAAAATATATATATTAAATGTAATATTAGATGGATATAAAAATCCATGCGCGGTCTTGTGTAAAATACATTTGACAATCTTAAAAAAAAAAAAAAAAAAAAAAAAAAAAAAAAAAAAAAAACATTTGGCAAAAATATCAATATTGAAAAAAGTAGTATGGATTTAAAAAAATACAATTTTTTAAAACTTTTTTAAATTTTAATTAAATATGCAGTGAATTTATTCCAAAATTCACTGTTAGTTGAACATTGAATTGCAGTGAGTGAACCATATATTTAAAAATAAAGAATTTGTTGAAAAGGTATGTCAAATTGAATGATTCACAACACATGCGATATTTTTAAAAGGAGTTAAGTAGCTTTGAAAGCACGGACAAATATATATTTAAAAAAATTAACAGTTTATATTCAAATTTGATACTTTGGGAACATTTTAAAAGAATCCTCATGCAAAAAATAGCTTTGGAAGGGAAGTTATGTCCAAAATATTTTGAGCTCTATATGATTAATGGATATTTTAATTTTTAAAGTTAATTTTCTCAAAGAGGGAATTTGATCATTCCGCGCAAGATTTCTATGAAGTGGATGGACAGAATTTCACAAATGTTTGACTGAAGGTATACATGGTGTGTCCACAAAGTTTCAAGACTGGTCTGAGTATACAAAATTTATTAAACATTTTTGTACAGCGAAACTAAAATTCTTCGAAATATGACCCATGGGCATCAACACACCGCTGACAGCGTTTTTTCAATTGTTCATACGATCCCTGGAAGTCTTCACGTACAAGGCGGTGTAAGGACCTCGTCGAAGCTCCCTGAAACGCTGGAATCCTGACAAATCGTTTCCTTTTCAGGTCTTTTTTGATTCGGGGGAACAAAAAAAAGTCCTGGGAGCGATGTCGGGCCTGTAGGTGGTTTGCGGCAGTATTGCCACGTTAACCATAGCCAAAACTTCGGCGACGGCGAGCGACGTATGAGAGGGTGCATTGTCGTGGGGAACAATCCAATCGTTTCTAATGTCCGGGCGGACGCGACGGGTCGGGTAAATTTTTCTCTGGAGTGCTCCATCAGTTTTGACTATATTTAACGTGGCAATACTGCTGCAAGCCCCTTACAGCCCCGACCTCGGTCCCAGCAGCATTTTTGTTCAAGAAAGACCTGAAAGGGAAGCAATTCGACACGATTCCAGTGATCCAGGCAACTTCGACGAGGTCCCTTAACAGACTTTTGTGCGAAGACTTCTATAGGGCCTATGAACAATGAAAAAAAAACGCTGGCAGCGGTGTGTTGATGCCAAGGGTCACATTTCGAAGGATTTCAGTTCGCGGTACAAAAATGTTTAGTAAATTTTGAATTATCAGACCAGTCTTGAAACTTTGTGAACAACACCATGTCTATATGATAGATACTCAAAATGATTTATGATTATGCTCGCCGAGACATTTATAAATTATGACTATTTTTATTTTTAAAAGAAATCAAAATTCAGAGTTGTTTTTTACGTTTATTTTCAAGAAGTAATCATTATATTTTTTCCAGTGTATGTTATTTAAAAGGCATATTTCATCTCTATTCACTCAAAAAAATGTGACTTATTGTGACATCTGAAATACGAGAAATCCTCCTTGGAAGGCATATAAAATAAATTAATTTATTAAAAAGCATTTAATTTCAAATTAAATTTAAAAACTTTATATGGATTCAAACTTTGTTTTCAGAATATTAACTGTTAGCATACGTCTCGTTTTATGTTGGTTTTCATATCCAAAATTAATTAGATGTGGAGTAATTGCAATCCATATTAGGTTCTGATTTACATGTAATTTGTCAGTTTCAGTATCTGAGTAATAAAAATGTATTGGAAATGCCAGTTTTTAATTAGTGATACACAAATAATATTTAATAAAGTGGAGTAGTGATACTTTCTTTTTAATCACCTAAAACCCACAAACAATGATTTAAAATTAAATTAAAATAAAAGTTATTTTGAATTAATCAACAACCAGTTTTTCTAAGTTCTGAAAAATTCCGCTTAATTGATTAATCCTTCATTATTAATTCTTTCTGTAATGTCTCTATTTAACTGGTTTTACATTCATTAAAATTGAAAGCTTTTCCATCATTTGATTTGAGTGAAACAAGCATTTAAATATTTTAATTCAAAGTTAATTTGTTCTGTAAATTGCACACATATTCTATTAATTATCACGGAATATTTTCCAATATTTTTCTTCAATTTCCGTTAAATATACATAATGTTATTTTGTTTACTGTTTGAAATAACATTTTCTGCAACAGAGAAAATTTTAAAGGTAATCTTTTATGAGTGAAATGAAAAGCAGGAAATGGAAAGTTAAAGATTATTCAACATTTTAAATATGTACTAATTGTAGGAAAATCTGAAAATAGATTAATAGATGAAAACACAAATAGATGAAAACATCCTGTCGACTGCGCCATTATGATGGCCCCACTTGTCATGAAATGGGAGAAAATTTCAGTCTGCTGAAGAAGATAGTCAAACCTGTTTGACCTACCAGATTCCACTCTGTTGTCGAATTCTCTGTCATCTCTCTTGATAATTTCTATCATTTCACCAGATTCATCCTCATCTTCTTCCAACACTGAATCATCTTCAGCATTAACTGCTGTTTCTCCCCCTGCTTCATTTTCACCTTCAACATCTCCTCCAACCTCTCCTTCCCCTTCAGCATCATCATCAGCTTCTTCTTCCTCTTCTTCAGCTTCAGATTCATTTTGTCCAATTGATCCAGTTTCGCTAGCATTATCAGCAGCTTCAATCGTTTCTTCCACATCCTCAACTTCAGGTTCAACTTCCATTATATGAATCAATTATTAAATAAAAATAACAACGAAATTTTAATAAAATAAATAATATGAGAAACACATTAACACTTCAATCACATGCACACAGTATATTACATTGACAATTTTCTTTTTAACACTTCAATCTCTTACTAAATTATACTTCAAAACGAACCAAATATTTATAAATCTCAATATTAAATTAACACCTTTTAATTAAATTAAATTCCATCCAAGATATGAAAATCTTTTTCTTTATCTTGATTTAAAACTCAAATTAAATCTCTATATTTCCTTTCCATTGGTAAATCGAAAATAAGCAACAACAAAAACAAAACAAACAAATGCTTAATATTCTGCCACAATTAAAAATAAATAAACAACCCAATCCGTAATAATCAAATTTATACATTATCAGTTTCACTGAACTGAACAAAGATTACTAAACTTTTATTGCAAATTTAATCTGAATGAGTCATTTCAAAGAATTCCAGAATACGTAACAAAACAAACAAACAAACAAAAAAAAAACACTTCCTCTACATACTTTGAAATAGCACCTTTTTATCTTAATCACAAAGATAAAAGAATAAATAAAAAACATTTGAAATAAATCTGTTTCTTTTTTTTTTTTCTCCAAACGATAATTTACTTAGGTAACACTTTTAGTTATTCTAGTGCAAAGTTTATTCTTAGAGAATAAATAGCTTCATAGACAGACGTGTTATGAACTTTTAAAATGACAATTTTAACTCATTTTTATGTTTCTTTTTCTTTTCTTTTCTTTTTTTTTAACACAATAACTAGAAAATATTTATCCAAATAACAGAATTTAAACATGCTAAACATAGTTATTTTTAAACACCATTCTATCTGAACATTCGATCAATTTAACAATCATGATACATAATTCTGCATTCATATTATGAAATATACCATAAAAATATAATTCTTAAGTATACTTTTCAAACTTAATTACTGATAAAATACCATGTTTATTCCATTAATTGAATAAATATTAACCCGTTGTTTCGAAACATAATATAAAACATATACACGTTAAATAACTATATTTTACTAACATATATTTAAAATATGCTCTCGATAGGAAAAAAAATACCTTTATGATAGCTAGGCCAGCCATCGAACTCTCGTTGCTGTCAAGCAAATACTATCGACGCAATATTATTCACTTAGATTAGGGGCACATCTTTCTTGTTTTAACCACAATATTTATTATACGATAACATTTCATGCTGCAGTAACACTGCTGTTGATTTTTAAAAGCTGTAGAATCGCCAGTAGAAGTAGGATCACCATCCTACCGGCTGCGCCATTATGATGGCCCGGTTCGGTATTCCACGATATTGATGAAGAAAGAACACAAGATATAATCAAAGCAGAGAGGTCTAAGCTGGGATATGATTAACTAAGTTTACTATTTACATAAGACTACACAGTTACAACACACGCACACATAATATAACATAATAATAATATTCGAATTACATATTTCACAAGAGAGAGTTTGAACACAACCATTCAAGGAAAGTACCTCGTCTCTCTCCTTCTCCTCTGGCTGTTGCCATTCCGAGTTTTCTAAAGTCTTTCGACCACGGAGTATAGGCGACTTTCACACAGCTCCTGACATAATTTTAAAGAAATGTAAGAAAGAATTACGTATTAGTTTTTATCGAAATCTACTTACTATGTATAGATATTAATTTATAAACAAAATTCATAATTTTCGTTGCGTTGTATAATAAACTAAAAAATTACTTTAAAGTATTTAAATTTTGGTAAAAAGTGCATAAAATGGAAAACAAAATATCGCACATTGAATATATATATCCACACGTAATGATCTAAAATCAAATACGACGCTAATTAAATTCTGCCAATCGACAATACTTCTTTCTAAGAATTAGAAAAATCTTCATAATTGTATTAACACCATTTACTCTTTTTTATTCTTATTCTTATTTCTTATTCATCCACCTTCTTGGCTCATCCATCTTTATTTAATGGGCTTCGCTTTTATTAAAATTCGAATCACTTCCGTTATTACATGTCAGTGAATGACGCATTTCCAAACTTATATATATTCTCGCTAAGTGTTTTAAACCGCATTTGTATCAAATATATAATTAACATTCATCTTGAATAGTTGAGTCAGTCTTAAGTCTCTCCGTCAACTTATCAATTCCCCTCGCAAATATTAAACCTATGGGAGTAGAATGACTTAGTATATTGAAACTATCTCCCCCGGAAATTGATAATTTTAACTTTTTTTTTCTGTGTACTCTTCTTAAAGAATGTCTCTATTTTTCTTAGTTGTCAAACTATTTCGAAAATATATGCTTAATTTAAACGCTGTAAGTAAGATTTTTCTACTTCAAATAAAATTAAGTATATATTTTAGAAATATTTTGAAAGCTAAGAAAAAGACGTCCTTTAAGAAATGTACACACAAAAAAGAAGTTAAACATATTAATTTCCTGAGGGTATAGTATAAATATACTTGTTCCTTCTACGAACGCAAGTTTAACATTAGCGAGGGCATTGGAAAGCTGACTGACTAACCTCATTAAAACTAAAACGTTATTATTTACTTTTTAATGTATTCTGTAAGTAGTGTTGCCAAGTGTCCCTCGTAAATAGGGGTTCTAAATGTTATAAACACCACTAATTTCTTACTGTTTATTTCGCTATCTTTAATCTCATATACTTCTACCATTAGATAATGCGAAGTAAATTACTTTAAAATACTGGTGTCCATGACATTTGGATCACCGAATTACATGGGACGCCTGACAAAAGTATCTGTAAATGTCTTATAAGAAACTTGTCTGAACCACATGACTTATATTTAAGTTACATAGCTAAGTCAATCTTAACACGAAAATTTATTATAAGTTATTCTATTAGATTTCGTTAATATTATACAATAACATATTAAACAAGCAAACTTTAAATTATTTTTTTCAAAACATTTTTAGCGGTATATTAGTTTCATTATTATTTACTGCAACTTATTCAGTTTGAAATAATTAAATATATTTGGATAGTACAAAATGAAGGCTTGAAATGTCTTGTATGATTCGCTGTTTTCGCAGAAAATGCGAAACAAAAAGTTGCAGTCCCTATACGAAGCAAAAAAAAAAAAAAAAAAAGGGATTATGCTAGAGAAATTGAACTTTATAAAAGAATATATTGCATTTTTTTTTACACTAAAATAGACTAAAATACTGCAACCAGAAAAAAAACTTTAAAGAAGAATATTAAATATAAAAATAACATTTTGTACTAATACAGTGTTTCTTACATCCTATTTAATCAAGGTACCTGATTGTCAATATTAGACAATTAGAAGTTACATAATAGAAAAGCAAAATTTGTAAGAAATGTGCATCTGGATTTCGTAAGGGTAGATTTTAAACCATTTGCAGACCAGTATTATTAACCGGGAATATTAATTTCAAAAAGCCCTTTTTAAGGCTATTTTATCCATATTTGATTTGGAAAAGCATGTTGCGATATATCACAAATTTCTTAGATATAAAAAAGTTTGAGTTATAAAATGAGTAGTGTACAAAGAAATGTTATTCGTCAAGCATAGTTATGAAATACTTTCCAATTCATGCAGAACATTGTAACGAAAAATCATAGTTTAACCCTTTCATGTGCATTTCTGCTCCAAAACTGTTCAAATAATTAATTGACAACACAATTTGCGAACAATATTATTTGAAAATAATCAAAAGCTTTTCTTCACGTTTATTATGAGATAGAAATTGAACTAAAAAATTACCTGCGCTATTTGTCATTCTGAACATTAAAATAAAGCGTTTGCAGCCTCCAAACGATGCCCCTGTAAGGTTAATAAGATGAAAGATGATGTCTAAATAAAAAAATTTGGAGACGCATAATACATTTAAAAGCCAAATTTCGGGATTTATCATTTATAGTCGTAAAATATTCGAATTCATTTATGCACTCCTTTATATGATCTAAATATTTGTTTGCATATTACATAATATTAAAAAAATTCAGTTAGAAAACTCATAACACTGTTTAAAATTTCCTTTAGTCATTTCTGTCAATAAGTGGAAATGCTCTCGTCCTTGTTTGAACATTTGATCTTTAGATTTTATGCACTAAAAAATAGGTAAAACATTAGATAATATAAAAAACACATACCACTAAAAAAAATGCACTTCTATCAATTATTAAACATAAACAGTACTGCAAGAGAATTTTTTTGCGTCTTTCTGTAAATAAAAGATATATGATATGCATGTCATAGGCTAATTGAGAAACCAGGCTATTTAAAGAGAGCCTATTCTGTTTGCAAAAAGCCGGGCTAATTCGAGAATCATCTCCTTTTACACACTTTGCCTGATATTTTTCAGGCTAATTACAAAGAGGCAAGAGAGCGTTATGCTAACTGGAATACGGCCATTCATTTCTAAATCATACTGTTATTTTTAGGCTTATTGGAAACCTCATAGATATAGATAATTGTAAAATGACCGCTTGATTCTGAGACAGTCGGATGTTTTCAAGCTTATTGGAATGACACTGTTATTTTTGACACAGTTATTCTAATTGGTAAATTATTCCTATGAGATGTAAATTTCCTGGTTAGCACTGTGAATTATATCCATGAGATTCGTCCGGGATAAATCAGATGGTAGAGCATTGGCGGCGTCCTTGAGATCCCTTGGATACCTTGTTCGAATCCTGGTCCGGACATTTTGGGCCCAATTTGAACTGTATGTCTCATATTACTGCAATGTGTCAATGCAGTTTTAGGCTACTTAGAAAATGATCTGCTGTTACCAAAATATCGTGTTGTACCCGACCCTAACCTTAAAAGTCCATTTAAAGTCAATCCTATCCACACAAGAAGAAAGTTCCATCGAACCACACGGTTGACCACCTCGGGAATTAACCTACGGTTTAGAGCGAAAGTTCAATTGCTACCATCGAACCGGTACACGACCCTAACACAACAATATTATTTCAGCCGAATTGCAACAGGACCCGAATACGAGAATTCCATTTAAAGTTAACCCGACAAAAAATTCAACTGAACCGCAACCCGATCAGAATACAACATTTTTTTTTCGGCGACGTACAGCCCCCCCCCCCCCCACCGACACGAACCTGAAAATCAAAATGAACCACCAACACGATCAGAATACAAAGAAATTGTATCGATCCACATGCAATCTGACTCGAACCTGAAAATTCCATCTGAATTCAAACCGAACCAAACTTGTCAAGAAAAATTCTATTGAACCCCAACCAGATCCAAACCTGAAAATTCCATTGAACCGCAAACTGATCCCAAACGACAAAAAATCCCGTTGGCGCACAACAGGGCCCGAACTTTGAAAACTCTATTCGAAGTCATTCCGCAGCTCAAAACCGACAAAAAAGATCCCTCGAACAGCCCGATCCGAAAACGAAAAGTAACGTCTTTTGACATGCAACTGGAACAGGAACTCAAAATAACATTTAAATTCAACCCGAGCCGAACCCGAAAAAAAAATTATCTAACATCAACCCGATCCGGATACGACAAAATAGTTTCCGTCGACATGCAAACTGATCCGCACCTCAAAATTATATTTTAAGTTAACTCGAAACTCCGACTCGAATGCATGAAGAAAAATTCTATTGAGCCGCGACGCCATATGAACCATAACGAGATTTTGGAAATTTCAGAACAAATTAATGAAAATATCACATTTTGATTTTATGCGATAGTGGTCATCTGTATTCAGCGAACACATTTTCAATGCCCTAACAATATTATATTTGTCAGCTTTTAACTCTGAATAATAGAAACGTCTGAACAGGGAACTGATTCAATGGTAGAATCCTGTCTCGGTGGAGTTGTATTCTTCCCGAAACTGAAAAATTCATTTTGAAGTCAACCCGAAACCTAACGAGAACTCTACAAAATAAATTTCGTCGATCTTCAACCCTGACTAAATCAAACACACGCTGACATCCGAACCGAAAATAAAATAAAATTAATTGTTTGTTTAAATATTATTATAGAAAATGTTTTCTAAATTTTTTTAATAGATTAATAGCATCAGATTAATGTATGGAAAATCAAATTAATAATTCATTAAAAATTGATATTTTCTTTATAATAATTGAAACATATCTACTAATATATAACAATAACATTAAAAGTTTAATTATCGCAAACGTTTTAAAAACTTAATATAGTAAACTTATTTCATCTGAAATATAGTTCTGCTTATTTTCATTAATGTGTTTGTAAAAATCGTAACGTTCCGACTTGCAAAAACCTAAATCTCATCCGAACAAAAATTAGAGTGGAGAGTAACAGCACGTACATGCACGTAACAGCATTCTTTTGAGAGCTCTTCTAAACGAATTATAAGTGCTTCACAGTTCACTATCAATACTTAACATCCAATGGTAAACATGCCATATTAATCACATGTCAATATTACTATATTTACGGGAGTTAGAGCACGGACATGCGGACAGTCAGACGACACATAAGCAGATTTTATGAACACTTTTCAACTATATATTAGAGTGTTAATAAAAACGGCAATTTCAACTTCTCTTTGTGCCCTATTAAACTAGTCGGATGTACCAATCCCAAAACTTTCTTCTATCTCATACATGTTAATACTTCAAAATTCGCTATCACACTGCCAAAATTAAATGGCAATCTATGCATCTCATGAGGATTCTAAAGATATGAAATTCCGTGCATTAGTTCTTGGGATATGACTATCGCTGAAATCATCTAAATCCAGCAAAATGCTGCCTAGCAGCGCCACCTATTGGGTGATTTATACCAAATGCTAATCAGCAACAATTTATGTCAACGTCTGACTGAATCTGAACTTTGGAGAAAATCCGTGCATTAGTTTTTGAGATAGAGCTATAGCAAAAATCATGAAAATTCCTGCATAGCAGCGCCACCTATTGGGTGATTAACACGAAAACCTAATTAACAACAACTTGTGTCAACATACAACTAAATCTGAAGTTAGATGAAAATTCGTCCAATAGTTCTATTGATAGAGCTATTGAGGCAATCGTGAAAAAGGCAGCACAGAAGCGCCACCAGTTGGGCGATTTACACCAACACATAATCAGTTGCAAGTCATATCAAGGACTAACTAAATCTGAAGTTTGATGAAAATCCGTGCGTTAGTTCTTAAGATAGAGGTATTGAAAAATTGTGTAAATCCTGCAAAATTCATCATAACAGCGCCACCTGTTGGGCGATTTACACCAAAACGTAATCAGCATCAATTCATATCAAGGACTAACTAAATCTGAAGTTTGATCAAAATCTGTGCATTAGTTCGTGAGATAGAGCTATTTCGAAAATCGTGAAAAATTCAGCATAGCAGCGCCACCTGTTGAGCGATTTACACCAAAAACTAATCAGCAGCAATATGTATTAGGGACTCACTGAATACAAATTTTTATTAAATTCCGTGCATTAGTTCTTGAGATAGAGCGCCCACAAAATTTGTGTCACATACACACAGACAGACAGACAGACAGAGTCACAGACAGACATTTTGTAAAAACATGTTTTTCGGGTTCTCTGACCCCTAAAACGTGTAAATCCGTCGAAAACCGGAATTCGAAAATTTTCATGAATCCAATACTTTCTTCTTGTAAAGATAGAAGAAAGTAAAAAGTGGTGTGAAAAAACGACTCATCACTTCATTTTTTCGGTAAACATAGTTTAGACATTAGGTTGGCAATCGGTTATCCATGGACCAAACGGAATTTTCCGAAACATTATTGTGGTCTGAAGAAATATTTTAATAATATTTATTTTTATTCTTAATTAAACAAAAGTATTACTGTAAGATACTTTTACACATATATAATTTTAGATGTTTTATTTTGAAAATTACATGTTCGGATAGTAGACATGATGCACTTTTAATTACAAGGTGCAGCAAAAAACAAACGAAATACGAACAATTTAACTAATACAGAACACATTTCTGGCAAAAATGCTTAATAATTTTCAAAGTAGTTACCATCTCAAGCTGTACACTTACAACAGCGTTCATACAGATTGGGTTAACATGCTTTAAAATCCTATGTCTCAACCTTTCCAAGTTCAGCTGCCGTTCTTTTTAATAGTATATATCTTCTGAAATCTGTGTCATTCCAGACTTGTTTTAATCGCTGGGAAGAGAAGATAGTCTTGTGGGGTAAATATGGTGCATATAGACTATGATAAAGCTCTACAGTTTCTTTTACTCGCTGGAAATCTGTTGAAAAGTTTTGCTGTGTACGACAGTGCATTATGATGCATAAAGAATCAACTTCTTTTTTCATGAAATTGTGGCGGTATTTGATAGATCCTCTTAATCAGACGCTGTAGAACGTCCTTGTAGTAAGCCTGGTTGACAGAATGTCTAGGCGTAAAAAACTCCTTCTAGATATTGCCTATTTTGTCAAAGAAAGAGATGAACAAACTTGACTTTTCAAACAAGATTTTTTTTTTCCGAAATTCTGGGGAACGTCATTCTTACTCTGTCGATTTGTTTCGGGGTCATATTTATAAAACTAGAATTCATCCTCTGTCAGAAGTGAATCCAGAAAGTTCGGTTTGCCATCTTTGGTTGCGATTAATTCCTTTCAGGCATCCACCGTGTGATCCAAGTTACACATTAGAACGTTACTTAATGAATGAATTCATTTAAAGAGCGAAGCACGCAAGGTTTGCGCAATTTATCAAACTGTTTCCAGCTGGTTATTACTTAATCTCACATGAATCTTCATCGTCGGTCATGTTTGAACGTCAGGCTCTTTTATTAATTGTCGTACTCTTTAACCCTTAACTGGAAACGTGCCGTCTGTTAGACGGTTGCAAATGCATATCTGCCCTTAATATTTTCTCTCTTCGACACCCAAAACGTATTTTTGTGCTGTTATATTAAAAAATCGGTCATGTTAATGCATTACTATTAAAGATTAAATGTTTAATTTCATTATTTGATAAATTATTAAGTGTTCTTTTGTGCACGGAATTT
The DNA here is from genome assembly GCA_963932465.1 of Maratus speciosus. Classification (NCBI taxonomy): domain Eukaryota; kingdom Metazoa; phylum Arthropoda; class Arachnida; order Araneae; family Salticidae; genus Maratus; species Maratus speciosus. The sequence continues at coordinate 154,864,744 of OZ010793.1, read as the reverse complement.
TCACGTTTCCGGTTAAGGGTTAACCCCTTGAGGGGCAAGTAATGACGTTTGTAAAATGCTGAATTCCCACCGGAATATTTGAAAATTTTTATTTCAAAATAAGTAAAAGCAATTTTACGTCTTTTTTCCACCAAAGTTAGAAATGCAAAATATATTAAAAATTTTCTGGTGTAAAACTTCACTGTTTGTAGGTGGTGTATAATATATACCGGTGCCCCTCAAGGGGTTAAAAGGTAATTATTCATTGCTGGATTAAATTTTTGATTCAGTTTTCAATAACATACTTGTGCAAAACGTCAGTTTTATCATCTGTTACCGCCTTTAAAACTTATTATTAGTTTCAGTTTAAAATACAGAATGACTGTCTGGCAATGCGATTAGAAACTAAAATTGACAAATGCATTTCAAACAAGCTGGAACAAATAAGTGCATTAAAAATATGTGATGCTTAAATAAAATTCTATTACTTTACAATGATTAAATTTACTATAATAATGCCGTTACAATTAAACAATTTTTAAAACAAATTGTTATTGTTAAGTAAACATTTATAATTTTTTTTCATAATTGAATAAAATTTGTAATTTCTTACATTAAACTGCAATATTTGATTATTATCTCATAATATGGGGAGATTCTAATTCTTCGGTCAAAAATGCACGTGATTTTTACAATATTTTTTTCAGTAAATATTACATTCGTAAATCGGGCGACCATTTTTATCCTTTCAGAACCGAATTTAATCACCAAATTATTAAAAGGCGTTAAATTCCCTTGAGTTCATATCATCATGGTTTTTTAAAAATTGATTTTTTGAAAAAATTGAGATCATTTGAGCAAATAAAGTTTTTTTCACCTTTTTTTTTACCTTAGTGAGATAAACAGAAAAAAATCAATGAAAATTATAATCTTAAGTAGTATAAACGCCAGCAAAAAAGATTATTTCTCTTTTTTCTTTAATGAAGTAAATAAGTTAAATGATTCTTGAAAAATCGGCCATCAAATTTGAAAACAGAGTTTCGAGAAAAACAAGTTTAAAGTTTTACCAGCGGGTTACGTTCAACAAGCAAAAAAGATTGTACAAAATTGGAATATCACGATTATCTACACACTTGAGCGATGCAAAAAATACAAAAAAAGAAAAATTGAAAATGTTGACCCAAATAACTCAAATCTCCCCTTAATAAAATTAAATTATCCGATTGTTTTTGTATAAAAGTATTTATAATTACAGAAATCATATTGGTAGTCCACGGTATCTAAATATTTGAATAAGTGATACATGAGGTTTGAACGGTTGGCGACGTTTGCTTTAAACGATTCACAGTATTAAAAGGACATCACAGATAATGCAATTGATGTAGCTCATTAAAACTTTTACATTGCAAACATTGACCTGTATGTTCAAGATCTACAATAAAGTCTATAAATATTAGATGACGAATGCTTTTCCCGTGAAAGAACCTTTGTGGAGATGTTCGTATATTTTCCGAAAAATCCAAATGTGGCATTAAAAATATTTGTTAGCATTGAACATTGTCAAGTTTGTACAATTTCTATATAAAGCAAAATTTAAGAAAATCATTAATTAATAGACGAAATTATTAATCGATTGGTTTCAATCGTATTCCTTGGGATTATTTGTGGCAGAGTTAGCTTGGGGTTACTTTGGTCCATTCCATAAAAAAAGATTTTATTCTTTGTATTTAACAAACAGTACAAGATAATTTGGAGTTTTTGCCTTGAAAAATATTTTATACCCTACTATAGGGTATTTGAATAGTTTGGGGGTAATTTATTTTTTTTAGTGGCAACACTGGATGTATTTGTAAGCAACTGTTTTCGTGTGTAAATGCTCTCCATACTTTCTATAGTGAAACAATCTAGATAAGAGCAACAAATAAGTTAAGTGTCAAAATATTACCTTTAGTAACCTGTAACCCATGTGTGAGTATAGTTTTGCCTTTAACTTTTTTATCTTGACAGGAAATGTTTAAGTTTTCATAAAGCTAAACATGAAAATTAGTATTTCGGGGCTACTTTGTGCCAGGCCTTTTTGGTCCGAAAATAGCCCCAATTTCTTAGAAACAATCTTTTATACAATCAAATCTCTTAAAAACATGTTTTAAGTAACATTTTTTTTCAAATGTTACTGTAGCAAAATGTTACATTATTTGTTTTTGTTCCAGTTGCTGAGGTTAACATGACGATAACTGTTTCTCGTTTCTTTAATATTAACAATTGGTTTATTGTGTTTAAATGTTTAAAAAACATTTCTTTATCGAGTTTAAAGTGATGTATTCATTTACATATGAAGTGTATTCATTTTACATGAAATTAAGTGAATGGACCAACGAAGCCCCCAGCAGGGGCTACTATGTTTCAAAACTTTAAAAATAGTTTAAAAATAAAAAAATAAATAAAAATAATCCTCTTTAAAACCATACAGTTTGCTTCATTGTTTCATGTTAATTGTTTACAACTCCATTTCGACGTTGAAAAACCACATATAATATTTTTTTAATAATGGAAATGTGAGTGGAACCTGGAAAAAGTGGCCTAAAGTAGTAACGGTAAGTAGTAAAGTTGAGGTACTCTAAGAAGAGCTCAAACAAAACATATTATTATCATATTTGTATTATTGTCTCAGTCTCTTTAATTTATTTCGATTTTAAAACAAGCGAAGAGTAATACATATGTTTACAGCAGTAAATAATACATGGGACAGAAGATGCAATCACATTTTCGACAATACGTTTGTGGTTTCCAAGCAATTTCTAGACACTTTGCGTTTTACTTTCTCATTGTCGAGGTTCTGGTCCATAAATTTTCTCGTTTTGGCCATCTCTCTCAAGATCCAAGAAGGAAAGAAACTGTTCATAATGTAGCATAATTTTTTTTTACTACAATTAATAGCTATAATTTTCTCATTGCAAAAATGATTTTTATGTTTTTAGTAAAGGTGGAATATTCCATTTTTATCGGTATGTTCGATTTTCATCAGCATTAATAAAATGACTTATTTGTAAACGACAGTATTTTCACAATACATTTTATTGTAAAAAAAAAATCAATGAGTTTCGATTCCTTTTTTTTTTTTAATAGGCATATTCCGTTTTGTCCTACTGCTTTAAATTACATCAGAGTGTACAAAATTCGTTTTTTCTCATTTCCTATCGCTGTAAAAATATATCACACTAAAAAATAATATGTTCTTTTACCAATTTTTCTCTATAATTATTTTGACATTTTAATCAGCATCGCCAAGTTCTATAATGTCGTTTGCTATAGTTTAGGCATGGTCTTTGCACAGAAGTAGGCCCAATGAAACTGAGGTAGAAAAATAAATAGTAAACGCCTGAGTTATAGCGCAAGCCATGAAGAAAAAAATATATATATGTGGTAATTTTGGCAAAATAAATCATTGCATAAGCCATAACAAGCTTTAAAATGCAAAATTTGGGCTATTGTATATAATAAATCCAGAAAAAGAAGCCAGAAATATAAGATTAAAAAAAAAGGTATGAATTAAAATAGATTAAAAATTAAAACATATTACCAATTGAAGATCCAACAATCAGTGATACAGCATGTTGAAAAGGTTATAAAGGATTTCACATGCTGACAAAAAATATTTAATCAATATATATATATATATATATATATATACGAGGGCAGATTGATAAGTCCGTGACTTTGAAATAAAAAAAAACCTTTCATAATGATACACTTTTTCCAACGATGTTCTGACTATTTTAATCCTTCCAAAAAATAAGATTTGTCAAACTCCTCAAAATAGGCATTTATGGCATTAATGATCTCAGAATTTGAAGAAAATCTCTTTCCACAAAAACATTTTTTTTTCGGAAAAAGAAAATGTCACTGGGGACCATGTCCATAGAGTAAGGTGGATGAAGGAGCAATTCGTATCGTAATTCAACCAATTTAGCGGCTGCTATTGCAGACGAGTTCACTGGCGCATTGTCGTAATGAAAAAGCACTTTTTCTTTGACCAATTGGGCCGCTTTTCTTTCAATTTTGCATAAAAACGGTCTAATAAATCAGCATAATACTGTCCGGTGATCGTTTTTCCCTCTTCCTGATAGTCAATGAGGATTACGCTCTTTGAGTCCCAGAAAACTGTGGCCATAATCTTTCCGGCCGATGGAGCGGTTTTTGCCTTTTTCGGAGCACGTTCATTAGACGAAGTCACTGTTTAGACTGTTCTTTCAGTTCTAGTGAGTAGTAATGTATCCATGTTTCATCAACTGTAACATAACGACGCACAAATTCGCTCGAATTGTGCTTGAACTTGTCCAAATATAGCTTTGAAATGGTTACACGAGCCCGCTTTTGATCCACTGTCAGGAATCGCGGCACCCATCTTGCTGATACCTTTTCCATGCCCAAATGTTCATGCAAGATATTGAATACACATTCATATGAAATCTTTACCTTCTTAGCTATCTCACGCACTTTCACGCGGTGGTCTTTTAACACGATATCAAGGATTTTGTTGACCATTTCTTCAGTCTGATCTCATTTGGACGTCCCGAACGTTTCCATCCACTGTGCTTGAAAGGCAACGACGAAATTACTTAAACCACTTGTGAACCATACCGTGTGCTGGAGCAGAGTCCTCATAATATTTTTTTTAACTTTTCTTCAGTTTCGGTAATTGTTTTTCCGCGCAAAAAATAGTCTTTATCGAAAATCTGTTTTCTCCATAATCAAAACAAACACGCCAATCGTTTTCTTTTTCATCCAATAGAACACAATGTATTTGAAATAGCGTCTGCGAATTGCACGAATGTTGCCGCAGATAATAATAAATTGAAAACATAATACTTAGAGCGCCATCAGACCGCCACCTTTTTTTAATGTCACGGAGATATCTGCCCTCGTATATATATATATATATATCCAACACGAAATGGATGTCCCTGACTTTTTTTAAAAAAGGGAGAGATCAATGTGATAAAAAAAATTAATAAAAAATATTTTTCTCACAAATATATGCATTATGTTTAATAACTGAATATACTTTTATTTAAAAATGTTTCATGTGATATATTACCAACGTAAACTTTGTGGAATATCTGGTACTTTGGACCACGCCTTCAAAAATATATTATTTTTCAACATTATTTTAACTTCATATTAGTGTTGTTAATTTACAGTATAGCAATGAATATTTTAAGCCCTGAATCATAGGGTCAAAACAAAATTTATTCATTTATGAAGACGTTTTTTAGTGTTTAGATACACAATTACTTGCTTCAAAAGTAACATAAAAGTTTTGCTTCTTTAGAATTTTAGGGTTTTAGCTAATAAAGTTTAGAAACCCGGAAGCACAATTGGGGCATAAAGAAAGAGCACTCACTTCCTGGTAAATAAATTCAAAATTTGAGCTTTTATCCATATTTTGAAGCATTTTCTTATTCCATGTCTACGTCATGGGGTACACTGGATCACCTCAAAAAGGAAAACAATGGACCACACTACTGATTTTATAGTGAAATTTTCATTAGAAATCTTATATAGAAACGCCTTTTATTTTTTAAAAAAATGGTCAATATGGTGACAACAGCAAATTGTGACGGATTTTTTTTATTACATTTGTATTCAGTGCAATTTTAATATTTTATAGAATATGGCTACTAACTTATATTGAACTGATAAAAATCATATTTAGAAAGGTATTTGCTTTTTTTTCAGTTTTGCTTAATTTTTTAAGAACACGGCAATCATACCACTTAAACAAGAAACAGCTAAGTCTAACAGTGTAGATTTTCAATTAGTCATAAATGCATACTTGCCAAATTTCGACTTAACTTCCGTAAAGTGTGAGTCAATTTAAACTGGTTTCTAACAACAATTTTACAAACAATTTTACAAATTAACAAGTTTCTAACCTGTAAATATTGTATCATTAGCTATTTAATTTCTTGTTTCTACGTGGAACATGTATACCATTTTTTGAAAAAAATTCTTGCTAGTAACAAGTTAAACCTCGTTTAAATTAACTCACATTTTACAGATGTTAAGTATGTAGTTAGCAAGTATATGAACCGAGTAATCAGGATGTTTCAAAGGAACTTATTCTAAACATTATTCTATTTCTATACCATTTAAAATAAGCTAATTAATTTTATTCTAAAACGAAGCATTTAAGTAAAATTTAGTTATTTAGTTTGACGCATATAATTTCATTCTGCACAAACATCCTTTGGGAAGTATTTATGAACGTAATGTTTATCAGTTTTTTTTTTTCTGTGAATAAAAAAATTATGGCTAAATTATCTAAAAACTTTACTCGTTAAATATTTATTAATATGAAAATTTCCTGTTCATTGTGTCTCATGTGGTCCCGCTATTTTACACTTTAAGAAGTCTTTTTCTTAAAAAATTTTATAAGCATTTATATCCTTAGAAAAAATTTATAAATGAAGATAAGAAAATGAGTTACATTAAAGATTCTTTTACGGAGATTGTGTAGAATGTGGTTTGTATAGTTTAGATGTTTAATTTGATCTGTAAATTGCAGAAGAAAAAAATAATATATCAGAAGTGTTCGAATGTATCTTCTCCTATGTAAAATTATTGATGCGCATGCTTTTATTTATGAGTTATCAGTTAAATAAAACTTTAAAGACACGCAAGGTTTTCCAAAACTATATCAGATGTCGTTCTGAGTAGGCGTTTGATATTAAGATAAATTTTACAGTCATACGATTTTCATCAGCCTTTTAAGCAGAAATAAATGCAGATAATATTCAATGAGTATTAAACCTTTACATTGTCTTTTGATGCATAATTATTACCAGGAGTGTATGTATCTTTATGAGACATTTTATACACTGTAAAAAAAATCTGTAGTTCTACAGATGTAAACATACATGCTTACTAAACTTTCACCTGTAACTGTACGAAAAAAGCTGCAAATCTACAAAACTAGTTTTTGTAAAGCTACAAAAATCTGTAACTTTACAAATGAATCTGCTAAAATGTCAGTAATCTTACTAAACTTTTATTTGTAACCCTGGCTGCAGTTACATGAAAAGTTCTCGGAATCCCAGTTTCCAAAAAAATTCTTAGTAACCTTACAGATTTTTTGATTTTCGGCGCAAAAGTGTGTCTGTTACATGAAATTTTGTTGTTGACGTTACATGAAAAGTTCTAGGAATCCCAGTTTCCTAGAAAAACTTTAGTAACTTCACAGATTTTTTTTTACAGTGTAAGATTCAGCTACTTTTAAAACCGTTTGTTTAAGAGAATTATATTTTTATTGTCTAATAAATTCGTCATAAAATTTCACTCTTGCAGAAAGATTATATTAGGTTTTAATGTAATGTTTTAGAAATCATTCTAGCGAATCTGAAATGAAATAAAACAGAATCATTTAAATTTTGTTGCACTTCAGTGAAGGGCATTGTATTGAAATTGTATCCATAAAAAAGAAACAACATTATTAATAGATTTTAGCGACGCATTAAAATTGCTATGATTGTTATACACTTTTGAATTTTAATTTAACTTCATTTTTAATGACTCTTAGACTATCTATATATTTATTTACATCATTTCTTTATTTTCATGTTTATATATGTAACAATAAGACAGCATTGGAATTTTTGTTTTTCTTGGACAATAGTATATCAATACTGAGAAGCATTGTATCGTAATTTCAAATCTAGTTTTTGTAAAGCTACAGAAATCTGTAAAAGAATCTACTAAAATTACAGAAATATTATTAAAATTCTATCTATAACCCCGGTTACAGTTACAAAAAAAGTTCTAGGCATCCCAGTTTCCTAAAAAAACTTAGTAACCTTATAGATTTTTTCATTTACGGTGCAAAAGTGAATTTGCTACTGAATTATTGTTGTTGCCGTTACATAAAAAGTTCTAGGAATCCCAGTTTCCTAGAAATATTTTAGTAACTTTACAGATTTTTTACAGCGCTCTGGGCATGCTTTTTTCGACCATTTTTCTCAGAACAAAAAACTTGGCATTATTGCATCATAAAAAGAATACTGCCTGAAAAAGAAGTAAAAAAAAAGCATGCTGAATTTGAATAGCAGTATTTGCAACTTAAAAGGCACTATAAAACGATTTTTCTATAATGATGACTTTTCATGATGTTGAGTATTGAACTAGTTAACAAATTCTAATTTAAATTATAATAAACGGGACCCGTAAAAAATATAAAGAAAATAAATATTTAAAATTAAAAATAAAATATGCAACAAGCAAGTGCACCATCATCTATCGAATCGAGTAGTCTAACTTATTCTTATTATGAGGAGGTAAGAGCTGCCGTAACTTTAAAGACAATGCAGTGTAATACTCCCATTTTGTGCTCAGAATAAACAAGAAAAATATAATTTAAATAATTATTTAATTCAACGCCTCTTAAGCTTTCCAACTGGATACTAAATCCATGTTCATCATAAAATGAAACATTGTGTTTTCGAATAAATAAAAAGTAAAATATTTAAAATTATAGAGGAAAATATTTTTTACTATACTATGTTGTTAAAAAGGAAATAAATATAAATTCAGTTCTTGTTTTCTGTATTACAATGCGTATAGATTGTACATGGTAAAAATACAAGAAGCATAATTGAATCTTTTTGAGTAAGGTGCATGTAAAAATTAAAAGTTTACATTTCGTTTTCTTAACTAAATTCTGTTGAATTACTCTTACGTACTAAATAATACACAGCCGTTCATGATTAATCAATAAGTCATTTTCTTCTAATTACATTTACATTATTCAAAAGTACTATTGTTTATAGAATAATCTTACATCCCCTTGTTTCAATTTAAAATAATTTTTAATTTATTATTCTGAAGGATTTCTGATCAAAAAAATTTTAAATTATTTTTATGATAATTACTTGATCTTCAATTTGTAATTTTTCTTTTTTAAAAAAGAATTTTTTTTCAATTTTAATAGGAATCCTCTAAACAAGCTTGATGTACATTGAAAAATATGTTTTTGGATGTATGAGAAATTTTATGTAATAAAATGTTATAGAAAGTTCCGTCTCGAATATATGCATTAAAAAATTAAGTAAAGTTGATGATATAATTAGAAAAGATTTTTTTTCCATGTAACGATTTGTAGAGTTCACATTTGCTATTAATAATATCAGTTCGTAATTAATTAAATTTTAGTTTATTATTACATTATGAATATATTTGTACTTACAAAATCTTTTAACTTTCGCATTAGAATTTACCAGTCAGAATATGCATTTGAAAGTAAAATAAGCCTATACTTCAAAACCTATTTTGAAAAATTTATGTCTTATAAAATAAGAAGAAAAATCATGAACTGTAAATGCAAAAGTTTTTACGAATTTCTATTAAATATAAATAGGTAAAACCTAAACGAACATAATTTGTAATCAATAATTTGTAATTATCATTTGTAATTAAAGTTTCAGAAGAAATTCCATAAAATTAAATTTTTTTACCGCTGTTATTTTACGAACTTCAATTGTTTATTATTGTGAATAATTTTGTCTTAGATAAATCATTTAGAGGACTCGTGTGCAGGGCTCGCACCGTTCCTAAAATTTTCGCACTTTGCTACCAGTATTTTAATTAAGAATTCTTCGTTTTATATCCTTTTGACATCTATAATAGAATTATACGACTAAGATTATCGTTTTAATTTAGTGGTAGCAGAGTACGAAAATTTTAGGAACGCTGCGAGCCCTACGTGTGAGGTAAACATTTTGTTCAATTTAGTGGGGGTTTTATATACCGATATCTACTATAATTTTCGAATAGTCATATTATTCTAATTAAATAATTATTTAATTAATTCTATCTCACTTGGAATATCTGTGTTTTTCAAAAAAAGTTTTTAAAAGAAAACCAGGATTTGTTAAAGGGAAGCATCTTATGCACTTGCTCTAGTGTAAAATAAATTATTAATCACTGTTAATAATTATTGTTTAATAATCAATATGCTTTACCTGCATTTAAGGGTATACTAAGAAATTTTACATAAAAGTTAAACACCACTATACACATTTTCGACATTTTGATTATCAATTATACATTATTTAATTTAAATAATGTCATATATATATATGTGTATGTATAAGATGCGTACACTACAATCACCTTGTTTATTTGCAGACATTTTTAATAAACAGAAATATTCCAATAAATTTTTTCTATAAACCTATGTGCACCCTATATATACATACATTCACGCATACATGAAAACGCATGTTCACACATATTATATACATATACAGAGCATGTCAATAGTTTAGGCGCAATAAAAATTTTAAAATAAAACTTTAAATATTTACACTACAATCTCAATTTCAATATTTGTCTTGTATATGTTAATAATAGAAATTTTAATGCCATATCAGTGGTGGAAAATTGGCGCAGAGGTGGAGCCTATTGACACCACTAAATTATAGTAGTATTTTGCCTTTTATCTAATGATCAAATTTCTGAGTTTTTATTAAACAGAATAATACCGTAAAAATTTAGTGGTGTCAATAGGCTCCACCTCTGCGCCAATTTTCCACCACTGCCATATTCAATAAAGTTATGTTTTAAATTTTATTTCAAACCATGGAGTTTAAGAATAGAACAAAAAATAACCGTGTCAAAAGTTTATGCACAAAATCGTTTTTATGAAAATTTCTCATACTGATGTAAGCAGTTGCGCACGCACACGATTTCTAGGTCATAAGAAGCAGTCAGTTGTTGTTTTTGAGTTAGTACAAAATGCAGAAGTCGGAACAATTTTCAGAGGAGTAGGTGATAAATATCTGTTGTATGAGAGCAAATCATAAGTACGTTTCTGAAATTCCAAGTGCATTAAAAAGATTAAAACGAGGTATACATAAATTTTGGCTCGTTGTAATTATTTGAAACGGAAGTTCCGTTCAGGAGGGATACTATCAAAAACCATAAAATGACTTAGTTACCATGTCTGAAATGACACCATAAAGAAGCTCGATTACAGGGGGGAAAGAAAAGAGCCTATGTCATAACTGGTTGAATCTCGTAATTAGGGATGAAAAAAATGGAACCTCGATTGCTCTGATGGGTTTAAGTACTATTGGCATGATCTCCGCAAATAACCTAGGAGTATATTTAGCCGACAACATGGCGGTTGTGTAATTTTATGGGGTCCATTTCTTTCAATGGTCAGACATCTCTAACATACAACAGTGATCGTGAAAACTCCGGAAACCATCAATAGACACTTGCCAATCATTTGCTCACTGTTACCGAGGTTTTGAGGGGAGTAAAATGGTTATTTCAACATAATGCTTCAATCCATAACTCAAACTCAACTTCAACGTAGTGTTGTGGTGTTGTTTGTGACGGCCAATTACCTACACGAGGGATATGGGACCGAAGAGGGGGGTTATCTTTCTGAGGAAACATAACCCGTAATTACGCAAATAAATCCAAGGTTCGAAGAAAACAACGGAAAAGTCCGAACGATTAAGGCATACGGGCGAGATTGAGTTCGAACCCAGAACCTCCCGTCTACAAGCTTTGAGAAGAGAACCTCTCGGCCACTGTTGAGGCTCAACTTCAACGGCAAAGCCGGCAATTAGCCCTAAAACTCTATAGGAAATATGTGGGGGTATTCTCACTCATACAGTTTATCCAAATAGAAAGCAATATTCTTCAGTTAAATATTTGAAAGATGCCATTGAGAACGCATGGTTTAAAATTAAACCAGAAACAATACAGAACTTCATTTTATCGATGAAAGACCATATATTTAAAGTAATTGAGGTTTGTAAGTTTGGTTCACGAATCTCCAAAAGAACAATTTACATGTATGTAACTCCGTTGTTTTCACTTATTCGCCTGTTTTATTGCACTACAGTTTTCACCAGAGTCATGCCTTGGTGATTTATTTCCTATAGAAGTCATGCAGTGCCAGTTAGGATATAGTCATGACATTTTGGAGAACCAGAAACTCTACATAACTGGAGACTAAGCAAATTGTGTTCCATAATAAATTACGTATTTCATCTTTTATTGCATATTCTGCATATCGCTGTAAGTCTGGTAATTTTTGTCTTGGTTATATATCTGTTATTCTATAATAAAAATACAGACGACATATAATTATTTTCATATTTGAAAATAAAAAGAAATGTTACAGCTCTTTTCACAAAAGTTATAAAAATAAAATGTTGTTAAAAAATATTGTACAGATGATGCTTAAAACTAAATGGTATAAAAAATATTCCACGGGCTTCAAGGGAGTAAAGTGATAAACGATTTTTAATAACAATTAAAATGCACTGCTCAAAACAATTAGGGGAGCACATGGTTTTAACGAATTTCGTTAAAATCATGTGCTCCCATATTTACGTAATTTACGCAAATATTTACACCGATAAGTAACGTAAAATAAAACATCCATAATTTAAAGTATTGTAGAAAACATATAAAGAAAACTTCACATGTAAATTAAAGTTTATGACGTCAAAAGCTAAAAAAGGGAGATAAGTGCAGAAATCGGGATTTTGTAGAAATGTCTGTTTCACTGCCTCAATTGTAAAATTCAATTGTTCAGCTTGCGTTTTGAGAAAAGGTGGCTTTAAAATGTCACAACAACATGATTTACGGCAATCCATGACTTGGCGTGTTTTCGGGACAGTTGAATTTGGGGAAACACAACGAAGTGTAGTGGACGCTGTTGGATTCGCAAGAAGTGTCCATGAAAGTCTGTGAAATCGATTCCAAGACATATGGAATGGTAGACATCGACAAGGGCAAGGTCGAAAATGTGCTAACACAGAAACTGATGACCGATATATCCTGTTAACAGCTCGTCGAGACGGAACGGACAATGCTACTCAGCTACAAACACAGTTATTCTTGGCCACAGGACGAAGGGTGTCCAGCCAAACAGCCCGAAATAGGCTTCAACAGGGTGGTCTCTATGCACGTAAGCCAATGGTCTGTATTCCGTTGGCCTCAAGCCACTGTGCGGCCCAAAGAAGTTTGGAAACTGAACATCGAGTTTGGGGGGCATTGTTGTTGGAGTCAAATTCTGTTTACATTCAGTCCCGATTCAGTCTGAATCAGTATCATTCGGAATGTTCATTCAATCAGTATAATCCGGAATGGCACTTTGACAATCCGAAGTTATACAGACGAGAGACTGAGACCTCATGTCGTATTTTATATTGCAGAAATTAGCGATTTATTTTTTTCCATGCATGATAATGCCATACTTCATATAGTTTGACTTGTGGAAAACATGCTTGAATCTAAAACAATACAGCGTATTGGATGACCAGCATGCTCTCCTGACCTAAATCCCATCGAGCATATTTGGGACATACTCAGACGACGCATTGCTGCGAGACCGAGGCCTTCTTTTACTGTCCGGGACTTGGAGACTGCAATTTTTGAGCAGTGGAACAGTATTCCCCAAATTCTTATCGATAACCTCACCGCATCCATGGGAAACAGGTGTGCAGGAGCCTTAGCTTTTCGAGGAGACCACACGCCATATTAAAAATCTTCCATCATTTCTAAACAATACTTTTTTTTATCATTTACATGAAAACAAATTGTTGCCCTAAACCATCTTTTCATGTTCTTTTCATCTTTTCGAAGAATAAAAGCTCCCTTACAATTTTTTTGCGTCTTTTTTCTGTATTGCGCATTGATACACGCGTACTATCCGTTTTATGCCCATACATGGCTGTCTTGCACTGTTCTCTTCACTTTTTTGCTTGCTCCCCTATTTTTTTTTAGCAGTGTATTTTGATACATTTAGGAAATTTATTCATGATTCAAAATTATTGACTGTAACAACTAAACATAATTCTACGCGGGTCATTCATTTCCTTTAGTGATTTTATTCTTGTTTTGTATAAGAGGTACAAATACATAGTAAGGTTTTATGGTTAATACAGTAAATTTGCAATAATGATTAATATACCGTAGCTTCTAGAATAATACATAATAAAAACATTTTTGATTAGATACCATCAAAGAAAATTTAAATGTTTCATTTCAGAATAGATACTTTGAGATTTTGGCAGCTCTTTAAAATAATACAGTAATCCTTTAACATTAGCGGATTTAGCAATAGCGAGGTTTACTTATTTGCGAAGTAAAAAATTAAGACCATTTTAAGATTCGCGAATACTTAACTTGGTTATTCGCATTTTTTTAATATAAAAAATAACTTTTGACAAATTAACCTCGCCTTGTTAAACCAGTTCCATGAACTACGTGACGCTGGACACCTTCATTGTACTGCATATTTTAAAGGACTTACTGAAGTACTTCAATTTCAAAAGTTTTATTGCTGGTGAGAGATTTTCTGCAAAAAATTGTCGGAGAAATTTTAAAACTTTAACAACTTGTGAAATCAACAAAATGCTATCCTTCACTAGTGAGGAGTCTCAAATCTAAAAACAACTTAAATCAACTTTTCCTTATAAGGTAATTCATAAACGAAAGAACTGTTCTGGAAAATTTGGAACATATCAACAATTTTTCTAAGCCATCAACTAGAAAATAAGGTAAGCTTTGGTAACTGAACCCCGAGGTATCTGGGCCATAGGCTGTTTTATAAAAAACCATTGACGTTTTTTAAGTTTTAGCTTTTGTCAACATTTGCACCCCATCTCTACTTCTTAAAACAAAGTGTGTAAACTCAATCATAACTCTGCTTTTGCTGTGATAGGTTGCCAAAAATTTAGGTTTCTTTTTTTTAAAAACAACGTCCATTTGTTTGAACTTCCTCGACTTTTTATTAAAATACGGTAAGTACTTCTATTTAACAATTTTTTTATTTAAAGATTAGACACATAAATACATTAATATTATTAGGTATCTATACATATTTGCTTCATGTTTCAAATGCAAGGCCAGTGTTCCTGTTACCCCTTTACGTAGCCATTTGTTCATAGATTTATCTTGTTATTTTTTTCCTTAAAATACCCATGTAACTTTTATACTTATTATCTATACTAAAGTACATAAGTGCTTACATAATTTTTATGTTTTTGTTACAAATAAATATAATATTTTCACTTTTAGTGCTTTTTTTAGACATATTGTCAGTAAAGATTTCTCTTACAACGCCTTTTAGTAGATATATGCACATGATCTGCATGGTTTAATTTTTTTTAGTTCTTTACACTTTTCCAAACAGGAACTGATGCCCAATATTAAAACAAATAAACGCGTGTGGAACATAGACCCTCCTGGTTCACTTGCCCCATAAAAATGGGGCAAGTGGACCCATGAGGAAAGAAAGATGAAATATATATTTTTTTTACTTTTAGATATTAAATGTAATTTTGAACATTTCCGTCTGATAGAGGGAACCTAACTGAACACATTTACAAAAGTTCAGACTTTAATTCAAGTGAATATAGCCTATTAAAGCTGAATTGCCAGAATCCCCGGAGTCACATTGTAAAATCATGGCCCAATTGCCTTTGTACAATATATTTATAATTATTCAAATTTATTTACAGCATGTACTTTTTTTACCATTAAAAGACAATCATAAAACCTAACCCTTTTTCATATATGGGACGACAGTCTCAACATTCACGATTTTGACATTCGCGGAGAGCTCCGTGAACCTAAACCTCGCAAATGTTAAGTGATTAGTGTATTTACCTTAATGATCAATTTTATTTTCATAGTAATGTTTCTACAAATTTCTGAAAACACAATACGAATTAAATATATTTAATTTTATCAATTTTTACTTACATTATACTTATTTCCTTTCAAGCCACTCACACAAAATACTATGGTCTTAGATTATTTTTCTTCTTTATTTTCATTTATTCATTTTTTTTTTTTTTTTTTGTGCATAACCCACAAACAAATGTTAAACATTTTTCACATAAGGTATTTATTTTTTTCTCTCTGCATTTTTTTACGTGTCAACGTTTTCCTTTGCATGAAACTTCTGGAGTGGTCCGTGGGTGGAAAACCTCAGGTTCTTTTGTAATATATTTCTGTTATAGACCTTCTGATAATTTTAGAATATACACAATTCTGCTTATATAACAAACTACCCATACACTGCTTGCTCAAAAACTACCCATGCACTTATGACCCCTAGATCTTCAACGCTAAATTTTGAATAGGTCATCGATCTGCAAATATTGAAGACTTCGGCTCTATTTTCGGCTCTACTAAAAGGGCATTTTCCCTTAAACGTTATACATTTATGTACGTCATTTGTTTTCACTCTTTCGTCTATTATATTAGAAAAAAGTTTCTCCCTAGAGTCAGGATTCGGTGATTTATGGACTTGGTAAGTCATGCTGTGTCAGTTATACTGTATTAATGACACCTGGAGAACCAGTAACTTTCCTTAATTGCAGACTAAGCAGCCTTTGTTTCTTAAATGGATCACGTATTTCATCTTTTATTGCATAATCTTCACATCGCGGTTTTCTAGTTTCATTACTTTATCTCAGAGTAAATATGTCTCCCTTATTATATCTGCAAAAGGAATTTTTGTTCTTTCCGCTTATAACATGAGATCAACTGAATGGATTTAATGGGAGAGATAGAACATTTTTTTTTAAAAATGAGAAAATATATATTTGAAACAGCTATAGGATTCGCAACGGCATTTATATAAAAACAAAATATAAGATATTATAAAATACTGATATTACAAAAATTACTTATATTATAAATAAACGGTCAAGTGCGAGTATTACTCGCGCACAGAGGGTTCCGTAGAATAAATATATGAATTTGTAATGGTATTATAAAAAAGAACCGTTGCTAAAAGAATACTAAGATTTTGTAAAAAACTATACAACGTAGGGTTAGGTATAACTGTATATATTAGAAAAGTGAAAATGGGTATACCATGAAAGTTCAAAGCGATATGGAACCTAAATAATATCAAATATAGCTATTCGTATAACTCTTTTTTTAATATTATCCTAATCTGTTTATAATGAACTTAATTCGGTACTGACAATAAAAGCAGTGCATAGTTAAACTTCATTTGGCATTTCAGAAAACTAAATTCAGCGTACTAATAACCTTTATTTCTAAAGTGTAGCTAAAACAAAACCCTTGTTCAAAGTTTAAATTTGGCATTGTGCTAAGCGCGCTTCGAAATGAGGTCTGAAAGATGTAACTCCGCCTTGGTCAGTGCCGCGTTTTTCCAGATAGGTGTTTAATTAACTTTTAAAGTCACTCGAGGCGTATTGAGAGATACACTCAACGCAAACTATCGCGAATCCCACAGTATTTATGCGATTCATTCAAATTAAACCTTTCGAGAGCGGTGCCCTTAAAAATGGGACACCTAATTTTAATTCCAAAACAGAGAATCGGCACCAAGAATATTTAATTAAAATTTTCCTTTTATCATGCATGTGAAAATAACAAGTTCGCATTTTCTGATAAATTCGTTTATAAATTCTGGTGTCAGTTCGTTATTTCATATGTTTATAAATAGAATTACTCCGCGCCAGAAACGGTTAAGTGGTCGCAGGAGTCTTGAAACTTCAAAATTTAAGAAATTTTAATTTTTTTAGATGTTAAACTATTATCTTTTCTGAATATTTTGATATAATTGTTTCCTTAAAATTCCCGTTAGAACAGAAATTATGGCTTTTAGAATGATACCCGCTCAATAACTGAAGCGGTGATTCCGAAACCTTGAATCCATTTTTCTCCAAATGGTGTTTTTTGGGCATAACGCCCAGGATACCTCAAAAACTTCTGAATATTTTTTCATGAAATTGTCAAAACATGTATTTCTTGTTAGTCTGTATAAACTGAACCTAAAATTTCCTTTTTTATTGTTCAAAGAAATATTTTTTTAGGTGATTTTACTGTTGATATTTTCAAAATTTTGTATTAGCTAAATGCAACATTGCATTAAAAATATATAAATGCTTTAAATACAAATTTATTTAAGTTCAGGGAAATTATTACAATCTGAAGTATAAGTAAGCACCAAAATTTTCATTCTAGTTCTAATATTTATTTTGTCATCCGGCACGTAAACTGTTATGCCAATTTTTTGTTCGACAAAAGTCTAACAGTTTCGGTCCCCCTATAAATACTAATTCTGTATCTTGCAATTTTTTAAGTAGACGAAATGAAAGAACATACTTATATCTTCCATCCCAATTAAAATTGTGTTTTAAAATCATATACATTTTAAGACATCAAATGTTGAAACGTGTCTTTTTTTCATTTTTTCCACTTTTTAGAGCCCTGAGACCCCTGACTGAGACTTAGTATGTTTTTAACAATTTGACGATTATTGCTTTTATACTGTTACTGGACATTACATTACACATATATATCATTAAAAGTTGTTAACTAGACATAGAGTACGCTGCCCTTGTCCTTACGTATGTCCAAACTGGCCTATCTTTAAGGGTTAATATCTCAGCTAATTACTCATGATTTTTATCGAAAATCATTATCAACAATGCTTTTATACTTCTGCAACGATAGGTATATCCAGCGATGCTCAACAATTTTTCTGAATGCCCGTAAATCGAAATTTGTGTATAACAGAAAAATGCTAATTTCTCAAAAACTATGTGACCCAGGATAATCGCTATAATTTTTCGGCAAGGCTTATATTAACTTCTACTACCTCTAATTTTTTCATAATTTATTTTAGTTTCAGTAGTTTCGGAATTAGATGGGGAGTGGGGGGGGGGGGACATATTTTTGAGTTACATTTTCGACAATATTTTTTTTTTAAATATAATACCTAAAATTGAAAAGAATGTATTTTTGAGTTCAGCATTACGAAAGCTTTCACAGGATAGCCCACATGATATACAAAGAAAAGATTTTTTTTTCAAGTAGTATAATTTGTCCCCCTACATTTTTACTAAATATATTTATGAATGTTTATTAATCTGAAAATATGTGGGTCAATGGTCTTTATTACTTCCCAGAATCTGAACTTTCCACGTTCCATAGTTTACGAGTAAAATGTCTGTGACAGACAGACAGACGGACAGACACAGGAGTGATCATATAATGGTTCCGTTTTTACTTTTTAAGTACGGAACCCTGAAAATGACAGCTGAAACATCAGGCGTTGTCGGGACCTATAAAAAATGTTACGAAAAGCGAAAAAACTCTAAAATATACAATAAAAATTGCTGCACAGAATCTGAAGAAACTTCACTGTAAAGACAAAAAAAAAAACTAAATTGGGTAAGAAGATTGAAACCAGATTCCTTTTAGCAATGTGAATAAATTTCAGTGAATCGCTAAGAAACACTAAAATATCAAAAAGTCACTGGCGAAAAAAATTACTTCATTGGGTCAAAAATTACTTCATTAAATAGATTTCTTCTACGAATATCAAAACATCTCTGCGGAACGCGAAGAACTGAAAATAAAAAAAAAATCACTAAAATTTTGAAAATTGCTGCGCGAAATTCAAATAAACTTCATTGAAAAAAAGGAAGGAATTTGTTATACATAAACCATAATGTAGTGAAATACTTTTGAATGTCTCTGTAAATAAACTATGAACATTACGTACTTTATTTTCAATACCGAATATTCAATAGTAAATACCAATAACATATATAAATTATAGAGCAATCCATCTGTATTAACGCAAGTTAGAATTTGGACTGACAGACGGACTGGCAATCCGTATTCTCAAATATTTTCAACTATGTTGGAAAAGTGTTAAAACGAATAACAGGTTGAAATTTGACTTTCTGAAATTTATACCAATAGGCGGTATCATACTTGAATACTTTTGTACAGCCCTGTATTTTATCAACTATATTTATGTACATGCCACTATTTAGATAAATTTTATTAAGGCTATTATTAAAACACGCTTAAATCTGGGGAAATCACGCCTCTACAGATGCGATTCTACAGATCTTCCATGGACGGTCAGGTATCTAATTCTTTGCGGGGCCCTCTATACATTTATTCTATATTCTACAAGCATATCTTGGTATACTAAATGTAGTTCAGAGTATAAATGTATAACTGATTCAATAACCACCTGTAAGCTATTTTCGTTCATACTTTGTAACCCTTACGGATTCTGTTTGTTATCCCGTTAATGATATATAGCATTTAGACACACAACAAAATACACAAATTTTATTTTAACTTAAAAACTCATATCACAACTAAAATGCACTTCGAGCAATCATCGCTAATATACAGTATTCCGGGTACAGTATAATATCTGAAGTATTTTGTGTGTTCCTGTAAATACTATGCACTTTCTATTATACAGGAAGTAACTTTTAGTAAACCTCAGCAACGTATATAAATTTCATTGTATGTGAATAAGTTAAACAAACAAATTAATTAAAATATGCTGTAAACAATGTTTCCCCCTATACCATTATGTAACGGAATTCTTTTATGTGGCTCTGCAAATGTAAAATAAAAAATTCTTTGCACCGCATATTGTACATAATGTACATTTTACTGCGCTTCAAAAGTGCATATCAATTTCATTCCGTTCGAAAGGCTGTAGCATCATTAAAATGCACTTGAAATATTTTTTCCGCATTGGCCATAATGCAACGGAAAAAATTTGACTGTCCTTGTAATTAAACTATACATCCGACATTCTTAAAATTTGAAATTACTCGACAAAATTTCATACAAATATATATTTAAAATTTCAGACCATTCGGTCGGGTAATTTTTGCTCTGTTATGTGTATATGTTGACGGACAGACGGACGGTCAGACCTAGATGATGGTCAGACCGAGCGACCAAATATAGACCGAACGACGACTATAAGAGATACATATTTACTATATACAGGGTGTCTCTCAAAAAGTCGTTTACAAACTTAACATACTGGTCTGTCATATCATGATAAACAAGATTTACATAGAAACTTGCGTTCGAAAATGCAAACTGTGACCGCTAGAGGGCGATGAGCGCAGGCTAACGGGATATTGGGAAGCGTAATCATTTCAGGCGAGGACGTTGCAGGAGAAGGATGAATCGGTTTAGTAACGCAGAATTGGCCGATATGCATTAGGTATATGGCGCCGCGGATGGAAATGCACAAGCCGCGTTACGGACGCACCTCGAGCGCTTCCCAAGCAGACGTCAGCCAAGTCATGTTTTGTTTGGACAATTGCACCGCAAATTGCGTGAAGCAGGAGCTTTCCAAGTACGTAGCCACATCGGTCGAGAACACACTATACGCACGCCTGTCGTAGAGGAAACGGTGCTACGGAATTAGACAGGAACCCGCAAACAAGACTCCGAACAAGCCAAGCGAACGCATCTTGTGTGTAGATCGTTCCAGCATTATGCGCATATTGCATGAGGACACGCAACGCCACTACCTCTTACAAATAGTACAGGCATTGTGTGTTGACGATTATCTCCAAAGCGTTGCATTCGCACACTGGTATTTGCAACAACGGGTCGCACAGCCGGATTTTCCGTCGTGGATTTTGTTTTCGGATGAATCATCCTGTTTTACACAGACAGGTGTCATGAACCTGCACAACATGCACATATAGGTGCATGAAAACCCAAGGTCTACACGTGCCCATCCACGCCAACAATGTTTCGCCGTAAACGTTTGGGCTGGTATTATCGGTGACATGTTAATTGGCCTTTACCTACTACCTCAATACTTCGACGGGAATACCTATCATATTTTCTTAGAAAGAGTCTTGCCGGATCTGATGGGTGACGTTGCAGCCGCTACACGCCGAAACATCTGGTTTCAGCATGATGGAGCGCCTGCTCAATTTAGCTACGCTGTGCGAGAATACCTCGATAGGACATATCCTAATCGCTGGATTGGCAAAGGCAGACCAGTCGCATGGTCACCGCGGTCACCTACCTGGGTCCCCAGGATTTCTATCTGTGGGGACACATGATGTCCATGGTGTACGAGACGCCCGTAACATCGGACACGGATCTCGTCGCCAGGATCGTAGAAGCGGCGACACGTGTCCGTGACACACCTGCCCATTTTGAACGGGTCTGTGAATCAATGCGTCGATGTTGTGAAGCATGTATTCCGGCGAACACCTTCTGTAAATTAAACCATGTTCTTCAATAAAAGTCATTTTAATACCTCTTTCGATATCCTGTCTTTCTACTCCTCCACGCCTGCGCTCATCGTCCTCTAGCGGTAGCAGTTTGCATTTTCGAACTAAAGTTTCTCTGTAAATCTTGTTCCTCATGATATGACAGAGCAGAATGCTAAGTTTGTAAACGACCTTTTCAGACACCCTGTATAACTACGAACGCACCTGAGAGAACACACAATGAGAGATACGTAATAGCACTGTAATGTTCAAATTATCACTGCGTAATGCTGACGTCTTTTTGCAAATGGCAACAGCAGACGACCAAATTTTTCTTTTTCTAAATTTTTTAATTTTTTTTTAACTTCTAAGCATCGTACGTTTTCAATTTTTACACCGCCGATGTACCGTTTAGATGTACTTTCAAATACAATTTCTTTGAAAATTATATCGTAATTTGTTTAAGAACGGTTTGAAGATAAATCTGTTTGCTCTTGAAGTAATAGAAATAGCTCATCATTTGTTTCCAGCTTATATTCTATAACGAAATTAAAACGTCCATTTAAGTAAAACAATAAAATATAAATAAATTTAACGCATAATCTTATTCTATGCTTGAACCACTGAAATGAACAGAATCAAAATGATTGATTGTAAATAGCGATTTTTGGGGATTTCTTCGGCTGTTAAATCCAGACACGAGACCACTATGAAAATATCGCTTTTAATGCATTTCAAAACTTTATTTGATCGAATTATTGCTATTTTTCATTTAAATATGATTTTATGTATTGTTGCTGGGCATTCTAAAAATATAAAAAATGTAAAAAAAAAAAATTTAACTATCATAAAAAAGGACAATTCGAGGCCTTTTCATTACAATCCTGGAAATTATTTGTTTGTGAGGTTTTTTTTTCATTAAATGCAATTTGCTTAATGAAGCAAAGCGTTTTAACGATATAAAAGTAATAGTTGGGGCATCTGGGACATGATTTTACAATGTGACTCTGGAGCTTCTGACAATTCAGCTTCAAAAAGCTAATGTTCATTTCAATTAAAGTCTGAACTTCTGTAAATGTGTTCAGTTAGTTTCCCTCTATCAGACAGAAATGCTCAAAATTACATTTTAATATTTAAAAATATAAAAATATGCATATTTCATCTTTTTTTTTCCTCATGGGTCCAGTTGCCCCCAAAAATGGGTTAACTGGACCAGAGGGGGTCTATGTTCCACACGCGTTTATATTTTTTCATATCGGATATCAGGTCCTGTTTGAATAAGTATAAACAACTTAAAAAAAATTTAAACCAGGCAGATCATGTAAATTATATGTCAATAAACAGCGTTGTAAGGGAAACCTTTGCTGTCAGTGTGCCTAAAAAAAAGCACTAAAAGTGAAAATATTAGATTTATTTATACCAAAAATATAAAACTTAAGTAAGTACTTATGTACTTTAGTATAGATAATCGCCGAAACGTCAGTGAAGGCTTACTGTGAAGACCCGAAATTTTTTGGTTTCCATCTGTTTGTTTGTTTGTTTGTTTGTTTGTTCTATTAAATTTTTGTGGTAGCAAGAAATCGTAAAAATTGGCAGCTATGCCTATAGAATCCGACCCCTGTATATAGTACAATTTCAAGGTCTGACTATCTGGCTTTCAGGGGCAAGGTACTTGTATTCGTAAAGTGCTGAAATAATTTAATGACACCAATATTTACAAGTGAATCTATCTGAAAACATGTAAAAGTACATTTTCGCGTACTTAATAAAAGTTAAATTTTAATTATAAAATTCAGGTGACAATGTGGCAATTAGGAATTAAAATTAAGTGATGACATAACGGCATCACCGCCTCTCAAGGGGTCAAGAAATTTTGTTTGATACCACTCAATATGCTTTTTTTTTAATGACATTACGTTATTTTAATAAGGTATTCTATCATTTTCTTTATTGTGAGCAAAAACCAATGGAGAAATTTACTTCCCGTAGTAAGAGAAAAACAAAAAAAAATTATTTATAACTATTGGGGTAACTGGATGCAGCATAGCCCAATTACCCCGGCTACATGTCCCAGTTACCCCATTCTTGAAACATTTATGGGGTAACTGGGACACCGGGCTTACATTTAAAACATGAAGCAAATATGTATAGATACCTAATAATATTAATGTAGTTATATGTCTAATCTTTAAAAAAAAAGATTGTTTAATAAAAGTACTTTCAGTATTTTAATAAAAATCCGAGGAAGTTCAACCATATTGACGTTGTTAAAAAAAAAAAAAAAGAAAAAGAAAAAAAAAAGAAAAAAAAAACGTAAATTTTTGACAACCTATCACAGCAAAGTGAGAGTTATGATTGAGTTGATACACATTGTTTTAGGAAGTAGATATAAAGGGGCATTGCTCACAAAAGCTAAAACTTAAAAAACACCAACAGTTTTTTTTATAAAATAGCATATAGCCCAGTTACCCCAACAAACCTTATACTATATACTCAAGCGCCGCTTGCAGATCAGGGTTGCCAGATTAGCCTCCATTTTATTTCGAAATTTGAAATTCACACCGCAAATATCGAAAGAAATTTTTTTGTTTAAGTATTCGCGAAATATCCGTCCTTAAATAAAACACAAAATTGTACTTTTAATTTCTGGTGTGGATTCGTATTTTCTGGAGGCCAAACTGGCAACACTGTTGCAGATGCTTTCGAAAAATACCTCTTTCCACGCTGTGACTTTAGTATGTGCAGAGAAAAAGGATGTTGATATCAACAATAATTTTTAACATGGTTTTCACCTACATTCTGTAACTCGGAGAGCCAGTGTTTATCCACTAGTCATTATTAAAAACAAGAGCTAGAGAATGATAATACAAAGATCTTTAACCCTTTAACGCTCGAATTAAATTACGGTTTAAAAATTCAAATTGCTTATTGGCACCACTTTTATGAAAAAGAAATATTTACCTTATTTAATCACCGGTAAAACGATACTAAAATATAGCCAATTTCACTATTTTATAAAACTGGTGGGAATGAAACAATCTGAGTAAAAGACACAGCCCGAGAATATGACGGGAGCGAGAATTACGGGGTTAAATGATTAAAACTCAAGTTGTACATCTAATAGAGTAAACTTCTTAATAAGCGATACCCGTGCGACGAAATACTTTGTCGTTAAAATAAAAATGACCTTTATTAATTTTTATGATTGAGGAAACATTTGAATCGTTGCATATAGATAAATATGTATTGTATGGAATTTCATGTCAATCAAGATATTCAAGATAATAATACATTGTTTAAGAAAAAGACAGTGTTAACAATTCAAAAGTTTGCATCATAAGTTGTTTAGCAATGCGGAATTATTTAAAATTACTTATTGCTGTAAATTTAATAAAATTGTTTTTTTAACTATGATATTTCAAAGAACGCGTAACTATATATGAGCAGTTACAGCAGTTAAAATATAGTCAGTTATAAAGGAATCTTTTAAATTTCATTTGACAAACTTACTTTTTATGTACGAATATTAAATTTAATAAATAAATGTAATCAAATATGCTCCATGTATAATACCAACATTAAAGCATCCTAAGATCCAAACAGTAGTTTTTTGGCTTATTTAATCGCAAAAAATTGCTAAAACTCAAGATATTCTATAAGTTAGAGATTACTATTCGGAAACTATGGTGTCCGAAAGTAAGGTCCGTACTTACCCTGGATATAATAATGAATATCAGTAACTTCGGTTCTAAATACTGGGTGTCCGTGATGATACAGAAAATATGAAAAATGGGTATAATAAATGGTTATACATTATAATAACCGGTTGGTCAAAGGTCTTACAACCTTAAGTTTTATTGATACATATTATACTAAAAAGTATTGAAGTGAATAGTACAGTTTTTTATTTAGTACCGCAGCAGGAAGAGTTCCATATCCTGTGCTGGTTGGCTTGATTGGCGAAGGAATCCAAAATGGCGCCAAAAAGCAAATTTAGCATCTTATAATTTTTTTCAAAATGGCTGAAAACATGGTATTTAAATATTTATAAACATATATATATATATATATATATATTTAATAAATGCTATATATGTAACATATTAAAAAAATACAATGTTATATAGATAGTATTATTTTAATGTATCTATATTACATATAGAGGCATACCTTATACATACATAATATATACCCCTATAAATAAATATTATTTAATATATAATTTTATGTATTTATTATATATGTCAAGTTAAAACAAAATTTATACATTTTTCCGAAAAAAAAATATGCTAAATGCAAAAAATTACACAAAAACATATGAATAAAGTCCATTCCAGAAAAAAACAACCCCAAAGGCTGAAGGTCGCAACCACATTGATTCATTTAATGCCAAAAAAAAAAAAAAAAAAAAAAAAAAAAAACAGCACATTATATGGAACTCTTCCCACTGCAGCTTTCTAACAATAATTTTTGCTTTATTTAATAGCATAAAATTGTTATAATGTCTTTTATTATACAGCTTAAAGATTATTATTTGGAGAGGGTGGTCCAAGAAAGTAAGGTTTGCACTTACACTGGGTATAAAATAACCAAAATATTTCCAAGATATGTATAATAGTGAAAAGCTAAAATGGCAGTTTTAGTGTTATGAACATTCATATTGCCTGCCATTGAGTATTTAACATTGTGTTTTGCTGTTTCGTGGTTGTAATGTAAAGGGTACCGGCGACATAAAATGCTTCAAATTTTCAGACTTGTACTGACAGAAACAAAGCATTGACGCTATTAGGGAAACGTTTAATTTATAAGGTTTCACGACTTTCAAAATAACTCTTAGCTTGTAAAAATACAAGATTGAAAATTACATGTGAAAATTTTTATTTCATGTTTTTCTTTTCTGTGTTTCCTTTTTCTTTTTTATTTTGTTACTTTTTCTCATAATGCACTTTTTACAAATTTGACAGTTAAAATTGGCTTCTATAGCGAATTGTAACGTTAAAATTATTTAAACCTGTAAGTGAAACTACCGGGTGTCTCAAAAAGGACTGACTGATTTTAAAATTCAATAACTTGTAAACGGTGACAGATATTTAAAAAATTCTTGCAGGAGGGTTATGCATAAGGTCAAAAGTTTTTTCTTACAGTGATTTTCAATTTTAGTTCGAATTACAAACAATAGATGGCGCTGCGATCAATAGACGCTAAATTCGGGCTCGATTTTTGGTACTTCGTAGCCCGGATAATACATTTCCATTTCCTTTTTCTGCATGGAACAAGATAAAGTATTAAAAATCGAGCCTGTATTTAGCGACTATTGCTTACAGTGCCCTCTATTGTTTGTAAATCGAACTAAAATTGAAAATCACCGTAATAAAACTTTTGACCTTATGCATAACCCTCCTGCAAGAATTTTTTTAATATCTGTCACCGTTTGCAAGTTATTGAATTTTAAAATCAGTCAGTCCTTTTTCGGACACCCGGTATAATATGCTGATGGGATAATTAAGGGAATAGTAAGTATAAAAACTCATTCAACTTCGAATAAGATTGCAGCTAAATAAATAAATAAATAAATAAATAAACCCTGAAAAAAAAGAAAGAACTTGCCCAAGATCTTAATTCTCTCATGCCTTACAAAAAAGTAAAACACACCATTTCTTCAAAAAATGAATTTTAAAAAGAATATACAAAATATGATTTAAAGCGGGGTAGGGCAATGTGTTTATGTTACTTTTTACGACATTGAAAATATATGTAGGAATAGGCTATAAAGCGTGTGGACATCCCTTTCTGGTTGGTTGTGTTTATGACCGCCAATTATCAACAAGAGGGATAGCGGGGATGCGAGGATATGCGAGGGATAACATGGAGGGCTGCGGACGAATGGGGGCCGCTCGCCGCGGCGCGGCGGTTGCAGCTAGCTAGATAATAAGCTATAAGGAGCAGGGGGTCGTTTGGTAGCTTTATCTCCCCCAGCCCTTTCCGTCCGGTTTTCGGTGTCTTTAATTTCTGTAATTTCCCTTTTAAATTTCTCCGGTTCCAATTTTTGAGTTTTTTTTTCTTTTCAATATCGCTTTCGCTAGAGAGTCTTTCACTCGGGACGTGGCTGGGGACCTACGAATCTTACTTCCGCAAAACAGTCGGACTAGAGTAGAAGAATAGAGGGCTGCGGACGAATAGGGCTTGCACGCCGCGGCGGTTGCAGCTAGCTAGATAATAAGCTATAAGAAGCAAGGGGTCGTCGGGTAGCTTCATCGGGGTCGTCGGGTAGCTCGGGGAGAGCCCTCCGTGGGAGTATTTTAAAGGGAACCTAATCCGTATTTACGAAGGAAATCCAAGGTTCGAAGAAAACCACGGAAAACTCCGAACGATTAAGCGATTGTGTTCGAACCCAGAGCCTCCCGTCTACCAGCTTCGAGAGCAGAATCTCTCAGCCACTGGTGGGGCACATCCCTTTCTGAAATGCAAGTATTGGTGCTGCACACTTGCTCACAATACGTACTCGGTTAAGATTCTGAAATGTTCTGATTGGTTCGCCAGATTCAGATTTTCAAACTATACTGACTTTGAATGTCTTGGAAGTGGTGGCTGGCAAATTAAAATTTTGTTGTAAGCTAATTCACAGTTACTGCATAGTAGATATTTACTGTCCCCTGTTCCCAGTATTGTAGATCCCCAATTCGAATCCAAGCAGCGTAAAGTTTTAAATAATAGACTATTTTATTTTTCGAAAAGGAATTAAATTATGAAGTTTCTTGAAGGAAGAGATAAAAAAGTTCAATTTTTCAATGTTTATAAAAGTTATAAAAAAATAAATTTTAACAGTGACTAGCAATTTACATAATGAATATATTTTTTAATTATTCTTTTTAAAATATTTGTTTCAGCGATTGTGGTTTCAAGGAATTTCGTACATTTTTGAGCTTTCTACACAACAAAGTTGATGCACCCAGTGATTTTTTTTCGTGTGTGTGTGTGGGTGGAGGGGTGGGGGGGGGAACTAATACATGACTAAAATTAATTGAATTAAAAAGTTTACAAAACCTCGCACAAACAATACTAACATTATTAAAAGTGCTTGAGACTCAATTTGCTTTTCATTTGTAACAATTGTAAAAATCTCCTATTTCATCCATATTGTAAACGTCGTCCGCACTATAGACAGCAAGAAGATTGGGTAATGAAACTATGTTCCATTCATCACACAGCGTATCAAACATATATTTTGCTTCAGTGTCTAATGTCCGAAACACAAAGTTGTGTCTGGCTTTAAATTTTCCCAATCATCCCGTGCTTGCAGGGAATCCTTCCACATTCAATAATTTTGTGAAATCCAAAGCATGTAAATCAAAAATCATGTAAATCAAATCAAAATCATGTAACATCGTACCACTTAAAGCAATTGCACTCTTCTGTGTACTGCAAGATGTAAACCACTTTACGAGGTTGGTTTCGATATCTTGGAAGGCACACGTATTCATACTTTTGCACTTTGGGTTGACACTTGACTTACGCCTTTTGAAAATGCGTTCTTTACTTTTGAGTATGGTAGATAGAGTGTTGCAAGGGATACCATATTTCAGGGCTAGATCTTTTTCATTAAATTAGGATTGTTTTCAATATCTTTTATCAAAGTTACTTTTTGCTCTAAAGTAAGAATTTCTAATTTCCGCTTCGACATTTTAAGAAACACGACTAAAAATGTATCACGATGTGAAAGCAATAAACACCAAAATGACCAGACTGAACATTAAAACAAAGAACCCGAATGAAATCTCAATAATGGAATCGAAAGATTAAAAAAAAATCCTTCCATAAAAACGTGAGAAATTTGGCAAATTAGAATACACTAAGCCACCTGAGAATTGAGAAAAGGGAATACGTAAAGGAGAAATGAATGGGGGAGGGGGAACAATTGCCACCGAAATTGCAAGTTCGCAGATTCTTCTCACCTGTCCAAGGTGGGAAGTAAAAATACCATCATCCTTCAAAGGCCGCGAAGGAGTTCAGAAAAGTTTTATCTAACAGAAAGTGTCAGGATGTTTGAGCTGTGGCTGGAAAATTAAGAAATTAGTCTAATTACTATTATTTGTCTTTCTGATAAAAATAATCGACTTAAAAGATGTAGACTTCGAAAAAACGAGAAAGTTTAAGATTGATTTGTAATAAAGAGGAATTGTGAAATTCTTCACAGGTGAAAATTCTTCACTTTTGAGAATAATGTAATCAAAATCACACACTGATAAAACCCAATGTTTTATAAAACTTTAGAGTGTCTTTATAAAAGAGAGGCACTTATATTACAGAAATTAATGATTCTCGCCTGAATGGACTTGCTTCGCCGAGTTAGACAAGCAAACAAATAATTCGTGGTGTAAAATAATATCATGTTCCTGAAGTTTTTGTCCAAAATTCTCTTGAATAATAAGATGCTATTCTTTACGAAATTCTACTATAATTTTATCAAAATAACATAATTTGCTTAATTTAATTTTTCCTAATTTTATATAATCTATATATTTAAAACACAAGTGCGTCATCTGCCCTGATCTTTCTGCTGAACCAATTTTAATGTATATTTTTTTAACTATAACCTCTTCATTTGTAGATGTGATCGCACTATCTGTATTTTTTAAATATCCCCACTTTTATATTTTAATTTTAAAAGCATTTTATGAAATTTCTTCAAAATGGTGAAACTTACATAGCTTTCGTTATTGCAGACAAGAGAGAAACAATGAGGTATTTTTATCTTTATTCATGCTATTTTCTGATAAAAATGCAAAATTGTTGATAAAAATTGGATTTAGAGGCGCAAAATCCCATTAGGAGCAGAATATTATATTAGGGGCATAATGACGGAAAATGACATACTGCTTTTGAAAACACGCATTTTTGCTCATATATTTTCTATGTTGTTTATTCTTCCGCATGTATACTGATACTAAGTTTCAGACACTAGGCGAAATGCTTATTTAAGTGAAAATGATGTCGTATTTAAAAGAAAACGTTCGTTTTCTTAGATAAAACTAAACATTTTAACACAAATGTGTCTCAAAAACATAAATTACAGAAATTTGAGATTAGAATCTCAAGTAAAGAGTGCGTCTGTTCACATAAAATAATTTGCTGAAAATCGTGACTTCAAGTTTTTAGTTAAAATGACTTTTAAATGATCAAATAAGATACAAATTTTTGAAAAATGATGAATATGGATATGAGAAGTGCGTATGCAAATTTTGAGAAAATAAAAATTGCTGTTTTTCATTCCAGAATACCAAGCATAAGAGCCTCAATTGATAACCACATCCTAATAACTGATCTTTATTACATTTTACTGATTAAGTATCTATATTATAAAGAACAACCGTATTTGTGCGTAACGCTGACGTCATTTTGCGAATGGCAGTACTTCAAGATAAAATTTCGCTCTTGAAATTTTCGCTACTGCAATTTTTTAATCTTCTGACCATCGTGCAGTTTCAATTTTCGTCGCACAGGGAAAAAATTTACTTTAATGCAATTTGTTTAAAAACTATCTTAATTGACTGATGTATTGTATTTCCTAAAATAATTTTTAAGCATGATTTTTTTAAAGTTTATCTTATCACTTGCCGGGTGGCCGCACCTCCAGGTGGTTTCGAATCGACCCCTTGAGTGGGGGAGGAGACCGGAAGCCCGGCCGAGTTCGTTGTGTACGAATGCGAGGGGGCCGGATGGGCACGAATCGCTACCTCCTTGAGAGACCAGCGGTCAATAGGCCAAGGGTCCGGTGGCCACGGGTAACGGACGTTGTGCATGGGGCGTTGAGCCTTCGGGGTTGTAGGAGAAACGTACCCCCGGCACCCAGGTTTTCTGGGCAACCCGGATAGCGACGGTCCATAGGTCGATCCCGGTGCCGGTCTTAGGGCCGGACGGTGTCGCCGGGCAAAGACTAGCTAAAGCGATAGGACCCCATCCACCAATTGACTAGGAGGGAGCCTGAGGTGAGAGAGAGGGCTTTGTAGTGGAAAGTGCTCGCCTTGGTGCTCGCCAGTGATGACGGGGCTCGCGTGAACGCCATGCAGGGACTCCCGGAGCAACCGAAGGGCTAGGGTCTCGGACAGCGCCGGAGTTACTTTTTGACTCGGGGCTCATCCCTCCAAGGACCGCAGCTGAAGCAGTTGTGAGCCGACCCTATGGTGGGTAGGGTTTGGCGGTGCCCCCGTTGCCCAAGGAGCGGTCGCATGGGGAGGCCAGTATGGCTCTGTTGCTCCATGTTGTGCCGCGACCCTTGGGAGGGGGTCGGCCGGCAGGTCAACCCTCGAACGCTATTCCCGCAGGGAAACGGGCCGGATGCTCGCCGGTAACGCGGCGGCGCTTCGAGCCTCGGAGGAACTCTTGGTCCGATCTAGGTCGTGTCTATGCGATACTGGAGTTTGCCTCGCCCAGTTATGAGGACCTACAGGTGTCTCCACCTAACTTTCGAACGCATTAATAAAGGTAGCGGTCGGTCACTGCACGGGGTCAGGGGCCTTCGGGCTTGGGTACCCTCGATGAGTGTGAGGTAAGGTAGTGGTGGGTGGGCTTCTGCCGGCCTCCGGTGGCTTCTCCGTCTTCGGGTGGAGTCGAATCGCTAGGGGCGGGCGGGACTCCGTTCCATCCAACCCCCTAGCGACGCGGAGTCAATTCCGTCTAGGTGGAGCTTTCCGTGCCCACCTGGTGTCGCTAATGGCACCTTGTCTGGGCTCTCTGCTTCCCGGCGTGATCCGCGAGGGGTTCCATCGGTCGAGCCAGGAAGCCAGGGCAAAAAGCCCGGAGCTGGGTCGCTTTACGACCGGAGGTATTTTCCCCGTCCTCCCTGGTTTTCAAGTTAGGGGCCTCTAAATAACTTTCTTATCAGCTGACCCGCATAAATGTCTTTTCAGAAAATGGTATTTGATCTTGTTGGCCTTCCGTAAAGCAACTCCGGTTCGGGAAGCCTCGGTTCGGTTTCGTGGGCCCAGCGTCTTTATAGGCGTCTGGTTCCTGCGGGCTTGCGGGGTTTACCGGATCGGGTAACCAAGTTCTAGCTGGGTGGTGAGGATTGTCGCATGCGGCCATTCATCTCTTGCTATGGAGCAGCCGTCGTGCGTGCGCTGGGCAGCGCGTCGGCCTGGCCGGAGTTTCGTGGGGACTCTGTCTAGCTGGGGCTTGTCTGGCGGCGACCTGCGGGACGCGCCGAGGGACTTGTCTCGCGGGCAGTTCCCTGCGTGGACAAATGGGCTTGATAAGAGCCTGGGAACGGAGGACGGTCCCCTTTTTGGGGGGTACCCACCGTCTTATCACTTACCGGTTTCAATACGTAATAATAATAAGCATTTTGCACATAAAGCAACAAACATTTTTCAGCATTTGTTTCTGACTATTTTTGCATAACGAAATTAAAACTTCATTTATAAACAAATAAAAGAATAATATTGAAAAAACCACCAATCTAACATATTTGTGAAAGACAAATTAACAAAATTAATATTTATTTTATAAAAAAATAAAAGAATAATACTGAAAAAACACAAATCTAACATATTTGTAATCGTACAATTTAAAATTTTGGTACTTCTTAGTTATCCCGTCGACCAATTTCGCCAAGTTATATAAATCGCCAAACCACTCGCCAAATTAAACACATTGACATAATTTTTATTTTAAATCACGGAAGAACAAATAAATTAGTAAAACATTAATAAAAATACAAATGAAACGTCGGCTTAATGTATTAATTGGCCGTTATTAGCATTTAACCTTAAAATTAATTAATTAATAGCAAACCATTATTGGCATTTAATCTTACAATTTGGCGACAGTAATTTGGTCTACGGGATAACTAAGAACTACCAAATTTTTAGATCACCAAATAGGATTTTTTTTTTCAAATGGAATCTGTTTGCAAAGTTTATCTCAGTTTACTGACTGTCTATGGTTTTAAAACTTTTTTTAAAGCGTGCAATATTTTTTAATGTATCTATATCGAGCAAAGCTCGATTACGAAAGATTAATCTGTTTCCTTTAAAAGAAAATAAATAGTTCATCATTTTCTTACGGCTAATATCTATTAAAAAGAACTTCCCTATGAAAAAAGAAAATAATAATATAATATAAATAAAACACAAATGTAACAGACATGTAAGCTCTGAAATTATTAGAATATAAAAGGATGCCGTAAGTAGCAAGATCTTGGTCAATCTTAGCATGTGGCTAATAAGAAAATATCGCTTTTGATAAATTTCAAAAATTTATTTCATTGTATAATTCGTATTTTCTATATGAAAGATATTTTTTTAGTGTAAATGGGTAATCTAAAAAAATTATTAGTTTTCAATTAAAATTTTTTTTTCACCCGGAAAATCTTTAGCCCGGGAAGCCAGAGTACGATCCCCTAGTGTATATAATTTCACGATTTCCGCCGCCTTAAAGAACAGTCGAATCACACGATTTGGTATTGCCTACATTTACGTGGTGTTATTAAAAATATTTAAAAAAACTGTTACCTTTTTCTGGTATTAGAATATTTTCCCCAATAAATTTAATTACAAATAAAAAATATTGGATTTTACATACATATATAAGGTACTACTGTAGACTTATAAACCTCTTCCTGAAAATTATTTCCTTAATGATGTTTTACTCACTAAATCCAAATATATATATACTCATATACCATTTTTTACCATGTACTCGTTGAAAATAAAATAATACCCATTGAAGTTCGTTGAATTGATTGGGTTGTGCCTAGTGGTTGAAAAACTTATGTACAATCTGAATAAGCTAGGTGACTAACTTGCACCATCACATTCTTTTCCCCCTCTTTTTTATACATACATTACAGCGTAATTTGCTACCGTGTGTACAAACTTCTGGGAGGGTTAGGTTATTGATAGAGGAATCATAATCACATAGCAATATAGGATCGGAAAAGACAATCAGTCGAAAATTTATTAAAAAATTACGAATTCATACCAAAAATTCTGAATTTATAATTTTTGCTTCCTTTAAAGACCCAAATGTCTACAATTAAAAAAGGAGAAATTTCTATTTCGATTTTCTGGTACATATTCAGAAGTTTTTAATAAAAACAGAAGCCAAATAGAAAAGACTGATTTTCGTTTCTGATCCCACATTGCTAAGTGATTATGATATGTCATTGAATAACCTATCCTTCCAAGAAGTTTATAGTTTTGTACTCACAGTAGCGAATCAAACTGTAGAATTAGAATGCCTACTTTTATCATAGGTTAATAGCTAAATTTTAAAACGTTAGTTACAGATATTTTGTTCCAATTATATACCTAATGGAATACAAATGATATTGCATTATATGAAAAGCCATTTACGGCAAAATAACTATATTCTCTTTCGGTATATATATACAGAGTGTCTCCAAATTCATGGGCGAAACTGTAAGGGAAGGTAAGGTGCACATAAAGAACCAATTTGCAGTCGGAAATGGAAAGTTTTGAAGAAAAACAAGAAATGAAAACAAGTGTTTTATTGCCATAACAATTACAGTAAGTTCTCGAATGTGCCACCATCAACATCGATACATACCTGGCAGCGTCTAGCAAGTGATTGACGTACCCTTTCGAAGGTTCCAGATGTATCATATATGAGGCACCAGTTGACCTTGATGAGGATCGCTTTGCAAGAGTTTCAGACGTTGCTGGAAATGTTCGTGAAGTAATTGAAATTTGCGAGAAGGTACACCAGTTACTTGCTAGGCGCTGCCACTAGCATATGTGAGCAGTTATTATAATTGTTATTCCAATAAAACGCTCGGTTTCATTTCCTCCGCATTTCTTGTTTTTCGACAAAATGTTTCACTTCCAACCGCACATTGCTATACAAAAGTGTTTTTTTTTTATGTGTACTTTACCATCCCTTACAGACTGGCACAATAATTCGTTGGCACTCTGTTATATATAGTATTTATGCATATACAGTTGCGAAATTTCCATTTTACGCGGTCCATAAGTCCTAAAAATCATATTTAGGAATACTTTCCCTAAGTTCTATTAATATAGCAGTATAAAGTTTAATTTCGTGCTACCGAAACTAACTGAGTTGTAACATTTTGAATGTTATGAATTTCAAACTTTTTCTGGCACTAGAAAAATGGTTGCTTCTCACGTTTTATTTGCTATAAAAATAACAAAAAATAATCTCCAAGAAATCGGATGGAAATTTCACTTTAGTATATTGCCTAACTTTTTCATGAACTTGGTCATTTTTTATATTATTATACTCTAAACCCATTCTTATACTACAATGGATTTTTAAGTTTAATGCGTCCAACCATTCTTTAAAATTTACATATGGGGCATTATCACAATATTTTTACTTTTAAGTCCCTGAATAATAATTTATATTTTAGAACATATTCTTGTTATTCTTGTGTTGTTTTTTATTTCATACATTGGGTAACATCCCGTTCATGACTGCATAACAATATCAACGAGATAAATAAGTTTTGGACGATGTTGGGTTCGAAATATCCAGGAAACACCTATACCGTCCCGTGTCCCTGATGCTGATTTTTAAGTTTGGAGCTGTCTGGATAAAATTATTTCAATAAAAGTAATTCGATGTAATTGTTTCCCAAAACTGGGACTATTGTTTTATATAAATATGTAGCAAAAAAATAGCCTGCGCACATTTTTACGCTTTTTATTATTTTTTCTAACTCTATCCCTGGGTTTTAGATTTCTTACCTCTTCTAAAATTACACAGAAAATCACTTCAGATGAAGCCACAGAATTTTTTTCCCGTATTTTCTCATGCAGAAGTATGCTAGAGAAAGAATGTCTAAAATGCTTTGACAGGAAATTTACTGCAGAATTTATATCAGCATTTAAATATCAATTTCAAGCATCGTGGAATTATTATTAGTCTTACCGTCCTCGTGGTTTATTCCTGCACTTTTCAAGGTAATTTTTTTTATTATTTAAGCTAATGTAAATAACTGTTTCTAAAAATCAATGAACATTGTGGCTATCACTTAGACTTAACATGATTTGCCTAAAAACAGGTGGTCATTTTCATTACCGCCCCATCCTTACCATCCTTTTTTTTTTCTTACCGTCACTTTTTCCCCCTCTATCTTCCCCTTTTTTACCTGTTCCGTCGCTTCTTAAACACCCCTTTAAGGCAGCGTTACAGCAAAATTTTCTACTAAGCATATTACATTGTTATTATTTCTTATTTGAATGTCCTGTGGGTACTATGCAAATTCATTATAAGTAAAAATTTGGAAAAAAATAAAAAGTTTTAGTGGTAAAATGGTAAAGAAAATTAAACTCGCAAGTTTAACTTAAACCTTAGCAAAATAAAAAATTTTCGCTGCTGAACATTTTTTCTTTATTTTGAATCATTAAGGCATTCCTCTATATTCGAAATCTCTCAATGCTCTTGTGTCTTAGACATTGCCATCTCATTTTCATAGCCTATAAGCATCATAAATGTTTCTGAATAAATATCTGTTTGGGACTGTAATATTTATGAATACAATTTTGTTCCAAATGTACTATTCTATTTTGCATTTTTTGATGAGCATAAACAGTTCTATGATATAATAAAAGAGGTCATTCAGAATATGCAATAGTACAATAAACGTGTAGTAAAGAAACACAACAAAACATAATTTGGTTTCATTCTAAAAAGTTAAATTTTTTTATGTTTTCGCAAGCAATTTTTGTTATTATTTTCATTGTTATTATTATTTTAGAATTACAACATTTCGCTATTTATTCTTATTAGGAAATGTATGCGTATTAGCATTCAACTGATTCTGTTCAATACCTTTTATACAAAGCACGACAAAACTTTAAAAAAATGGGAATACTCTAAAGGTATTAAAACAAAATAATGATATAAAGCTATTTATCATTTTCTTATATTCTCAATTTTAGGAAAGAGGGAAATATTTTTTGTATGCAGTTACAAGATGGGTTTCATAAAAGAGGAACGTGAGATTATAAATTATCAGCAAATATCGGTACAGTAAAAAATCAACTTTTTTATTTTTTCAAAATATTTTCGGACAACGTTTTATTTCCTTTTGTCTATTATTACCAGCATTTTCTAAGAGTGACATTTCAGAGATCTTCACATCGGAAACATCTTCATAAAATGAATCTATATATATTAAATGAGAAAGTAATTAACCACACATATCTGTTAGTAATGAAATTACATGATTTTAAACATCATAAAAAATGTGTCTCCTTCACACAGTTGATTGCACATCTAAACACTATGAACAGTTGTCAGGTATTTAATTTCATATTACTTTCAGGTTTTCCGCTTTTCTTACAAAAGCTGAATAACGAGATTTGAGAGAGTTTTCGAAAGTTGATCGCTAACGCATTTTAAAAATTCATATTTAAATAATTTTCTCTTAACTTTTTCTGGGTTCAATTTTTTTCCAATATTGTTCAATCGCAAATAAAGGTAATTTGAATTTCCATATTATACTTTAATATGAAATGTATTCCTAGTAGGCTTTCGAAACTGACCCTGAAAATTATTTTCTTAGTGATGTTTTCTCTGTAACTGCAATAAAATCTCCCGATATTGAAACTCAGTTCAAACATCACTAATTCTATTATATATCCAAATCTGTTAATATTAATAATATAATCTCTAATTTATTTTTTCGTCCTCTGTGAAAATATAATTTCGATTGTTGCTTTTTTTATGCCTAATAACGCAAATGTATGGTATTCTTTGACTAACTTGTTCTAACGACCATTGAGGCTTTTGGGATTCATTAGGTTGTGCCCAGTTGTTAACAACTACGTACAACCTAAGTAAACTAGGTGATGTAAGTTGCACCTTCTGTCTGTCTTGCATTCCTTGTAAATATTATTCCCTTCAACTTCTCTATGTGTGTCTTTCATCTTTAAATCATGGCTCCCTCTCCGAATTATTAAAATATTGCATATTAACATTTAACTGATCATTATGTGTTTTTTTCATATAAATAATAAGAAAAGAGGTACAATTTTAAACACAAAATTTGTAGAAAAACCATCTAAGTTAAAAAAAAATAAAAATATGTGTTTGAATATTAACCGAATTTTACGAAAATTGAAAACATTTTTACAATTAATCTTGTTAAACATTTCTATGATGCGTTTGCAATAAACAAACAGTAATAAAACACAAAATAAAAAAAAATGTTGGTACAGAAAAGGAAATGTTTTTTACAGCATTTTCTCTCAGAATATATGCAATAATTTCATTCATTTAGGACATTGTAAAACTATTTTTCTAAAGTGTCTAAAACTAAAATGAAGTAAGTTTTTTTTTATATTATTCATGCACCTTTATTATTAATATATTTATTCTTCTAACGATAACGATTTTAAACTTACCAAATATTAATTTTTTAAGCTTGTTCAATTAAAATAATTCTGCCTGGAACCGTTTTGCGCAAACAAAATAACCGAGTTATATTTTTGTTAAGGAAACAACATATGAAAATTTAAAAGTATTGACAGTGAAGAGTACAGCAATAGTCGTTAAACATCTCTCAGTAATTATTTCGTTAGTATTTTATCCGGTCCAGTAAAGTCCTGTACACGTGGGTTTATTGCTCGTTTTTTAGTAATTACAGATTGGCCTCTATTAGACATGCACTAGCAATCTATTCTGAAATCTAAAACGTCGAGTTCATGATATTTCGAAATTGATGGTAAAATCTAAAGCACATAGCTTTATGCTATCAGGCTCTGGGAAAAACAGGGGGGCTATCATATTTTTATTACAATATTTTAGGATCTAAGATCTAGGATCTAAGATTTAGGGATAAGATCTAATAACTATGTCAGAAAGTTATTAACGAAAATATAAATTCAGCTAGAGTGGAACACCAGATATTGACAACAGACGTAGATCAATTAATGTAATTATTTATTTATTTATATATGTCTTAGGCTAATTAAGAAATCCGGCTCTATGCAAACAGCCGGATCAGCATGATATTTTCCAATTAGCATGATATTTTACAGGCTTACATTTAGACATTAAATGTTGAATTTTTTTTTTCTTTTTTCATTTTTTTCCAATTTTAAGAGTCATGAGACCCCTTAGTTTGTTCTTAGCAATTTGACGTCTATTGCTTTTATACTGCTACTGGACATTGCATTACACATATATATCATTAAAAGTTGTTAACTAGGCTTTAAAAGCCGATGATACATAGAGTACGCGACCTCTGTCATTATGTATGTCCAAACAGTCCGTATCTTTAAGGTTTAATATCTCGGCTAATTACTGACGATTTTTTTCGAAAATCATTATCAACAATGCTTTTATACTTCTGCTACGGTAAGCACCTCCAGCGCGGCTCAACACATTTGCTGAATGCCCGTAAATCGAAATTTGTGTGTAACGGAAAAATGCGATTTTCTCGAAAACTATGTGACCTAGGGTCATCGCTATAATTTTCCTTCAATGTTTAAATTAACGTCTACTACCTCTAAATTTTTCATAATTTTAGTTTCAGTAGATTCGGAATTAGATGGGGGGGGGGGGGGACATATATTTGGATTACATTTTCGACGATATATTTACTAATATAATACCTAAAATTAAAAGGAATGCATTTTGGAGTTCAGCGTTACGAATGCTTTCACACGATATACAAAGAAAAGAGTTTTTTTTTATCAAGTAGCTTAATTAGCCCCTCTACATTTTTACTAAATATATTTATGAATGTTTAATAATCTGAAAATATGTGGGTCAATAGTCTTTATTATTTCCCCCAATTTGAACTTTCCACGTTCCATAGTTTACGAGTAAAATGGCTGTGACAGAGAGACAGATACAGGAGCGATCTTATAATGGTTTCGTTTTTACTTTTTAAGTACGGAACCCTAAAAATCAAACCAAAATTTATAAAATGATAAAATATATTATATTTACAAATAATGAAACTGTAAAATGTATTTAATATTGGTTGAAACAGCTTTTTCATATAAATATTAATTCGTGTACGATCTACGACCGTATGAAAATTGTAAGACATTTGCCCACAAAATTTTCAAAATGGAATTGTCCACAACAATGTATTTGGAAAATCCTGATGTGTCAATCATAACTGTGTAAAACTAAATTTTTCTTCAGAATATATTGAAATTCTCTTTATATATTGAGACCAAAAAGAATGTCCCTTCTAAAAAAACCTAACTCGAACTGGTAATGACCAAGATATAAATCAAACTTTTGATCGAACTGTATAAAAATGTATTATCTGGTAATTAATCCTTTGATGAATTAAATAATAAAACGTTGTATGAATCAACATAAAACAAGAGAACACACAGTACGCTATTCCGGCTGGAAATTTTAAGAGTCCGTCATCAGACAATGAAAACATGCGTCAGTAAGAGGACAATGTCACAAATGAACAGTAAGGGCAGAGAAGAGAGCTTTCAAAGGATGCGAGAGGTGACGCTAGCTGCAAGCACCAGCCACAGAGGATCACATTCAGAAGAGGAAAGTGCTGCCAAAATGATAGAAAATATTATCAGAAAAGAAAAGAAGAGAACAAAAATAATTAAACAAATTAAAATAATTAAATGAATAAATAAATAAAATAAGAGAAGTAAATAAAGAAATCAAAGCCAAAGGAGAAAACGCAAGAAAAACATAAAAATAAAAGAATTATATATACCGGGTGTCCCAAAAAGGACTGACTGATTTTAAAATTCAATAAATTCCAAACGGTGACAGATATTAAAAAAATTCTTGCAGGAGGGTTATGCATAAAGTCCAAAGTTTTATTACAGTGATTTTCGATTTTAGTTCGAATTACAAACAATAGATGGCGCTGTAAGCAATAGTCGCTAAATACAGGCTCGATTTTTGGTCCTTTTTGTTGTTCCATGCAGAAAAAGGAGATGGAAATGTATTATCCGGGCCACGAAGTACCAAAAATCGAGCCTGAATTTAGCCTCGATTCATCGCAGCGCCATCGATTGTTTGTAATTTGAACTAAAATCGAAAATCACTGTAAAAAAACTTTTGACTTTATGCATAACCCTCCTGCAAGAATTTTTTTAATATCTGTCACCGTTTGGAAGTTATTGAATTTTAAAATCAGTCAGTTTTTGGGACACCCGGTATGTATGGAGAAGATTTTTTTTTTCTCGTCGCTGACAAAAAAAAAAAAAAAAAAAAAAAGAAAGAAAAGAAAAGAAAAGAAAAGGCTTCCTTGACAAAAGAAACCACAGACAGTTCTTAATTAATTATACTTATAATGAATCATACTTATTTACAACAGCACAAAAGCCGATAATATATACAAAAGAAGATACTATTTACAAAATTAGATCACATCACGTCTTAAGATCTACTCATTTCTCGAACTTCGTACATCGTTTTTTCTGCAGCACACCTCTCATTCACCTACAAAACATATTCTTACCTCTTTCCACTCAGTTCTTGCCTTTTCCCCGCTTGCAATGAGCGTCTGTCGTTCGGAAGTTACCTCTAGCATGCATGCGTTGGGTGGAACTGCTATCGCCAATCGTTACTGGGTGGCGCTTTGTAAGCTAGGCGCTGAAAGAACGCAGTGGCGCCTTGGACAGAAGTGCTTGTAAATGAAAATCCCACCTATATATATAATAAAATGAAAACATGCAAGAAAATAGAGGAGATAATCATAAAAATTATTTTCCAAGCAGAAAGGAGAAAAGCAGATAATAAAAGATCATTGATAACTTTATCTCAATTCTTTAAAAATAAAAAAATGTTTCCTGAAAATCCAAGCGAGTGGGAGAGGCAAGAGAGGAAAGAATTCTGGACGTGGAGAAATTGATCAGTGAGTTGGAGAACAATAGAAAGATTTTGAATTTTTTGATTTGATGATCTGATTCCTTTGATACCTCTGAGACTCGCTTAATCTGAACTTCTTCTAAGCTCTCTCAGTTTGACCTTAGTTTATCCGTAATTTAGTATTAAAGAAAAATCCTTTTTTTTTTCGTTTTCTCATTTAGTTTTATTTTATTGTATTTACTTCCTTTAGTTTATTTATCTATTGTTTTTTTATTTTAATTTTTTATTTACATTTATTCCTTTTATTCTTTTATTAATTAGGCTATAAATGCATAATCTCTATCAATATCATCAGTAGTACTTCGTTAGGGATTGAATTTTTCCCCATACAATATTATTTGAATTATTTTTATGGAATAAGATTTTTGGTACCAAACCTGTTTATTTTACCTAATCACTGTGTAAAGGCGATGATCCTCAATACGTTTATATGTCACATTTATAGTTTTAAAAGTCAATAAATACTTTCGTAACAGCGAATTCAGATAAGCTCATTTTATAGCTACTTTTTCTACGCTACAACTGATGATAACATTTGGTAGCTTTGACAAACCTCAGAAAACACTAAAACAATATATTTAGAACGAACTACGTTATATGTATCTTATAGATACATAAATTTCATGTAGTTGTATTGATAATAATTCTTTCCGATTTGTTAAACATTTTTGTTTGAAATGTTACATCATTTATTAATATATATTCACTTTGAATGAAAATCTTGCAATTCATATTAAAAAATATGTATATGTATAAATTGTACTACTAATTACTAAAGTAACTTGATTATAATTTATTGGTATAATTATATCCAACTATTTATTAAATATTTTCAATTGTACTAAAAGAAAAAAAAGGAGGTTTAAGCGAGT
The DNA here is from genome assembly GCA_963932465.1 of Maratus speciosus. NCBI lineage: Eukaryota > Metazoa > Arthropoda > Arachnida > Araneae > Salticidae > Maratus > Maratus speciosus. Next base: position 154,820,961 of record OZ010793.1, on the reverse strand, counting down.
TCAAATATTTAAGTTTGTCTAACACCACGCAGCGACCAGTTTAAAAAATTAAAGTATAGAATACATGGTAAAGGCTATCCAAACGTATAATGCCTATCTATTTTAGATCTTTATATAAAAAATAATGAAAAATATCTTTATTCTCGTTTTTGCTTCTATCATAGGAGGTTTTCGAAAGAAGAAGTAAAATTTAGTTTTTCGGGCACGAAATTACACAATTTCCATTATATTTATGGGAAAAACTGACTGAAAAACAAAATTAACTAGTAAACAAGAAATAAAAAATTATGCATCAAGAATAGATTATGCAACACATTCCAACACATTCAGATTAATGTAACAAAACTGTACCGTTTGATATAATATGTCTAACGCAACCGTATGGAAACGCATAACCCATATGAAAACCTAATGTCAGCTGTTCCCATCTAAAATCAGAAAATTATTGAGCAGCCTTGTATATGATATATAGATTTGCATCTATTAACTACAGGGCTGCAAAAATGTATTAGTTAGGGAATACATATCTCAGTTGGAAATTTCCCTTCAGCAACTTCCGCTAATAAGGAGAACGGTACGTGAATTCTTTTGTACAGCCCTAAATACGAGTATAGAATTTATATACAACTAGCAAACCCCGCGGCTTTGCTCGCGTAATATTTGAAATATGCCCAGTGATATTTATATGTTTAATTTTTATTAAAAGGTACTAACTAAATTTTTATTTTATTAAATGGTAATATTTTATTTTATTAAAAGTTTTTTCTATTAAAAGGTACTTATTACTTTTAGGAATAATTAAAAAATTACTATTTAAAACACAATTTGATTAAACATCATTATTACACTGCAATGGCAGAAATGAGACTTAAATTAATAAAATGAAATAAAACTAAATAAATGATAATTTAGAAAATATTTTGAAACTTTTATGCTCAATTAATACGCTCATTTCAGTATTCATTTGAAGTTTTTAATTTTTTAGAAACCATCTTCTTACATATTAAAATTAACCATCATGTCAAATTCCAAGTCCTACCACCTCTCTCAACATAAAGGGATATGTTGAAACAGGAACTGTCACCATTAATTTGCCAACATTAATTTTGAAATCGGTTTGTTATTTCCTAATATTCTCCAGAAACGTAATTTAAAAAGCTTTTAAAGCCCTTTTTTAGAACGTTTATTGTTCCAGTGAACCCCAGGTGGTAGAATCACCAGCATTAAATATAGCCTGTGTAGGATCAGAGACTGTTACCATTGATTCGCAACTATTACTTTTATAATCGGTTTATATTCCATGAAATTGCATAGAATCGTAATTTAGAACTTTTTAAGATTGCTTTTCGCACCTCCCCTTTGCTTCACACCCTTTTTATTTCGAATTTATTTTCGACGTTCCTTCGAGGGCATTTACATTTTATAAGTAACTACCATGTCATATTTAAAGTTTCTAGCCTTTTCAGTATCACAGATATCGCAATTTAGAAAGTTTTTAGCTCCTGCAACCCTCTGGTGGTAGTGTCACAGACATAAAACATAGCTTATGTTTGAGCAGGTTCTATCACCAAAATTTGTCATCATTGTTTTTTTTTATCGGTTTGGTAATACTAAAGTTTGCATAAAAATTGTAGTTTATAACGCTTTTCACTCACTTCATTTTTTTTTAAATTTGGAATTTTCTTTCGCCTGTTCTTAGAAAGCAGTTGCATCTTGTAAGTAAATACCATGCTATACTTCAAAGTGTTAGACCCCTCAGTTGTGCAAAAAACGCAAATTAGAACATGTTTTGCTTTTGCAACCCTCAGATGGTAGTGACAGCAACATAAAATATAACCTATGTTATAGCAGGGACTGTCACCATTGATTTACAACCATTACTTATGAAATAGCTTTGGTATTTCCTTAGATTGAGTAGAAATCGCAATTTAGAACGTTTTTAGGACGCTTTTCGCGCATTTTTACACCTTTTTAAATTTCCAATTTTTTCGAAACTGTTCTTAAAGATCATTTATATCTAATAAATATGTACCTTGCCTAATTTTAAGTTGCTAGCCCCTACCGATCACAAAAATCGAAATTTGGAACGCTTTTTTGCTCCAGCAACGTCTTGGTGATAGTGATACCGACATAAAATAGCGTCCATGTTAGAGCAGAGGCTGTCAGCATCAATTTCCTACCATTACGTTTGAAATCAGATTAATTCTTCCTGAGATTTTGCCGACAAATCGGCATTTAGAACGTTTTTAGAATGCTTTTCTCGCATTTTGCTACTGCATCTCTCTGGGGTAGTGGAAACAGATATAAACTATAGCCTATCTTGGAGCAAGATCTGTCACCATCATTTTTACACCATTATATTTGAAATCGGTTCAGTACTTCCTGAGATTGCATAGAAATCGCAATTTGGAAAGTTTTTTACAACGCTTTTTGCGCATTTTGACCCCCTTTTAAATTTCGATTTTTTTAGGAAATGTCCTTAGAGATCATTGATATTTTATAACTAACTACCATTCCAAATTAAATGATTCTAGGAACTTCCGTAACGCAAAAGCCGCAATTTAGAACGTTTTTCTCCTGCATCCCCTTTGGGGTAGTGGCACTGATATAAAACATCGCCTATGTTGGAGCAAGGGTTGTCACCGTCATTTTGACACCATTATTTTTTAAATCGGTTTGGTATTTCCTGAAATTGTGTAGAAACCACCATTTAGAACGTTTTTTAGAATGATTTTCGCGCATTTTCACCCCTTTCAAATTTCGAATTGTTTAAGAACTGTTCTTAGAAATCCTTTATATCTAATAAGTAGCTAATATTTCAAATTTCATATTTCTAGGCCCTTCAGCAACACATAAATCGCATTTTTAGAACGTTTTTTGCTCCTGCACCCCCCTTTGGGGCAATGACACCAACATAAAACATAGCCTATCTTGGAGCAAGCGTTGTCACCATCATTATGACACCAATATTTTTTTTAATCGGTTTGGTATTTCCTGAGATTGTGTAGAAACCACCATTTAGAACGTCTTTAGAACGCTTTTTGTGCATTTTCACCCCTTTTAAATTTCTAATTGTTTAAGAACTGTTCTTAGACATCATTTATGTCTTATAAGTAACTAATATTCAAAATTTCATATTTCTAGGCCCTTCAGTAACGCTAAAATCGCATTTTTAAAACGTTTTTTGCTCCTGCACCCCCTTTGGGGTTGTGACACCGACATAAAACATAGCCTATCTTGGAGCAAGCGTTGTCACCATCATTTTGACACCAATATTTTTTAAATAGTTTTGGTATTTCCTGAGATTATGTAGAAACTACCATTTAGAACGTTTTTTAGAACGCTTTTTCTGCGTTTTCAACCCTTTTAAATTTCGAATTGTTTAAGAACTGTTCTTAGACATCATTTATATCTTATAAGTAACTAATATTCAAAATTTCATATTTCCAGGCCCTTCAGTAACGCTAAAATCGCATTTTTAGAACGTTTTTTGCTCCTACACCCCCTTTGGGGTAGTGGCACCGACATAAGATATAGCCTATGTTCTAAGTTGGACTAACACCATCATTTTGATACCATTACTTTTGGAATCGGTTCGGTAGTTCCAGAGCTTACCTCCTACAAATAAACAATTTTTTCCTCTTTATAATAGGAGTATAGACGAGTAAAATGCAAAAAATTAGTTACATTTAAAAGCGCATACCGAAATTGAAAACGCACGTCCAGCAATTAGACCTCAAAGACAGTATTGTAAGGATCTTTTGTGTATCCCTGAAAATTAACAAGAAATGCTGTGCATGCCTGTTATATCGTAATCATCTTGCAGCGAAATTGAGTGATTTATATCAGCTTCAATACATTTGAAATAGCGTAATGTCATTAAAATACTCTGCAAAAGATAATGATAGCATAATATAATGGAATTCTTTTGAGCGCCCCTGTAAACTATTTATTAACACTACACACATATAAAATACCAAACATGCCATGGTAAGCTTCATTAACCTATTTCATTTGCATGAAAATCCGAGTACGTTTACGTGAGTTAGAGCGTGGATAGAGGGCTTATATGCATTGTAATATGCTTTACTTCCTATTTAAAAACAGACATCTTTTTAAAACAAAATAAAAGAATTGCCTAAACTTTCCATATTATCATATATCCCCATTTTTATGGTTCCGCTCTTAAAAAGTGAAAACTGAACCATTATAAGATCACTTCTGTGTCTGTTTGTCACAGCCATTTTACTCGTAAGCTATGGAGCGTGGAAAGTTCAAATTGGGGGAAGTAATAAAGACTATTGAATCACAGATTCACAGATTGTTAAACATTCACAAATATATTTAGGAAAAATGTAGAGGGGCTAATTAAGTTACTTGAAAAAAAAAACTTTTCTTTGTATATCGTGCGGAAGCTTTCGTAACGTTAAACTGAAAAATATATTTCTTTTAATTTTAGGTACTATATTTTCAGAGCTATCGTAAAAAATTAAGTGAAAAAATATGTCCCCCCTTCATGTATTTCCGAAACTACTGAAAATAAAAGTATGAAGAAATTAGAGGCAGTAGACTTAGAATATTTAAACCTTGCAGGAAAATTATAGCGATTACTGTAGGTCAAGTAGTTTTTGAGAAAAGCGCATTTTTCCGTTACACACAAATTTCGATTTGCGGGCATTGAGGAAAGGTGTTGAGGTACACTAGAAGTACCTATCTTATCAGAAGTATAAAAGCATTGTTGACTAGTTTGCAACCTCTCAATACGCCTTCCGAATCTTTAAGAGTTAATTAAAAATCTATCTGGAAAAACGCTGAACGGACCAGATAGACCGGGCGCTGGATGGAGTTGAGTATGCAAAATGTGAGGACCGCATTCGGTTTATGGTTTTGAACTCAGAAAAGCATGCAAATTATGATTTCGAATGTTGCCAGGAGTTGTATTGGTCCAATTTTTTTTTACACCCCACCCCCTTAGACATCAAGTAAATGGACTGAACATATGCTTTGGTATCATTAAAATAATTGTATTAACGGCAATATCAATTTTTTTTTTATAATTAAAGATACTTATAGCTAGTCAAGTGGAAAAAGAACAGAAAAATTAATAATAAAAACAAAAATTATTGTTAAAAAAAATTATTTAATACAAAAAAGCAAATTCAAACATATCATAAAAATAAGTATAATCATCAATCTTTTTTATTTTGACAATCGTTATTTATGCATTTGCATAACGCAATACAATCAATCTGTAATTTTTTACAAGAGCAAGCCATTGTTTTACAATTGGATGTACATTTACAGGGTTGAATCAACAATTCCGGCAGTGGTTGCTTAGTCATTTGTCGTGGGTATAATTTATCATCTTTCCTTTCATAGCCTAAGAAGGTGTAATCAATAGGCTGTAGTAAAGTTTGGTCAGCATTCACCCATACATATGTTTGTGCTGAAGCTCTCAATAGATGTAAATGTAGAGCATCTGATGTGCAAATAACTTTTAATAAATTTAAGCCGAAACCGATATTTTGGGAAATTAATTTATACCGAAGTTCATCAGCCGTTGAAATTTTTTTTGAAAAAAGATAGGTGCAAATGTTTTCCAATTCTTTTAGCTGTTCGACACTTAGGTACGGATTTCCCAAATGCTTTAAAGCTTCTTGTGCAAAATCCAACGATGCAGCGTTTAAAGCATTTTTTTTCGAGCCGAATCTGCTAGTCGAATCGCAACCACTCAGAGCGTGTAATGCTGGCAAAATACCACAAATATTTTCTCCAAGGGATTGAGCAGCCAGATGACATCCTGAAATGAATTTTTTCTTATAGGAACCGTCGAACCATAGACCTAAACAGCCTAGACGTGCAAGCTTGTTCCAGAAGTAAATTCCGAGAATGAAAACATCTGTATCAGCGCAAATGATTATGATATGGCCAAGTTTGATTTTCACTGCGTGAAATATATGACCAAACATCCGTGAATCCGCTTCTAAATGGTTAGAATTCAAGTCAGGTACTTCAAAAAATGAAGAACCTTGCAGTTTGAAACATTTTGTTGGATCTTCAAATCCTCCACAAATATATAACTCGCAATCTTCATTTACTTGTGCATATCTAGGGGCAGCAGTACATAGAAATCGAACAAGCTGTAACTTATTTTCAGTGCTTGAAAAGAAATTATTACAATTAGCTGGAATTTTGGTGTGCTCATTTGAAATTATGAAATTTTTCATCATTTGACCTTTACTCCGTAACGTTGATTCCAAGTATTTTATTGAAATATCATCATATCTGTCAAATACAATATCAACTCGTTTTACATTTGGTTGCGAAAAAAGATTCTGAATTCTATTGAAAAAAGCTTGAGCAAAATCGCCAAATGTGCTGAAATTTTTTAATTGGATTCGATGAACAAGTGCCATACCATCAACAATGTAAATTTTTGAAAAAGGTAGATTTAAAATATCCTGCCGCGTGTTAGTACCACACTTATGATTATTTTCAATTTCAAGGGCGAGTTGTGATTTTGGAGATTTCCTGTAAAACCCTTCAGCGTCAAAAAGGTACTTGCAGTAATTCAAAATTTCGAAAGATGCTAAAATTTTTGCATCAAATCCACGTTGATTAGCCAACAAAAATGTTTTCTGAATGAGACTTACATCTGTTGCATCTTGTAACTTTTTATTAGAAGTACTCTTGTTTTGTTTTTGTGAATGAGTTACAAAATTGCTAAATTTATTTTTTTTAATAGGATCAGATAACTTTTTGCTTTTGAGTACGAATCGCTCATCTTCGTACGTTCTTAACAGAGCCTCTCCATTTTCCTGTATATTTAGCAAACATTGCACAGAAGATTCTTCAGCAAGTTCACCAGTGTAAATATTTCGAAGCGCGCAATTCGCGTTATCATTATAAGGGTTGCAGGCAATAATATACTTTATTATATTTTGAATATCTTTTTCGTCTTTATTGATCCTGGATTGTGTCCATTCATTATGATAATTAATGTCACTTGTAGAGTCTGCTTGTATTTCGAGATATGAAGAAAAAGCCTCGTGAATACTGTTTTTGAACGGATAAAGGAGCAGCCATCTCTGCATCGCTTCTTCATTTTTAGTAATGCCAATCAATCCTCCAGTAACTGCTGAAGATCGGTTTTGAGACTGTTCTAATGCTAAGTCGGGGCTTACTGCATTAAATTTACCTTCCGTTCGTTTGACGGACACCATTCCTCTCTTCATATCATGTTCAACTTCTAAAGGTAGTTTTATCATATCTTGTAAATAAAGAGTGACTCCACGAATGTAGTTCGTGTGATTCATGGAGAAAAAGAACGGTAACATTTGTCGAGTAGTTAACAAATGTAATTCATAATTACTATTTCTATCAGCCATAACTGAATTTAACAAAATTTCTACCATTTCGCAGTAGTTGTTTAAATATTTGAATACTTGATTTTCAGTGCTCATGGTGCGCAAAAAATGTGAAAAATTCATTAAAAAATCTGTAATTATTCTTTTGTATTGATCATGTTTTTCGATTACGCCAGAATGATCTTTATCTACTGTACTTTCTCTTATCTCCTGAAGACAAATATTTAGCTGTTGTAAAAAATCTTGAGAATAATTCATGCATTCTATAAATTCGGCAATTTGTATGCTTCTTAAGGCTTCGTATAAGAGCTTATGTGCTCTAATACCTCTGTTATAATGAGTACCTTTCAGAATTGATGCCAAAGTATTCTCACCATAAATATCGGCTTCAATAAGAATACCGTCGAGTCCACTCTCTTCTACATATTGGCCCAAGCACCGCAAATAATTTTTTTGTAAATGAAATGATCCAATTCTCAATATTAAATTGTCAAATTCTTTATTTGTTAGCTGAATATTTTTAGCGATAAGATATATAGCCATGTCACACGAGAGTACTGCTATTTTTTTACCGAGTGCAAGACTTACGTTGACATAATTTTTCATAGCGGTATACACAACGTCTTTGGAAGTCGGTGGCTGAGGTATAACCGGGCTAAATCCAACAGTAGAAACAGGTGCGGTTTCAGACGATAGTATTTGTTGAAATGGAGTCCATCCTGGTACCGAATTTGTAGATGATCGGCAGAAATTATTTATTGATAGACTATATTGCAGTCTACACAAGACCCAGAGCAAATTATCAAATTGTAAATTGTTTTGATTATTATTTAATAAGCAGCTACTGTCCTTATAGTCCGGTATTGAAGGCTGCATATTTTCTTGAAAATGAAGAATTGCTTGACAGTTTAAAAATTTTAAATCCAATTCGTTCAACTCTACTGTAGGTTTCATTTTAATTAGATTAACTTCATTGTCAGTGGATTTTTTTTCTTGATATATCACCATAGATGTAACATGGGTCGAGCCTTTCCCACTTAATGTTTCTTCATTGAAATCATTGTTATCTATAGCTCCATGAAGAAATAACGATGAATCTCGAACTATATTTTTAGGAATAAGCAATTTCTTGTCTATATCTTCACACACAATTGACGTTGTTACTTCATTATCGAGGTTTTTTAATGCTTTGTAACTAATGCTATGCCCACATTTATTCAATATAACGATTAATTGTTTCGATCGAGTCAAATGATGTATAGATTGAGCTAAAGCTATATGCTTTGGAGTGTGTTTCTCAGTAATCGTGAAATACATATCATAAAACACTGATAACGCTCGTCGATTATAATTCTCACTTAATTTGTTATTCTTTGAACTGAACAATGCTTGCATAAACATTAGCCAGTTATTCGGTAATTGACCTTTTTGTAAAAACTGTTCAATTAAAATTTCATCACATAAATACCCATCTGGCATTACTTTGGTATTTAGTATTTCTTTTCGAAGTTGTTTAGCTACTTGAACAGTGTAGTTTGTTGAATTTACGGTACGAATATGTTCAATGACTTCATCCAGTGGTATATTGCCCATAAACACCAATGATGATTTTGATCTATCGCTCGGATATGAAAATAAAACATTTTCACCATACTTATCAATGAGCAGTGATTTCATAACGCGATTTTCTACAATTGCATCTTCTATTTCAGTGAGTTCAGCTAGTCGCTTGCCCAAGAATGACACTTCAAAAGAGTGAGATGTTAATTTATCTTTCATTTCATCGATTAGCTTTTCAAATGCCTCCATAAGGATGCCATGTGGTATTTGACTTGAAGGTCTGCCTGCTGGATTTTCAGAGTTTCTTGGTTGCCGTAGATAATCACGATAACAATGTTTATGATACCTCACTTCCATTGCAAATAAATCAGCTGGATGTTCGCAAATGCTAATTTTAGTGAAAACATCATCTTGTTTTTTTCGAGCAATATTTAAAAATTTGTTCCGCTGCTGAAATTTCAGAACATAAAAGAAGAGTTTTGTTCTTATTTCTTGATTGTTTACCACAAATTAAAACATTTATTACTTGTATCAATTTTTAAATTCAATTCTTGATGACCGACGAACCCTTTGGCTACCTGAAACATTTGCTTCTGTAGAGGAAGTGGGAACAGAGGCATTCTCCTGCTTTAGTAATGCTAATTCTCGACGCCTGATTTTCTCTTCACTAATATAAGTTGCAATACAAGCTCGATGCCAAGAACAATTGTGGGCAATAAAGCCTGTATCACTTTCTAATTTCTTACTAATGTCATCTTTTCTGCGATCTGCTGCTCTTTGAATAGTAGTAAACGTCTGTAATTTTGGATTTTTCACTAAATCACCCGTTTTATCACAAAACAAACACGACAATTCACTTACTTTTCGCTTATTTAGATTTATCACTTGTAGTGACATTTTCCGCCCTTTTATTTAAATAAAACACACTAATAAGACACTCAACTGCAAAAAACTTAAATAATATTACTTAGATACGTAAAAATAAACCGTTATGGGCTACGAATTTCTCTTTTACTGACGTTTCCGAGTGCTATGACTCAGCAACGCGCCGAGCGGAGAGAGGGTGGGGAAAAGGGAAAGGGACATGACTCAGCAACGCGCCGAGCGGAGAGAGGGGTGGGGAAAAGGGAAAGGGACCAGTACAGCTGCCGGCAACATGTGATTTTCTATTATTTAGGGTCTCAGGTAAAAGAATTTGAGCATAGTTGCCGGTCCTCACATTTTGCATACTCAACTACCTTTGGCGCCTGGACTAAGAGCGCACTGAGAAAAATGACACTTTCAAATCTGAGCAAATCGATGTTTTCATTTTGCTATGAAATGTTTTGTTTCAAATATGACGACCCAATGCTTTCAATTCTGAAATACGGGAAGTACTCAGTTTCAAACAAAATTACATTTCATTCGTTAAATGTAGTAAATCTCACCAGTGTAATAGCATTTATTCATATTATTTCATATGTCATGGATTGGAACGAAACACTCCTTTCAATAATATTTTATTTCATGAAATGTCGCGAACTACATTTTTATCGTAATCGCGGAAGAACACTCAAAAGCCTTCCTAATGTGATCGCAGAAGCGTAGAGTTTGCTTTTTAGCCTTCGAAACCGAAGAATGTATGACTTGGTAAAAGAAAGACTTCACAGGTGGAATTTGCAAGATTTCATTGAAAATTTTGAAGGTAATTTCAATAATTTTGTTGTTTCGAAATATTTATCCCTATTTTTATTGTACGCACACGTAATTTCTATAAGTTATCATAAAATTAGGGTTAGCTATGTACCATGTTGCGTACACTCTAAAAACAACATTTTCAAAACTGAGCAAAAAATACTCAAATCTGAGTATGTGGCATAGTCAAAATGGCTCCGAATCAAAATTACTCAAGTTTGAAAATCGTATGTACTCATTTCTGAAAACACGGACATACTCAAATATGAACATGCACACACTCAAGAATAAAACATCATGTGCTCATATTTGAGTATGTCCATGTTTTCAGAGATGAGTATATATGATTTTCAAATTTGAGTAATTTTGTTTCGGAGCCATTTTGACTATGCGATATACTCAGGTTTGAATATTTTTTGCTCAGTTTTGAAAATGTCGTTTTTAGAGTGCGGTGTTGGAACTTTGCGACCTGCTTTCAAAGCACGATTAGTACAAAGCCAAGTTTAAACTTTGAACAAGGGTTTTGTTTTAGCTACACTGAAAAAAGAAAAGGTTATTACTACGCTGAACTTAGTATTATGAAATGCCAAATGAAGTTTAAATAGACACTACTTTTATAGTCAGTACCAAATTAAGCGTGTCAAAAAAAAAAAAAAAAAAAAAAAAAAAAAAAGATTAGGATAAGATAAAAAAAAGAGTTATACAGAATAGTAATATTTGATATCATTTAGGCAGGCTTCATACACCTTTGAACCTTTTTCGGTATACCCATTCATACTCGTCTAGTATATACAGCTATAAACAACCCTAGGTTGTATAATTTTTTACAAAGTCCGATTATTCTTTTAGCAACGACTTTTTTAAATAATGTAGTTAATAATTGATATATTTATTGTACGGAACCCTCTTAGCACTAGTAATACTCGCACTTGACCTTTTTTTTATACTCAATCATAAATATACATAGCTCTTCGATATAAAAAGATATATATATATAGTTTTCGTTTTTTAGAAATCGTGTTTGCTTCAATACGATATGAAAAAAATCAAAGTTAATCATAAATTGACCTAAAAGTGAAACATGCGTGTGAATCTGCCGAGCAGCAATATTATCAGTAGCAATATAGTCCAATCTTGTAAAACGGCAAAAAAATAAAATAAAATAAAATAAAAAAATCGATACAATCTAATTTTTGGATCAAGTCGAAGTCGATTAAATATATTTATGCTGTATTTTATAGCTGTTGATCTTATTAGTAAATAAAAGGATAAACATTTTCTGATTTAAATAGCCAATTCTCTATACAATAGTTTCATTTAGATTAAATTTCACTGAATTTAAATTTAACAAAACCTACTCATTTGAAATTGTACTGTTTAACTAAAGTCTATTGTAACAGATTTTTATAAATAGAAACATGTGTTTCTGGAATCTACGGATTTATAAGCTTAAAAAAAAATCTATGTTTAAATTCCACAGATGTGAGTTTGCTAAACTTTTCAGAGGTTTTTTTATCACTGCAATGTTTTCTCTTTCAAATATTTACACTGTAAAAAGATATAAATCAAATTAGAAAATCACAATAAGTGTAACGAATGGATAGGTTTATGTTTTGAAAATGAAACAAACAAAATGTAATGATTTGAGAAAAAAGCCAGTTATTAACATTTTATTACAGGTATGTAATTTCCATTTTATAAATGAATGAAAAATTATTGATAGTAAAAATGTTGTAATTTTGTAAAAAAATAAATCACCTGTAGTATGTTTTTTATCAATACAAAACTCAAAATTTATGTTTACTGACTAATCAGCAAATAATGATTTCATAAATCAACTTGTTTGATAATGTAATTTGATAACAAAATAAAGACGAATGTTTCTCAATAACATGTTTAGGAATCTGTATTTTTTACAGATTTCTTATAGTTATAAAATTTTGTTTATTCATAATATGTAACTCCATTAAATTCAAAATGTATTTTTTTTTTCATTACAAAATTTCACTTTTTATACAGTCCGTGAATACTATAAATCAAAGTTAGAAAATGCCTGAACCAGTATGAAATTTTACATTTGAAGATTTTCGTTTTTATTTTTATTTTGAATTGTCACTCTAATAAATTTAATTTTAATAATTATTGCACACAAATTTACTTTTATATTCCATTGTTACCATTATGTGCAATGAATACGTGTTAGTTTTTTTGTTCACTTATTTCCAGTAGTACGTCAGAGGCAGCCATGAAAGTTTAGGTCTTTTCAGTTCGCCTACTGGAACAACGGAGGCTGCACGCAATGAGCAAGCATATACTATGGGTACATGCTCTTGCCTGCTGAAAATTTTTCTTTTGACAGAAGAAATCAACAGTCGAATAGTATAGATTAAGGTGCCCTATTATCGTCTCCCAGTCACTTTTAGGCCCTTGGAAGTTGTAATTTTCAGTGAAAATCTACCAAATTTGGATTTTACATAGACTAACTACCCACGCACATAGAAACATAGGCAAATATCGTACAAAAAGAAATTTAACAATGCGAAAAATTGTTTTTCAAAAGTATCCAGAAAATGCAAAAGAAAAAAAAAATGGTCCGAATTTCGTCCCCCTAAGAAATCCAAAACACCGAGACTGCATTTATAACTAAATCAAAATTTATTTCTAAATGAGTAAGTTATTTAATTTACACTAAAGTGAGGTACAAAGAAACGTACTAATTATCAGTGGAAGAATAACATCACGAAACATGCATAGTTGCCAACCTCCCGATTTTTTTCATACCAATATTTTTATGCAGAAATACTTGCTTTATACAATCGTAGCTTTAAGGCGACAGTGGACGTTCAAAAACATTTTCTACAGTTTTTGCTCAATTTTTTTGAAATTTAATACACGTATAATTTGTGCAATAATTAAGAAAATTTCTTAATTTCATTAAAAAAAATTAATATGCAAATGAGTAATTAATTAATAATATGGTAATTAGTGATACAAATTAAAAATGCTCCATGCGCATTAAATTTTGTTTCAGAAACTTGTAATTTTTTTTTAGGATAGCTTTATGATATTATATCAAAAGTTGCTATACATTTTAAAATTATACTAAATTCCTTGGCAGAAAAAATTTAAAACCTATAATATTGATCATTTTGGATAAAATTCAATAATAAAATATTACTTTTTGACCTTTATATGAAATAATGTACACATTTTAATAGCAAGTTTTGTAATAAAGTATATCAACAACAATATTACCAAGTATTATGAAAATTGGTATAAAATTAAGACGCATGGAGAATTTTGAACTTACTCAGTCGGCGAAAATTCTCATTTTGAGAAAACTGGATTTAAAGTTTTATTTTAAGTGTAGATTAACGATTGTTTACGTTAGAAAAACAGCTGTATCTCTGCAAAAAATTATCGGATTTGAATATTTTTTATTATATTTGAAAGTAGAAGATTGCCAGAACATTTTTTTTCAAAAAACAAAAAATTGATTTTTTTAATGTTTTTTGCGATTTTGAACGTCCACGGTCGCCTTAACGCAATTAAATAAAGAAAATATTTTTGTGGGATTTTACTGGTATCCAAAACATCGGTAGATTGGCAACTATGCCTTAGCCATCCAAACATGAAGAAAAAATTGAAAAAAAAAATGTTATGAAAAAGCATTCCTAATTTCGTCCCCGGGACGAAAATTGTACTACTATACTACTGTACTACTGTAATTGTACTACTGTAATATTTATAACTGTTAATTGAAAAATGTTGGTTTTGGGTAAATGTTTTAAATGGGATTTTGGCTTAGCAAAAACTCGGTAGCATTAACATCTACTCTAGGAAAAGGTGAGTTCCCACAAATATTTTTTTACAACTACAGCACTGCATATGGCCCTGCTTCTTTCTATATTCTTTTATCGTCAGAAGTGAAAAAAAAAACATGTGAAAGTAATCTAATTTGGACGTTTGTGAGATAATGTGAAACAATGTGAGAAACAATGTGAGAGAGGTAAGCGAAAGGGTAATCAGTAAAAATATCCAATCTTTTGGCGGCTTCGAATCGCATCTGAAGAAAGACCGTGCAAGCATTGAAAGTACCACAAATAATAGTATGGTTAGCCCGGCCTACTTCTTATAGGGGTCCCATGCGAGGAACATTTTCGGGGTCCTGCACTTTTATATTAAAAAAAAAAGTATTAAGGGTGTTCTCAAATCCAAAAGTGCAATTTTATGACATAAATTTTAATTTATTTTTGTTCGGAAATGCATGAAACCAGCAGGTGTTGTTGTTCAGAAACTGTGTAATCGAGCTGTTTTTTTTTTTCGTTTTTTTGCAAACGAAATAGATCTTGTAGAAAATAGTGTCAAAGTGGGCGTTTTAAACCTAATTTCCGCGCGAAAGGAGAAAAAACACTCAAGAAAGGAAGAAAAATGTGATTGTCACGTGATCAAAATTGCTTATAACTCAATAAGTAATTTATGGATCAAAAAATGGAAAGCACAGTTCGATTCCAAATCGCTTCCATGGTCAGGCTGTCCAATTTTATATCTTTCCGTTTAAAAATGAATTTGTAAATGTGTCAAAATGTTTTGCGCTTGTTGAGCACAGCAGTTGAGAACAGCCTTAACTCTCGCCGGGAGGCGGAGGAGGTGGGATGGGAGGGTTAAAAGCGTACGTGGCTAGGTACTAGCCCAGATACAAACCTTTTTCAGAAGTCCCTTTTTAAAAAAGCATTTTAGTCTTGTTGGGGGCCCCTATAAACGCGAATCTTGAGTACGTTGCGACTATCGCACCTTTCGTATGGTTAGTCTAGCATATAATTTCGAAAAACTATGCAAACATCTGAAATAAACTGTAATCTTTGAATTCTCTTTGTTATGTCACTTTATAAGTTAAATTCCAACCATTAAATTAAAAAGCCAGAATAAGAAGTTTTCATTTGATGTCAACTCAAACCCGATAGAAAGAAAAAAAACAGGTCAGCGGAAATTGACCTAAAAATCGCAAAAAAAAAAAAAGAAAAAAAAAAGAAAAAAAAAAGTCAACCTGCAACTCACTGTACTTTTACTGCGTCAACTGAATTCGATTCAAAATAAAAGAAAATTAATAATATATTTAAATGCACTTATAGAAAAGTTGCCTACAACTATATTTCCAATATAAATATTGTTTCTTATCAAGTATAGTGCATATCTATGCATTATACTATATATACTATCTATGTCTATGTGTTCAAATGTTTCATTTTATATCGGAAACAATATTCAAGATTTCCTTTTGCAAAATTGGGTTAGCTGAACTTAACCCTAGAACTACCGGAAATTTTACTCAAGTTTTATAAAAACATTCTACACCAGAATTTTTACTTAAAACTATTTAATTTGTTTATTTAACTTATTATTGTCTGATTTATACATTTAGTTTGTTTTGAAGAAATTTCTGGTTTGAATAAATATTTTGAATGTACATGTCGGGTCCATTGGACCCTTCTGGTAGACAGAGGGTTAAACTCCCCCCACCTCCTCGTACTCCTTATCCAAAGAAAAAATAATCACTGCATCAAAAGAAAAATGCGAGCAACAGCTTTCCTACTTCTTAGCACTCTCGCCCTAACTCTGTCAGTTTTATCATGCCTAATATTTCAGAAAAGCTGCATCTCCCTTTTTAGACTAAAACAGTGTATGGTAGCAATCTAGCAATATATAAATATCAATGGAACCCCCCCCCCCTGCTTTCCCAACAGATGCACGCCCCAGCAATGACTGATAGCTTCTGCTCTCAAATCTGGTAGACAGGAGGTGTTGGGTTCCAAACCCCATCGCGCCCGTTGGTCTAACCGTTCGGAGTTTTGCGTCGTTTTCTTCGAACCTTGGATTTTCTTGCGTAAATACGGGTGTAGGATCCCTTAGAAAGACCCCAATGGAGGGAATCCTACTCGGGTCAATATCCCTGTCGTCATAATCGGACGTCATACACAACACAACACCCAACAGATGCACATATGTACAAATACGAAACACTATTAAACGCAATCGAAAATAGGAAATACAGCTGTTAGGTTGTTTATATAAAGAATAGGGCATGCCTTATTTTGATAAACAAATTAGCGCCAACGTGGCACAACTAACACAATAAAATTTGCATTTTGTGGATTTGTTAGCAGTTTTATCGTGAGCAACTTATGTTCTTTATTTTCAATTTATGCATTTAAAAAAATTAACTTGGTGACGCCTGACTAGAGGACTGCATGGGCCCAATCCATAGAATAAAAGCCCGGCCCGGCATAAAAGTTAAAAGTTCGGCCCTAGACCTGACCCATCCGTACAAAAAAATTATTGGCCCAGTTCGGTATAAATATTAAAAGTTCGGCCCTAGACCGGACTTGCACGAAAAAATAAAATATCGGTTTGACTGAATTTCTGCAAAACATGGATTTTCACGTCGATATGGTTAAAAATTAACTCGTTCGAGGAGTTCTGACCAAAAATGCTTATGCTTTTTTTTATGTTTATAATCTTCAGTGTCCTAGGCTGCAATATTTATTTTTTTGATGAATCATGAATCTATATTCTATGTATTGGAGACATACTACTAAGACGAAATCGCGTAAAAAAGAAAAAAAAATGTGTTATAGACAAGTTCCCTTCTTAGCAGGTGTAAGTCATTTAAAGTTCGCACCATAAAATAACTAATTTTCATTTATTTTATTTACGAAATATTTATATTTATAATAATCGAAAATAACTATTCAAACTTTCTGGGAAGAAGTTGGAATTTCTTAATGATAGTTTTTATAAATGACGCATAAAACGATTCAGCAGCCCGTACAGTGTTATTTGTTCTATACAGATATTTATTTTTACTGCGATATGTTTAGAATTTTGTTTTGTGCGAGGAGTTTTGAGAAAAAAAATTATCAGTCGCTTTTTCATGTTTATATTGTTCATTTTAAATTAAAGTGTCACAGACTGCATAGTACAGGGAGCCTCCGTTTCAAAGTAGGGTGTTTTTACTACATTTCTTTCTATATATCCTATTGTAAACTACATTGATTTTTTAATGGATCTCTATTTGTATTACATATCTGAATTATTATTAATGCCATTAAACCAGTTACACGGCTTGGAGACTTAAAAATGTAAAAAAATATGTATCCTAAAACCTTCTAAGACGAAATCACATAGGAGAGGAAAATATCGTTAAATTCCTTTTTTACCAGGTTTCTTATCTCTTGCAAATGTATTATTTATTTTCAAACGGATTATTATATCCATTTTGAACCGATTAAGAAATTGTTCCGTTTAAAACACGATTTCGTCAGCTACAGATTCTTATAACAAATTTTACAGTAATGTATCAACCTCCTCCAGAAATGTATATGTACAATTCTTTAAAGAGATTTTTGTACGAGTCAGACAGGGGCGTGTCAATGATTTTCATACAAGGAGGGTTTTAAATCCGGTCAGAAAATTTCGGTCGGTGTAGACTTCTAGGAAGAACAGTAATGCACAAGCTTAGAAATAAGTCCGGTTCGGCCCGACCCGATCGTCCAGAGAAAGCAAGACCCGGGCACGACCCAGATAACCGGATGATCAGGCTCATATATCACCGGTCCCGAGTCCGTGTCGTCTTCTAAATGGCATTGGAATGGGAAAAATGTGTTACTGACGGCTAGAAAAATTATGAAAAAGATTGAGTTTGAGTTGTAAATTTCGTTGAAACTCACGGATTTTTTGAGCTTTCGTTCAGTTCACGTTCGTTTATCAAAAAGTGAGTCAAGTTCAACACAAAGTTCACAGATAGTGAGCTAAGTTCGTGAGTTTTCGTCCAATGAACGCGTTCATACCCAACACTGCCACCCACACGTTGGTAACAGAAAATTAAACATTGAGACGTGCTTGTGCGCGTTGACTTCCGACACGCGGGGCCTTGAAGCTACCTAACGACCGCTGCTGCGTCGAGCTTATTATTGGAGTTTAAGAAAGATAAAGACAATCATCTTCATCGAAAGGCGGACACGGAGTTCCTTATACGAGCTTTACTAAAAACAACATAATACCACCGCCATTATTTCCAGAGAAGATCGTTAGATATGAGAACTGTTAAAAGTATTGCAACTATAATGGCTACCCCCCCCCCCCCACAGGTTGGGAACGAAAAAATGAACATTGAGACGTGTTTGTCCGGGTTGAAGTTAGATGAACTTGATATGAATCCCCTAATTAAATAATATGCTTCGACTGACGATTTCTGCAGACGAAAGCAATTTTTCAAACAGGCAAGATCATGCGTATTGCGTCAATCGTTCCCGAAAGTATCTGAACTTTCACAGCTGCCACTGACATACTACTGGAAATAAATGAACAAAAAAAATTACCACATATTCATTACACATTAAGCTAACACTGAAACATAAAAGTAAATTTGTGTGCAATAAAGCATGCTAATAAAAAAGTTATGCTTATTTTTTACTGAGCAGCCATAGCAGTTTCAACAGTATTTCATTAAATTTTAAAAGTCAAGAGAAATGGATTTCAATTATATACAACATTTTGTAACGCTATCGTTGGATAAATAATTTTGTGCAATAAAAAAAATGTTGAATAATAAAACGGCAACTGTGATACTCAAATATTTAACAGCTTTTTATTTCCGCACAAGAACTGTGCGCCCATTCTAGAACCTATCTTATTGATATTTCTTAACAAGAAGAAAAAACTTGAATGTTTTATTCATTATAAATCAAACAGCTAGAACAAACATCTTTGATTAAAAAAAATACAATTAACTGTCTCCCAAGCTTCGGTATATTTTTCAAATTTGCTGTCAGATATTTAACTTTTAAGCTTTTGCGTTCGGAATTTAACCCATTCGCAACTGGCGTCCTATTAACATGGCATGGCTTTCATTCGGAATTATTTTATCCTAAAAATTATTTTTATTAACCCCTTAACCTACGATTTAATCTACGGTTTAGCAAATCCATAGCTACCACTAAAATTTAATAGAGATTTTCGGCTTGTTTAATCATGGAATTTTAACGATTAAATTAAACTATATTTACTGTAAAATTTTAGTTGTAAGAAGAATTTACATTTGACTCGATCATCGTATGCGGGCTATGCCCGTCATTGTAGGTTAAGAGGTAAATACCAGCATCTAATAGTGATAGTATACGTCGTTACATTTATTTTCTTGTCTAGATTTATGTTTCAGCATTTAGTGATAATAAATTAATAATAAAAGTTTCTTAATTATCGTTAAATCGTTTCCGTTTATTTTCTTTCAAACATGTGTCTATTTCTTTAAATTTAAATTAAAGACAATTGTTCCGAAACAACATTTTTAAAAATTCTTTTATAGACTCTGCTCATGCAGAAAATACGAGAAACAACTACATTCTTTAGGTTTTTGTAAATAACATAATTATTTGTTAAATTTCTCTAAACCTTAAATTCTGTATTTTAACAGCTGCATTTAATTTTATTAGCACAAAAGTAATTTCCCCCCAAAATCGAAAGAAAATTCTCAGCCGAAATGTTAACGCCTGTCGCTATTTAACCTATGCATTCAGATTAAAGTACGGCGAAAAAAAAAACTTATTCGGATTCCACACTCAGTATTCCAAGTAAACAAAAATTCCACAAAAATGTTCCACATATTTCTGCAGATATTTTGAAGAAAATTGAAAACTTACAAACTGTCCTGACAGAAATATTCAGCTTTTTAAAAGATTTCATATGGATTTATTGTAAGTGTATGTCCATCAAATTACTGTTAATGATTTAGAATTTTTGCTGCTCAGCCTTTTTGCCAAAAAATTGTTTGCCACCACAAAAACTTTAAAAGTAACATTTTAATGACTTAATAGCAAAATTTCTGTCAATTAATTAGGAATATTATTCTTCATAAAAATATTGGTAATAGTCGTGACCCGCGGGCTTCAGGTTGTGCACCTCTAATTTAGAATATTTTCTTAAGATTAGTTCGTGCATCACTCTACTCTAAAAAAAAATGAACTAACGGATCTAAAAAAAGGAACTAACGCTGTCACCGCTGCTATCAATGAGTTTATTGCAACTGGATGTCTTTCTTCATTAATATTAAGAAATTATATAGAAATATTTTGATAAACACCCTGATGCAGGAAATTTTTTAAACGACAAAGTATTTTAACATGTATTTAATGTTAAAGTTGTTCAAGATCGTTCCACTAAAAAGTTTTATAGGAGCAAAAACTATGCATAGGAATTTAATCATTTTTTGTAAGGATAATAGATTAGGAATTTCCCGTATGCAGACTGCAATTATGTTTATAATTGGACAAACTTTTTGTGGATTTATTTCCATTTGTAATTCAAATCTTCAGAATTTCTAGAGATATGTTTTACATATTTTAGAAAATATTATTATTTTAAATTGCTGCCAATTGTTAAAATAACGCAAAGAAAAATATTACCTTCAAATTTTAAAATTTATTTACACGTGGCTGTTATTAACAGAAAAAAAATCTTTCAAATTAGCATTACATGATTACATATTAAGAGCAGGGAAATATTGAAAATTACGTCCTAAAAACTATATTTACATGTGAATTTTAAAAGAGAACGACATTTTAAAATAATAAATACATTAATATGCATTAAAATCCGTAAATGAAGGAAATTACGTCTTACTGAAAATGATTAAATAATATTTCGAATTAGTTTCAATTAAAAAAATATATTTACACGACACATTTATTTCACATTTCTAGATGATGTTTTAAACTATTATTTTCAATTCTAAGATAGCGGAAGTAAAAATATTTCATTTCTAGCAACAAAATTATTTTCACGCAAATATTAAAAAAAGAAAGAAAGCATTAAAATAATAAATACATTGATATGTGTTAAAAGCCGTAAAAGGAGGAAATTACGCCATATTTAAAATTTCCAAATAATAATATGGCCAAACAGTTTAAATTAAAAAAAACATATTTGCAGGACACCGATATTTTAAACTATGGTTGCCAATTTTAAGGCAGCGCAAATAAAAATATTTCCTTTCTAGCAACAAAAGTATTTTCACATGAATATTAAAAAGGTTTTTCGGCCAGTGCCCGGAGGAAGAGATACCTTTCATATTTCTTGGTTTTAAAATTTTGCCGAAGCTAATTTTACTGAAATTTTAAGAAGCTAAAATGCGACGATCTCAATAAGAGAATATTCGTCAATACTGAATTTGAATGAGAATTGCGCCAAATTAGTAAACTACTAGCCGCCCTTGGCGACCAGTATGGTCTTCCTTAAAATTTATGTTTGTAAAAGCATGGTAAGCATTGTATTATGTTACTTTTATTCATAATTTAATTCACTTGGACTCCCTTAAATATAATTAATATAATCCCTTAAGCTAATGTTAGTTTTTGCGTTAAAATATCTCAATTTGTTGATTTTCTGTACGCAAGTAAACCCTATTGGTTTACAATAGAAATCATTGGGAATTTGGTAAAATATTAGAGATATCGCCAAGTTGGCGTTATTTTTGGCGACTAATACTTATCGCCAAATTTGGCGATATATCGCCAAGTTGGCGACAAACTTAGCATCATTTGGCAACAGAACAGGGTCCCGCCTAAGGTACACCCCCTTATAGGTATGGTGTTGCATTAAATGCTGTTTAATAACAAATGGTCGCCATTTTCATACAAGATGGCGGATGAAGCCAAAATTTCAGCCACCCTAGAAATTCAAACTGCTATATCTCAGCCATTTTCTTAGATAAAGACAAAACAAAATATACCCCGGAATCCTTCTATTAAGGACAAACTCTTAACCCCTTAACCTACGATTTAACCTACAGTTTGGGAAATCCATAGCTACCACTAAAATTTAATAGAGATTTTCGCCTTGTTTAATCATGGAATTTCGACGATTAAATTAAATTATATTTTCTGTGAAATTTTAGTGGTAAGAAGAATTTACATTTGACTCGATCATCGTACGCGGGCTATGCCCGTCATTGTAGGTTAAGGGGTTAAGAAAATCGCATTTTAATTTATTTGCACCGTTTTTTAAATTTTTAAATAAAAAATAATTAAATGGCCGCCATTTCGAAATAAGATGGCGGATGAAGCTGGCCAACGAACTCGGTCGAGACATTGGTATTTACTATGCAAACAATATATATATGTGTGTGTGTCACATTTTAACGGAGGGTAGTTTGGGGGTCTGGGGGTCATGATCGATGAAAATATACCAAAATTTTTCGGAAGTGCTTTCGACCGAACGGCTGCCTGCAATATCAAGTTTTTACTTTTTGTAATGAAAGCTAAATAAAGGAGAAAGAAAACTTTAAAATAATAAATTTAATATATTTTTAAAGCAGTAAATACGTTAATTTACGCCATATTTAAAATTATCAAATACTAATTTTGCAAAACAGATTAAATTTTAAAATACACCAGCTATTTATTTCATATTTTGAGTTGATCTTTTATACTATTGTTGTAAGTTCTAACACATCGCAAATAATATTTCCTTTCTAACAACAAAAGTATATTTACCTTAATAAAAAAGAGAAAGAAAACTTTGGTGAAAATTACGTCATATTCTAAAAGTTTCATGTAAAATGTCTTATTTTAACAACTTCCCTATAGCGTTGTTAAAAAATACCCAGAGACAAAGACTCCGTTTGCTTAATTTATACTATGTTAGCTTATTTTCAAATGTTTAACTGATATTATTTAATCATAGACGGAAACAGTCAATGGATCAGTAAACAACAGCTGATTCGCAATTAAAATTCCTCATTCAAAAGGAAACGAATGGAAACTCGCCTACAGGGAGATCGCCACTGATTTTTAATTATAATTCAATATCCCTTAATCTTTTTAAAAGCCGATCAAATTACCTTGTTTTAGAGTCTGCGGTGTCTGAAGCGAGGTTGGCGCGCGTAGCTCGTAGGAAGCAGACCCCATAGTTTTGTAAGAAAATGAAAACTGCTTATCAAGCTGTAAATATGAAAATTTTCTGTAAAATCTATACATGTTAGAAAACATATGATTGCACCATATTTACTTTAAATCCTCTAAATTCATTTAAAGATCCATAACAAAAAAAAAAATAATAATAATTTATTATGTTGTGCAATTTAATCTATATATTTTATTTCTTTATCATATCATGAAACATATAATCGATTTCAATTTAGCAATCAATATCTCTCACCCGCAAGAAAGATGACACACCTCGGCAAAAGTAAATTTTTTTGGAAAGGCCAATCAAGATACACGTGTTTTTACTGTAACATGAAATTAAAGCACTTCGAAAACCCTTGTTTAGCATGCAGCAGTAAAAACGAGCATAAAAGCGTAAAACCATTAAGAATGAAGGACGTAGAGGAGGTTTGGGTGGATTAGTAATTTTCCTTCCCCACACAATTTGCCTCCCAGTCTGTGATCAGGAATGGTCATATAGCGTAATAAAGTGATTTTCCAGAAAACTATACTTATGAACTTCTCCTGTAGCAAGACGTGTCTGTAACAGACCTATTAGGGAAATAAAAAGCAAATTGAATTTTTGCGAGTTGTGTCACTTTTCTTATGGGGTAAGCGATAATGTTTTTGTCAACCAACATCATCAAAAATTTTAAATATGTAAAAACTACGCATGGCAATTCAACTATATCAGTTTTTTTTTAAAACGGCATCAAACCATTTAAATGACAAAAATAATTTCTAAATGTATTGCGCAGTGTAATTTACTTTATAAGAATAAATACTTTCAAACATACCATAGAAAAATAATTGATGAACATCTATCATATAACATGGAATATAGTTTTATGAAATCAACAAAAATTAGAATTTAATATTCTATCAAATCTATCTGTGATACTAAACGTCAAATATAACATCACTTCGATTTCAAAACAGCAAAAAATATTTTTTATGTGTTACATGGCATAATTTACTTTAATGATGTACGGTTTTATTAATAACTAGCAGACCCTCCCGGCGTTGCCCGGGGTCCGTAAATAATAACCTTAAACAAAACTCAAGTTTGTATGATTTTATATCTTTTGAAATTCTTTTAAATGAACTTAATTTCGGAGGCACCCATTGCCTTCCGCATCGTCTAGTGCGTTCCCAACAAACTTCTTTCCGAACGAACCTGTAACCTGGGTCCACGCTACATAAGGCAGTATGTACCGGAAGTGCACCGCACATGACGGAGGCAATCGAAAACCAAGTTGAGTAAACCAAACCTCGTAGTAATCAAGCGCATAGAATCGAAAAAAAACGAATGCATCATGAATGTTAGAAAATGTTGGTAACTGAAGTCTAAGATAAAATTTCATAATACAAAAAGTAGTTGTAGTTGTAATCTAAGTTGAATGAACCAAATCCGGTTGAAATTAGGTCCTTAGAATTGGAGGAAAGAATGCGTCCCCAAGCGGTAGAAGATGTCCTCTCCCCTTGTAAATTTCATGAATTACTTTTAACATTAACACGATATTTATTAAACTGATGAAATCCAATTTCTAAAGTTACCTTTAAATTAACCCGATTTTTAATGTACACTGTAGTGAGTAAACGTAAGTTGATGCTAAAAGAGGAGATTAATGTTCGAAAAAAGAGGTAACTGAGGTATAAAGAAAGAGCGGGCCCTGGGGGCCAGAGTGGTGCAAAAACTTCAAGGAGGGCCAGGAACATAACTGGCATGTTGTTGGGCATAAAGTTATTGTTAGTAGCTTTTAAAGTAATTGGAAGACGCTACAACTATGTTAAAGAAAATTGTAAGCAATTCGGAAAAAATTTAAAGAAGCTGCACCAAGGGCCCCAAGAAGGCGATTAATATTCAAAATTGCTGGTAGCTAAAGCATGAGAATTTTTTTTTGTCTCTCATATAGAGTCTGGAGGACATATGAAGTTATTAGAAAAAAAAAAAAAAGCTTCTGAATCTTCTGAAAGCTTCTGGACCACTTTTAAAGGACTGTAAAAGGGGGCCCAAATGGGGCCAATTGACAATTAAAAAGAGGGTCCTAACACGAAACATGTTAAAATGTCTTAGTACTTAGCGCTTTAGATCTTCAATTAGATAAAATTAAGCATAGGGATTAATATGAATTATTCGTTAAACTAATATTTTAATGAAATGCACAAAAAGGGGGTAAATGTTTGAAAAGGGCCCTGGGGCCTCAATAAAAATATGAGGGTATTGGTCTGGGAAGAAGACTCTAAGACTCATCTTTAAAATTATGCACTGAGACGCCCATAATAATATTCTTAAATAAACCGTAAATTTGTATCGCAGGTCGGTACAGAATGGGGCGGGGGAGGAGGTAGAGACTTTGCAAATTACCAGGACCCGACTCATGTTCAGTTGGAAAGTTGTGTAAAGTCAGTGGTTAATGTTTTGAAATTTTTTATCTCACATTTTAAACTCTTTTATTCAAAATTAATTGGTGAACTCAATTAAAATTTAATTATGTTTTTAGTATTTTAAATTTTTTATTTAAAATCTTTAGATGAAAAAGTAATTACAAATGCATCCGAAACTGTAATACTGAAAAAGAAATAATAAAACTGCAAGCAAATATGCTATATAAATTTTTTTTAAAGGTACTATCCAGCAAATTTATTTTCTAATAGAGTAAAGCCTGTTTAAAACGGAATCGTCGGAGCATTTTTTCACTTTATATACCCTTCAAAGAAAAATAAAATCCTTAAAATAGAAAAATTTTACAAATTCAAATTTCAACTTTGCCCTGTCTAGTTTCGAACTTGGGTCTGTTCGTACAGAAAACCAAGGGGTTAAGCCACTAGGCCACAATTGCTACGAACAGTTTTGTAAATTAACGTTCCATATCAGAGCGTAAATAGTTTCTGTCTTTATTTTTCTCCGCGTCACGTCGGTTTCATTACCATAATAAAATAAATGATTATTGTTGTCCGAATTTTCTGAAATTTTAATGGATCGTAAATATTACTAAAACCAAGCCCTTTTTAAAATTTCATAAAAAAATATGCATATTTTAGAGGATAAACATTTAACCGAAATGTAAATCATCTTTATGAGGCGGAAAGTGACCTGCATTTGGCGGTGTATTTGAAAGGGTTAAAATTCATTTTT
The DNA here is from genome assembly GCA_963932465.1 of Maratus speciosus. Taxonomy (NCBI): domain Eukaryota; kingdom Metazoa; phylum Arthropoda; class Arachnida; order Araneae; family Salticidae; genus Maratus; species Maratus speciosus. The sequence goes on along the minus strand of OZ010793.1, from coordinate 154,794,241 downwards.
TTTAAACGAATTACACCATCGTTTTGAAGAAAGATACAGCTTTAGAATCATATATTTGACTTGTCAGTACCTTTAAAATTGCATCCTGGGGAGGTGTTGTAATAAGGGAGAAAAACGTTTTTCAGAAAAACGATCCTTTTTTAACTTTTTTTTTTCAAGGGGTTAATTGCGATATATTTTTTAATTGATCGCAGCATTTGAGACGTAATAGTACAATCTTTCAGAATATGTCTTCCGTTTTAAAATTTACTAAGCTGTTTGGACGATGTTAGTTAATAAATAATGAAAAAATATCCCCGAAATATCTCCATTTGCGTATCAGCGCCTTCAGCGCATGCGTCAGAGATTTTCATTTCCGAAATGGATTTTTAATCAAAGTGAGTGACGGTTGATAATTAATAACTCAGCTGTTAATCAAAATTTTGAAATTCTGAGAGCCAGGTATATCAGGAGAGACTTTGGGCTATTCTCAGAAAACTTTGAACCTCATACGTGCAGTAGATTTTCCTAGCCATCGCACACAGACAGACAGACACACATAGCGATTTGTTCTTTTATTAGTATAGATTGCGTTTTCGAATGTATAGTCTGTCTCAAAAGTTTATGCACACAATGCAATGTGATAATAATTTTGGAAGGAGAAATTTAGTTAATAATTTCACAATGTTTGCGTTTTGGAATTTATGGAACAGTTTTTTTCTTTTAAAAGTATTTAAATTTAGTGAAATTACTGTCTCTCTTTTCGGTTTTACATAGAATATACGAATATATTTTGAAGCTTCAGGTGAAATTCAAACCGGAAAACATGTTTTAAAATGGCTTATTCAAAATGAAGCCAACTTAAAGTTTAAATTTGAGTGTTAGTTATAAATTAAAAAATCATCATTAAATGATGTAAAGGAATTCGAATAATTCCTAGCTTATAACTTCATTTTGATTTAATAGCTAAAAAATATATATATATATATAATTACCTAAACTATCTGGCATTGCCCATGTTATCCATGTGGGCATTACAGTAAAATAAATAAAAATGACGTAATATGGCAAAAATTCAGGAAAAAAATGAAGTCACTTTGACACAATCATAAAAAAAATATATATCTGTATATTTTACCGTGAAAGACCGAAATCTGAAGAATGTCGACTTTCACTGGTGAATGTCAACATTCACATAGTTGCTTGGTGTATGTTCGAAATATTTGTTAAATATCCTTATTTCTGACTTTCACCGGCAAATGTCGACATTCACCATGCACTAATGGAGAATGTTGAATATGTCGGAAATTTGCATTTACTTCTCGGTGTTTCAGGCTCGATCATTAATTTTTAAATCGTAAAACGTTTCAATCGTCTGTAATCCAAAGGATCCATGCATATTCACAATACCTACTCGGTTCAGATTCAACACTGGTACTTTTCAGTATATTTTTCTGGTATGAAATTTTGAATATTTTGAAACACTTAGTTTTGTTATCTCTATGTAATAATGATAGTATCCTAGTTCTTCTAATATTATAAATGTAAACGTGTGCAAATATTTGGTTGAAGTCCGCGTCAAATTGGATAATTAAATGCCTTTGTGTTCATTATGCATTACATTCATTTTATTCCAATGTCTAAAATTTTCACTTAATTTAATAAAATTTACTCATTTTATTTGTTTGAAAATGAAAGTTACAACCAAACTGCAAAAATATTTACTTTATAAAGAAAATATTAATAGTAAAATTGCAAAATATATTTTTTCAATATTGCTCAAATATGTGCAAACTGTAAATTGGCAACAAATGTTTTGGAATTTCACTAAAAATATTTCCAACATAAAGTAAATATTTTCGCAATATTTACATTTAGCTGCAGATAGTTACAATTTAACGTATTGACATATTATTACAAATATTTCCAATGTAAATCCAATATTTTGCCAATATTGGTATTATAGTTCAAGTATCAGTGATAGGGATCAGTGCTTAAAATTAAACGTATTTTTGTATTGAAAATATATATCAGAAATTTTTAACAATACTTTTCGCTTTTTTTAATGGTAGTCTTTCGCCGGTCAAATAAAGAGAAAATACTGTTTAAAAAGACTGGTAGAGATTTCGAATTCAGAATTCCGCTAAATTGAGAACACTGATAGCGACGAATGCAAATATTAGCACAATATAGCCAACAAAACTAATACTGGTTTTCAGGGAAATTGTGTTTTTATTTTTTTTTAATCGCTATTTCCAAATAGTAATTGTCGCATTCTTTAATCTCGTAATTTGTAAGGAGAATATTACTATTGGAATGAAATAGTGGTTATAAAAAATCCAGAAACACAATCAATAGTGCAGTTTAGCATCAGGTGCATTTTTTAATAAGGTTAACATTGCTGTGCCTATTATTACTTTAATGTCAAATCAATTTTCATATTTGTTTCTTTGAAATGACACACTATTACAAACCCAAGATAATGTTCTATTCCTACATTTGATTGAAAGTAGGTTTTATTTTTATAACTTTTATTTTATGTATTACAAGCAAATAAAATATTTAAATTTTAGTAAGTTAAGGGAAATTTTAAACATTGGAAAAAAAATCAATATAACGGATAATAAATATATGAAAACATAGTTAACATTTTTGATTTTGACTTTAGCCAAACATATTCACACTTCCGCATTTATAATATTATTAGGATTAGAATACGCTTATTAATATACGAAAATAATAACAAAACTTAAGTGATTTAGAATATTCAACATTTTATACCAGAAAAATATAGTGAGAAATACCAGTGTCGAATCTGAAAAGAGTAGGTATTGTGAATATGTGTGCTTGCAGTTTTAGCAGAAAACACTTCAGAAAGTATGTTAGAATACTGTTCATGAAAAAAAAAGTGTTTCTCGTTTCCTCTCAATTAATGTAATTAATTTTTCAAAAAAAAAAAAAAAGATCACGACTCACTGCAGTATCCATTCGATGTAAATTTGGGTATCGAATAAAAAAATAAAATTTAAGAAAACGTTGAGCGCATCATCAAACCTTGCATAAAAATGACAAAGCTAAGTGACTCGCAGTAGAACAAAGAATTTGGCGACAGACTGTAGCCTGTCTCTTAAACACCACTTCTCTTTTCGACCTCCTCCAGAACATATCTGTGTTTGTCGACATTCACCGGTGATGGTCCGAATATTCAAGAATATAATAAAATATTCGGTCTTTCACCAACGTTTTTAGTATGCGTTGACATTCACCGGTGAAAGTCGACATTCTCCAATTTCGGTCTTTCACAGTAACATATACATAATAAACAGCCTAACAGCGTAGCATTTAGTGAAGCTGTATATCATGTGACATATATATATATATACATATATATATATATTGAAATAAATAATATTAATAAAACTTTTTCTTAGAAAAATGTCGTAAGTAAAATATCTAATTAAAAATCAGCAATAGATGTCTTTTTCATCTAATCTCATTGGGCTCATAGCCGATGTTGGCTAAAAAAACGCTAAAATTGCTAATATATGTGCTTATAGCGAATTGGCTTAACTGTATTTTAAGTTCCTAGCTAAAACTGCAGCTCATATTTTACGAAATGACTTAAAACTTTTGACCACACATTTAATTAGTTCCACATTCCTCCTTAGTGGTTTAATTTCTAAAATGTCGGAAATTGCGCCTTTAGCTATTTATTAGTAGATTTTTTGCTTTTTTACTTTTACCTAAAACTGCTGATGAAATATGACGAAATGATCTCATACTTTGGACACTTAACTCAATTCTCTTACCGATGAATTTCCAAAAAATTTTTCTTATTAGTTGCTTAGGTTATAGCAGCAATATTTTGTCCAAATTTCAATTTCCTGAGTTTAGTCGTTTCAGCTATGTGTTGATGAGTCAGTCAATCAAGCAGTCAGTCGAAAGTTCCTATTTTTATTATATTAATATAGGATGAAATAACATATCTTACCTTAAAAAATATTTTGTGTAGCTTTCTTGCACACATTTAAAAATATATATATTCAATAACCTTTTAGAATTTCAGCACAGCAACATTTAGATATACCATAATTTAAACTGGAAAATGAAATATTAGGGTTTTAAATTTTCATTAAGAAATGTAACGTAAATTATTTCATTTAAATTTGTAATGCAAAAAGCACTATTCTGTTATTAGAAAAACGCATACAAATCAAAATAGATTTAGAGAGTACATATCAGAAATTTGTATGTGTTTAAAACTCTCCAGACTATTTTTTTTACTCAAATCTCTTCTAACAATGAAGAAAACTATTATTTATACATTCTACGTGGCGACAAATTACTGTCCCACTAAATGATTTGGATAATAAGTGGATATACATGTTATTTGAAGAACAATTTTTTCATTAAGAAATTCTGATTCTATACCGGAAGTGTGGGATTTGAATATATATATTTTTAGTGTAATCAGGCACAATGGAACAATGGAACATTGTAAGCTGGTAGATGGACTTCCTAGTTGCATGGCAACTTAACATCCAATGTAGAGGGGGTTTGTATTGCAAGATCATTAGGGAGCCTTAAAAAATGTTTAAACGCGGTTGGTAGCCACGAAGGGAAAATTAAATATTAGGAGTTAAGTAAGAGTATAATAAGTAAATTTAAAGCTTAGGAATATGTAAAATATATAAACTATAACAATGCAGTTGAAAAAAAAAGAAAATATATAAAGAGAAAGAAAAATTCCATTAGTTCCAAAAGGAAAGGCGAAAAAGCTACCGGTTGCACCAACTAAAAAAATAGTTTCTTTACAGAGACCATACATTTCAATTTAAACAAGTATTTTTTCTATAAATTTAACAGATTATCATTTTTTTACAATATTTTGTTATTAAATAAATCGAAAATTACTATTGAAAATTTCCGTTAATCGATTTTTTAATTCCTTGAATAGTTAATTTTTTAGTGATACTTTTCTGAATTCCATATCGATTTTCATCAATATCCTGCTTTAAAATAAGTTAAAAATCAAATTGAATTCTCTTACTGAAGTCGAATTTTAAAATGCATACAATATCAGGATTCTCCCTTACCAGTTTCATGAATTTTAATCAAAAATTAAATAGCAAGAAGCATTTAAAAAACAATAAGTGAAAAAAAAAGTAAAAAATCCACATTGGAAAAACAGATTTAAAGTATATTAAAAGGCCAAGAAATTGTTTGTAAACAAGATTAAAACACTTGTAACTTTGCGTAAAATAATCTCATCTGTATGCGGATTTCATGAATTGCGTTGTACAAATTTGAGAATAGTAATACACACGAAAAGAAATGTCTATTTTGGGATTAATTTTTGCTCAAATAAAGGTCCACGGTGCCTTTGAAAACGGGGAAGGTTGGCAACTATGTGGCTGTAAACTGATATACCATATTTTAAAATATCTGTAACATATGTTATATTCTATAATATATAATGCAGTATAACATTGCATGATTTCTAGGATTCTAAGAAAAAAGTGTGTTACACACAATCCATCATGGAATCTTTTTGACATGATTTGAATTCACGTGGTTAATTTCTTATTGTTGATAATTCCTCGAAAAATAATTATACAAAGCAACAAATTCTATCTTGCATTAAAATTGAAACTGAAAGTGGTATTCTGTAGCTGCATATAATCATTGACAGTCTTCATAAAATGTTTCATGCATGTGCGACAGGCATGTCTTAGATGGAAAACTAAAGTCATTATTAAGAATAGATGGTTTTTATGCACATAGTAGAAGACCGTGTAAGGGGAGTATTAAAATGAAAGTTATTTAGTATTTCTAGTCACATGTCATCTGTTATTGATCAAGTAAAAACTGCCTCATTCAAACAAAATAACAAACACTGTATACTCTTCACTGCGTGTTCAGACATAGGATAACAAATAAGGATAGGAAACATATTTTAATTATCATGATTTAATTTTTAGGCATCGTATTTTATAACTTAATTTTATATTTTATTATATCAACAAGTCAATTGTTACTCCGTCATATAAAAATTATGAGTACTTTTATTTTTATCGTTTTAAAAACAAAAATTTCGAGATAACTATTTCGCGAAACTATTACCAAATCCTCTAAAGACGAAGATTTTTATTAGTGAAATTTCATCTAACAAGAATAAAGCTGCTTGAATATTTCTTATTTCGGGAGTTTTTGTCATCTAAAATTATTAGCGCAGTTTAATAACAATTATTTCATGAAAGAAAAAGAATAATGCTTATCTATGTCACATATCTTTTCAAAATCGTTGTTCTAATCTTTAGTATTATTTAATTGTATTCAACTTCCATTCATTTAGGAGCGACATACTTTCTGATTTATGTTATCTAAGAATTAAACATCAACACTGCACTAAATGATGTTTTATTTTTTACATTTGTGAGCAAAACCCATCCTGAAATTAGTCATTATAATTGCTGAATTTGTGTAAAGTGCCTAATTACATATGAACTTCAAGGTTAACGGCAAATAATACATTTCTACACTATAACAAATGTTTTAGCTATTTTTATTCGTATAACAAAATGACGAAAAATAGGTAAAAGTATTTGTCAGAATGCGAAACATTTTATGGTTTCTAAATCAAAATATAATAAAAATGACTATTGTTTTATATTTTCTAAATCAATATTATCATCAGTCGCGATATTATCATTCTAAAATCTTTATACTTTTTAATACATTTATGAAGTTCTATGTAAATAAACTCTTTTAAATATTTCAGATTATAATTTCAAATAAATCTGATATATTATCCAACATTTATTTCTTTGAAAATTATAACTATATGTGCATGGAGGATTTGGAAAGAAGTAAGTTTGAAAAGAAAAGTGAACATCTGTGTAGCACTTCATGTGAAAATGCGACACAAAATTTAATACCCGATTGTTTAACGTTTTATTGTTTATTTACTCTAAAGTATATTTTGATTCATTTTTCGAACGTGAAAAAATATTTAAATGTTTTATCTTAAATGATAGTGAATATTTGAATTTTCATGCCTCAAGATTAATTTAAATCACTTTCATACATCATGATTTGTAGAAACTTTTTTTGAAGTTGAAATATAATGCAATTCGATTTCATTTAATATTCAATTGAAATTTTGTAATGACTGTAAAGTTAAAGATTTTTCCTAGATTGTAATGAGACAGTTTTCAAACTAGAGATTAATTGAAATATTATATTTGTTTTAAAGCTATTTTAATTATGATTTCTTGAAAAGAAGCAGGTGTCTTTTTATGAGCACGAACATTTGAAACATTATTATTTTTATGTTTTAATAAGTTATCTTTCCCATTTGTAACTCGTAAAATGTAAATGTTATTAAACCTGAAGTTAAATGTTATGGATATAAAAAAAACTTATGTAATATGTTTTTTTGTTATCTTTGCTATTGTGCTGTTATAACAAAACAGTTTTAAATATTGTGTTATTATTTATAATATATGTATTTATCATATATACATTTAATTATTTATATTATATTAAAACAATTAAACAATGGAAGAAAAAAGTGTCGAAATTTCATAAAAGTCCATTATTTTTATTGTCATTATTTTTTTCTGCATCTGGCATTTTTCTACTGTAAATCTACAAATTTTATCAAAACACTTGCATAGATGATAAAGGTAATCACATATATTTAATATATTATGATACTTATTTTGTTAATTAGAATACGATTGTTGAAACAGTTAATCTAACTGCTTTTTCATGACTGTTGAGTTGTTTTACATAAATATTATTTTAAATATTCGTTTAACGTTGCAGTGGTGCGTACAAATTAAAGGACAAACCTTAAACGGAGAAATGTACTCAGAAATACCACTGAAATTAAAACTCAGTGTCTACTAATGTATTCAGTTGCGTTTGTAAACTGTTCTTTGATACTGCTATGAAATATTTGGCAGCTATAACAGTGCAACTATTATCAATGAATAATGTATATATACGTCTCATGTTTGATAGTGCAAGAAACGTAATCGCAATTAAGCATAAAAGGCGTAAATAGCACGTAAATTCTGCAAAAATGAATGATACGAGGTGCACAATATTCACCGTAAAAATTATGAAAATTATTATTTTATAAATTAAGTACAACTGCGTTATCTGTCATTATTTCTAAATCTACGTTTCACGAAATAAAGCTGACTTCTAAGAAAGTTGCTTTAAGTAACATTTAAACGTAATTTTAATTGGGGATCTAAGTTGATTTTAATACAGCATAGCATAAATCCTGAAGCATACTCCTGCACCACAGAATTATTTTCGTAAAGTGTCAATAACTTGACATTTTAAAGTGGTATTATTAGAAATTAATTGGCGAAAAAAATAATCCAAAGTTTTACTATTTTATAATTTTATTTTTCAGAACATTATTCAATACGTTAAAAAAATTAGTATTCAAGATGATATTTCATTTTCGCAAGAGAATATTTGTTTTCGGTGGCTTTAAAAAAATTATTCAAGATTTTTATGCACGAAATACAATTGGTTTCTGTTAGAAGGTTCTATCAAATGATATTTCTTTTTATCAGTAAAGGACAAGTGGATTACGAGTTTCATTATACAACTCAGTTCTATAGGAATACAATTTTATCGCCTAATCCTTACGAATACAAATTTTAACCTTTAAATCTCCAGGTAAAATTTCTTGTAGCAGTGATGGAACAGTGTAAGCAGTAGAGAATCAATTGATACCGCAAAATTTTATTAGTATTCTTCATCTAACTTTAAGACAGAATTTCTGAGATTTTTGAAGGCGAAGAATACTATGAAAATTTTGTGGTGACAATCGCTCAATTGCTGCGGCACTGTTCCATCACTGTTGAAGGCACAGAAAAATAAAAATAGCTAATTAAATGACAAAAATTAAAGTATATTGAAATATAATAAATGTGTAATTTAGTGAACGAATATTTTTAATTTTCGTAATATTAATATGACAAATAGTGTGGAAGAATTATTTTGGACTTTTCAGAAAATACCGTATTATATCAGAAATAAATAAATAGAACAAATAACATGTAGTTTTTTTTTCTTCTGTTATCATAAATAGGTTCGGACAAGTAGACCCTATTATTTAATTGGACAAATTATACACATGCTTTCTCAGCAACGGTTTTTACAGCTTTTGGGAACTTTTTTTTTTTTTTTTTTAAGTAAATTTTTAAAGATTCTTTATTTCTGTTTATATTATGATTGGACTTTAAAAATAACAAAAATCGTTCTATTCTAGTTATTTAACAAATTCTATTAATTCGACTATTTAACTAATTCAACTAATTGTAATACCAATACTGTGTGTATTAAAGAATGCAAATTAAAAATTGCAAAGTAACGCCATTACTTAGAAATTTCTAAAAGACGCGGATTCATCTCAACTATTACGAATGTATTACGACTGAAATTATTGTGTATTTTTTAAATAGTTTTATTTCTTATACATATTATATATATTTCTCTGTTACGCATTTTACATTTTTTTAACCTTCTGCAATCCTTCGACATTGGTTTTTAACACAAAAACCTCTTCGTCGAGTACGACTAATTCAGAATATTGATCTTCGTTTTGATCTTAAAGTTATGTATCAAATATAACACATATAATTCTTATGAAATAGTGGTCTTAAATAAGGAGTTATGGCGTGTTTGTACCCATTTACGTTAAAGTTCAATGCAAAGGGTTAATTTAATCGTAAATGTTCAAAAGATATGCAATGACACATTACATTTTAAAACAAAATAATTGTAAAAAAGAAGATTAAAAGGTATGTGCACATTTGAAAATATATGATCAGTAGCGTATTTATCACATACCTTCAGAACCGAAATGTTATACTTTGCAATTTGTAATTTTTGAAGTAGTTGTACAACATAAATCACGATTATGCATTGGTGTATAGACTTGATATTGCATTACTCGTATATCATAATTACTGCACAATATTTCATCTAGTCATTTTAAAATACTTAAAATATATATGTGAGAATGCGTGTAACGTCCATATGAATGAAATAAACTCATTTGGGTATAAAAATTTTCGAGCTATGATAGATTCATTGTCCACGATGATTTAATTCAATACACATTTAATTCGGATATGTTGGAGGAAAAACATATTTATATCTCACAAGCTTCGTCCAACAGACGAATTGTTTTCATTCTAGTGACAAATGTTAAAAAGTGAAATAGTTTAACACCGTAAGTATTGGGATATTTGATTCAATGAACTATGTCACAAAGGTACACTGTAAGTTTAAAGTTTATACTGGTACAACAGGAAATTTCACATGAATGTACATGAAAGCAACTAAAAGAACTGGATCTCTTTGCAGAAAAAATATAGACATTTTAACGTTAAATCTGTTTACTGATGTGTTATACAAATTTATATTTACAATATAAATTCATAACTATTAAAAAAAGAAATTAAGATAGCTTATAGTACTCGGTATTACAGAAAGTGAACTCATAGATTTGAAATTTTATTTGAAATCACTGTGTAACATTTTGAGTTCAAAGAATTAGATTTTTCAAATGTATTTCAAACACTATAATATTATTATAATTGTTTATATATGCTAGCAGACCAACTTTCTCAGATTTTCATAAAAATAAAAGTAAAATTTCTTTAAATATCTCAGGATTCATGCAATTAGAACAGTCATATCAAACGTGCTCATATGCTTATAGATTTATATCAGTGGCAGATCTACGATATCATTCTAATATTTCGACCTCATCGAAATTCATCCAAATAATGCAAAATTATATAACTACAGAAGTATATAATTATATAGTTTAATTTAGTAAAGTATTCAGAATCCCAAGGACATAAGGGTAATTACTAGAACTATCTACACTATACACCAGCGGTTCCCAACCTATTTGTCGCAACCCACTGGTGGGTGGTGGCTGGTGTGTTTCTGAGTTGCGGAACAACCGTGGTTTGCCACAAAAATATATCTTTTAGTTCACGTGTTTAAAAAATATAACATGTACAATATTTTAAAACTGCAATAATTATGAAACCTATTAGCATAAACTAAAACGTCGTGAAAAGACAGTGTTTCCTTAACACGTTCACGCCGACGTGCGTCACCGATGGGTCATGCTTGACTGTCGCACCAGGTGGCGTGAATCCCCGGTGTGTCACACTCGACTGTTCCATAGAAGGCGTGTACTGCAGGTGGGTCACACTCGACTGTTCCATATACGGCGGGCAGTACAGGTGGGTGGCACTTGTATATTCAATATTATAAACTTAACAGATTTACGACCGGAAACGAGAATTCTCCTTTTCATTCAGAAAACATCATTGAGTAAGGGAGTGGCTTCTACCTTACAGAAAATGCATTTCTGCCATATTTTTTTTTTAGATTGTACGACATTTTATATTAAATTCGTACATTGAAAGATACTTACATATGCATAAACTTGGGAAACCTATATAGAACACCAGTTTACTAAATACTTTCAGAACAGGGAGGAGGTTTAATAAATATGAGAGGGGCAGATTATTACATACAGTGTCTGAATAAACGAAAGTATTACGCCACTAGATGAAGTGAAACATGAATTCAAGCGCCGTCTTACAGCGAAAAACATGAATATCGGCGCCGGCGTGAACGTGTTAAAGAGTCAGTCGGTATTATATTATGACATCGTTGTCAGATGTAGCAGCAGGGGATGCTCGTACAGACTAACTGCGCTTTTACTTTCTCACATTTTCTTGTTTGTCTTGAATCGGAATGGTCTTCATCTACTTGACAAGAGTATCAAGTAGCGCGTAATGGGACAGAGAGCGAGTAATTGTTTGCATTGTTATGTTTTGTTTTGATCGAGGCTAGATCTTGTGTCATACATTTCCCGGAACGGTGGTTAGGACTGGATACTGCCGTAAAAGAGAGAATCCAAATGATGAGGAACCTTCAATTTCCACTGCTACTAATAGTAAGGTTAAAGTATTACTGAGTCACTGTTAAGTATCTGTACTTACAATGCAGGTAACGCGAACAGCAAAAGATAAAGAAAGACATACTTGGGTGAACGTGACTTTTCTACTTTGCTGTTTTGGAAAAATAGGTACAGCAAAAACTGCGAGTAGAAAGTGAGTTAAGGTGAAACTTAACCAGTTTCAACCCTTATATAGATACCCTCATCAGTAAAGTCCAGTGCCAGAAATGTAAAGATTGTAAAGTTGTGTTTGGATAATAATTAAACGTATTTTTTATAAGTTTGTAATATGTGTGTTGGTTTAATTATTATTCCACTTACACACATTGAGATCACTATTTTTTCACGTTAATCAGCTTCTTCTATAGAGCAATCTAATTGTAGAAAAATTTTGTAGGATAAATTAACAAGGCAAGGGACGAAGAATTCCGCGATAAAAACAACGCCACATATATCCTTACAGGTGACTTCTGAAGCACTGTTTTCGAGGAATCCTTCGTCTACCCATTTCGTTTAATCATCCTACAAAATTTAGCCCCGTTCTCGAAATCATATCACGCTATGGAATACGCTAAAAAATGACAGTTTAATTATTCTCACCTTGTATTGTACACCAGTTTTCAATTAGACATTAAAAAAAATATTTCAGTAACAAATGCAATATTATTTACGATACAATTAATCTAGATAAGAAATTCATCTATTTTTTCTCTCCAATTCTTTTTCTTGAAGTATTGAGAAACATTTTAAGATATCACGATATTGCATGATCTATTTTCAGATCTATGTAAGAGTGACGTTGAATAAACTTTATCTAAAACAATTTCTGCTACTCTAGAAACTAAGTAGAAGTCACCTTAAAGAAGATAAATATCTCTTTTTCTTTGTTATTTTTCAACTTCAACTACAGTTCTAAGACATCTTTTACTGAAAGTAAAACATTTTTAGTGTATTAAACGAAATCTTCTTTTTGTAGAAAATACATATCTATAAAAAAAGAGCATTTATTAAAGAGTGCCTGACGGTTGGTGATAAAGTAAATGTTCTGTGCATACATTTTGACGGTATCGCTAATAAAAATATATGGAGGCAAAAAAACCCATCTAGGAAATAAATCAGTTTAACCTGAACTGTTAAACAGTTGAAGGACACACAGTTCTGGCTTCATGTTGCTATTTTTAGTGTAGAAAAGTTTTATTCCATTCAATCTATTCAAAGCATTTTATTTTAAGGAACACATATTTTTAATTTTTAAGTGCACTTAAAATAAGCACCTAAGTGTTAAGTAATTTTAGGGAATCATTAATAATTAAAGAATTAAACCAATTTTATATTAATTGTAAGAAATGAGATTGCATAGAAAATTTCTTTTATCTAGGAATGTAATATCCGCATTGTTTTGTCCAATAATATTAAGCTATTTTACTTAAGTTTTCATTACTTGAAATAATAATAAGAAAATCGGCCCAGACTTTTTAATAATGCATAATTTAAAAGCAACGTCATACATTGTTCTTTTATCTTTTAAAATTCAAACTTAATCTTTTAATCTCCGACTGTACTTTGAAGAACTAATAATTAAAAAAAGGAATTAATAAAATTAATTTAACACATCTATTGACATTAATTCAATTCATAATTAAGAATGCCTTTTTTCTATTAATTTATTTAAAACGTTATTTATCCCACAGTATATAAAAAGTCAAATGTCTCATAATCTAAGAAAATAAAATATAACTACTAAATGAAATGTTCAATAACCTCTTCCGAATAAACAACGATTCCGAAGAGCATCTTTTGTCTGTAGAAATTTGAAAACCCAACATATTTTCTACATTTAAAGAAACGTTTATCATAATAAAGTTTCTTTTGCAGCCACAGATTTGCGAATCGTTTCCGTACAGTTTTAAAAGTTTATAAATAAATTTTCTTAACTTGGAATATATTTTTTTCGCGTGGAATCTATTCTGGCATATTTTTTTTTTATTCAGCAAGCGTGTTTTACAGACAAACGTGACAGATTAACAGCATTAACCCCTTGAGGGACAAACAATTCCGTTTGTGTAATACTGCATTCCCACCGGAAATGTAAAATAAATTATTTCAAAATAAGGAAATACAATTTTATCACCTATTTTTCCTCCAAAGTTATAAAAATACAACTTAATTAAAATTTTCTGGTGCAAATCTTAATTAAACTTAGGTGGGATATAATATTTCGTACTGCACCTCAAGGTGTTAATATCAATATTAAATGTAACTTTTTTTTTATGCTATAGCATATCTAAATCAATTACGCAGCTGGAAATGACTAATTGAGAATAGGTAGCCAATATTTCGGTAAAAAAGAATATTCTGGTTTCATAAAACTGATTATTATTCTGATTACTATTGATTATTCTTGATGAAAATGTGTTGATTTACTTTTCATTCAAGCAACAAATTATTCATACAAACATTCAAACATTACATGCACATCAACTAGATTTCAATAAATGGCTACACATGTCGTCGGTACCATGTCAAACTATCCAATGTGAAAACAGTGGGCTACTTTTTTAAAATTCAGATTTATTGATTGGCACCACTTTTTTGAAATACTAAAATTCGCCTTATTTAATGACATATTAATTAACGCATCAATGAGTAATTAACAACGGGTATTTTGCCATTTCAGACAAGTGGTGCCAATCAAGAAATCTGAATTTTAAAAAAGTAGGTCACTTTTTTCACATTGGATAGTTTGACATGGTACCGACGATGTCTCCTGGATTTTCTACACCTTTTACGATGTTACTCATATTTTCGACTTAAGAACTTAATGTAGTTTTGAATATCACGTAAAATTTATTTATAAACTGAGAATGAATATCTAAAAAATAACTCAAAATTGTAACAGAATAAAGTAACTTTATTCTGAAAAAATATGCTATATCTTTCACCTTATTAACTTTCTAAATGTTTCTTAATTTCAACTAAGTTAAACATCTATATAATAAAGTAAAAGAAAATATTCGTTAAGAAGTTTGACTTCATATTGGCGGTGACTACGACTTCCAATAAATGTCGCTTTTACTCCAAACTTCTTAACTTCTAAACATCGCGCAATTTCGATTTTAAAAGCATCGTATAGAAAAATAGAATACACAGCAAAATGTTTTTTTTTTCAATATCTCAATTTACTGATTTTTATGGTTTAAAAAATAATTTACAAACATCAATATTTTTAAATTTGCGTGCAATCCTATTACGAAGGATTATAACGATTACTGTTGAAATAATGTAAATAACTGAGCTTTTGTTTATTTTCGTATACTATACCATACCTCAATTGTGAAACGAAAAAAAAAGTCTCTAATATGAATTTGCCTGGTTATTATAAAGAAGCTCTTTTTCCTTACCACGAAATACCACACCACCAATTTTCTTTTTCTTTTGCACTGATTGCGGCTGTTTCGTATACAGGAACCAATAATAATCTTTCTAGTGAATGGTGTCTTTGTGATTTAATTTAGGACTTCGTAATTTTAAATTCGTAATTTTAATGTTTCTATGAGTAAATTTATAATTTAAGAATTTTGTAAAATCTGTTCGTGATAGAAATTGTTAAGTGTATTCTCCCCAAAATCTTTAAAATTGCATAAAAACAACTTCAATTTTGAGGCGGGAAATTTGCAGCCATGTGTTATTTTTGTATTCTTAAGCTAAAAGAAATTACATTTACAACTATTATTTTTTACAAAATCATACTGATTGGAAAAGTTATCATATAAATTCAAATTCTCTAACTGAGCGAAAAAATGTTCAATCCGGTACTCGCATCCATTAACTCCCCACCCGCACCTCACCTCTTTCAACACGTTCGCTGCCCAAGCTATGAGTATTATCGTAGCTTTAATATTCGTGGTTTTAATTTATTAATTATTTTGTCACCATTATTTTAGAATTAAAAAAATACCTTATTTATTTTTAGAAATTTCGCTGTATTAGTAAAGAGAAATTTACTTTTCTGAATTTGTAGTGGCAAACGACTTTCAAGAAGGAATTTGAAAATTCATACTTTATAGGCTTGGCAGTGAACGTGTTAATTCAAATGTTCTGGGTAAGAGTCCAAGCTTGGGGATTTTGTCGCTCAATTGTAAATTTGTAATCGCACATATACAATTACTTCCAAGTGGCAACGGTAATTAATACTACAACTTCAAATCAAATTTTCAAAATAAGTTATGATGGCGTATATGTATATATTTTTTATTTGACAAATATTTTAAAGGACCGGACTTTAAAAATTTATATATATATATATATACATGCAACGGGTTTACCTATAGATGTTATTGTTTTCCATCACAAAACTTACTATCGGAGATCCCACAACAAATTGGAAATTAAAATTCGGTACATAATCGTGAAAATATCCTTCTTTTTTATATTACTTAGAAGATAAATGTTAATGTTGTTTACGGATGACAGAGTGGAGTATTTAACGGTGGTCCTGAAACATACATTCATAAATCAGATGTTATTGTTAACAACATCATTTGACTAGTAATTGAAAGTAACTTCGAAGCATAAAAGATTTGGTAAAAACTAAAATGTAAAAAAAAAAAAAAAAAAAAAAAAAAAAAAAAAAAAAAAAAAAAAGAGTAAACGTTGAACTTGAATTTAAATGCAAAATCGTTATTTTTCCATGTGGTATAAAGATAATATTTATTATAAATACGAATTAATTTTCCTTTGGCGTCTGAAGTAATAATAATATTATCCTAATTCAGAATTAAAATACTAATTTAATATTGTCTGATATAAAGAAACAGATGAAATGAACACGCTAGATTTAAAAAATTATATAAAAGATAATTAATCTGTGATGTTTTTAACATTGCACACATCTTTAAAAAATTAACATGTCTATTAATTCTATTAAAATTCCAAAATTCTAAATCGAATGGAGCACTATCTTACAAAATGTAAATACATTCTAATGGTATTTTCAAAGCAATACAAAAATTCCTCAAAAGGATAGTTGTGTCTATCAGAAATTTGTTTCCCTTGAAGGCAAAACAGCCTATAAACCAGCAAAATTAACTTCGCATTGCTGAATGTGCAGCCATATATATTTCAACATAATATCTCACAAAAATATGTTCAACAAAATAAATGCCTTACAAAAGGTTAAAAAACTCTGAATTTTCAAAATTCATATTCAAATACATAGGATGAAAGTGTTACATCAGTTTGTAAATCAGGGATACATTCTGAACTTAAAAAAAAAGTTCAAAGTAACCAATAGCTTTGGAACACTTCATTATCATCAGCGATATGTTTTGAATAGAAATTGTATTTTCAATAGGCATTATAAAAAAACTGTACAATCGAAGAGAAATCTTTTCATTGAAATGCAAAGTATCGATATGTATAAAATAACTTTATATGCAAATCTATTGAGTGCAAACATCAATAAAAAAAAATCCATGTGCGTAAAAGAATATTTTACTATAATAGAAAATGTAACTTTTAGCGTTTAATTTCATTTTCTAAAATAAAATAAATGAAATATCTTTTTATTTTAAAAATTATTTTTAAGAAATGTTATGGATGATATTAACCCCTTGAGAGGCGGTGGGATAAAATATATCCCACCTAATTTAACAAGATTCTCACCAGAAAATTTTAACTAGATTTTATCATTTTAACTTTGGAGCAAAATTGCGTAAAATTGCCTTTCCTTATTTAAAAATAAAATTTTTCGATTACTCCGGTGAGAATTCAATATTTAGAGGCATTTTTGCTTGCCCCTCAAGGGGTTAACAGCATATTTTAATTTTTATGTTGTAATTAGTTCTTAAATTTCTGTAATATTTTATGCTTTTACTGATATTTTAACCCTTTTTGTTTATTTCTATGAATTTATAGTACATTTTAAAAGTATGTCGGTGAATGTTTTTGATTTTTAGAGCAGATTGTAAGGTACACGTCATTATTTTAAAATTAAAAAAATTTAATTTAATGGTTTTAATTTAGGATAACTAATTTTAGAATATTTATCCTTTACATTGCGGATCGCACATAATTTGACGGGCTTAGCTTGTATTCTCCGACAATTGTTGTCGGAACACAATATATAAAAATAATTGATAAAATAACATATGATAAACAATGAGAATTATTACAATGTTCAATAAATGTAGATTGTAAAATCTCATTTAGAAATAAATTTTATCTAATAAGGATACATTTTCTTAAGGTTTACTTATCGAAAATCGCCCTTTTATATATTTTATAAAATATTACTATACAAATAAAGAAATTCTTTTAAAACACAGGGAACTATCTAAGAAATCCAGCAAAACAGATCAATTTTCAATGAACTACTGCGGGGAAAAATGTATATTTCATTTGCAAATAAAGGCATTAAATATGTTGTGTAAATACCTGCATTCTTCCAAAAACAAGTGTAACTATTTTGAGCTGAATAATTAAAAAAATTATGACCGGAAAATTAAAATTTTTTTCATTAGTTCTGTGGTATTAATTTTATAGTAGTATAGTGTACAGGTATGTAACTCGTTTTACAGAATTATTCAGAACCCGAAATTTCGCAGTATTTATTTACGTAATTTAGTATCACGCACAATAGCAGGAATTTGTGAGTGCTAGCGTACTCTATACTGCTCTGTTGTAGGAGGAATTTGATAATGCTAGCGTGCTCTATATTGCTCTGCAGTAGTAGAAAATTTAGAGTGCTATCGCCCTCTATACTGCTCTGCAATTTGACGGATGTATACGTCGTCATAAGCAGTGCCACCGCCCTCTGAATACTAGGCCTGAGCGCTGAACAAAAAATGGCGTCTGCCGAAGGCGGATTTTTTACAGCGTGTGTACGGTCCCTTAAATATTCCTACCAATAATTTTTTGAAGTTTTTTCCGCTCCGTTTTTCTGAGAATAAACAAGGTAGAGAAATCTTTTATAAAATACTGGTGTCTACATTTAAGGGACCGTATCTACGCTAAAAGAAATCCGCCTTCGGCAGCCGCCATTTTTGTGTCATTTTTGTGTGAGCGCTCAGGCCTAGTATTCAGAGGGCGGTGGCAGTGCAGTCCACATATTCATAATACATACTCGGATCAGATTCGACACCAGTAATTCTCGGTATATTTTTCTGGTATGAGCTTTTGAAACACTTTACGTTTCCTTATCATTTCTATGTAATAATGATAAGCATACTAATTCTAATAATGTTATAAATTTAAAAGTGTTAAAATGTTTGACTGAAGTCAGCGTCTAAACGGATAATTAAATACCTTTGTATTTATTATGCATCATATTCATTTTTGCTTATAATTTAATAAAATTTACACATTTTATTTGTTTAAAACACATAAAATGAAAGTTACAGCAAATTGAAAACATTTACTTTATAATGGAAATATTAATAATGAAATTGCAAAATATGTATTTTTTTCAATATTGTGCAAATATGTGTGAAATATAAATTGGTAAAAAATATTTTGCCATTTCGCTATTAATATTTCCAACATAAAGAAACTATTTTTGCAATATTGACATTTTGTTCGAGATAGTTATAATTTAAAGTGATTAAACGTATTTTTGTATTCAAAGTATATAGCAGAAATTTTTAATACTAATTTTCGCTTTATTCAATGGTAGACTTATGCAGATTAAATAAAGTGAAAATACAGTTTAAAAAGTCTGGTAGGGATTTCGAATTCAGAATTCCGTTAAACTGGCAGCACTGTTAGCGATGAATGCAAATATTAGCACAATATAACCAACATAACTAATATTTTTTTTCATGTTAATTGCGTTTTTGGATATTTTAATCTCTATTTCCATATAGTAATTGTCGCTTTTTTTAATTTCGTAATTTATAAGGTGAATATTACAATTATAAAAAAATGAAATGAGCTTTCCATTTTTTGATAAATACATTAGTTATCGAGTTATGAGCAACTGTGGCAACGTGACGACTGGTTTTTCTCCTTTATTGCGGTGTTGCTTCCGAAATTCAGTTCGAAACACCAACTGAAAGATCTTATACCTTTACCAAAAAATGGAAACTATCTTTCGGTTACATGGTTTTTAAATAAGAAACCATGCCAATTTCATGCTTTTACGAACAAAAATGAATTAAAAAATGTGTCAGAAATTTGCTCCTTTGGATTTGAGAACAACCTTAACTTTATGAACAGCCTTAACTTGACATTTAGGAAAAAAACTCACATTTTTGACACATGGTGGTAATTTTTTTAACTTTTAGGTAGCTTTCTTTACAAAAAGCTACCTATTGCAGCCGTTCGGAGGAAAGCGATTTCAAAAAATTTTGGTATATTTTCATCGATCATGACCCTCAGACCCCGAAACCACCCTCTGTTCAAAATTTATATATATATATATATATATATATATATATATATATATATATATATATATCAATATATATATATATATATATATCTGACCTATGTCACACTGTAACTCTCGTATTTATGAACCGATTTGGATGTAATTCGGTGTGTACATAGTACATACCAATGTCTCGACCGAGTTCGTTGGCCAGCTTCATCCGCCATTTTGTTTCAAAATGGCGGCCATTTAAAAAATTTAAAAAAATTAAATTTTGAAATGTGGTACCAAAAAATTGAAAATGGGAAAATATTTTTTTCTTATGTATTTGACCTTTATACAAAGACTCCGTAGTAGTTTTTGTTTTGTCTATATCTTAAAAAATGGCTGAGTTATAGCATTTTGAATTTCTGGCGAAGCTGGCATTTTGAAACGTCCTGAAATTTGTCACGCGATAAAAGGCGTATTTATGAACCGATTTGGATGTAACTTCGTTTATACATAGTGCAGACCAATGTCTCGAACGAGTTCGTTGGTCAGCTTCATCCGCCATCTTGTTTAAAAATGGCGGCCATTTAAAATTTTAAGAAAAATTTTAATTTGAAATGTGGTAGCAAAAAATTGAAAATTGAAAAAATATTTTTTTCTTATGTGTTTGACCTTGATAAAAAGATTCGGGAGCAGTTTTTGTTTCGTCTATATCTTAAAAAATGGCTGAGTTATAGCATTTTAAATTTCTAGCGTGGCTGACATTTTGAAACGTCCTGATTTTTGTCACGTGATAACAGACGTATTTATGAACCTATTTGGATGTACCTTGGTGCGTACGTAGTACATACAAATAAATCAACCGAGTTCGTTGAACAGCTTCATTCGCCATCTTGTTTCAAAATGATGGCCATTTTAAAAAATTAAAAAAAAATTAAATTTAAAATGAGATACCAAAAAATTGGAAAATGAAAAAGATTTCATTTGTATGTGTTTGACCTTAATACAAAGATTCCGGAACAGGTTTTGTTTCGTCTATATCTAAAAAAATGGCTGAGTTATAACATTTTGAATTTCTATTGTGGCTGACATTTTAAAACGACCTGATTTTTGTCACGCGATAACAGGCGTATTTATGAACCGATTTGAATGTAACTTGGTCTGTACATAGTACATACCAATGTCTCGACCGAGTTCGTTGGCCAGCTTCATTCGCCATCTTGTTTCAAAAGGGTTGCCATTTAAAAAAAAATGTAATTTAAAATTTAAAATGAGGTATTAAAAAATTGGAAAATGAAAAAGATTTTTTTATGTGTTTGGCCTTGATACAAAGATTCTGGAGCAATGTTTGTTTCTGAAAATTTGTTTTTTTGTTTATATCTTAAAAAGTGGTTGAATTATAGCACTTTAAATTTCTATCATGGCAAACACTTTGAAACGATCTTGTATTTGTCACGCGATACCACACGTATTCGCCTATTTCGATGGAAGAAGGCATGTGGATAGTATACATCAATATCTCGACCAATTTCGCTGGCCAGCTTCATCAGCCATCTTGTTTCAAAATGGCGGCCATTAAATTAAAAAAAATTATATTTAAAGTGAGGTGCAAAAAAATTAGAAATTGAAAAAGGTTTCTTTCTTAAGTATTTGACCTTGATATAAGGATTCAGGAGCATTTTTGTTTGTCTTCATCTCAAAAAATTGCTCAGATATAGCAGTTTCAATTTCTAAAATGGGTGACATTTTGAAAAATCTGATTTTTTGCCTGCGACAGCACTCGTATATATCAACCGATTCCGATATGAGTGAGCATGTGCACAGCAATTACTAAGGTCTCGACCAAGTTCACTGGTTAGCCTCATCTACCCTGTTGTCTTAAAATGGCAGGCACTTTAAGAAATCGCCGAATTTGGCAGCCAAATATAAGTGACTTTAAATAAAAGCAGCTAGGATAAAGCTGACTAATTTCGCGAAATTCACATTCATAATGATTTAGTATTGATAAAAATTAGTATTGAATCTCCTACATTCGGTTTCCACTTAATTGAGCTTCGTGTGTTTGAATAATATAAGTTGGCTTTTTAAAAATAAGGAATATGAAAGCTACCTCTTCCTCCCGGCACTGGCCGGAAGGACTTTTAAAATTAAAATACATGTTTTCTTTGGCACGCGTAATAGAAGTATACGATTTCTCACAATACGGGGAAAAATACAATAACTGTATCGAAATGAGGTAGCAGTTACTGAAATTTTATTTACTTAAAACTAAAACCTTCACTTTACGTGTAATTATAAATTTTAATTTAAGTACCAGATCAAGAGGTTTTCCACTCTAAATAAAACGTCACCGTTAAACGTAAACTTAATTTTTTCATTAATAGAAATTAAATCTACTATAATTAGATGGAATGATGTCATTTTCCATAAATTTTAAAACGTGACATCAGTCAAGAATTATTTTGAAAAGGGAAATAACTTCTCTCTTTTTACCATAGATCACAGAAAATGTTACCACTGAATCTAAACCAATACAACACTTAGATATAACGTATAGCTATAAGATATGGCTGTAGTATACAGTCGACGTAGTAAACAAAATATAGGAACAATTTGTTTACAATGAGTTGAACTACACGTTGAAAAGATTTGATAGAATGTGACGTCATAGCTAGCATTTTTTCCTTTTTTTAAAATTGTTTTCATGAAATTTGACTGTCTGTAATAAAGAAGATGTTTTAATTTAAAAAAAAAACATTCAAATTAAGGTGATACGTCATTTTACCGCATTTATAATTAAAGTTATTATTTTATATATTAAAAAAAAATAGTGCATTCTCTGTTGAGAATGGCGTCAATTTCAAAAATTCAAAAATATAGCAAGAAAACCTGAATATTTATTGGCAAATAAAATCAAAATACACGCGATATCGTTATTATTTTCATATTATTGCGTTATTTTTTAGGGTGTGGCAACAGGAAACAAACGATTGAATTAGAAAATTTAAAATGAAGATATTTCTATAATGTTAAATTATGGAAGGTGGTAGAACAAATGTATAAGTAGAGGTCTGATGATTTTTAGGTAGCTTTCATTACAAAAAGCTACCTATTGCAGCCGTTCGGAGGAAAGCGATTTCAAAAAATTTTGGTATATTTTCATCGATCATGACCCCAAGACCCCGAAACCACCCTCCGTTCAAAATTGATATATATGTCGTAGGCTAATTGAGAAATCCGGCTCTTTGCAAACAGCCTAGCCTCTTTGCAAAGAGCCGGGCTAATTGGAGAATCCATCTCCCTTTTTCCAATTAGCCTGATATTTTTCAGGCTTATTGCAAAGAGCCTAGAAAGCGTTAGGCTAATTGAATAATGACCACTTATTATCCGATCAGGGTGATATTTTTAGCTCACAGGCTATCAAAGCCTGGGAGCTTTTGTGCCCGCCGATTCTGCATGCACGTGTGTACGTACGTACGTACGTATGTACGTAACGCGATAACTCTTGATAGAAATATCCGATTTGCTTCAATTTTTTTTTCTAGGTTCATTCTGGTAAGGTGCTTCCCTAATTATTTTGGGGGGTTCATTGGTTAAGGATAAAGGGGGGCTAGTCCCCCCTTATTTTATATAAATGGGTTTTTCATGAAGAAATATTCGATTTGCTCCAAATTTGGTATACCGGTTTATTGTGTTAAGGAGCTTCCCTGATTAGATTTGGAAGCTCATTATTTAAGTATAAAGGGGGGAAAGGGGGGCTACCCCCATTAATTTAGATAAATCGGTTTTTCATGATGAATTATTCGATTTGCTCCAAATTTGGTATTCCGGTTTATTAAGTTAAGGAGCTGCCTTGATTAGATTTGGAGGTTCATTAGTTACATATAAAGGGAGGAAAGGGGGGGGGCTATCCCTCCCGTAATTTAGATAAATGGGTTTTTCATGCAGAAATATGCGATTTCCTATAAATTTGGTATACCGGTTAATTATGTTAAGCAGCTCCCCTTTATGCATAAAGGGGGAAAGGGGGGCAATTGCCTCTCCCCTTAATTTAGATAAATGCGTTTTTCATGTAGAATTATTCGATTAGTTCAAATTTGGTATACTGGTTTATTATGTTAAGGAGATGGCTTGATTAGATTTGGAGGTTCATTAGTTAAGTAAAAGGGGAGGAAAGAGAGGGTGGGCTAGCCCCCCCCCCTTCCCTAATTTAGGTAAATGGGTTTTTAATGCAAAATTATTCGATTTGCTCCAAATTTGGTATACCGGTTTATTATGTTAAGTAGCTTCCCTCATTAGATTTGGAGGTTCATTAGTTAAGTATAAAAGGAGGAAAGGGGGCTAGACACACCCCCCCCCCTTAATTTAGATAAATGGGTTTTTCATGCAGAGTTATTCGATCTGCACCAAATTTCGTATACCGATTTATTATGTTAAGGAGCTGCCTTGATTAGATTTGGAGATTTATTGGTTAAGTATAAAGGAGGGACAGGGGCTAGTGTCCCCTTAATTTAGATAAATGGGTTTTTCATACAGAAATATTCGATTTGCTTCAAATTTGATATACCTGTTTATTACGATATGGCTTCCTTCATTTGATTTGGAGGTTCATTGGTTAA
The DNA here is from genome assembly GCA_963932465.1 of Maratus speciosus. Classification (NCBI taxonomy): domain Eukaryota; kingdom Metazoa; phylum Arthropoda; class Arachnida; order Araneae; family Salticidae; genus Maratus; species Maratus speciosus. The sequence continues at coordinate 154,769,268 of OZ010793.1, read as the reverse complement.
GTATAAAAGGGGTTAAAGGGGTGCAATTGCCCCTCCCCTTAATTTAGCTAAATGTGTTTTCATGCAGAATTATCTAATTTATTTTAATTTTTTTTTCTAGGTTCATTCTAATAAGGAGCTTTTCTGATTAGATTTGAAAGTTCATTGGTTCAGCATAAAAGGAAAAATGGGGGAGCTAATACCCCCCCCCCTCCCTTAATTTAGTAAAATGGTTTTTTCATGCAGAATTATCTGATTTGCTTCAAATTTGGTATACCAGTTTATTATGTTAAGTAGCTTCCCTGATTAGATTTGGAGGTTCTTTGGTTAAGTAGAAAGGGGGGCAACGGAGACTAATACCTTCATTTATTTTTCGAGTGGCATTATTCTTTGAAATAAGAGTATAATATACAATTAGTGTGAATAGCCTGTGAGCTCAATTCCATTAGTTTAACTGTGCAATTTTCTTTTTATTAGGTTTATTAACGCATAATCCTACCCAAACACGAAAAATAAATTACAACAGACCGTACCCCGATCCGAGCAAAACAAAATAATTTCAGTCTACATGCAACCCGACCCGAACCTGAGAGTTCTATTTGAAAAAACCCGAAATCTGATAACCGACAAAAATATTCCAAACATCCATAACCGGATCCGAACAAGACAAATTAGTTTCCGTGGACACGCAACGCTACCAGAGCCTAAAAATTTCATTCGAAGTCAACCTGAAACCCGTCCCGAATAAAATTTTAACCGACAAAAATATTCCAAAGAACTATAACCCGATGCAAGCCAGACAAAATAGTCTCCGTCCACCGGCAACCCGATCCGAACCTGAAAGTTCTAATTGAACTCAATCCGAAACCTGGTTGTGGTCGGTTTTCGGGTTGACTTCAAATGGAACCGTCAAGTTCGGATCCGGTTGAAAAAAAAAATTAAACTAAATCAGATAATTCTGCATGAAAACCCATTTATCTAAATTAAGGGGAGGGGCAATTGCACCCCTTTCTCCCCTTTTATACTTAACCAATGAAGCTCCAAATCAAACGAAGGAAGCCATATCGTAATAAACTAGTATATCAAATTTGAAGCAAATCGAATAATTCTGTATGAAAAACCCATTTATCTAAATTAAGGGTACACTAGCCCCTGTCCCTCCTTTATACTTAACCAATAAATCTCCAAATCTAATCAAGGCAGCTCCTTAACATAATAAACTGGTATACGAAATTTGGAGCAAATCGAATAACTCTGCATGAAAAACCCATTTATCAAAATTAAGGGGGGGGGGTCTAGCCCCCCTTTCCTCCCTTTATACTTAACTAATGAACCTCCAAATCTAATCAGGGAAGCTCCTTAACATAATAAACCAGTATACGAAATTTGGAGCAAATCGAATAACTCTGCATGAAAAACCCATTTATCTAAATTAAGGGGGGGGGGTCTAGCTCCCCTTTCCTCCCTTTATACTTAACTAATGAACTTCCAAATCTAATCAGGGAAACTTCTTAACATAATAAACCGGTATACCAAATTTGAAGCAAATCGAATTATATTACATTAAAAACCCATTTACCTAAATTAAGGGGGTTGCTAGCCCTCTCTCTTTCCTCCCTTTATAATTAACTAATGAACATCCAAATCTAATCAAGCCATCTCCTTAACTTAATAAACCAGTATACCAAATTTGAGCTAATCGAATAATTCAACATGAAAAACGCATTTACCTAAATTAAGGGGAGAGGCAATTACCCCCCTTTCCCCCCTTTATACATAATAATGATCTTCCAAATGTAATCAGCGAAGCTGCTTAACATAATTAACCGGTATACCAAATTTATTGCAAATCGCATATTTCCGCATGAAAAACCCATTTATTTAAATTACGGGGGGGATACCCCCCTTTCCTCCCCTTATATGTAACTAATGCACCTCCAAATCAATCAAGGCAGCTCCTTAACTTAATAAACCGGTATACCAAATTTGGAGCAAATCGAATAATTCATTATGAATAACCAATTTATCTAAATTAAGGGGGGTAGCCCCCCTTTCCCCCTTTATACTTAAATAATGAGCTTCCAAATCTAATCAGGGAAGCTCCTTAACCCAACAAACCGGTATACCAAATTTGGAGCAAATCGAATAATTCATCATGAAAAACCGATTTATCTAAATTAAGGGTGGTAGCCCCCTTCCCCCCTTTATAATTAAATAATGAGCTTCCAAATCTTATCAGGGAAGCTCCTTAACACAATAAACCGGTATACCAAATTTGGAGCAAATCGAATATTTCTGCATGAAAAACCCATTTATATAAATTAAGGGGGGGGGGGACTAGCCCCCCCTTTTCCCTCTTTATCCTTAACCAATGAACCCCAAAAACTAATCAGGGAAGCACCTTATCAGAATGAACCTAGAAAAAAAAAATTGAAGCAAATTGGATATTTCTATCAAGGGTTATCGTGTTACGTACATACGTACGTACGTACGGACACACGTACATACAGAATCGGCGGGCACATAAGCTCTCAGGCTTTGATAGCCTGTGAGCTAAAAATATCACCCTGATCGGATAATAAGTGGTCATTTTTAAATTAGCCTAACGCTTTCTAGGCTCTTTGCAATAAGCCTGAAAAGTATCAGGCTAATTGGAAAAAGGGAGATGGATTCTCCAAATAGCCCGGCTCTTTGCAAAGAGCCTAGGCTGTTTGCAAAGAGCCGGATTTCTCAATTAGCCTACGACATATGTATATATATATATATATATATATATATATATATATATATATATATATATATATCCATATATATATATATATATATATATATATATCTGACCTATGTCACACTGTAACTCCCGTAATTATGAACCGATTTCGATGTAATTCGGTGTGTACATAGTACACACCAATGTCTCGACCGAGTTCGTTGGCCAGCTTCATCCGCCATTTTGTTTCAAAATGGCGGCCATTTAAATTTTTTTTAAAAATTTAAAATTTGAAATGTGGTATTAAAAAATTGAAAATGGGAAAATATTTTTTTCTTATGTATTTGACCTTTATACAAAGACTCCGGAGCAATTTTTGTTTCGTCTATATCTTAAAAAATGGCTTAGTTATAGCATTTTGAATTTCTATTGTGGCTGACATTTTAAAACGACCTGATTTTTGTCACGCGATAACAGGCGTATTTATGGACCGATTTGGATGTAACTTGATCTGTACATAGTACATACCAATGTCTCGACCGAGTTCGTTGGCCAGCTTCATTCGCCATCTTGTTTCAAAAGGGTTGCCATTTAAAAAAAGTAATTTAAAATTTAAAAGTATTAAAATATTGGAAAATGAAAAAAAAAATTGTGTGTGTTTGGCCTTGATACAAAGATTCTGGAGCAGTTTTTGTTTCTGAAAATTTGTTCTTTTGTTTATATCTTAAAAAATATTGAATTATAGCACTTTAAATTTCTAGCATGGCTAACACTTTGAAACGATCTTGTATTTGTCACGCGATAACACACGTATTCGCCTATTTCGATGGAAGAAGGCATGTGGATAGTATACATCAATATCTCAACCAAGTTGGCTGGCCAGCATCATCAGCCATCTTGTTTCAAAATGGCGGCTATTAAATTAAAAAAAAAATTATATTTAAAGTGAGGTGCAAAAAAAAAAAAAAAGAAATTGAAAAAGGTTTCTTTCATAAGTATTTGACCTTTATATAAGCATTCACGAGTATTTTTTGTTTGTCTTTATCTTAAAAAATGGCTCAGATATAGCAGTTTCAATTTCTAATGTGGGTGACATTTTGAAAAACTTATTTTTTGCCTGCGACAGCACTCGTATATATCAACCGATTCCGATGTGAGTGAGCATGTGCAGAGCCATTACTAAGGTCTCGACCAAGTTCACTGATTAGCCTCATCCACCATGTTGTCTTAAAATGGCAGGAACTTTAAGAAATCGCCGAATTTGGCAGCCAAATATAAGTTAGTTTAAATAAAAGCAACTTGGATAAAGCTGACTAATTTCGCGAAATTCTCATTCATAATGATTTAGTATTGATAAAAATTAATATTGAATCTCCTATATTCGGTTTCCACTAAATTGAGCTTCGTGTGTTTGAATAATATAAGTTGGCTTTTTTAAAATAAGGAAAATGAAAGCTACCTCTTCCTCCCGGCACTGGCCGGAAGGACTTTTTTTTTTTTTTTTTTTTTTTTTTGTATCTTTTCCACGTTCTAAAATGCACATCAAGTTTTGTGCAAATCGGTCTAAAATTGAGGATTTGTATAAAGGACATACACTCAGATAATGGCTTATATATATAGATAGATAGATCGTCTCAAAAGTTTAAGCACAAGTATAAAATGTTGATTTTTAATAATTAATTAAATATTAGATTAAATTGCATTTTCTCAATTTGCGGATTTCGCAACTTCATTTAAATAAATTATATCAAAGGTAGAAAAAAAATTACATTTATGTAAAAAATATAATTTAAAATATGTGCAAACAAAACTGTCTCAAAAGTTTAAGCACAATGGAAAAAATAACTACATTTATCATTTTTACGAAAAAGGTGCGTATAAATTATTTTTGCGTGATTTCTTAATAATTCAAATAAACGCGCATCCATTGAAATTACTTGTTTTTGTAGGTTTCTGGTGGCAAAGAGTATCATGTTTTCTCAATAGCCTCTTTGAGTTCTTCAAGCGAGTCATACTGTTTTCCATTGCTGTAAACGTGACCGGTTAAAATGTACTAGGCATTATCAATGGGTTAAACAGCACCGGAAACTGGCGATATGAAACTAATAAAATATTAAAGCTTTGTAAAAAATCACCATAAAATAAAACAAAAAATAGGACGCGTTTCAAGCTAAAAATATTAACAACTCGTCATCAGCTACAGTAAACACGTGTCCTTGTCCCCTTTCGGACACGTGTTTACTGTAGCTGATGACGAGCTGTTAATATTTTTAGCTCGAAACGCGTCCTATGTTTTGTTTTATTTTATGGTGACTTTTTACAAAGCTTTATGATTTTATTATCAATGGGCTTTATGCCCGGGCTTAAAGCTGGCGAGTCAAGAATTAAAAAAAAATTCTGTGAACGCCACGGTTTTGTAGAATGTGATATCTGGATCGAAGCATTACCTTGTTGAAGAATTCATTCAGGACCACTAAAATGTCGCTGAATGGAAGGAAATGTTGGTTTATCGTCTCTTGATATTTTTGGGGATTTTATCTTCCTGTTAGAAAATCCAGTTAGGTCAAGCGGTTGAAGCCGAATACCACACAACCCATAACAGACTTTCCGCCTTGCTGCCTGCTGAAAAGCCATTGTTTCCTTTTTTAGATCATGTCAATACGTGTGCCACCCTTCAGCGCCATCTGTCGGCCAAACTTGCTCTGTAGAATTTAATAAAATATTGAAAAGTATATACTTACAGATGCATAAAATAACCTATTATTATGCTCATAAATCCAACAAATTTATTAATAATTACATTTTTATTTTTAAAAAATGAAAGTTTTGAGATTTATATATATGTATGTAATAATAAAAAAAATTCGCCCTTTTATCTTTGTTAAACTACTCCAAATTCTTACAATATCTACCTTTTTTAATTACCTTTAATAATATCTTAAATATCTTTTATCTTTTTATCCCATGCCTTTAATCCAGCATATTCTTTTATTTATTATTTTAAAAACCTTAATCTGTTCATAATTATACTTCTTTATAACACCCACCAAATTACTTTATTTCTTTCATTTTATTCTGAGACATTAAATTCTGTTTCTTTCGAATGTTTATTAAATATAATTTGTTCTTATTCGTTCCATATCAGGGGCGGATCCAGAGACTCGTTTTGGGGGGAGCGATACCGGATGATATATAATCAACACAGTCATGGTTTCTATTGGTTAAACATACCTTGCAGTTAATTATTATATGAATATGAAATAATTAATGCTATTTAAAATTATCATACACTCTCGATTATCCGACGTTCAATTAACCGACACTTTCGGTTAACTAACCCTGTTATTATATAAGCCTCCTCTCCTCAAAATATGGCTTATTGTTGCATTGTGTCGAAAAATTAAAAATGTTACTGTAGAATTTATTTATTAAATGTCTTATTTTTATTCTTTTCATTTTTGCACTTTTACTCTGGTAATTATTTATCTTATCGGTTTATTCAAAAAAGGAACTTCGAATAAAAATCTCAAAGGGCTTAACATCCTTGAAAAGTCAAAATGTGTTATCTAAGCGGTGAGTATACGTCTTCATAATCTACTCATTATTAGTCCATCAAGGTTAACATTTGTTACTGAGACTCAGGTCTGTTTCCACAGCTTCTCTACAAGAGGCAGAAAGACAGCGAAAAATTGTAAACCAAACAATGAACAGTGTGTGACAGTAGAGTGGCATTTTCTATTCAAATCACCTGGAAAGCCGTTCATTAAGTAAATACATAAAGGAAAAACTGATTTACCAAGTTGGCTTTAAAGAAATTAACACACCATATACATTTTAGCTTTTAACTAAGACATAATCCTTTTGTGTTCATTCATCAAATACCCCTTGAAATTCACCAATGTGGGTGGCAATAGCAGCACATTTTTTTAAAACATTAGTGTATTTTTTCAGAAAACATTAAGATGCTTGAAGTTTTAAAAGGTTCTTTCTTTTTCTTGTTTCTTTCTTTCTTTGGAAATTGCTATGAATCCTATTCTTTTCCCAAACAAAAAAGCTCTCTGCAAAAATATTATACAGAAGTTAGAAGTGCAGCTTCTTTGAAAAGATGGAAAAATTTCCACTCTTTAAAGCTGCGAACGGACCATCACCATCCTTCTAACTGTTATCAGTATCTTTTGTTGTGGCCACGCGGTGTTTTTTTATCTTTAATGACTTTAAAAAGAAAGGGTCTGATGTCATGCAAAAGAGGAACCTTTCCTTCAACTAGTGTTGAGCTCCTTATCTCCTGAACCATTGTTGATCCCCCTCATTCTTTTGTGAATAAACCGCAGAAGGGTCCAGAACAAAAGAGTTCCACGAAAACTATAGAAGGATGGCAAAACAAATGTGTGTATGCAGCCTAAAGGAATCCGCATAACGGTGTCAATTTTCTATTGTAGAAATTCAACAAAAGGTATACGAAGTGGCATCGTCCCCCACCTCAACCCATAGTGTCAAAAATTATGGCGGCATATGCCTTTTGATAGGACATCAGTCTTTTTTGTTCATTAATTGTTGAAACTTCAGTGATGTTTTCCATTGACACCCGAAAAGTGTTTGGTTCGTTTTCTTGTCTGTCTGTTCCGCGAAAACTGCCGTTAAAAGCGTTGGATCTTGGGGTGGACGACCGCCAAAATCGCCCCCCCCCCCTGGATCCGAGACTCGGGGAATCTCCTGGCGCTAAATATACGTTTTTACGTGGTCCTTTGACAAAGTTCGCGCTTTTTCAGCGATTTTTTGGCGAAATTCGCGTATTTTTTTCGCTATCCTTTGACAAGATTCGGATTTTTTTTCGAGATCTCTTGACGAGATTTGCATTTTTTTCGCTGTTGTTTGACGAAATTTCCGTTTTTTTCGCGATTCTTTGGCGAAATTCGCGTTTGTTTCATCGATTTTTTGACGAAATTTGCATTTTTTTTCCTGCCATCCTTTTACAAAATTCGCTTTTTTCTGCGATCCTTTGATAAAATATGAGTTTTTTCGTGGCCCTTTGACAAAGTTTGCGTTTTTTCAGCGATTCTTTGGCGAAATTCTCGATCCTTTGACGAAATTCGCATTTTTTCCGCGATCTCTTAACGAAATTTGCGTTTCTTTTGCTATCGCTTGACGAAATTACCGTTTTTACCGCGATTCTTTGGTGAAATTCTTGCATTTTTTCTCGATCCTTTGACGAAATTCGCATTTTTTCCGAAACTCTTGACGAAATTTGCGTTTTTTCGCTATCGCTTGTCGAAATTAGCGTTTTTTCCGCGATTCTTTGGGTAAATTCGGGTATTTTTTTCGCAATCCTTTGTCGAAATTCGGAATTTTACAGGGCTCACAGCGTTCCTAAAATTTTCGCACTTTGTTACCACTATTTTGAAACGATAATCTTTATTGTATAATTCTATTACAGATTTTAAAGAAATCTAACAAGAAGAATTTTTAATTAAAATACTGGTAGCAAAGTGCGAACATTTTAGGAATACTGCGAGCCCTGCGAGATCTCTGGACGAAATTTACATTTTTTTCGCTATCGCTTGAAGAAATTTGCGTTTTTTGGCAAAATTCGCGTTTTTTCTGCGATTTTTTTTGACGGAATTTGCGTTTTTTTCCCGCAGAGAAAAGCAAAATCGCTTTTTTCTACGATCCTTTGACAAAATTTGCGGTTTCTTTTTTTACAAAAATCGCGTTTTTTCCGAGAATCTTTGACGAAATTGGCGTTTTTTGCGCGATCCTTTGACGAATTTGGCGATTTTTTCTGTGAACGATTGGAGAAATTTATTTTTTTTCGGCGACCATTTGTTGGAATTCGCGATAAGCGGTGGATTTATATTTTTTTTTCGGGTGGGGGGCGATCGCCCCGATCGCCCCACCCGTGGATCCGCGCCTGTTCCATATCCCACGATGCCTTGCAACTTTACCACCCTCATCCTCATTACGTTATAATGCTGCCGCTGATAAGTATTAAGTTCGGTCATCTACGTCACGCATACTCCGCTCCCGCCCCGGAGCTAATCCAATCGCTGGTGCCGCCTCCCCTCTCCTTCCCTTTTCACTTATCTGGATTGGCCTTGCTTTGAGCGTCTGTATGCTTACGTGTTTTTTATTGCTTCTATTTATACGGTTACATTCTCTTGAGGAGCAGATTTTGTACGATTTGTGTTCTCTTAAATAAACCTCGCCACTTGGAGAGTGATTTGTCATTTAGTCTTGATATCACTTCTGATCTTGTTTAACATCTTATCGCTATGTGAACCGCTATGTGAACGAAATTGAGAAACTGCCATAACTAGTGGAGTTGGAGAAGTTTACTTGTCAACAATAAAGTACTTTGATTTGATCTTACGCTTCCTTCGTTATTTCTGGAAAACTCTTACCATTTTATCATATCCTGCCTTACCGCTATCCATGAAGAAACGACTGCATTTCCATTATTATGGTTGGTATTATACGATTGATTTTCTACGGCCTAGTTTCGAAATACAATAATCTCCAGCTATAGAGTGCCATCATTAATCTTCAGACGTAATGTTACGACTAGCACGACATGCATTGAGAGAATGTAACATATGTGTATATTTAATAACTAATATCGATATTACTTCCAGTGTAGAACATTTTAAGTAGATGTGATATGTATACTCAATAAAAACATTTGGGTTAAATGTGACAATTCATTTGTGAGGAATCCTGCGGGAAAGGCATATCAGGTGAATTCAGTTAACCCTTAATTCTCGCTCCCGTCATATTCTCGGGCTGTGCCTTTTACTCAAATTGTTTGATTCCCACCAGTTTTATAAAATAGTGAAATTGGCTATATTTTAGTATCGATTTTACTGTAATTAAATAAGGTGAATATTTCTTTTTCATAAAAAAGGGGCCAATAAGCAATTTGAATTATTCAACCGTAATTTAATTCGAGCGTTAAGGGGTTAATAAATAAAGAGTAAATTTAGATTAAAAAAAAAACTTTACATGCATCTAGACTCTTTTTCAAAAAAATAAACTGTTAGCATACATATCTCTTAATGTGTGTTTTGAATTTCGTATGTAATTGTTAATGAGATCCGGAATTACATAAATCCGTATTAGGATAAATTTACATGTAATTTGTTACAGGTACCTGATGCCTTAATATAATTCAGTATTCCACTTATTAGAATAATTTACTTTGCCATATTATTGTGGGCACGTGTTTGACTGTAAAAAAGCATTTAAAATGAACATTTAGGACATAAGAAAACATATTTTTCCATTAAAATATTTTTAAATATGCTTCAAATTTAAAAACACAAAGTTACAGACTGCATTGAAACAAAATTCACCAAAATGATTTTCTCTCTTAAAAATTCAACTTTGTCTTTTTAATTAACAGATCCATTCTAACAAACGCTTTGGCAAAATTTTCAACACAGAAGTAACAAAAAAGACTATTCATAAATGTGAAAAAGCTCAAGTACAATATTATACAAAGAAAGGGTCTTACGTAAAATAAGGGTAATTAGTTTTATTGAATATTCCCATTGTGTGTGCGTGCAGTGGTGCAAAAATTAAGCACCTCAACTTCTCCTGCAAATGATAGTGTAATAAAACCATAATTTTTTAAACTACACTCTTTATTTCTAATTTGTGTTTTATTTTCTACTTTTAAGTGTTTCAAATATTACACTGATAAAATTTCACAGAGAATTAACATATTTTAGCGAGCACGGTTTGGCGTATCACTGTTTTTATAAGAACTCGTATACAGTTATAAACCATCATGAATATTTAGCTTTAGCTTTCGATTTTATTGCAATTTTTATATGAGGCCACTTCACTTTCGAAACCGGTTTCGAAAATAAAGTGTCGTAAATAAAATGTAAAAAAAATCAAAAATGTAGAAAAGTACCCAGTAAGACAGATCTTAGATATTCTATGCAAAAAATAATCATATAACAAATATTAAAATGCGAGCTATAAATTTCAAAAGTTTAGGCTGATAAGCCTCAGTACTAACAGTGTTGATATTTCGAATATGTAACGTACACAAAACAGGCATAGCACTCACTCAATGTAAAATTTTGACTCCAAAAATTGTTTAAGAATATTTTATAAAAGCTTTTTTGCACTTATTAATTACTCTTTATTATAAACTATTTTATGTACTTTTAAAAACATTAATAATATGCTTTCTGTCATGACAACGTAAGTTTTGGAAATAGTCTCACTCATACTTTGAACGCAAAATTGAATACAACTAAGAAAAACTTAATCAACCAACATATTTGCTCCATCTGAAATATAAATGTGTTTTAATTATTTGAAAAAATGGCTACACACTATAAACAAACACCGTAACATATATGGGTTTAATAAAGGTAATTGGGTATTAACGTTTATTTTTTTATACCGCTACACTCTTTATTCAGGATAAATTCCAAAACCATGAGTAACAGATAATTAATGTAGCTACACCTACAGATGAATGCATTTGACCTTAACTAAGATGACAGCGTTATAAAAACATAAATAAACTAGTAAATCTGCAGATCAGGAGCCTCAACGTCAGCTCTACAATTCATTGTGTTTAGCACCCTTTGAGTAATATTAATCTTTCTACAAAAACCGAAATTTAAAGTTTTGAAATTACATAAACATATATAAAACGAAAAAATATTTCGAAGGTTTCTGACATTAGAAGCGTTAAATTAAACCCCTTGTTATGTAATGGTATTCTGAAAATCTCATGAGCTACTTATTCTGGTAATTTTTAGATAATAAAGTAGATTTCTTCAGGGGGGTTCTGCCCCCCTGAACCCCTTCGTAGTATAATTTAATTTACATTTGTAATTATCAATTAATTGTGTTAATGTCCTTTAGTAAATTCTACCAATAGACGGAAACGTACATGAATTCTTTTCTACAGCCCTGTATATTACGTGAAGATTTTTACGCGTCGTCTATAACATTTAAATTTAATGCAGACAAAAAACCCTCTTAAAACTGCTCATATCACATTTCCGGGGATTAGTATGCATAGTGTGCACCATATATCCAGTTTCTGCGGAGTCCTGTATATGGTTCTATTTAAATTCTGCAAACATTTGTTAGTATACTAAATGTAATTGGGCTGGGAAATACATAACTCAAAAAAAAAAAAAAAATAAAATAAAAAAACACTGAAGCAATTCGCGCTCATTTTCATTTATACTTACGAATTCATCTGTGTATCCCTGTACATGGTCTATACAATATTTAAGCACTACTTATTAAGCACAAATTTACTTAACGTTAAAACGCACACCATAATCGAAAATGCTCTTCAGCAATCATCCCTAATAGACCAGAACTGTATCCGAAATTTTTTATGTGACCCTATAAATGAACGATAAATACGATACAAATCATATTCAAGCTTCTTGTAGTCAACCACAGTAATGTAATTTAATTTCATAATGTTTGAATTAGTGCAACACAATTAACACACTGACAACAGGCAATTTAATTAAATCTGGGTTTAAAAACAGTAGAAGCTCCTCCCTCTTCTGAAAGTGTCTCGGAAATTGGTTTCTGAGATATGTTTTTCATGTTTATGCAGCAGTAAATATCTTTCAATGTACGGATGTAATATATAATATCTTACAATCTATAAAAAATATGGACAACACAATATAAATGTCTTTTCTGTAAGGTAGAAGTCACTCCCTTAGCCAATGGTGTATTCTGAATAAAAACGAGAATTCTCGTTTCCCGTCGCTAATGTGTTAAAATAAGCTGTGAAGAGTTATTTTTCCCCCCGTAGACCACATTTTAATCGACCACTTTTGTGTGACCCTGAAAAAAACATATGCTTTGCATCCCATATACTACAAAAATGTTACAAAAATACATATCAATTTTATTATTTTGTAACAGAGTAACATTATTAAAAAACGCCACAAAAGGATTTTCTTCAAAGATTGTAGTATTATGAATACTTTTGAGTTCCCTGTACGCATGCTGTAAGTGCTACACATAACATATTTTATAGTAACCAGGTTCTAGTGCACTTTAATAAAGTATATAAATTTCATTACGTTTAAAATTGTGTAACATTATTAAAATACACCACAGACGATTTTTCCCAAAGACTATAATGTAACGGAATAGTTTTGAGTGCCCCTGTAATTAAGCTATGAATGCTACACTCTTCATTTTTAATACCAAACATACTTTGGCAAACCTCAATAACGTATATCAATTACATGTAATCCCGACTATATTTACGCGAGTTAGAGCACGTAGAGAAACACGGCAGGCGACAGATAAAAAAACTGAAGTCATAAATACTTTTCATCCATATTGGAAAGTGTTAAAAAGGATTTACATGCCTTTAACTGTACTTTTTTTTCACTTATAGCATGGTTAAACATTAGTTTAAACTTTAAACATCCTAATCCATGCGATTGCAATAACATATTAAAAGCCCCCCAAAATATGCATATCTGGAGATCTATAAATCTACTGGAAAATAATTCATTATCGTGTCCACTGTTCATTGCATAAATTGCATCGATTTGGCGCAATAAAATATTTTTTGTGATAGCCTTTTAATAGTACCTGCAACAAAATTAACGTAATTTACTAACTTCATTCATATTTGACGCAATGATAGGCTACGAATAACAGTCGCTAGGCAACGAAGAAGAGGAAAAAAATGAAATATGTATCATGTAAAACAAGAAAATTAATTTAAAAATTCTTTATATTATTGGAATATATGTATAAATGTCCTCAAAACATTATACACGTAAATAAAAAAATCTGATAGATCTATTGATAAAACTTCAATATAATAGGAATAATTTAAAACCCTTATTTGGAATTTTAGTATCCATAATTTGACATTTAAATCCATTAATCAAACGTGCCATTTTCTTTCAAGTAATCGAAATTTGAAAATCGTCTGACTTGCCGTAGAAAAGCATTATAAAGAAAAATAAAATCGTCCATATTTTCCGAACGAATGAACCAAATTTAACCAAAAACTATACAGCTACGTCCGGGTATCTCACGAATATGCCCAATTAATTTCAAGCTGATCGGGTGCTTTTTGCGGCAGTTATCGCGGAACAGACAGACAGACAGACAGACGGACAGACAGACAAACGGAAATCAAAACTTTTCGTGTCTCCACAGTAAGCCTTCACTGACGTTTCGGCAACTAGTAAATCTGCAGATCAGGAGCCTCAACGTCAGCTCTACAATTCATTGTGTTTAGCACCCTTTGAGTAATATTAATCTTTCTACAAAAAACGAAATTTAAAGTTTTGAAATTACATAAACATTTATAAAACGAAAAAATATTTAGAAGGTTTCTGACATTAGAAGCGTTAAATTAAACCCCTTGTTATGTAATGGTATTCTGAAAATCTCATGAGCTACTTATTCTGGCAATTTTTAGATAATAAAGTAGATTTCTTCAGGGGGGCTCTGCCCCCCTGAACCCCTTCGTAGTGTAATTTAATTTACATTTGTAATTATCAATTAATTGTGTTAATGTCCTTTAGTAAATTCTACCAAAAGACGGAAACGTACATGAATTATTTTCTACAGCCCTGTATATTACGTGAAGATTTTTAAGCGTCGTCTATAACATTTAAATTTAATGCAGACAAAAAACCCTCTTAAAACTGCTCATATCACATTTCCGGGGATTAGTATGCATAGTGTGCACCATATATCCAGTTTCTGTGGAGTCCTGTATATGGTTCTATTTAAATTCTGCAAACATTTGTTAGTATACTAAATGTAATTGGGCTGGGAAATACATAACTCAAAAAAAAAAAAAAAAAAAAAAAAAAAAACACTGAAGCAATTCGCGCGCGCTCATTTTCATTTATACTTACGAATTCATTTGTGTTTCCCTGTACATGGTTATTAAGCACAATATTTAAGCACTACTTATTAAGCACAAATTTACTTAACGTTAAAACGCACACCATAATCGAAAATGCTCTTCAGCAACCATCCCTAATAGACCAGAACTGTATCCGAAATTTTTTATGTGACCCTATAAATGAACGATAAATACGACACAAATCATATTAAAGCTTCTTGTAGTCAACCACAGTAATGTAATTTAATTTCATAATGTTTGAATTAGTGCGACACAATTAACACACTGACGACAGGCAATTTAATTAAATCTGGGTTTAAAAACAGTAGAAGCTCCTCCCTCTTCTGAAAGTGTCTCGGAAATTGGTTTCTGAAATATGTTTTTCATGTTTATTCAGCAGTAAATATCTTTCAATGTACGGATGTAATATATAATGTCTTACATTCTATAAAAAATATGGACAACACAATATAAATGTCTTTTCTGTAAGGTAGAAGTCACTCCCTTAGCCAATGACGTATTCTGAATAAAAACGAGAATTCTCGTTTCCCGTCGCTAATGTGTTAAAATAAGCTGTGAAGAGTTTTTTCCCCCCGTAGACCACATTTTAATCGACCACTTTTGTGTGACCCTGAAAAAAAAATATGCTTTGCACCCCATATACTACAAAAATGTTTCAAAAATACATATCAATTTTATTATTTTGTAACAGAGTAACATCATTAAAAAACGCCACAAAAGGATTTTCTTCAAAGATTGTAATATTATGAATACTTTTGAGTTCCCTGTACGCATGCTGTAAGTGCTACACATAACATATTTTATAGTAACCAGGTTCTAGTGCACCTTAATAAAGTATATAAATTTCATTACGTTTAAAATTGTGTAACATTATTAAAATACACCGCAGACGATTTTTCCCAAAGACTATAATGTAACGGAATAGTTTTGAGGGCCCCTGTAATTAAGCTATGAATGCTACACTCTTCATTTTTAATACCAAACATACTTTGGCAAACCTCAATAACGTATATCAATTACATGCAATCCCGACTATATTTACGCGAGTTAGAGCACGTAGAGAAACACGGCAGGCGACAGATAGAAAAACTGAAGTCATAAATACTTTTCATCCATGTTGGAAAGTGTTTAAAAGGATTTACATGCCTTTAACTGTACTTTTTTTTCACTAATAGCATGGTTAAACATTAGTTTAAACATCCTAATCCATGCGATAGCAATAACATATTAAAAGCCCCCCAAAATATGCATATCTGGAGATCTATAAATCTACTGGAAAATAATTCATTATCGTGTCCACTGTTAATTGCATAAATTGCATCGATTTGGCGCGATAAAATATTTTTTGTGATAGCCTTTTAATAGTACATGCAACAAATTAACGTAATTTACTAACTTCATTCATATTTGAAGCAATGATAGGCTACGAATAACAGTCGCTAGGCAACGAAGAAAAGGAGAAAAAAAAAAGAAATATGTATCATGTAAAACAAGAAAATTAATTTAAAAATTCTTTATATTATTGGAATACATGTATAAATGTCCTCAAAACATTATACACGTAAATAAAAAAATCTGATAGATACATTGATAAAACTTCAATATAATAGGAATAATTTAAAACCCTTATTTGGAATGTTAGTATCCATAATTTGACATTTAAATCCATTAATCAAACGTGCCATTTTCTTTCAACTAATCGAAATTTGAAAATCGTCTGACTTGCCGTAGAAAAGCATTATAAAGAAAAATAAAATCTTCCATATTTTCCGAACGAATGAACCAAATTTAACCAAAAACTATACAGCTACGTCCGGGTATCTCACGAATATGCCCAATTAATTTCAAGCTGATCGGGTGCTTTTTGCGGCAGTTATCGCGGAACAGACAGACAGACAGACAGACAGACAGACGGACAGACAGACAAACGGAAATCAAAACTTTTCGTGTCTCCACAGTAAGCCTTCACTGACGTTTCGGCAATTACTATTAACAAGATTATTAATTGCTCTCAATTTCCGCCCCCGCCCGTTTTCACCATCTATTTTAAATTATGAGGATACGACATGGAGAAAAAACGTATATACTTGAATAAGTGTATAAAAATTCTAGTTTAAATACTTGAGACAATAAAATGTAGAGTGGTAGATGCCACTTATTCAGAAAACAAGAAATTAGACAATCGGTTATCCAGATATATCAATTTGTAAATAATTTTGTATATGTGGTATTATAGTCCAGAAGATAGCGGAAGATTTTGACAAGTTTTAGAGCTTATAATTTTTGTGTTTCTGATAGATTAGATGGCACAGATGAGGAAGCTGTCACACAGCTGGCACACCAGGGGGATTCTGATTGTCATGGCTACATCACACCCTTCTGCAAAGTGAAATCAATGGCATTCCGATTACGGATAATTCCTCCTAATCGATATAACAACAGAAATATAGTTTACATTCAATTTATATTGTATGAAGCCATGCGATTTCGCAAAAGCTAATCGACTGGTGTGCAACAGATTGGAAGTTTCGTTGTCCGTGTCATCTAATCTATCAAATATACAAACAAGTATCAAATATGTATATATCAGATATATCAAGTATGCATATATTAACTGTAGCATAAAAATGCGTGATAAGAAATCAATCAAATATTATATTTAAAAAATTAAAAATATAAGAAAAAAATATACAAAGTAATTTAACAGAATAAATAAATACATGAAAATTAAATTTAAAGGACAAAAACAGAACAAAAAAGTAAACATACTCCATTAGTTCCTAAACTAGTAAATCTGCAGATCAGGAGCCTCAACGTCAGCTCTGCAAGTCATTGTTTTTAGACACACTTTGGTAATATTCAGTTTCCTGCAAACCACAATTTAAAGTTTTCAAATTATGTAATTATTTATAAGAATAAAAAATACGAAGTTTTCAGACATTAGAAGCATTAAATTAAAAACGTTATGGAAGGATATTTCGAAATTTTCATGAGCTGTTAATTCTGGTATATTTTTTAAATAATAAAGTAGATTTCTTCAGGGGGGCACCGCCCCCCTGAAACTCCCGTGGTCTTATTAATTTACATACGTAACTTTTTATTGATTGCGCTAATGGTTAGCGCAAATCTTAGATTTCTTTTTACACTTCCGAGCCTTATTTTTCAATACTGGTAACACAGAAAATGATTTACATTGACGCAATTATATTAAACGTTTAGGTTTTATGAATGAAAATGTAATTTCCTTTAAAAATAAAATAATTTTCATTCATCTTTTCTGAAATGAGGCGGCATAAGTAACACCCGTCAAAAAACATTTTTTCAGGCAATCTAGTTAATGCTTGGTTTTTAAGGATGAAAATATTTATTTCCCGATACAATGACGTCATTTTCGACAGCGATAATTTTGCGGTGCATAATTTTGATATTTACTATATATTTGCTTTTCAAAAGTTTTTTTTTTTCTCATTAGAATTTTCGATTAAGAATTAACATTTCTGTTAGCTGTGTGCAGACGATAAACCATGAGATATTAGTAACTTTTTTTTTAAATAATAAGAATTAATATCATAACACAAGCCCCTTTTATTTCAACCTCAAAGCGTATTCGTTTTACTTTTGATATATGAGATCAAATTCACCTTCTTTTCGTATTTTCACTTTATTTCTAATATGAAGGCGTATTCATGTCTATTTTTTATTTCATTTTCCTCTCGCACATAAAAATCTTTCAAATCAAAATTAACTGTTTAGGATAAATTTTTATTCCGGGATTAAATTTTCGTGGCAACGGCATAAAAAACAAAAAATGATTGTTAAATTTCATAGCAAAATGTCGATTTATTCCTTATGAAAATAATGAACTTTTTAATTTAAAAGAAAAATATTTGAACAAAACAAATAGAACATTGTCTTTCTTTATTTCTGTGGTAAATTCCATCTATATGTAAAGACACAAAGGCATTAATTCGTCCCTTTTGACTTTGATTTAACTTGAAACAATTACACATACTTTCACATTTACGATATTTCTAGGTGTAGTTCGCTGC
Source organism: Maratus speciosus (assembly GCA_963932465.1). Classification (NCBI taxonomy): domain Eukaryota; kingdom Metazoa; phylum Arthropoda; class Arachnida; order Araneae; family Salticidae; genus Maratus; species Maratus speciosus. The sequence continues at coordinate 154,750,628 of OZ010793.1, read as the reverse complement.
TAGATAACAGTTAAAAGATAATAAAAACAATTAAATATGTGCTTAAAAAGAAAATTTATATTAAAAAAAATATTTTATATTATTGAAACACATATATAAAATCCCTCCATAAAAGTTATACACCGAATTTTAAAACTCTGACAAATGTATACACAAAATTTCAAACTAATATGAATAATGTATGGTTCTAATTAGGAAATTTCATCATCATTAATTTAGCATTTAAATCCTTCAATCATATGAGCCATTTCTTTTCAACAAATAAAAATGGAAAAATCTTCTGAATTGCTATAGGAAAGCAATAAGTCGCAAAATAAAATGTTCTATATATTCCGAACGAATGAACCAAATTTAACCAAAAACTATACAGCTAAATCCGGGGATTTCACCAACATGCATCCTTAATTTTAAGATAATCGGATGCTTTTTACGGCAGTTATCGCGGAACAGACAGACAGACTAACAGAAACCAAAACTTTTCGTGTCTCCACAGTAAGCCTTCACTGACGTTTCGGCAACTAGAAAATGAAGGTAGTAGCCAAGAAACACCGTAGACTTGTTTAAAACAATCATTACATTGCTGTATTAAAACAATCATTACTAGTCAATTCGGCAGATGTCACAAATTTGATGTACGGCATTGAAAATCTTGGTGCAACTTTAGTCGATAACCATGTGATACAAGGGTATTTATGTTAAATTTTACTTAAAAGGATTACAAAATAGAAGTCGGAATCTTAATTTAGCTATTGATAAACGTAGCATGCCACATCCACATTCACTCCGACTTTCAACTTATACATCTGGTCCCTATATATACCGTGAATAAACAACAAATTCGCTATACTAACTTTTCATTTCAACTACTGGTTGTCAGCAGTTATTTCTGGAATTTCAAATACAGGTCCTTTCTGTAGGTAGCTGCATTTTAAAAATGAAATATTAAATTTAAATTACGCATATGATAATTCTGGTGTTAAATTTTAATGCAACAACATTTACAAGTTAAATTTAGATTGTAACTACATTTATTCAAAATATCAAATTAGATTAATATTCAAATTTTATTCCAAATATTTCGTCAAACAATTCCGTTAAAGGCACACTTTTAATCAATTTTGTTGACAATAATTTAAAAAAAATGACAGTGGTGGAATACTTTGGATGGGTTATTTATACATGGGATATTTTGGGTGGATCATTTATATATACAAAATATAAAGCGCTAAATATTAATGGGTACATATTTTTATTAGCCATTTAAGTGGCAGTTATTTATGTAAAGTTCTTTTCAAGATGATGATTAAACTAATAGTTTTTAAGCCACAAATACGATTATTCTTATTTTTTTATTACTAATACGTATAATGTTATTAATGTACTTATATAGTTATATAATAGGGATATTTGTGAAATATCGCTAAGAGTGTTTTCATTTTACGGCTCGGTGCGTCAAAAGCTGAGCTCTGCTCTCTTATTTTGGTTTTGTGTGTGTGTTTATAGCTCGCAAGATTAACGGCATTGTCATCGATATTCATCTAATGCGTTAACTAAAAAGAAAGAGAGAGAAAGGAAGAAAGTGCTTATTTCTAGATGTCACCGATTGCTTCTTTTAGATATATTTAGCTCGTACGTTACAATTAGTGGAATTTGTGAAAATTTTGCTTCCAACTTTGATTAACGTCTGATATTGATCGTCAAGAAATCAGCGTAGTGAATATTTTCATATTCATCTAGATTGTTTTTGAGAATAATAATAATAATAATAAAAAGCATATCGTCCTTCCACTGTTACATTTTAAGTTTTTAAAAAAAGGGAAATATTATAAACGCAATGACATTTCCACATTTCGCTTTTATTAATCTGCCCTCCACGATAGTGATGTGAATACAACAAAAGCTACAGTGGTACTGATAAATAATTTCGCAAACTTCATTTGATTCATATAAGTTAATAATGACGGACAGAGTGAGTCAAAGATTTATGGTAAATATTAATAATAAAAATTTATCCTTTAACAGTAATTGAAAGAGTATTACGTATGCAACATATATATAAACATACATTTTCGCACTGTTCTGTGAATGTGGTAAAATATAGTGGATTAAATTGAATACTTAATAAGCGAAAGTTCGGTTTAACAAACTGAATTTATTTTGAATCCTTTAAGCATATAAAATATTTGATTTTTTACCGAAATAATTGTTATTTTTATATATTATGACCATTTAGTGCTTATATTATTGCATATTTTATTATTTAATAGATATTTAGTGCATTTTGTGTGAATTACAACTTTACATACTTTCAATATTTTATTTTAGTTATTTTCATTACTTTATTTTACATATTTTCAGTGTTTTGTTTTACATATTATCAGAATATCATTTTATTTAACATTTAATAAGCATGTTTCGTAATTTAAGTAAGTCATTGATGATCTACAATAATGGGAGGTGGATTGACATTGAAATTTTATTTTTCACAAGACCTTTTACTGATATTATCTTGATTAAATAAGACTATTATTAAGGTAGTGTACAAGGTAAGTTATTTACAATATTCATGAAAAGGTAATGTCTTGCATTATATACATCATTTTTAACAACAAGAATATTTAATTTTTGGATGTTATGATATATTTAAGAAGCAATCTATATTTTCACTATAGACATTTTTATGTAAATATAATGTTCAACTAATGCTCAGATTGCTAGCATACTAGCAACAATGATGATTTCTTTATATAATTATTCATGTTGGATAAAAATACCTAATATTTTAATTATATTTTTGGTGCTGAAATAATTTTACGAAGATGGGTTTAAAAAAAAATTGCGGTGCAAATTATTTTTTTTTTTACTTCGAATTATCCAGTGAGATAATTTTTCGAGGAAAATTTACAGTGTTTGGCGGATTATTTTATGTTTTAGGTATATGTTATGAAGGGAGTTCTCTTTGCTGGTTCAAAATTTAGTATATTTCTAATATCGTTTTCAATGACTTTCTACAAAAAATACACTTTATCTTTAATTATAACAGTTGGTTATGCAGTGATGCCCCCATTTTTTTTAAACACACATGTTCACAGTTACCAGTCATTATTTGTGAAGTTCAAACATTTTACACGCGCATCGCTATAAACTTTCTAACGTTAACACTTTTCAGATTTGTCCCCAGATTAGTAAATATTTATCTCTGTAATATTAAAAATACACATTCTACATTTTACGTTTTTAATAAGTTCAAACTTACTATATTTATCGTAGTTATTAACTTCTGTCGAAGTTAAACGCGGTTTTTGAAGCTTACCATTAAACATTCTTTTTTATATCTCACTTACAATATCATCTTGCCAAACAAAATAATAATTTTTATTTTATGGTACACATTCTTAGTTAAAAACCGCTTAGGTAAACTCATGGTATAGCACTTATATACAGTTTGTGACCTTCTGACAGTCAAGTATATTTTAAGTGTTTTCTTTTTCCTTTTCGATCTATGAACTTTTAATTTTGTTGATTTCATGCCATTCGCATTCATTTTCACTTTTGTTATTTATTCAGGCATTCAAAAAGACGCTGACATAAAATGCTTACTTTTATTTACGCTGGGTACTTCGATGTTGAGATAATTTTGCGTTATTTTTTTCTTTCACAGTTCATATCCACACATGTTATGTTTTGGCTTTACTTATTTCAGCACCCACAAAACATTAAAAAAAAAAAAAAAAAAAAAAAAAAACTCATTCACAATTAAATTCTCTTTTATCACTTTGCGTATGATGTTCAAGCCTCAAGTTAATTTTAATTTGTTATTAATTTAATGTACTGCACTATTGCATTGCATTTCATTGCTTTTCAAGTAATCGTACGAGGGTGTCTGAAATTGAAAGCCCTTATGTTCATAATTTGTAAGTATTTATATATATAGTGTGCATTAGCGAATATTGATTCAATATTTTGCTTAGTATAAAAATACAGAAATGCGTAGTTATATAATGTTTTCCCCTTTTCCTTTTCAGTTTTCTCATCATATTACATACATACACTGAATAAGAATCCTTGTGTGATTCGGCTTAATATAAATGAATTTTTAACATTTAATACTTTTTACATTTTCTGTTCAGTTAGCAGAGCAAACTAAAAAAAAAAAAAGAATAAGAGATTATAAAATACTTTTCAGGTTATTAAATATTATATCAGTGCAGGACCAGTTGGCATAATACACATTTCATCGCTCATTTACTTTTATCCTTTCAGTTCAACACAATTATTTACTATCATTCACACTTCAATGTTCATGTGCCATCGTTACTACATATACATGGTTTGTAAGATTTTTAATTCACGGCTTTTCATCTAAAAATTTTTTCTTAGAGTTCGATATTAGTAATTCAACTTTTTTTAGAGTGTTATGAACCCTTTCATTGGATTATTTCACCGCGGGAATTGATTTTGTGAAAGTGTTTATATTTTGTGCTTGGTCGTTACTTTGTGGTGCTGGTCGCCCTACTCCTGCCAAGTTCAAATGATATTTTTTTTATCTCATTCTTTTCAATATTCTTTTAAATTATTTTAATACATGGTACACCTTCTTTTTCTTTTATTAACTTTTATTAGAGATTTTGCAATCATTATCATTTCAATCTCAGAAGTTATTATTTTGGTAAAGTAGTTTTACAGTACTGACTCGTAAGTGAAATGTACAATAATCTTTATGATTTTTCATAATGCTTTACCATATCCTATAGCCATTATGGTGACATACAACTGTGCCTTTTTTATTTTTTTTTTCACGTTACCATTCAATGTTTCCCAGCGATTGCTATTTTACACGCGCACTGGTGTATATTTATATAGGAAATATAACTTTCTGTTGCTCATATTTTTAATTCATTGCAACTGTCAAAAATTACACACATTATACATACTTTCAATCAATGTTTTGTTACCATTCAAAGCTACCAATCAGAGCTACCATTCAGAGCTACCATTCAGAGTGACCATTCAGAGCTATCATTCAGAAACACACTTTTAAACTTTCGTGATGTTTGCAAACTTTTATAGGGTGCGCATGTAATTTTGAGTAATTTCTGTCGAGATTATATTAGAGTTTTGCATATCACACACTACACGCATTATACACAATTTCGATTAAGGTTACCATTCAATGTTTTTGTATCATTCAATGTGTTCTTTTCTTTTGACATTATATACATTTATCTCTTAAACGGAACTCTCTGTAAATAAATACCTCATATATAATTTTTTTTATATCATTGACATTTTTGAGTTAAACTTTCTCAGAGTTCTCTAAATTGTTGTCTACAGTTGAAATATACAATTTGTGCATTAATAAATCATGCCACTATGGTGAGTATATTATTTCATAACATTAAGATTTAATAGGGATCTATTAGACTCCTGATAATGCACATTTTCTTTAAAGAAATTACCAATATTAAGGCGTAAAGATTTCATTCTGTAGATGTACACAAATATCTTAGATATTTACTACCATTCCTAATTTAAACATTGTATCAATTACACATTTTTTTGATTGCATCAAAAATATATAGATATTTTTCATGTCACTGATTTCTTCTCAAGCTCACTGTTCTCTTTAAGGATTGTAAATTAAATTTTAAGTGATGATGCTATTTATTTTTTTTTTTTCAAAAGTGATCAACACAGTTCATTTACACTCTAGTATGCTTTTCACAATTACACGCAATTTTCACTTAGTCCATGACATACATCCAATTTACTTTACACCTCTTTATTCAAGACAATTTTTTCTATTGACATTAGTTCATAGTTTATTATTAATCTTTTGGTTTGAGAGTATTTTATCCACAGTCGTAAAGAAATTGCAACCTCGTTGGTGTTTATACCAGCTTTATCTTCAGTAGAAGTCTAATTAAGTGTTGCATTCTAGCTGTACAGACTTACTCTCTAAAGCACCTCTCTTCACTTACACATTCTGTACAACCAAGAAAAATTTTATCAGTATTAATACTAATGCATTCCTTTATAACGATTAATTCCTAGTTTGTATAGAAAGAGTTTTTCTACACAAAAGTTTTTTTTTTTTTTTTTTCGGTTCACTCATCTTTAAATTATCTTTTTAGAGATGATAGTTTTGTGAAATTTTGAAAACATTAAGCAAATTTATTGTATTTACTTTTACCATTTTAAATCATTGATGTTTCTAACCACACTAGATATTTTATGTGTTTTCACATTCATACTATTATAGTTATGCCTTGTGTAGAAATATATACACTTTTTGCTTTTTAAGAATTTTATTTTAGCATAACATATAGATTTTTGTGTGGAGATTTATATTCCAACATATTATTTTAGTTGGAACATATCCAACATTCCAACATATCCCAATTTGTAGCTTGAGGACTTGAAAGTCAAGCAAGATGAAAGATCTGGAACTGCAAAAACATTTTTTAACCTGTGCACAGCGAATTCCAGAAATTAATCTCTAATGTATTTTAGAGCTTTGTGATGACAGTTTGATCATCGAAATTTTTACCCGTTCGGGACGAGCGACCGGTATTCGTGCCAGCCTCGTTTGCACTTTCATCCCGCGCGACGGGTATACGTGCCGGCGGTTTTGGCACTCACATCCCAAGCGACCGGTATTCGTGCCACACAGTTGGAACGTTTTATTCCAGAAAGTTTAACTCAGAAAAAAAATCGTAATGAAATTTGAATATATATTTGGGAAGAACATATTTCCTTCTATCTAGGAAAGCAAATGGAATCAACTAATATATTTTTAATCCATGTCAATTTAATTTTCTTTCAAAAATGACTGCAGTGAAAAAAAAGTGTGTTTATTTCATATGCATCTATTTATGCTTCTGAAACGTGATTTTCTTTTTATCATAAATGTTTTATGTGTGAAATGAAACTTTATTTTTTGTTTATCAGAAGTTTTTCTACGACACTTGGGAAAAGGAATGGTGAGTCAACTGATCAACTCTAAACGTATGACGTAAGCTTCACGAACGCATATGGCTAGGTTTCCAGTTGATTCATTTTCAATTACTTTTTTCCTACTTTACTTTTTTCTTACTATCTCGATTGGAGTTTATTTGTATGTCGTAGTGATAGAATGTTTCGGATTTTCATTCATTGAGGAGGAAAGCGGGAGACCTATTTATATTTTTTCAACAAATGCTGCTACGCAGTTTAAATATTTTTGCGGATGCTTGTTCAAAATATTTTCGACACCGTCAAGTCAAGAAAACTTTTGTGCGCTCTTCTTCTTCTTCTTCTTCTTCTTTTTTTTTTTTTTTTAGTTTTCCTTCAATAGTTATTCATACTGTTTCAAGTAATTTCGTCTTAAATTATCTATATTTATGTATCTTATTTTACAAACTCATTAACATGTCTAAAAACGCAGGTATTTTACTGACAATGGAATAGCTGGGATAGTGAAAAATATTTAGTAAAAGAAAAGAAAATGCATGAAATTAATGTATTTTCAGAAAATAAAATTTAAGAGAGTGGTGTGATTCTAACACAGTCATTGAACTCTGACATTTTGAGAAATGTTCGCGGGTTTTAAAGTTATAGTTTCAATTAATAGTCAGTTTGTCCTTTATAATTAAATACATTTATATGATTTCGTTAATATTTCCATTTTATAAAATACTTTTAACATTAACGGCATTTTTTATCAGTATATTTGAAATTATTATTCAGTTTTATTTATTATTAAAAAATATTATTCAATATTTTTAATCTCATAAATTTATTTATATGTTTAAATATATATATATATATATTAAAAGATGTTTATAAAGATATTTTTACATAAATTTTTTTTTTGGAAGAATGCATTTTAAGTTATTCATGTTTACCCGTTCTTATTTAAATATTCTTTAATTGACATTTCGTTTTATTTTACGTTACTGTATGTATTATTTCTTTTATTTTCAAAAATATTTTTAACATCAACAACTTTTTAGAAAGGTTTATTTTAAAGTATAATTCTATTTTACTTATTACCATTTATTATTATTCAATATTTTTTATTTGATAGATATTTTATGATTGATTGTATATTTACATGTAAATTTTGAATTTTCACAAATATTTTAAATTGAATAAAAGTTTTCAAATTATTTTTTATGTCTGTCTGCATAATAAGTATTAAAAAGTTGCATGCAGAAGTTCCCTGCAAGTTTTATTTAATTATTTTTATTTGTGAATAAATCAGCTTTTTAAAAATATTTGTTTTATTTACGGAATGTGTTAACAATTATTTAGCAACAAAACTATTATTTTTTTAAACAAAATTAACCTTTATTTGAGCAAAACATTTCATATATTGCTATATTATCCCCTTGGGGACAAGCGGCACGTAAAGGAACATAAGTGTTTTATAATCATATAATTTTTTTAAACTGAAAAACGTGATTAAACCATGCATTATATTTGTTTAAAAAGTCATTTTTACATTAAAATATCCGAGAAAATATTTCAATTTTTTGCGTAAATATGTATAATAACAACATATTTCATGTATGTGAATTTCAAAAGGTTACATGGAAAAATGAATCTTTTACAAATTTTTGAAAAATTCTTTACAAGAGTTAGGCTTAGTTTCGCAAAATCCTTCGGCCCAGAAGATGAAATCGAATTTTCCCGCTCCGTCATCAGATGCGTACTTCTGAATGCGCGCGCCGTCGAGAATAGGTTAAGTTATGGTACCTTATATTGCAAATTTGAGAATTTGAATCTCAATTTATACTGATCAGTGCATATGCTTTCAACTTTTTTGAGCTCATTTATCTATGTGTCATATATATTCAGTTGCAACATTTTTTTTTCTTTTTCACTTCAATTATGTATGTGTCATTGTGCAAGTGTATTGTTACTATGCTTCAGGTAGGTGTGTCGAGCCAAAACTCTTGGGTTATATAATTTTTTCTGGAAAGTGGGAGAGATATGTGATGATGAAATTAACATATCATCACATATAATTATTTATCCCCTTTTAAAATTAAATTCTCCTTTTAACAATTTAAAATCTAATCGATACTTCTTTTCATTTTCAAAAAAGTATATCTATTTCTTCTCTTTTGCGCTTAATAAATTACTGTCGCTTTATATCCCAGGCTTATTCAAAACCGCTTATAAAATAAATCAAAAACAAATCTTTTTCTCATCCTAAAGTTGTTATCTGTTCGAGTACACGTTTCTTCGGTTAACGTATAGATATAAAGAAAAAGATAATCTTTGACCATATGCTCTTGTTGCAGCAGTAACTTAAACACACATTGTAATTTTCCTTTTGATAGTCAATACAATGCCTTTTCGGCCTGAGAGATATCCTGTTAATATTAAAATCGGCGCCTGGCATCTGCATTCCTTCTTCTAAATATAAATTTCCCATTATCCAGCATTCTCATATCATACTGTTCGTTAACATTTCAGTTACTTAAGCTGTTGGGCTGATTTTGAATTCAAAATATTCGTTAAGTGACGAATTCTTTGGGGTTCTAATTGTGCAAAGTTCAAAGGTTTGCGGCTCGATGCACTTACAATCAAGGTTGGGCGGCATTCTATCTCTGGCCGCATTACTGTTAATATGTAACAGCATTTTTATGTCCTGTATTCCGGGGTCAACCCGCGAGAATATTATATTGCTCGCTTGTCTTTAATAAAATGCCACATACATATTTTGGACCTTTTTACTGAATCTCTCGTAGTGCCTGCGTTTTTGCAACTACGCAAAGTACTTTAAACTGATACGGCTAAATGGATACTGATAAAATGACAATTTAAAATTTAAATTAATTTATCTTCAAAAGGATGAACGAAACCAATAGTATATAGACCGTCTCAGAAATTTATGCACAAACATAAAATGATGATTTTTACTGAATAATAAAAAGTTAAAATAAATAATAGCATATTTTTATTTGTGTATTTCGCAACTCCATTTGAATAAATGATATCAAAATTAAAAAAAAAAATAAATTACATATTTTTAAAACATATAATTTTAAATTTGTTCCAACAAAACTGTCTAAAAAGTTTATGCATAATAAGGGAAAAAAACTATATTTATCATTTTTATAAAACAGTTACATACAAATTATTTTTCCGTGATTCCGGATTATTTCAAATATACGCGCGTCTATCTAAATTATTCGTTTTTGTAGGGTTTCTAGTGGCAAAGAGTACCATGCTTTATCTATTGCCTCTTTGAATTATAGTATATATAGTAGTCATACTGTGTCCCATTGCTGTAAACCTGGTGGGTTAAAATGCCGTTGACATTCTCAATTGGGTTTATGCCAGGACTTAACCCCTTCGCGACAAGAGGCCTTTGCTTAATTTTTAATCTTTTTGCCACCGGATTTATAAAACTTATTTTTTTTGTAATTGAATCGCGAAAATGATCTGATTAAATAATGTAAACTTTGCAATTAAAAATAGCTGGTGAGAATAAGGGACGATTCTGAGCAACTTAATTGGCACGTATACTGGTGGCTCGTCTCCAAGGGGTTAAAGCTGGTGAGCCTTGAATTTTAAAATCTTTCGTCAAATGTCACAGTTATGTATTATGTGATATGGGCATTGATGCATTACCTTGTTTAAAGATTCATTCAGGACCCTTCAAATGTCACCGAATGGAAGGAAATGCTGGTTCAGCGTCTCTTGATATTTTTGGAAATTTTCTCTTCCTTTTAGAAAATACAGAGAGGTCAGGCTGTTGAAGACGAATACCTTCCAAACCATAACAGTTTTACCGCCTTGCTGCCTATTGCAAAATCTCCTTGTTTCCTTACGATTATCATGCGAATACATGTTTCACCTATCAGGGCCATCTACGTTCCAGGTTTTTCTCATAACTAAATAAAACAGAAAGCCATTTGCCCCCGTAGGAAATGTGTTTATTTGTCCAGTTCATACTTGCCTATTTGTTGTGTACTCAGTCACGGTTTGTGAGCCATTATCTTTAGTACGATGTTAATCACATTCTTTAATACGTCTATGTACAGTATCTTTGGACACCTGTGTACCGAGATTAAATTTAATTTGCTCCATGGGCATATTTTATTTACATCGCTTTGATCGATTTAAATTTTTTTCAATTTGAAAAACACTTTCATTTTGTATCTTCAATTTAAAATCTTTTAAAATCTCAACTTTTGTTAATTATTTAGCCTTTGGCAATTTTAAAACGAGTGTTAATGGCTTTTCCACTTTTATTCTGTTATGAAACTGGAATACGATGTCATACAAACGCATGACACCCGTCCAATCCCCTGTTTCTAGAAAAAATTGCATAAAGTGCTTAAATGTTTGATACAGCGTTTCTTTAATCAAAAAGTAAATAAAAATTAATTTGATTTTTATTTTGACCGACAAAAACTGCTTATTTTATTTGATTTTGAATAAATTTCGACCATTTATTGTAAATTGGTTTCATGTATATTCTTCTTCAACTTTTTTTCAAGAGATTTGAAGAGAGAACAAACTTTTGAGACAGACTATAATAGGATTAGGATACTTTTATTATACGAAGATAATAACAAAACCAAGTGTTTTAAAACATTCAAATTTTATACCAGAAAAATATACAGAGAAATACGCGTCGAATCTGAACCGAGTAGGTATTGTGAAAATGCGTATGGTCTCATCTTTCGAATGTAAGTAATGGTATGATCCGTACTCCTTCTATCTCTTCTGTAGCTTTCTCCTCTACTTCTAACGTTAGCAATTTACTGGCTAGTACAGCTAACAAGGAGAGGGTCCGAGGTTGGTCTCGCCGAATGCGATGAGCATTTGTGTTTCGATAGAGTATATTTAGTATATAAATATATGACCACCATAAGGAGCAACCCCTAGGGGTTCTTGAGAAAATAAGTCTCAAAGTTTAAGCTACAGTTTATAATCGGATAAATTTCTTTTTTTGGCAAGCACTCCGTGGCGTGGTCGGCAGCACGCTGCATTTGAGTTTTTTCTACGTGGGATCAAACCCGTCTGGGACTTGTTATTCGGAACGAAAATTTTTATCAATAATTTTCGAATTGCAATTGAAAAAAATATGTATAATAATTGAAATTTACCAAAAACATGAATTAAATGTATATTTTGTACATATAAGTGCTTTTTTAACTACGAAATTTTGCATGTTTAAATATATAATGAAAAAAAACGCATATTTATATGTATATTGACCAGAATTTTTTTGTTGTTATTTAAAATTATTTAGTTATTTCAATGAATGATCTACCCCTTTTCACAAAGAAATAAATTAAAACACGTGATATAAATGCATGAATAATTATATTACTTTAATTTTGTTTCTATATGAAAGTATTTCGAATATTGCATGATTTTTTTAATGTCCTTTTTAAAATTCTTAATATGAGTTTTTTTTTTTTTTTTTTTTTTTTGATTTTTAGTTTTGTAATTATTAACTACGTAATAACTATTTTCAGCAGTTCAATATCTTTTAAAACTTATTTTTAAGCACAAGGACAGTTATTCTAAATATAATCATAAGAATCCAAGATTTAAAAAATTCAAAAGTTAAAAAGCTAGTTGGTAAAAAACGATACATTTATTTCACTGTGAAAAGTAGTAGCTTATTTATGTAAATAACAGTAAATAAATTTTTAAATTAGCTTAATTTTATGGTCTATAAAAGTTCCAATTGAATTTTTAATTAGTTTGTTATTATTATTATATTTTACTTTACTTACATTATTTACTTTTCATTAAATATATGAACATGCAAAGATTCGCACTTAAAATTGTATTTATATAATTAAACTGCATTATATAAAAATATTAAACAAGAAAAAAAAAAATTCCGAAAGAAATTACTACGTAGACACTTATTCTAATTAAAAATCATGAATCCCAGACTTTAAAAAATCATACTAAAAATATAAAAGTAAATTTTTTAAACCATGAAATATTTGTAGTATTTAAATGAGGAAACAAAATGAAAATAATATATTTGTTCACTTATTTTAATTTATTTCTCTTTAAAAAATTGTAGATATTCATTGAAATAACTGTAAATAATTTTAAATAACAACAAAAAATTTCAGTTCTATAGACATATAAAAATGCGTTATTTTTTTTCATTATGTATTTAAACATGAAAAATTTCGTAGTTTAAAAAGCACTTATATGTTACAGAAAATTCATTTAATTCATATTTTTGGTAAATTTCAATTAATATACATATTTTTTCAATTGCCGTTCGAAAATTATTGATAAAAATGAGCGTTCCGAAAAACAAGTCCGAGCCGGGTTTGATCCCGGGTAGAAAAAATTCAAATCCAGCATGCTGCCAACCATGCCAAGGAGCGCTTGCCAAAAAAGAAAATTTATCCGATTATAAACTGTAGCTTAAACTTTGAGACTGATTTACACAAGGCCACCTGTGGGTAGCGTTTTATGGCTGTCATATATTTATATACTAACTATACTCTATCGAAACACAAATGTTCATCGCATTCGGTCAGACCAACCTCTGGACCCTCTCCTTGTAAGTTGGTTTGAAAAACTCACTTAACACTACAAAGCCCGCGAGCAGTCATTTTGACTGCTACCAAATGAATATGTCTCGGTTCGAAGCATTGTTGCCAGGGGGTTACTTTTTTAAAATTCAGATTTCATGACTAGCACCACTTTTTTGAAATGGTAAAATTCCGCTTGTTTTCGCCTTAATTAACATGTCATTATGGAAGGTGAATTTTACTATTTCAAAAAAGTGGTGCCAATCAAGAAATCTGAATTTAAAAAAAAAAGTAGCTCACTGCTAACACTGGTTCGAAGCAGATTTTTTTTTTTTTTTTTTTTTTTTTACTAGTTTGAAAGATACAAAGAAAAAACTAGATAAATGGATAAGTTAATAATTTAAAATAAAAATTCTGGTGTGAAATATTTTTCTGAAATTTGAGTAAAATTCTCGGTCTTTCTACTTGTTAAAATTAGTAATTTTATCTATACCTCATGTAAAAGTATTGACAGTATGGACCACAAGGTCACTGATGAACAATTTACTCTTGTTAACCTAAAATACGTAAAATTAAAAAGCCTGATAAATTTGCTAAATATGATATGATCCCAAGACGTGGAAATAAGGTAACGGCGACGTTGAAATTGAGTCAATCTAAACTGACTAAGAAAACATATACTTAAATATTAATAAAGAAATCTACAAACATGTAAATTTCAAGAAAGATCCAAAACCAATTATTGCTCCTGAAATTTCCAATATTATTGACTTTCTAAATGAAATTTCAACGAGTAAAAAATTTCACTTTGAAGCTAAAATAATCGGCAGCTTCATAAGAATTTCCCTTCAAACAATTAGTAACAAAATGTCATTTCAGGAATACTTTACAGAAAATAAAATCCAGCAATATCTAGCCACCGATACAAGAAAAACAGCTAAAAGGTGTTATTGGAAATCTAGCACATTCGATCTGAATTCTGTAAAAATAAAACCTCTCATGTTGATGTTTCCCCATCTTACAAGTATCCCAAATGAAAGTCATAGTGATGGGAAACTCCTCCCACTCTACCTGCTGGAACTCTCGAAAAACGTAACTTCTTATAAAAATGTCAATGTCGATAAATTTACAATCTACGAAATATAAGAAAAAAATCGCACTGCAAAAACAGACATGGAATGTTTTTGTTGTCAAAACATTTTCACGTAAGCATGAACTGCCATATTAATTCAAAATGTATGTGATATGGCGGATCTGGTCTCTCCTAAGAATGTAATGCCAAAATGACTACACCAGAAGTACCCAATTCCCGCCTAAATGTGCTAACTGCAGCTTTGAACGTCCTTGCAACTTCTAAGGTTATTCCAAATTTCCAGTCAAACGTCAATTTCGTAAAAGATGTGCAAAAAAACGCCGCCAGTTCTAAAAATCTTTTATCAGAAAAATAGTCCATGAGAAATATCGCCAATCAAATGTTACTAAATCTAAGCGATGCACCCCAACTCACATGTTTTACGAGTTGCACGAATTCTCTGATTCTAAACCTTCGATGGCTGAGAATCTAACGAAAATAAATAAAGGACATCAAAAAACGTCTTTTCTGGATATTCCTACTAAACTAAACAGTGTCCTAGGAAAAAAGTAAAAAAGATCCAATCTCTAAACTTTTCGCCCTCAGCAAGCGGATGCAAGTTTCAGTAATGCTTCTCTTACAACGAAGGTCTCCTTACTGGACATACTCAGAATATTTAAAAACATATATATATTTAACTACTTATGTATTTAATAAAGGATCAGTCAAATTTAGCGGCGGAATTACAGTAGAAAGTCTATAAAAATATAAAATACTTTCGAGTATTTGGCGCGAAAAGACGGAAATATCACGCGATATGGCGAGCAGCCCCTTTCCTCGAAGAAGCAAACGATTTTAATGCATCTGAAAATTGCTTGTTAATTGATTTTTAGAATGCGTGTAAATAGTATTTAATGAATTCAAAATTAAACAATGAAAGAGTTTAACGAACATATTTTTTGTATTACATATTTATCTTGCTTGTTGCTGCAGTTATTTAATTGTATCACTGTAAAAGTATTTTCATATTGAAAAATATATTTTCATATATTTAAGCGTAATCCAAAATAAAGGCTAGGTGAATAATGCTGCAGTTATACATTTCAATATTCGAGAAGCTTTTGTTTCCATAGCAACAAAATTGAATCGACGCTTAATTAGACTTGATTTTGAGATTGAAACAAATTAAATTATTTGAAATTTTGTTTTAATTCATAAAATTTCATAGTTAACTTTCATAATATATATATATGAAAAACTATAGTTAAAACAAACTAAAACTGACAAAACTAAAGTTATTTAAACGAGTTCAACATGAAACATTTTTACCTTAGCAATTATTTGACATAAAAAAGGTTTTTTTTTTTTTTTTTTTTTTTAATTTTATTTATTTGCCAACCGATGATAAATCGCCAGATAACGAAATTTTCATTATTTTTTACGGACGCAGTGATGGAACAGTGTAGCATCAAATCATCAATTGAAACCGCTAAATATTTATAGTATTACTTGTCTTATTTCAAGACAGTTTTTCTGAGATTTTTAAAGTCGAAGAATACTGTTAAAATTTAGTGGTGACGATCGCCCAACTGCTGCACCGCTGTTCCATCGCTGCGCACGGTCTATAGAGTTTCAGCCGAATTTTTTTTATAAACACATCTTTCCTGAGAAGAACATTCTATATATTTTTTTTTTCAGATTTTTCGAAATATGCCCGTATGGAGACCTTTGTTAGTAGCGAGTCTTAAGTCTATTTCGACTCCTAAATTCAATTCAAAATTTGATTATCTCTCTATTCTAAAAAAAAGTAACTACCGCTGTCACCGCCGCCGCCGGTTTTGATTTTTTTGTGACCGGAGGCCTTTCTTCGTTAATATTAACAAAAATAATGCATACAAAAATATGAAAATCAGTGGTTTTATACAGAAATGTTTGATAAACACGCTGATTAAGACAGTTTTCAAATCGAAGAATTATTTTAAGAGTTATTTAATGCTAAAGTTGGACAAAATCGTTCCACTAAAAAAGTTTTATAGCAGCAAAAACTATACATGGCAGTGTAATCATTTTTAGATCATTTTATGCGTTAGAATTTGCCGGAGTGCAGATTGCATTAATTTTTTTATTTTGACTCATTTTTTCAGGTTTTATTTCTATTTTAAATTCAAATTTTCAGCATTTCTAGAGATATTTTTTACAGATTTCAGAAAATTGTACTAATTTAAACTGTTGCCAACTGTATAAAAAGCGCAAGCAATAATGTTTGCTTCAAATTAAAAATTTATTTACACGTGACTATTATAAACAGGAAAAAAACTTTCAAATTAGAATGAAATAATTACGTATAAAAAGCAGGAACTTATTAAAAATTACGTCATAAAAAGTATACACGTGAATTTTAAAAGAGGAAGGATATTGTAAAATAATAAATTCCTTAACATGCGTTAGAAGTCTTAGGAGAAATTACGTCATATTTACGTCACATTATAGTTATTACATAAAATGAACACAAAATAATATTGCAAAAAAGTTTAAATTTAGAAATTGCGCTAGACATTTATTTGATATTTTCAGAATTAATTTAAAATGTCTCATTTAAAAGAACTTTCTTTTCGCTTTGTTAAAAAATACCAGGAGACAAAGACTCTCTTTACTTAATTCCTTTTATATTAGCTTATTTTGAAATGTTGTTACACGTGTATACGTCATCAAGTTATTTTTATTTCGACGTTTTATTTGTGTTTTTATTAATGTTGTACGAATTTATTTGTTCTTTCGTTATTTAAAATAAAAATTACATCAATTTGTATAATTTGGCGAGTGGTTTGGCGATTTATATAATTTGGCGAAATTGTTCGACAGGATAATCAAGTAGTACCGCAGCGGATTTGGCGTTAAAATTCCCCAATCAAAGAGAAATGAATAGAAATTCGTTTATAGGGAGATCGCCACTGTTTTTTAAATTATAATTCAATCTTTCGAAATCTTTTTAAAGTCGATCAAATTGGCGTGCATTTAGAGTCTGCGGTGTGTGGACGGGGGTTGGCGAGCGTAGCTCGTAGGGGGCCGAGCCCCCTAGCACTGTAAATTAAAACATGCAGCCACTGAAACCTGTTTTTTTTTCTAAGGAACTTGAGCCATGCTTTAACTTTTTCGGTGAATTTAAATTTAAATTTACAACTGTTATGTTTTATTTACGAATTGAATAATTGTGTTAAATATTAATCTAATATAATTACGTATGCAGCGTTTACTGCAGTTCCAAAAATAGCCTTAAATTTATTCTCTAGGTGATTCAGATATCAGACCAGATTATGTGATGGTTAAAGTTTAGTTGGGTAAATTAGTCCTCAAGATTCCTCCGGGATGCCTCAGTTGATAGAACATTGGTGGCTTCAGCCAAGGCATCCGTAATTCGGATCCTGTACCGGACATTTTAAATCCATTTGGAAATTTAAAACTGTTATGATTTATTTAGCTGTAGATGCCAACATCTCTTAGTTATTCCAGAGTCTTATCCAAGACTCCGTTTAATGTTTAAAACCAAAGAAATTTGTCTTGTTTATAAGAGGTATTTAACAGTTTTCATTTTAAAATGTTTGATTATACAAAATTTCCGTTTGTAATCTGGGAGCACGGCAGTGCGTACGCCAAGTTCGCACAAGCCGTAAGCTACCTTTTCCTGAACCATTTTGGCATACTTTTCACCCCCTCATAACGTCGTTTTAGGGAGAGATATAGAAATTTTTCTTTTATACACATGTTCGTATGGTCAAACTGAACTAAGGTTCCACGATTTCATGTTTCTATATTTAGTAGTTTTCGAAATATTAAATTCCGAAAAAGCGCTTTTTTGTCACTGACTCACTTCGCATCATCAAATAACTAAGGTACTTCTAAAAGCCGTAGAATCATGAAATTTCACAAGTAAATCGGGTTTGTAGCACAATTAACCAGAAAAATCTGAAAACACAGAATTTTCGCCTCTAAACCCTTCAAACAGGGGGTTTTCATTTTGCCGTAAACAGTTCCTTAACACATTCAATTGTGCCAATGTTGGTCGCCAAAACTCGATTACAGAGTTTTGAAGGGATTCACGTGATTTCAAGCAGAATAACATTTCATATATATGCTTTTCCAAAGATGTTTGTTAAATAGAAAAAATGAATATACCTAAAAATTTTAATCAGTATAGTTTATGATATTTTACGATATAAAAACAACAAAACATTTAACAAAATATAACCACAGTTCGGTACGTTTCCGATATAGTAGCTTTGGCGAAATACAGAAAATAGCCTTGACGAGAAAAGAAATTTGATAATAACGTATTTTATGGCAACCTATCTACTGTGTCATATACACAAGCAATTTTTTCAATATGTATACAATTTACTTAATGTAAGGAACCCGTTTATTTATTTTTATATACCAACACAAATAATTTGTATGTAAAAATAATATTTTATACATGTATAAATAAAATGTTTATATGTATATAAATACATGGTACTTCTTAGTTATGCCGTCGACCAAATTACTGTCGCCAAATTGTAGGATTAAATGCCAATAATGGTTTGCCATTAATTAATTAATTGTAAGATATGGCCAATAAAACCATTAATTCGACGTTTTATTCGTATTTTTATTAATGTTTTACTAATTTATAAGTTCATCAGGTTTGTTTTCATAGTTGTTTATATCATTTGGCAACATATCTCAGTTTCTGAAGCCCGAATTGTGCCAAGATAAAAAAAAAATGTCAAGGTCCCTATAGTGGAAAAATATCCTAATTCCATATGAAAGTTTAAACATCTCCTTTTAATTAAATGAAATGTGTAACTAATAAACTGCCTTTAACGATGTGCGAAAGATGCGGCGTCCGAAGTCCGCTGCTAATGTTATTATATTGTATTATCAGCCTACTTACTGTTAATTTATTGTTAATTTTAAATCTGTAAAAGTAATATTATAGTTATAGATAAGATATGTTGGTCGCCAAAACCCGATTACAGAAAATTAGCCTGAGTTATAAAGGTGTTACATGATTTCAAGCTGAATGAATTTTTATATGCTTTTACAAAAATCTTAATAAGGCAAATCTTTCAGTTTATCTGTCCATCTTTCTATCTTTTATTTCCTTAAAACAAATTTTATTAACCCCTTGGGGACGAGCGACACGTACACGTGCCGGAAATAGGCCTAAGGATCCTCGTTTATCCTCACCAGTAAAATTTACTGTAAATTTTACCTTATTTAATCCGAGCATTTTCCCGATTTGAATAGGCACAAATTTCTGTTTTTTAATACCGATAGCAAAGTAATATACATTTCGTAAAAGGCTCCCGTCGCGAAGGGGTTAAAGACCGGGAGGCGTCTGCACAGATCATTATCTCATCGAGTTGATGGCTGAAATTTTAGGATTAGTTAAATATCGATTAGCGTATTGAAATGTAACTGGTCTGCCAAGTCATATCTTTGTGCAAACCACCTACAGACCCGATTTTACGGGTTAATTGGTGGATTTTCCATTGTGTTTTCCTGCACCCATTCCTCCATGTCTTCAAACTTTTAGATGCAGGAAAATACAATAGTAAACCTATCAGTTAACCACTAAAAGTAGGTCTTCAGGTGGTTTCTACCAAGATATGACTTAACAGACTAGTTGCATTTAAATATGCTAATCTAGTTTTAACTAATCGTAAAATTTCAGCTGTAAACTCGATGAGGTGATGGTGTGTGCAGACGCCTCCCGGTCTATTATAAATGTCGGAATTCTAAACTCAATAGCACTCTGGTCAATCTGGCAATTATCCCTACTATTTATGGAACACTATTCCTTTAAGTGCGTTTTAGTGATGTTAATGAACTTATGCATATGCATCATACATATTATACATATGCATATAATACGTAATACATTTGCATCATACATATTATAGGTATGTGTATAATACATATGCATCATTATGACGTCATAATAAACAAAACATTTTTTGTCGCCAAATTTGAGAATTGACATGATATATTACCAAATTTGGCAAAACTTTACTAAATGTCGCCAAGCTTGGCACATATTTGACGCCAGTAGCTATTTTTCAATGAGTTAATTATTAATGCGAGCCATCTATTTTTATTTTTCCGCATATCATCTAAATAGTTTAATGATATAACGTACTAATATTTCCAAAGTAATAATAGTTTCGTCACTGCCCAAAACCTCTGCTATTGTTATTATATTGTACTGTTATTATACTTACTGTGACTATGTTGTTAATCTTTACACCGCTAAAACTTCTGTATTATATAAAGAGAATTTACGGAAACTATTAAAGCATTGAAACTGCCAGTTCTCCTTATGATTATTATAATTCTATAATATGTAACCTGTTAATCGATATGCACGTTAGAATGAATCTTCTATAATCCGGTTCCTCGCATTTTAGTTTTCAGGTTTCGAATAAAATTAGCTAAAATCTTAAAACCATGGCACATTGACTAATTCTTTAACACGATCAGATGAGAAGAATGATAGATTTTCAAATGGATCATGGCAGTGAGCCGGTAGACCTTCTATTCTTCCGTATCGAGTCTATTAAAAAGGTTAACGTGAAACAAAAAGATATTAGCATCAATATGGTTTAATGCAAATGCAGATATTGTCAAAGGATTTAATAAGAACCAGTTCACTTGTACCCAGTCGTATCAGTTAAAATACAACAATTGGCAGTGAGCCCAATTAAAAAAGATTACTTAATAGGATTAAAAATTTCCGCATTAGAGAACGAAATGTAACTGCTAAGGAAACATGCATAAGTGAGTTAAGAGATATTTGTCATGAAAGATGAAATACATAACAACACAAAATATATGATGTGCTTCCATGATCGTAAAGAGTTCTTGATTTCTCTATCAAAAGCTTCCGACTTGGCAAAAGAATGGGCAAGTAAATTAAATTATGAATAACAGTAACATGATGCAACGTTTAACATGGAATTAATACGGTAAATACTGCTTGCTAGAGGCGGCTAGTACTTTAATATAAAAAGAAATAAAGTATAGATTTGTAAAGCTCAATAAAACAAATTTAGGTATTTTTATGTTAACCGGGCGCAAGTGGCAAATCGCCAAATACTGTTCCCAACTCCATTGTTCATATTGCATTCATTTCATTTAAAGATATATACAGGGTTAGCGAAATTAAACTTCCGCTATTCAAAGGGCCTTGGAGGCCGTTCTACTTGTCCGAAGAGAAAAATATTTGGACAACAGACCCTTCGGAGGATGCGCTCGAGATTTCCGAAATAAAAAAATAGTTTAAAAAATCGCCACTAGATGGCGCTACGAGTTAGCGTGTGAAGATAGGACAAACTGAGATCCCGAAACACTAAAGGAACAGTGGTCTTACACAAAAGGAACACAATAAGCACAATAAGTGGGCACAGAATTTCCATGGCCAGGAATCATCAACCGCCATTCTCGCGAGAAATTGTAGCGTGAATGTTTTGCGAGTGTCCGGAACTTGTCGTTCCAATTGCTGAACAGCTTGAATCTTATACGGGTAGAAGATCAGAATTCTAAGCATTGTCGGACACTGGAGTAGGACGTGAAATCGTCGGTACACTGACAGTTCCATGAGGTGAATGAGTGCTTGCTTCCACGACCGCTATAGCAATATCCTTTACGACGGCGGTGGTACACTTTTACTTCCACTTCCCGGCAAATCGTCTAACTGTCCTGTTCGCTCGAATTTCACTATCATGTCTATAGGAGCACGCTCCGATATCGGTCCACGTCGTTGTTTCTTGAGACGGCGGAACTCTCTCACAACCGCCTCTGCATTCTCACCGTTGCGGTAGTACAGTTTGACTAGCATTGCTCTCTCCGGCAACGTCGGCATTTTGGATTGGGGCACGAACTTCTTCCTTTTATCGTGCGTGACATTTGCATGTGTTAATGCAATGTGCTGCCCCGCTGCGCCATCTGGCAGCGATTTTTTAAAATAATTTTTTTTATTTCGGAAATCTCGAGCGCATCCTCCGAAGTGTCTGCTGTCCAAATATTTTTCTCTTAGGAGCAGTAGAACGGCCTACATCGCCCTTTGAGTAGCGGAAGTTTAATTTCGCTAACCCTGTACTTTTTAGTCATCTCATTTAAAATAGATGCATTTCCCTCATTTTATTTAATAGAATATTTAACATAGAAATAATTAAATAAATAAATAAGAAATAATAACATAAACCAAAATATTTTATTTGAAAATCAAAGCATTGTTTCTAATTTACACATGTGAAAAATGAAAACTGCTATTGGCGAAAAA
Source organism: Maratus speciosus (assembly GCA_963932465.1). NCBI lineage: Eukaryota > Metazoa > Arthropoda > Arachnida > Araneae > Salticidae > Maratus > Maratus speciosus. Next base: position 154,727,719 of record OZ010793.1, on the reverse strand, counting down.
AACAAAAGGCTAATGATGAGATTTGCTCCCGGCTAACAAAAAAGTACCGAAATTTAAGTTTTTTCATATTAATATAGTTTAGAATAGCAAACTTGAAAAAACATACAAAAAGTAGTGATATCCCAACAAAAAGTTTTCGGTAAAAAAAAAAAAAAAAAGCGCCAAGTTCTCCTTAATGTTTCGGCCAGAAAAAGTAGTGATATCTGAAGTTCGCACAAGTTAAAAGCCAAACATCCCAAATCTTTCATTGAAAATGGCTTCCTGCGACTTAGCCGTTAATGCCTTCGAGAGAGTTTTTCAAATTTTAAAATATGTACAAATGAGCTACACGTCAACTACATTTTTTGATTATTTTAGGCATTTTGTGGCACAGAGTACAGAAATAAAATACACATTTGAAAAAAGCATTTTAACAACTTCAGTCTATTTAAATGATTAGAAGTTAAAAATAACAAAATACTTGTATTCAGGAGATAATACCCCTAACTGCTAAAACATAATTAGTATCAGCTTTTAACAGTTTATAAATCGAATACCTCTTAATGTATGCAAACAAACTATAATAAATATTCAAACGAAAAAAAATCTCTTTCGTCAATACACAAGATTTCAATATTATACAATAAAATATAATGTAACATATTGTGAGATGTGAAGTAAGTAAATTTTGTTTTATTTCTTGGGTTTTACGTTAATGACTTTAGCTTTAGACCGTACAAAATGGCAATTAAACCACAAGTGGACTAAATGATCTGTAATCAAAACTAATGTTTGTTGAAATTGAATGTTAGTTATCAGAAATCTTTTACTTATAATGTCTTTATGTGAATTTGCCTCTTTGCATTCTAATATTACTTTTAATATTTAAATAATTCATAAATGCGTAATTTCCAATCATTAATTTTGAAATACTGCAGAAGGCATTAACGGCCAAGTCGCAGGAAGCCATTTTCAATGAAAGATTTGGGATGTTTGGCTTTTAACTTGTGCGAACTTCAGATATCACTACTTTTTCTGGCCGAAACATTAAGGAGAAATTGGCGCTTTTTTTTTTTTTTTTTTTACCGAAAACTTTTTGTTGGGTAACATTTATCTTTGAACAGACTCCAGAATAATTATGAGATGTTGGCATATATGATTTAGCAATTCAATAATTGAGTTAAAAATTAATCCAATATACGTAATATTGTCTGTTTTTTTTTTTTTTTTTTTTTTTTTTTTTTTTTTTTTTAAAGGTTGGACAGTAGGAAATAGAAACAGAAATATTATTTAAACTATCTTTGAAGTATTTATTGATTGATTTCTCAACTTCTATTTGTAAATTAATTAATATTAAGCTATCTATTGTTAAAACTACATCATTTTTTTTTTTACACCCTTCGTTTTTTATTAAAAAAATTTCTTCTACTTTTTAGCCTTTAATATGTTTCTTTTCTTGCAGTTTAACAGACATTTTGCATATTTTGGTGAGCGGTTCTTGGCCTATAATTACAACCATTGTTTTCAACTCATATGCAAAATTTATAGAGAATATTTGACGATTTATCACCCGGGGCAGGATAATGGCAAAATGCCTTAAATATAATTTACAATTAACTTCTCAAAATAATAAAATCATCTACTGTTATCAATAACAAACCTGTGAACGTAATATGTATAATTTGAACATATCAAGAAATGAATGGAAAATCCATTCCAACTTTCCATAGAAAAGCCATTATTAGTTAAAAGGATTTATTAGATGATTTCTCAACTGAATATTTCTTAGAGGACGCATTCGTTAATAATTTTCATTGTACCTTATATTTTGACTTTGATAATGACAAGAACCTAAATGAACGTTCAAAATAAAACATAATATATTTCGCTACAGAATTCACTAGTCCCATGTATGCGATATACCTTGGGATCGCTTAATTAGTGTACAAGCATATGAATATTTTCTTTTTCATTTATTCCGATTGTTTTTGGAATAAATGTACCGAATGAGAAACTTGGACATAACTAAATTAAGATAATCTTTTATTATTATTTATATATAAATTTACCGTTGTTAAGTTAGGGTTAATTAGTAAAACAGTAGTCAGTAGTATAATATTTTATATTTGTAATCTTGTTATTATTTCTTGTTTTCGAAAGTAATTAATTTGGAAATGCAAATTCTCAGTATAGATAATATTGTCATATTTTATGCTAATTGCCTACATTGTTAAAAAAAAAAAAACTTATATAAGTAAATCTGATTTTAAATTATGTTTATCTTTTTAAATGACTAATCAAAAAGATCTCATTATTTTTTTAGGTCTTTTTGTTCATTTGATGTTTAAGAGTACTTTTTCATATAATTTGGAAAATTTTAAGAAAGAATGGTCATGTTGAATGTAATTTTTAAATGTATTAAGTATTTCTCTTCTGAAAAATTATTTTTAAATTTGTATCTTTTTATTCAAGTAAATCTATGTACAGAGTGTCATAAAATTAATTTTTTACAATTGCTAAAATTGTCATTATATTACACGTTCCTAAAACGCTATTACTATAAATCCAAAATATCTTGGTAAAAACTACCATGATAATTACATTTTAAACGTTAAGCATATTTTAAAGCATTTGATAGCTTATGTTATGCTTATTCTGAAAGCAATCACAATATATATGTTTCAGCGGTAATAAATTTAGTAATAACATATAATAAATTCATTGTATTAACAATCAAATAACATTATCAATATAAAAATGCCATTTAGGGGAGAGCTGAATGAAAACATACTGCGTACTCTTGTCACTGTTACCTCTAGAGACAAACTTTAAACAGCTATATTAATAGAAATGCATTTTGACGTGTCTAAAGTGCCAAATATTTAAAAAGTAGAAGAATTAAAAAAAGCCCAGATAACAGTTAACTTTGATCAAAATTTTTGCAATTCTTGAAAATAAAAGTTTCATTTGATAAATTTGAAGTTTAGGGCAGGCTTTTATAATGACATTTAAAACTAGCGCACAACGCAGTGTTTGAAAAAATAAATATTGGCAAAAACATAAACTTCATGGTTGACTTATTTAATTATTATTGTTATCCAAAACCCTAAAATTTACTATTATCTAACAATGACTTATATTGGAAAAGGAAATAGGAAGAGAAGATTAATGTTACGAGTTGCACTTCAAAAGCAAATGGGCATTTTGTACATAATAGCTATGAAAGTCCACCACAAAAACAATTAAATTGAAATAAATCATATTAATGAGGAAAACGTAAAAAAAAAAATATGCATTTATAAAAGACAAATATAAGTAACAGAATGCCAATGAGAACAGCTTTTGTGTTCTAAATTTCGTTAAACAGCTTTTCACAACCGTTAAAATTTTCGCTACTGCGTATTTTTAACAGTCTACTAATTATTACTAAGTCTACTAATTATTACTAGTCTATAATTAGTACTAATTATTTTACTAACTAATTTATTCGTTATTTATTTTTTAATTATTTTTTAAATTACTACTTTCTAATCTTAGATTCTTCAGTCTTCCTAGTTCCTGCTGGCGAAACTAAGCCTTCCAATTATCGGATTAACTCTTTGCGAAACCATAAAAAGATCCTCTCTTTTCCACGTACTCATTTCGTATACATCAATCAGCTTGTATGTCTGCATCAGCGAAGTCGTCGTTTCTTAAGACTAGTCTGATCATTGCTGGCATGTGTCTGAATGTGTGCATTAAGTAGTGCCGCCGAATATTTTTTTTATGTGTCAGTCAATCTTTGACAGATCCTTATTGCCACCTCTGAAATTGCTAACCATTATCAGAATAGATTGTTCTGGTTCTTTTTTTTCCTGCTATGAAACGTTGCAAAGACAACAAAAAGGCACCAGTTTAGAAAAAGGAGACAAGCTTCAAATGAATAGCTCTAGTAAATACGAAATGAACAATTATAGAGAAGTATTGAGGCTTTATCTGCATTTTTTAACAAATAAAGGTCCAGCTAAATCAACACTTACAGTTTCAAAAACACTTGGATATTTAATGCGATCGTAGGGCAGTGGCATAGGGTCGGATTCACGTGATTTAACGTTAAAACGTTGTCAAGGAATGCATTTATTTGCAACATTTTGGACAGATTTTCTGCCTCTTTGAATCAAATATTATTATCTCAAGGTAATTAAAAGAACGTGTGTTCCTGTACGAAAATTAACTATATGGAAATGTCCTCAGTCTAACCGTGAAAATACAGCCACAAGGTGAAATAATAGGCGATAAGAAATATTGCGTATCAATACGTAATTATTGTCGTTATTCTACTTATTCCTCCTTCATCTTTAAAACAGCTTAAGTGAGGTAGAGAATCAATAGCTAGAAAAATTCATTTTGTATATTTGAAATTAATGTTTCTTTAGAATGTTCAAATTCCCCAGCTCATAATTTATCCCTTTTTCTATCACAGTATCGCGATTTCCGATTATTTATTAATCTTAAATCTCAATCAACTAGTCTAAAAATCGACTCAAATTTTGAAAATTTCTTACTGTACCAAGAAATATTTTTGACTGTTGTATTTTCATTACACAATTTTACTTTTCTCAGGAGTTTTAATACATATAGTCTTTGTCATGGGCCATTTTTCCCTCTCTTCAATGTGCCATAATGGTCCTTTCTACCACCGAGGTTATAGCAATTGCTGAGGAGAACACCAAAAAAAAAAAAAAAAAAAAAAACCAGCAGGATTTCTTTTTTTCCGGCACATGGTGCCATTCGTTATGGAGGAAAAGACTTCATCTCTTTCATTTCTGTTCTAAACAAAGACGTCCATTCACCGTATTCACGTATGCAGTATATCGCAACCATGAAACCATTCCAAAAAACTGTTTTCACGTTCTGGACACGAAGTGCTTGCTCAACTGAATGTGCCAACCTAGGTCGAATATTACATACGATTAATTCCAATCTGGGAATTGACGCTTTCTTGGTAGAGTTGTTCATTTGAACATATCGAGGAACTTGAACGTCCTCTAATATATTTATTTTGCTGAACTATTTTTAAAAAGAGCTTTGAATTTCCTCCGGTAAAGAAGAATCCCATCCCACACATTCATACCAGGTTTGTTGCAATGTAATTTTCGGTGGTAAAGTTGCCGATCTCAGCATTCCAACTGGATCACAAATTTTCTGTATAGAGCTCAAAATTAATCTTTTGATTGATACGCAATTTATCAAATGTTATATTACATTTAAGCATATTTTTTTAAACACATATTAGTGCTACTGCTGATTTAACTTACGGCTTTCTAAGAAACGATATACTTCTACTCATGATCAGGGCGTGGAATTGGGGGTCAACGAATAAGTTCCTGAATGTCATGCTGTTGGTATTGAACCGTTCAATTGTATTCAATTTACCTAAACACGTTTCCTTTCAATAAATGACATGGATGAAAGTGCAAATTTACTATAAATTTTATAATACTGTCAAAGTATTAATATCAAAGGACGATGGTAAGTAATTTAGAACTCATAAATTTAAAAGATTGAAAGGTATTTCTTTTTAATTCGTAAATTAAGAAAGAAATGTAGGAGGTTACAATCCGCGTTCAATTTTATTCCGTCGTGATGTTGATAGTTGAAAGTCTACAATTTTGGAATATCATGAAAACTGACTGTATTACACAATTGAGTTCAATAACCTATTGGAATGTCAAAGGCAGAAAATCAATAAGAAATATAAACCTACTAAAACAGTGCAAATTTGCATTCAAATACTGCATTGGTGAAGAAGAATTACATAATATGATCATACTGTTGATTTCAGATGTTCTAATTAGAGTGTCTTACAGATTCTGAAGTTCAATCAAGCTTGTGATTTTTCGTTGATGTGTCTTTCATCTACAAATGTATGAAATTTAGACATACATTCTATGTCCGAAAAAAGAGGAATTAAAGTAATATTTTCATATAATACGTCAGTCAAGTGAGTTGTAGCTTGCAAGGAGATTGTACTACTTTCTTATATGCTCATAATGATTTTCTTGTGTGTTCTTTTTCAGTAACAATCTCACAGAAAATAGAAAAATGGAAATATACAGTGTGTTCGAGCTAAAAGTATCCAAAAGTCATTGCTTGTTATTACAGAACTACCCATTAGAATATAATAGACTGATCCTCTGTGGATTGGAAACAACTCCGAGGTTTTTTGGGATTGCACCATACTATAACAGATACGTTACCGCGTTATTGAATATGGCATTTTCTGGATGTTGAATTGGAAGACCATTTGCTTGGCCTCCAAGGTCTCTGGATTTGCCTTCATTGGATTTATTTTGCTTGGAGATTCATTAAATCTGTTGCGTATAAACAAAACATTACTGTGGATGAGTTGAAGAAGTGTATCATTCAAGCAATTCATTTAACAACTCCTGATATGCTACGAAACATTTGGAGAGAACAGGATTACTGTTTAGACGTTTGTCATTCTACAAAAGGAGCACACATTGAAATCTATTGATATTATAAATTTCTGAAATATTCTTTCTATTTAAATAGTTTTCTTTTTTTAATTCCAACAGGTAGTTCTATAAAAATAAGCCATAACTTTTGGATACTTTTAGCCCAGACACCTTGTATATAAGAGAACGATCTGAAAATTGTTAGTGAAGCAATTATTAGTGAAGCTGTTATTGAAAATTAAGCACCCAACTTTAGGTTTCTTCACTGTACAATAAAAAATACAATAAATATATACAGACTAATACGTCTTCAAAAATAAGTTAAACAAGTATTAAAATACTCAATAAATTAAAATGACGAAATAAAGCTTTCCAAATACTCTATTTGAATAATATATCTATATAAAAAAATTTTTAAAGCATTATTCAAATCTGATTTCATAATGTTGTCCACATTACTTGAAAGAAACGTAGCGAATCAACTGACCGAATTGAGCCATTACTTACAAATAAGCTGAATGAGAAAATAAAATAGCCAATATTTTAAATGAGCAAATAAAACATAGAGAAGATTTATTTTTTTTAAATATATCCGATTTCAATACATGTTTACTATTGTTTATATTTGTAAGATACAGTGACTTTTTTCTGCAAGCAAAGGTGTCTTTTGAGACGACAATTTTGAACATTTCTTTTAGATTTTGCCATTAAAGGCAAAAAAACGTAAACTTCAAGTTTATAACTAACATTTCATGAAATACAGCTTCATAGAGTATAGAAGTATGGAAATTTTGTCATCTGATCTCACGGATAGGACGACAGCAATAACGCCAGTTTTTTCAAGATACAAATCGACTACTAAAAGCCCGTACTCCAGAATAAATAATACAGTCAATATATATAATATATTATTATTCACTAAAATTTTGACTAAAAAGAAAAAATAACGATTAAAAATAAATTTAAAGCATGAAGAAAATTAAAAATTAGATAATTATGTACAATGCCGTTGATAATTAATTACTTGTTTTGAATAATCTAGTTATTTTAAAAAAACTATAAATAATAAACAACCTAAAAATGTTAGATAAGGAATATAATAAGATACTAAAACAATCTTTTATAAGTATTTTTCACTGAAAAAAATACAATAAAAAGTCCTTCCGGCCAGTGCCGAGAGGAAGAGGTAGCTTTCATATTCCTTATTTTAAAAAAGCCAACTTATATCATTCAAACACACGAAGCTCAATTTACTGGAAACCGAATATAGGAGATTCAATACTAATCTTTATCAATATAATGAATGAGAATTTCGCGAAATTAGTCAGCTTTATCCAAGCTGCTTTTCTTTAAAGTAACTTATATTTGGCTGCCGAATTCGGCGATTTCTTAAAGTGCCTGCCATTTTAATACAACATTGTGGATGAGGCTAATCAGTGAACTTGGTCGAGACCTTAGTAATTGCTGTGCACATGCTCACTCACATCGGAATCGGTTGATATATACGAGTGCTGTCGCATGCAAAAAATCAGATTTTTCAAAATTTCACCCACAATAGAAATTGAAACTGCTATATCTGAGCCATTTTTTAAGGTAAAGACAAACATAAAATGCTCCTGAATCCTTATATCAAGGTAAAATACCTTAGAAAGAAACCTTTTTCAATTTCTAATTTTTTCGCACCTCACTTTAAATATATATATTGTTCTTAATTTAATGGCCGACATTTTGAAACAAGATGGCTGATGAATCTGGCCAGCGCACTTGGTCGAGGTATTCATGTATACTATCCACATGCCTTCTTAAATCGAAATAGGCGAATACGTGTGTTATCGCGTGACAAATACAAGATCGTTTCAAAATGTTAGCCATGCTAGAAATTCAAAGTGCTATAATTCAACCATTTTTTAAGATATAAACAAAAGAACAAATTTTCAGAAACAAAAACTGCTCCGGAATCTTTGTATCAAGGCCAAATACATAAAAAAAAACTTTTTCATTTTCCAATTTTTTAATACCTCATTTTAAATTTTAAATTTTTTTTAAATGGAAACCCTTTTGAAACAAGATGGCGAATGAAGCTGGCCAACGAAATCGGTCGAGACATTGGTATGTACTATGTACAGACCAAGTTACATCCAAATCGGTTCATAAATACGCCCGTTATCGCGTGACAAAAATCATGTCGTTTTAAAATGTCAGCCACAATAGAAATTCAAAATGCTATTACTCAGCCATTTTTTAGATATAGACGAAACAAAAACTGTTCCGGAATCTTTGTATTAAGGTCAAACACATACAAGAAAAAATCTTTTTCATTTTCCAATTTTTTGGTATCTCATTTTAATTTTTTTAATTTTTTTAAATGGCCGCCATTTTGAAACAAGATGGCGGATAAAGCTGGCCAACGAACTCGGTCGAGACATTAGTATGTACTATGTATAAACGAAGTTACATCCAAATCGGCTCATAAATACGCCTTTTATCGCGTGACAAAATTCAGGACGTTTCAAAATGTCAGCCACGCTAGAAATTCAAAATGCTGCAGCTCAGCCATTTTTTAAGATATAGACGAAACAAAAACTGCTCCGGAATCTTTGTATAAAGGTCAAATACATAAGAAAATAATATTTTTCCATTTTTAATTTTTTGGTACCACATTTCAAATTTTAATTTAAAAAAAATTAAATGGCCGCCTTTTTGAAACAAAACGGTGGATGAAGCTGGCCAACGAACTCGGTCGAGATATTGGTATGTACTATGTACACACCGAATTACATCGAAATCGGTTCATAATTACGAGAGTTACAATGTGACATAGGTCAGATATGTATATATATATATATCAATTTTGAACGGAGGGTGGTTTCGGGGTCTGGGGGTCATGATCGATGAAAATATACCAAAATTTTTTGAAATCGCTTTCCTCCGAACGGCTGCAATAGGTAGCTTTTTGTAATGAAAGCTACCTAACAGAGATATTTTACTGATATTTCAAAGATAAACTATCCGAAAAGGGGGAGCTAGAATGAATAAATATTACTAAATGTAAATCTTAGACTTAGGTTGGTTGTGTTTATGACGGCCAATTATCAGCACTAGGTATATACGCCCTAAGGGGGGGGAGAGTGCCCTACGTGAGGTCTTTCTAAGGGAATCTAACCCGTATTTACGCTTGGAAAACCAATGTTCGAAGAAAGCCACAAAATCTCCGAACGATTAGGCCAACGGGCGCGATTGTGATCGAAATCAGCAGCTCCCGTCTACTAACTTCGAGAGATGAACCTCTTGGCCACTGGTGGTACTTAGACAACGGATGTTTGAATATAGTGGTATTGAAATCTAATTGAGTAATTTTATAGACATACCTTTAAGAAATAAAAATATATGATGACTATGTTAAACCAAAAAGTAAGGAATTAATTAATTAGTAAAAACAATTTCATGTGATTTTCTGCGTTTCACCTTCTATTTTCTGTCATATATGAAGACAATTATTGACTTTCAAAGAATGTTAAAAGAGTTGCGTATTTAATTCAATTGATTTCTGTTGAACTGCAATGATTTTTGAAATATACTTCGAATTTCTCGGTGCTGATAACATGTAAACATAATACATTTTCTCTTCCAGAAAGAAAAAAAAATAAATCAAACTTCAAAATGCCTTGTACTATATTCCTATTATTACTTCAGATAGGAATGTTTAAAAAAAGTCCTTCCGGCCAGTGCCGGGAGGAAGAGGTAGCTTTCATAATCCTTATTTAAAAAAAGCCAACTTATATCATGCAAACACACGAAGCTCAATTTAGTGGAAACCGAATATAGGAGATTCAATACTAATTTTTATCAATATAATGAATGAGAATTTCGCGAAATTAGTCAGCTTTATCCAAGCTGCTTTTCTTTAAAGTAACTTATATTTGGCTGCCAAATTCGGCAATTTCTTAAAGTGCTTGTCATTTTAAGACAACATGGTGGATGAGGCTAAGCAGTGAACTTGGTCGAGACCTTAGTAATTGCTGTGCAGATGCTCACTCACATCGGAATCGGTTAATATATAGGAGTGCTGTCGCATGCAAAAAATCAGATTTTTCAAAATGTCACCCACAATAGAAATTGAAACTGCTATATCTGAGCCATTTTTTAAGGTAAAGACAAACAAAAAATGCTCCTGAATCCTTATATCAAGATCAAATACTTAAGAAAGAAACCTTTTTAAATTTCTAATTTTTTTGCACCTCACTTTAAATATATATTTTTTTTTAATTTAATGGCCGCCATTTTGAAACAAGATGGCTGATGAATCTGGCCAGCGAACTTGGTCGAGGTGTTGATGTATACTATCCACATGCCTTCTTACATCGAAATAGGCGAATACATGTGTTATCGCGTGAAAAATACAAGATCGTTTCAAAATGTTAGCCATGCTAGAAATTCAAAGTGCTATAATTCAACCATTTTTTAAGATATAAACAAAAGAACAAATTTTCAGAAACAAAAACTGCTCCGGAATCTTTGTATCAAGGCCAAATACATAAAAAAACCTTTTTCATTTTCCAAATTTTTAATACCTCATTTTGAATTTTAAATTTAATTTTTTTTAAATGGCAACCCTTTTGAAACAAGATGGCGAATGAAGCTGGCCAACGAACTCGGTCGAGACATTGGTATGTACTATGTACAGACCAAGTTACATCCAAATAGGTTCATAAATACGCCTGTTATCGCGTGACAAAACTCAGGTCGTTTTAAAATGTCAGCCACAAGAGAAATTCAAAATGCTATTACTCAGCCATTTTTTTTTAGATATAGACGAAAGAAAAACTGTTCCGGAATCTTTGTATTAAGGTCAAACACGTACAAAGAAAATCTTTTTCATTTTCCAATTTTTTGGTATCTCATTTAATTTTTTTTATTTTTTAATCTTTTTAAATGGCCGCCATTTTGAAACAAGATGGCGGATGAAGCTGGCCAACGAACTCGGTCGAGATATTTGTATGTACTGTATACACACCAAGGTACATCCAAGTCGGTTCATAGATACGCCTGTTATTACGTGAGAAATATCAGGACGTTTCAAAATGTCAGCCACGCTAGAAATTCAAAATGCTATAACTCAGCCATTTCTTAAGATATAGACGAAACAAAAACTGCTCCCGAATCCTTTTATCAAGGTCAAACACATAAGAAGAAAATATTTTTTCAATTTTCAATTTTTGATACCACATTTCAAATTAAAATTTTTCTTAAAAATTTAAATGGCCGCCATTTTTAAACAAGATGGCGGGTGAAGCTGGCCAACGAATCCGGTCGAGACATTGGTATGTACTATGTATAAACGAAGTTACATCCAAATCGGTTCATAAATACGCCTTTTATCGCGTGACAAAATTCAGGACGTTTCAAAATGTCAGCCACGCTAGAAATTCAAAATGCTATAACTCAGCCATTTTTTAAGATATAGACGAAACAAACACTGCTCCGAAATCTTTGTGTAAAGGTCAAATACATAAGAAAAAATATTTTTCCATTTTCAATTTTTTGGTACCACATTTCAAATTTCAAATTTTTTTAAATTTTTTAAATAACCGCCATTTTGAAACAAAATGGCGGATGAAGCTGGCCAACGAACTCGGTCGAGAGATTGGTATGTACTATGTACACACCGAATTGCATCCAAATCGGTTCATAAATACGCCTTTTATCGCGTGACAAAATTCAAGACGTTTCAAAATGTCAGCCACGCTAGAAATTCAAAATGCTATAACTCAGCCATTTTTTAAGATATAGACGAAAAAAAAACTGCTCAGGAATCTTTGTATAAAGGTCAAATACATAAGAAAAAAATATTTTTCCATTTTCATTTTTTTGGTACCACATTTCAAGTTTTAAATTTTTTTAAAAAATTTAAATGGCCGCCATTTTGAAACAAAACGGCGGATGAAGCTAGCCAACGAACTCGGTCGAGACATTGGTATGTACTATGTACACACCGAATTACATCGAAATCGGTTCATAATTACGGGAGTTACAGTGTGACATAGGTCAGATATATATACAGTGAAACTCGTTTAAGATACGAATCAAGGGACCGAGAGCATTTCGTATCTTAAGCGGGATCGTATCTTATCCAGATTTCATAGATTCTTGAGTAATAATGCATATAAAGCCAATGCACATTGCTATTAACGTATTTTAGCCATTTATAACTCTCATTTTACCCATTTCTAACGATTTTTAGATATTCTAGGAAATTTGAATTTAAGATTTGCAATAAAGAATAACTTTATTTTACTCCAAAAATTCAGCGTTTGTACAATAACAAAATTAAAATGCCTTTATGCAATACTCTCAGCCAAATTAAAAAAAAAAAGACGATAAAACGAAATTTTTGTTAATCTTTAGAAAACAGAAACTAACAAAATTAAAGTACGTGCGGTAGTTTTAGTTTGTTGAAGAAAAGTCATTTTTTAGTTTGGTGAAAGTCAAGATGGATTGTGGTGGTCGAGATTTTATGACGAAGTTTTCTGCCTTGTTGATGTGGTAGAAAAAAAATCTTCGACGGAGGGACCAGCATCCATCGAAGAGGCATACATTCGAAGTAAGCTGAACGAGCTCATTACAGATGCGAATGATGGTATGGCTGGTACACCCGTTTCTTCATCCGCGTCGTCTTCTGATGGTCTAGGTTCATCGGAACTTTTGACGTCCGCGATAGAACAAACTTCATTTGTTACAACCTGATCGTCAATTTTGTCAAACGAGTCCCAATCTTTGCATTCTTCTTGATCCTGCTCCTCTTCTGCAATGTCAACGTTTTACAAAATGCCGTCGACGTTAAAGGCTTTACAAGAGCAGTTCTCAATGGTAGTTGATGTTACGTCTTCCCAGGACGCACTCAGGAAATGCATGGCATATAAGAGGTTTACAAGTTGGGCAGAACAGGAGGTTTTCGCGATGATCTATTTGATGTAGATGACGTACAACGAAACAACTTTTGTATTTAATTTTGAGAACATGAATTATGCCTTGATCCATGGATTGAACCACGCTAGTCACATTGAGTGGAAAAGACTAGCTCAATGTTTCGTAAACTGGGGATATCCTTGGGATGGACGAGACAGTTGTCGGCGAGACACAATACTTTCCTAGACTCCTTTTTCATTCGTTCATCGAACTTGTGGATCCACTTAACGAATATATCGTTTGTCATTCATGCTTTGGCCTGAATTTCATAATCGCAGGGCAGATTTTTAACATTTTTTTTTTATCATTTTAAAACAACGAAGATTCCGAGACTTGCCGATGACGAGGGGTTTTAATGTATCCGTTCCGCTTATATCTGATCCAACGGGAACAGTGATACGTCCTTTGCTCAGTTTTTTCCCCATAACATTTCTCACCCTTAAACGCCATTGTTTTATCAGGCATTAATTAAAAAAAAAAGTCCATCTCGTCGACATTGTAAATATCGCATATTGAGTACTATTTCAATAGCGGCGCGAGCACGTTATTTTTCCAACAATTGACATCATCTACATTCAAGCTGTCGACTCTCTGCATACCTTCCTATTAAACTATTCCGTATCTTTGTATGAAGCGGTCTAGCCAATTGTTGACAGGAGTGAAATCCACTCCAAGGCGTATAGCAATTTCGCAGGCCAATGGACAATCCGTTAGTTTTGGATGTTCGTCAATCGGTTTTGCGTGAACCACTCAAATAAAATCTTCTCCAATTCTTCATCTGCCACATTAATATTCATTTTGCCAGAGCCTCCAGCTGACGCACTATTTTCCAGTTTTTGTCTATTTTTTAACAGAGCTCGAAGTGTTGACTCGTGTATTCCCACAGATTTGGCAAAGACAGTCTTTCTTATCACATTCTCGGGGCGTCGTTATTTCCTTAAGACATCCAATTTTTCAGTCAAAGAAAACGCTTTTCTCTTTACTTTAAGTATTAGTACATAAGCCCCATTTCGTATATTAAGAGGGTTTCTTGACATCAAGGGACAGATTTTCTCCGTATATTAAGCGGGATCGTATCTTACGCGTACGTATATTAAGCGGGTAATTTTACACAGGTTTAATAGGCATTTTTCAAGGGACCGAAGATAATTCGTATCTTAAGCGGGATCGTATCTTAAGCGGGCGTATCTTAAACGAGTTTCACTGTATATCAATTTTGAACGGAGGGTGGTTTCTGGGTCTGGGGGTCATGATCGATGAAAATATACCAAAATTTTTTGAAATCGCTTTCCTCCGAACGGCTGCAATAGGTAGCTTTTTTGTAAAGAAAGCTACCTAACAGTATTGTATTCTTTCAACAATATCTCTTTATATGTCACTGCCTTATCTAAATTTTAGTTTTTACGATCTTTTCCGTATAGGTCTGTTAAATGATAAGTCTCTAAGACAGTTGTCTACTGTTGATAGAATCGATTTATCAGAAACATATTTTTAAACTTCGCAAATAAAGGAATTGATCTGATAACATATTTTTTTTCGTCCACCTTGAGATAGAAAGAAATATAGAGTGGCATTTCGATTGATTTAAAAATAAATTTGACATTTTAGGATGTTATTATGTTTTTGCTGTGAAGGTATGCCTAAAATATAATTTCAGAAGTAGAAACCAAACAGCATTATGAAATCTTACTTAGTCTTTCGTCATACTTTTCTATACAGGTATGTATGAAGTATTGGAGCTACTATTTCTCATTTATAAACAGAAAAATATATACGGTAACAAAATAGCAAATATATATATATATAAATGAATGGAAACTTTTTGCTCTTAGTTAAAAATTTTTTTTATAAAAACAGTAAAAATTCTATGATGATTTGTGTTTAGATAACAATTACAGTATTTCGAATAAAAAAAAGAGATCATAATTGTTAGCTATTCCACAGCAAGTGTACACTATTAATTTAATACAGTTTTAAATACATTAAACATATTTACATGCTTTCACATTATGTAACACATATAATTAGAGGAACAAATCCCACTTTTGATTATGATAATACATGTCTGAAGTAAAATGTTAATAGCAAAACATAAGCTATCATTCTTTATGTTTACAAAGACATGCAATGGCAGATTGTGTGTAATCTCAGATTAACAATTTCTGATTAAAAAACATTTTTCATTGCACGAAACGAATGAAGATATTCTTTGACTGAATTACCCGCATTTTTTTTTTCTTTTTAGTTGGCTAATAATATTATGCACACACATGGCAAAAAAAAACCAAAACAAACTGCCTGGAAATGAGGCATATTAGAAAAATGTCGAGAATAAAGTACAAAAAAGATTTACACCATTTAATAATATATTTCAAGAGAAAAATTACTTTATAGTTTAGACTAGAAAATAGCACAAAAAGCAACATTTTAGAATATAAAAAGTATAGTAAAAAAAGAAAATAAAAAAATGCATTGCATTACTACAAGTGCATAAATAAAGAACAATAATTGTACTGGAAAATTCTGTATTTCATTAATTTTATTCCATTTGATCTTTATTATTGTACTTCTTTGTTTTACAACCTACTGAGACAACCTCCACATGAGAACTGTATGAAATACAGTACATATGATTACATAACTCTTTAATTCCATGTATCAATGACTCTGTAATCTTCAATGACTAAGAAACACAAGAACCGCCGCCATTCCTGACGATTTCTCTAATTAATTTAATTTGATAATATAATTTTCTACAATATATCTATAGTACATCTACAATATAATTTTCAGAAATATATCGTATAAGATATCTATATTGAAAAGTAAGTAAAAAAAATTACAGATATCTACAATAAAGAATCAATTGAAATTTGGGTTTTTAATGCCACAATGTCAATTAACTTAAATATTTAAAACCATTCTACGTAAACTAAATCGACATTTATTAATCGGAATTGTATTTAACACGTTTACGGACACTTGCGTCTATATCCGTTAAAACTAAGTCCACTATGTGGCATAATGATTGATTGGCACCAGGATTTACATGAAAAAAAAAATATATAAAAATAAGTATCTACAGCTTCTCTTCATGTACACTAAATAACGCAAAATTTATTTTTAAAATACTGGTGCCAATTTAGGAATTAAAATTAAGTGGTACCTATAATATACAAGTGTCCGTCAACATGTTAATAAATTTTACGTTTATAATATTCGTTGACAATATTACAACAAAACATCGTTTTTGATTTTGAAATTTTCGTGTATAGATTTTTTCCCAAATTTTTATTAGAACCTAAAATCATATGATGAAATTATTTAATGAGTTGTTTAAGTAGGGGTTACTATAGTTTGAAGGTAAAAAAAAAGGTAGTGCTTTAGGAATTTTGTAGTTTTCAATAATAACACAAACTGTTGTGCAGGAGAGTACAATTCTTCAAGTTATATTTGAATATTGTTTCGTAATTTTTTCATAAAATGTTTCATACTTTGTATTTTGGATTCAAGTTTACAAGGGTTCCTAAAATACGGCGTCAGCATGCCTCTTTCACAGAGCATTTGTAACGTTAATTCATTAATCGTCGCAGCCGATACATTAACGAGCAAGTAGCAAGTGAAAAGAAAACCATGACGATTAAGTGGTTAATATAAGAAACAATATGGTTTCATTTGTCGTGTTGCCAATTGTTTATCGTAGTATTCTTTCAAAATTTAAATAGTTGAAAAATTGTGGCATTAAAAAAACAAAAGTTAAGTAACAAAATCAATTTCGACACATAAAGATTGCCTTAACCCCTTCAAAGGTGGTGATGCCGATATGGCATCACATACTTTTATTTCCTTCTGTCAAACAGATGTCGAGTAAATTCAAGAGATAAGGTTACCAAAAGAGAAAAATGTTGTTTTAAGGAAAATGCGTTGAAACTTAAAAGTTTCGTTTGTGGTAATTGGATGCAGCAGCATATTTGTTGTTAATTTTTTTATATATAAAAAAAATTGTCTTTATTTCAGAAACTGTGAGCCACCTGAAAATGAAAAAAAAAAGTTTCAATTAATTGTCAAACTTGTTATTCCTCTCGTCCCCTTAAGGAGGTAGATTACTGATAAATTTAGATACTGTAAAAACGATTTTTATTTTGCTTTTAACAAATTACTAATACCGATGTTTTACACATAGAAGATCCATATAGAACTTTTTTCCTCCCTTATATACTGCATTTTATCATTTTAAAAAGGCTAAAAGCACCTGACAACTTGCTGATAGTTGCTGACATGGAATTAATTTAGAACGCCTTATTTTACTGAAAAATTTAATTATTTTGATTGCGAATTAAATGTGAACCTACAATTACTATATTTTTCTTCAATTTATTTTTTAGGGATATGGAGCTTGTACTTTAATTACTTAAGGTTTTTCTATGAACTAGTTTGAACTTTATATTTATGTAAAAGTGACATTTACACAAAACTTTGTTTAAAATAATATCTCTAACTGATGAATATAATCTAAAATTCCTATATAAAATGTAAATAAACATTTTTTTAGTTTTAGTTTTACAGAAAGACATTTTGATGAGAATAAAATTATTTTTCAGTGTGGAATTATTTTTTCATATTCCAGTTTTGAGAATACACATGTATAGAAAGAGCATATATAATAGAATTAGCATACATTTGGTATTAAATTTTTTTGCGTGTATTTTGAAAGTTTTGAAGCAAAAATATGTCGCAATTTTTAGCGTTAAATGGGTAAAAAGATTTACATAATATATATTGCCCTTTACCATATTATAATTAGAAATATTCAAAAGTCTAGAAGCACATGACAATTACTTGCTGGTAATTGTTTACATGAAAATAATTTACAAAGCGTTAGTGTACGGAAAATTTTAACATTTTTTACTGCAAATTAAATATTAACCTGCAATTACTATGTTTTTCTTCAATTTATTTTTTAGAGCGATGGAGATCGTACTTTAATTAGTTAAAGATTTTCTATGAACTATTATGAACTTTATATTTGTGTAAAAGTGACAGTTACACAAAACTTTATTTGAACTAATATTTCTAATTAATGAATGTAATCTAAAATGTAAATAAACATCTTTTCAGTTTCATTTTTACACTTTTGAAAGACATTTTGGTTAAAGTAAAATTATTTTTCAGTGCGAAATTATTTCTTTCATATTCTAGTCTCGAGGATACACATGTATAGAAAGAGCATATATAATAGAATTAGCATACATTTTTATAATAAAAAATGTTCGCGTGTATTTTGAAAGTTTTGAAGCAAAAATGTGTTACAAGTTTTAGCGTTAAAGCAGACATGTCAAACTCATTTACTGCCGCGGGCCAAATTAAGTATTGTATACAAAGCCGCGGGCCAAATTAAGTGTTATATAGAAAGCCGCGGGCCACATTAAAAAGAGTAAATAATATTATTACCGTTGCATAGAATAAAATTTCTTAGTACAAAACAGAGCAATGTTAAAAAAAAAAGCACAAAATACCAAAGTTAATATTATGCATTGTTTATTTTCTGTTATTTATTGAAAAAAAAATACTCAAAATATTTTTACAACAAAAATCTATAAAATTTAATAATATTCTAAATTGCATTTATTTTAAAATTTGATTGTGCACACTAATCTTGATCTAGCATTGGGCTTCCGATCCTTCAAACACTGGAATGACCCTGCTGTTGCTGGGCTCTCCACCAGAGTTTCGAAATTTATTTTTTCGGACTGTTATTTTGCTTAAAAAATTCTTTTTATGTTCCTTGTTCAATTTTGATGGGTGTTACGCGCTAAGCATATGCTTGGCTTGTAATAATGCCTGGTATACTTAAAATGAAATGCATTTTCTTTTTTAAAATAATTTTGTATAAGTAATAAATTCTATTGGAAGATGCTAATACTACTATTAAATAATAAGATAGCATCAAGAAATTTACTCTGAAGTTGAAGTTTGTAGCTATTCGACAAAACGTGTGCAATCGAAATCATCCAGTCCCTGTAAATTAACTTTTGGAGGCCAGTGTATATTTTTAGCATGCACGTTCTAACAAATGCATTAAATACAGATAAAGAGACAAAAGCTTCGCGGGCCACAAATAAGTTGTCGGCGGGTCAATTGGGGCCCGCGGGCCGCGTGTTTGACATGCCTGCGTTAAAGGGTTTAAAATGATTTTCAGCAGAGGAATAAGTTTATAGTGAATTTAAATTCTTGAAAAATTCATGCGTTTAAATTGACGTTATTTCAATTTGTATTCATTCAATCCCAAGAAAATTAATTATGATTTTGAAGATGATAATATAATTTCACATTAGTTAATAAAAGTAGTCCTTGATTCACAAAACAAAGACATTGTAAATATTTTCATAGATTAGTTTTTAAATTAAAACAATTTGTTATAATTATTGAATGTATTTCTTCAGAAAATCCCATCTATTTATTCCAGTTTGTCTAAAATTCCGCTATTTTAGTAAAACATAAGAAAATGTTTGTATTTAGCATTTTATATTGATTGATGTTTTATAACAAAGCCTTATGTTAATGAATACCTTTAGAAGCTGTATATTAAGTAAATGAATGGATAAAATAGATGTGTTACAAAATTTTTATTAAACATAGCGATGTCCTATGCATAGATGCTTACAACGTTTCATATCGTCAATTAATGATTATTATAATCATACGTATTGTGCAATTTATGGGTACTTGTTGTGGTTGTTTTTAAAACTCATTGAAAATTTCGAGTGGATAATATGTTTTTTATAAAGAATTAATTGTAGTAAAATATTTTTTAATCCATATTTAATTATTATACTTGAAATTGGATATTTTTTAAATGCTATATTAATCAATATTAGTATTTATAGATATTAAAATTTTTTAATGGGTTTGCAGGCATGAAAAAGCTATTATTAGTTTTTAAACAATTATATATTGATTTCATATTCGGTTTAATTATATCTGAAATTCTGTTTATATTGTATCCTGATTTTCTCAACTTTTCTAGATAAAAATAACTAAATAAAATAAAAAGGGTGTTTAGTGTTAGACAATAACAATGTTCTGAGGGAATCCACATTGAGCAAAGTTGAATATTACAAAACTTAATGGATAACATAATACATTAAAAAAATAATAATAAATTTAGGCGCATCGTCTGCATATTAGTTTACAACGTTTTACACTACCAACGGCGGTCACTACGCGTAGTGACCACACTTAGGGTAAAGTGCCCATATTTCTCCCCCTCTCCTACTTTCTTCCCCCTTAACTTATCCGCTTCTACAAAAGTGGCGCCACTTATGACCCAAGGAACAGGGGACAGAAAGTAAAAGGGCGTCAGTGTTGAAAGTTTTATTCGCCAAGACGCATACATAAATTAAAGACAGGAAATTTCCTATTTTTAGAAGACCTGAGTTCTTATTACGTCGTTTATAGAACGTTATTTACTGTACTTTAAGTATTTATTTCTAATTCATTGCATGTATTTTACTTTGGTAAGATTCTGACAGTAGCATATAGTGAGATTTAGGACGCTCAGTTCATCGTACGGGAACTAAAGCTATATTGGGAAGTAGTGTGGTCCCAATTTCGTCCACCTTGCAGTTCTTATTTTCGTACCTGGGACGAAATTAGGAATGCTTTTTCATGACATTTTTTTTTTCATTTTTTTCTTCATGTTTGGATGGCTAATGTTTCGTTATGTTATTCTTAAACTGATGATTAGTACATTTCTTTGCCTTACGATGTAATTTAAATCACTTACTCATTTAGAAATAAATTTTGATTTAGTTATAAGTTAAACCTCGGCGTATTGCATTTTTTTTTTTTTTTGGGGGGGGGGGGGGGGGGGCGAAATTGGGACCATTTATTTCTTTTGCATTTTTCAGATACATTTGAAAAACAATTTTTCGCGTTGTAAAAAAAAAAATTGTACGATATTTGCCGATGTTTCTGTATGCGTGGTTAGTTAGCCTATGTAAAATCCAAATTTGGTAGATTTTTACTGAAAATTACAACTTCCAAGGGCCAAAAGTGACTGGGGAACGATAATAGGGCGGTTTGTTCCCTTATAGCCGAAAAAATTCTAGCCGAAAATCATTAAGAGGGGAAATGTAAGGGATCGTACAGGAGTTGCATAGTGTCAACGTTTAGTTCTGAATCCGTCTGAATCCGAACAAAATCACGAAAAGTTACTCCATTCTAGAAAAGAACCCTGTGCGGTTTGCTGCTGCGGATCATGTTACGGTTTTATAACTTTTTTTCAACTTAGCCCAGTAGTGTTTTACTATGCATTGTATTATCTAACCAATAAAAGGGTAACTAGACAAAAAGGTCTAGAAAATTCTGTCAGAATTGTCTCCTCACAATTTAAAAAAAAAAGAAAATATAATTTAACTTTATAATCAATGATTCGTGAAACTATAAAAAATTTCTACTGAATGAAATCTATGTCGAATTAGTAATTTGTACGAATTATTTTTTGAATTCTTAATTTTTAGGCATAACTAATTTACAAATTCATAATTAGTGTCGACGATAAAGAGAGAATTATAAGCAACAGCAACAAAGTACTTGTGCTGTGCTCCTACTGCTGTTTCTTTTATTGTTTTAAATTATTTTCATGAAGTTTTTTATTATTTTTTTTCCTGAATGCCATGTGGCTATTTTTGGAAAATATTTATCTGTTTTTCTGTCGTCTCTCTATGCGTTACACAAATTTTGTGGGCGCTTTAGCTCTTTTTAATAATTAAAAAATGTTTAATTTTTTTGTACTGTTTCCTTATTTACTGGTTTGTTTCCTTTTGTTTTGTTTGCCAATTTTCACATGAAAATCATTTGAGTAATACTTTGTTATTTTAAATGCTTTGACAATAAAATTGATTTTTGGCTGAAAAAATAAAATTTTGCTAAGAAAGGATTCCATGTAATAATACTTTACTTGTTTAGTCTTTCAAAGTTTGCTGAAATTGATAGAAAAGTATAGGGCAGTGAAAGTGACACTATGTTTAAAGGAAAATATAGATTTTCATTCATAAATTTAAAGTAAATTAATTAAATTCATTGAATACATTAGTTTTTCTTTTTTATGGTCTAAGATTAAAATTCTACTGTTTTAATTTTATGAAAATATGCACTAAAGTAAATTTATAAATATATTATATTTAAATATATAATTATTAAGGAAAATAGGCGAAAATTATGCCTCTAATAACACAATCATGTTGAGAAGCTTTCTGTGTACATTAAATTTAATCTATTATTTAATCTTATTTAAATTATTTAATCGGCATTTATTTGCATTATCTACATATACATATATTTCAATGTATGTGAAAAAACATGGCTATAATATTTTTGCATGTGTTTAAAATTCGGGTTTAAAAAAAGAAAAAAAATATATATTCTCTATTGAATATCACATCACTTTTGCATATAAAAGCATGCATTAAAGATTCTAATTTTATATACTTATCGAAACATTTTTATATTTCTTATTTAAGCTATGGCAACAAAAAAGAAAATGGAAGACAATTTTAAATGAAATGTATCATTTGAAATATTGAGATTTATGAAAATGATAAAGAAATTAAAAAGGAACCTATATCCTATTGCGCTACTTTGAATTATATTTTGTAATATAAATGATATATTTTTCTTCATTTACTTTTAAGGTTGGTTGTATTTATTACGGCCAATTACCAACTCGAGAGATATGGGCCCTAAAGGGGGGGAGGGGTGGTGGTGGCCCTCCGTGCGGGTCTTTCTAAGGGAACCTAACCCGTAATTATGCAAGGAAATCCAAGGTTCGAAGAAAACCACGAAAACTCAGAACCGTCAGGTCGACGGGCGCAATTAGATTCATTTACTTTTAAGAAAAATTAATATTCTAGATTATTGTCCAGATTTCGATCCCAGAAAATACTAATACGCATAAATACCAGTTTAAGCCTAGTTAGTGTACTTTTTGTGGAGCCTTCAGACAATTGATACATTAAACAATTTTGTACATAAAAAAAAAAAAACTATTTTTGCTTTTACTTTGGTTGTTTATTTTTACAAATCGATTGTTCATCATACCACAGAAGTTTTTACATTTAGTTTATACAGTTTTAATTTACACGGGAAGAGTTTTAATCCCCCCCCCCCCTCTTCTTTCTTCGCTGTGTCAGTGTCTATATACAAAAACATTATTAATGCAGTTATTTATAAATACACTTTACAAAAGCATATATTTTTATCCTTGCATGTGCATATACGTTCTTTTTGTTTGAAAAAAATATCAAAGCACTTTTTCAAGCACTTTAATTTTTTGTTTTTCAAGGAATAACCACAAGTATTTATAAATTATTTACTATTTTGTTATATTGAATTCATTTGTTAAAATGGCTCATTTTTACAAAAAGTTTGACTATATATACAGTTGTATATTACTGGTTTGTGATATCCATTTTATAGTCATTTCATTCACAATATTGCGGTTTTTGATGGTGGTCATTAATGTTTTATTAATGGTTATATATATATATATATATATATATATAAAGAGCATTAAAGATCCATGTTCATTGCACATATAGTTCCAAAATGTTTAACATTTATTTATTTTTTTAATTTACAAAAGAGAAACATTAAGAAAATTAAAAAAGGGAATAAATATATGTAATTTAATAAATCAAAATAATTATAAAAAAATTCTTTGAAAGTTATGCTAAAGCCTTTATACGTATGCAGCCGTTTAAACTTTTTATTCATGTAAGGGGAAATAAAAAATGAAATTTTGATAAAATTATAAATTAAGTTTCAATTTAAATTATTTTTGATTTGTCTTCTAAAGTATATTTAGACAACCAAACTATACGCTTATTTTTTCAATACGATGATAAGTATATAACTTTCACTAAATCTATATTGTGCATTGAAATGTATTTATTGAATAATGTAGTTTATCTTTTGCGCCATGCTATCCGAAACCTTAGCAAAAAATTATGTAAATTATTTCATTGCGTCATGTTATTCATTCGCATACATTTAACTTAATTTAGATACTAATGACGCAAAATAACCATTTACATATTAGGGGCAATCCAGTTCAAACCACCAGGTGGTGTCGCTCGACATTTTTAATTTTCCTAATCTTTTAACAAAGACTTCTTCATAGTTTTCTGAGTTTAAAAACATGACTAAAAAATTTTTTTTTCATCATATACCGTATTTTATGGAAGAAACGCCACACTCCTCAAATTGGCCTGAATAAGCTTAAAAATATCATAATCGCCGCACCCATTGTAAACGCCGCATCCATCGGAACGCTACTTTTGTGGACAGCGTCACATTGACTTAACTTTAATCAAAGTTTTCTGAGCAATGTAGAATGCCTCGTTTTTAATATCTTAAGATGTCTGAACTTTTATTTAAAATATTTAAATCCGATTTTAAATATTTTTATGAATTTTTAAATTACGGAAACTCAGTTGGTATTTAAAAAAATCGTAAACGCCGCACTTGGAAAAAAAATAACTTTTAAACTCGTAAACGCCGCGGCGTTTCTTCCATAAAATACGGTAGTTTTTTGGAGGGACCATTTTTAACAAACTACACAGCCATTTTTGGGAGAAAAACGTGTTTTACGGAAAATGCTGTAACTGCTTTATTTTTCTACATATCAAGAGGAATCAAAAACCAAAATATCCAGCATAAAATTGTCAACATTTTATGTAATTATAAAATTTTCATTAGTCTTAAAATTGTCGACATTTTATGTAATTATAAAATTTTCATAAGGATCTAGACCAAAAACATGCTTAAAAATCGAAAGGTCAAACAGCGTATTACGCTGCCATTGTTTTTTATGAAGGAAATGAGACTCGCCTTAAATATATATGTATATTTTTTAAGATCTCTTATAGGACTATTCATTTTTATAAATTTCAATTCTGAAAACCACTTCTCCTTTTTTTTTTTTTTTTTTTTTTTGTACAGCTGATCAAAAATTGTGTTGGGTCTGCTTTTGGCAATTTTCACTAATTAATATCTCAAAAAAGACTGAGTACGAAATTCTGAAAACTTAGGATAATAAACATCTTTGTACTATAAAGTTAAATTGTAAATTTTATGACTGAGACTTAACTGATTTTTGAATAACAGTTCACTAAAAATGCACCGCCCCCTCTTTTTGCTTAAGTACGTTCAAATTGACGATAAAAACAAATTTTACGCATTATTGCTTAGTTAAATAGGGCAGTGGCACCTTTTCAAAACTTTCTTGAATGGGGGGGGGGGGGGGTGTCTTTTGATTTTATTGTGCGCATCTGAAAAGCATCTGATACATTTTTATTCTGAAATTTTTTTTATATTAACCAAAATACTCGCTCGCTAAGAATTTTATAAAATATCTCGTTTGCATTACGCCACTGCTTCTTGCCTTTTACACATATTTGCCTTCCCTCCTCCCCCCCCTCCAACAGACACACACAAAAAATACCAGTTATGTGAATCACTAATTAATTACGTTAGCAACTTTTATGAATCAAATCTAATAATCTTCCATAAAGTAATAGTTATTCGAAAAGAAAAAACCCCGTCTGTATCTTTTGCATTTCAGCACTGTTAAAGAAGAAAGAAATAGTGACCCTTCGTGACCCAGGGGATAAGGCTTTGACAGGGATGTGAAGAACAGTAATGAGAGACGGTTGAGAGGGATGGTGAAAAGGAAATAAGAAGAAACTGGACTCCTTATCGCAGTTCAGTATTTTAATTTTTAACAGTCCCCTGTAGGCTTCGGCTAAAATCTTTTCGGTTAGTAAGGAAGTCACGAATAGGGCACCTTACCCTAACATTTCAAGTAGTGGCGTACGAAGAAAAAAGATGGGGTATTTTTTTTATTTTTTCACACAATGTAATCCATTGGATTGGAACGCGGCACTTCCCGTTTTGAAACTGGAGACGTCGCGACCTCTCCAGAGTTTTCAGACGAAGAGGCGATGCGTTGCCTCTGCGATACTAACACTTGGTTATATCGGTACAATATTCGTAACTTAGAATGTATCACATTTCCTGGCTAACTTTGTTTACAGAATTGGTAACACAATGCTTCGAAAAGTATTTATAAATGAATTTAATTCCTAATACGCCGGCGGATTTTTATGCGACCATTGTTTATATCGTATTCCACAATTAGGAGATCAGTCATAACCACTGAGCTCTATATATAGCAGGAGACCTGTATATCTATTTCCCGACATTATTGCTTGCAGTCAGCACGGAAGGATACAGTGACGATAATTTTAGTTCGCAATCATGGCAGAAAATGCTGTTTATCGCATCCCTTATTAAAGGATAATTTTTACCCGACTGCCAAGAAGGGTTATGTGTTTCACGCGTATCTGGGTAAGTGAATTTCTTTATACCCTCGAAGCATCCCAAGGGCTAGATAGATTTTAATGAATGAGTTCTCTATTGATTCGTCTTAACCGTCCTATGGTTATAGGCTAGGTTTTGTTTTTATAAATTGAAAATTTCGGCCGCAAAATACAAAATGGCGGTGGAGACGGATATTTTTTTTACGCACCCTATTTAGCGGCATATCATTGGATAGATCTTTCAAAATGAAGACGATGTTTCATTGACTGTTTTACAGTCAGAAGCTCCGTTTAAATACTACACAACCTGAAAGTAGGATCTCTAGCTTTACTGCAACTCTAACCATCATAGACATCTATAGGCCTCATCAAAATAGTGTTTATAGATAGGAACTAAAAATTAAACACAACTTAAAAGTCATCAATACAAGTAAATGAAAAGATAGGTAAATAATATCTCACACTGATGTCTTACACAATAGTCTCACACTCATGAGAAATAATTAATTAGTTCGCTTTTTACGCAGTCGGCTTTTTTGATTTTTTAAATTTAGTTTTTACTTGTTTAATTTGATAAGTAATGCTTAATTAGAGAAGCATGAATTAGGATAATAGTAAATGAGAATACTAATATCTAACAATGACAACGCGGACTAATTTTTACCTTTGCCCTGCATGCTTCATTTCCCTTTCAAGCTTCTGACCGCCGACTCAGAACTCCTGTTATATATGGAGCTCAGTGGTTGTAACTACCGTTTAGAAGTATTAGTCCTCATTTAAAAATACACACATATAAATTATAATTCCAACACTTTTTTTAAACTGTGCATTTCGAAAGTAAACAAGCACGAAAAATGATATTTCTAACATAGATTATGAAACAATTTCTAACACATTCAATATCCTGCACAGTTATTCCCCGACTTACGTTCCCTCGACTTGCGTTACCCCACATTTACGTCGCCTATACCGGAAAAATATATCCTTGCTTAAGACGCCCTTAGAGCTTTTTTGAAAACTTTTGAAAAAATATAGCATCTCAGACGCAGTCATTGTCATAGAGAATTCATGGAGTGAAGTTCGGTTAAAAATTAAGAGATCTGTTTGAAAAGACTGTGCCCCTTTTCCTTCGCAGAGACTAAGAAAACATCTAAAAATTGTGATTCTGTATATCTCTTATTTGATGAAATTGCCGAAAATGGAAGAGAACTCAACTTAGAGATTGGATGATGAAGATTTTGGTGAACTCATAAATTCCCCTAATCTGCAATTAACCATCGTTAGATTTATCGAATTAAATAAATAAAGTAATCTCGAAAAATTATATAAATATTTTGGTTCTATGGGGAGGGACGGAGATTATGACGATTGCAAAATTAACCGGAGAGCTAAACCTTATTGAAGCAGGAATGGCGGTTCTTGAAAATATTGTTTCAGACGAGCAAAGTTTAGCAACGAGTCGAAAAAGATTACAAAAACTCACTCTGATGTTACAAAGAGCTTCTAAGATAAAAAAAAAAAGAAAAATTTTCGTTTCCAATTTCATTGCAAGATTTTGTCACTTGCTCTAATGCTCGAACGGCGCAACTAAAGAACTAAATTGTAAGTTAACAACTTATTGATATTTCCAAATTCTTGTATTGCAAACGCATATTTTTACTAATGTTAAATGTATGTAACATAATCCCTAAATACAATGAAATATGTTCATTAAATTTCGGGAGAATTTTATTTCTTATCCTTTATTGCTCATCTAAATGTATCTTGGCTTACGTCGCTAGTCTTTAAATATATTGCTGACGTAAGTCGAGTTACATATTATTACTAAAAGGTAGTAATTCAAGGAATTTACTGTAGAAATTGGTGTGTATATAATTTATTGTTCCTTTACAGTTTAGGTAAATATAAAACATTAACTAATAGCTTAATATTGATGTGCTCAATTAGTACTCAAAACGCTACTAATTTGTGTAACTGCAAAAGCAGCTCATTCTAATGGCTTCATTATAGTTATGGGGCAAGAAAGTAATTTATAGTAACATTACAAAATAACAGTTGAACAGATAAAAATATCTTCTTTTTTTCAAAATTGTAAATTTTTGACTGTTAATAAAATCACTTCAACTCACTAGTAAAATGATAATAATTTTACGTGCTAAATCAGATTTAGAAGTGAAACAGGGTGTAAAATATGACACGGCTCCTGTTTCAATTTGCAGGTTTTAGTTGGTTGAAAAAAATTATTAGCTTAATTTATGTAGCTGATTCTGGTATTATACAGTGTGAATCGCTCTTAACTTAATTTTATTAAATGGTGAATAGAGGGATATTTTTTTATAGCGAACGATTATTCAACAAACTGATGCTTCAAAATCATTTTACATATTTAATTAGTTATGACAAATTCCTATATAATTTTTAATAGCACTAATTATAGTTTATTAGTAATAATAGTTAAATTTATAGTGTAAATTTTAAATTTTACAATTTAAAGTGTATTTTTGGATTCAGCTTTTATGAATATATATTTATTGATTTTGCTTTTTTATTCATATTAATAAAAAAGTTACACATTTGAATTATTATTTAAATACACCTGCATTCCTGAAAAGAAGATTAAACTGATCATCATCTTTACAAATGCATTTAATTTTAGAATTCTGACACTTCATTCAATGACAGTGTAAAAAAATAAACAAAGATGTTCGCTTATTTTTAACAGACTTGCAAACCCATTCAAATTGTCTAGACATCTAAACGAGTTCTTTTGTAATTGTTTACTGTTGTTCATAAAGATATTGTACAGAACAACAATGTGTTACAACTTTTATAAGACGTGAACTACAATAAATATGAATTTCAAATACATGAAGCACTGAAACATAACTATTGACAAATGCTTTTATTTATATTCAGCTATTGTTATTTTTAAGCAAAACTTTTATTGTTTAATTTCAATATATGACGGTCAAGAAATTTAGCACATAAAATGCATAACACCAAAAATGCTCGAAACGACAAAATTTTGTCCTTTGGATTAGTTAAATTATTTTAATTTATTAGTATGTCGTAAGTTTGTATATTTGATTTGAATTCTTTTTGCCCTTTGCATTAGTAATTTTAATTTACGGGTATAACTTTATGTATTTTAACTAGAAATGAATAATCAGATATCTGAATAAATATCGAAACATATGTTTAAAACCGGTGTATTAAAAACAGGTATTTTTAAGTTTATTTTACTGTTTATACAAGCATTAGTCAAAGGAAATTTAAAAAAAATTGTCTGTCTATTTGCTAGGAAGAGGCTCGGAAACAGTTCTATAACAAATATTAATCATCAGTGGCAGATACATAATATTTTCTCGCTACAATCTTCAGTTTGGAATATTCCGAAAACTAGAATATATTTTGAGGAAACAAGTAGAATGCATTAATCAACGAATCTCGCAATACTCAGTAACTCGAAACTTCAAGAACTAAATGAATACTTTTAACGAATCCTAAAGCGATTAAAGCAAGTTTATGTCTTTAAAAATTAAAAAATCCAATCGGTTTTTTAAAAAATATATCTATACATACGAGAGTGTATCAATAAGCTTTTGCCACCACATAGAAATAATTGAGTGAAATTTATGAAATTGCTACATTCTATTAGTTCTTTTCTATATAATCACCATGCACAGTGTCACAATTCTGCAAACGGTATTTCAAAGAGAGGGGGAAGGATGCATTACAGGAGGCTCGATAGTAGACCCAAAGGGTGGCCTTTTTCTAACTTTTGCGATCCCCACATGTGATATATTGTTGGAAAGGCTTGTGACCACTTGTTCATGTTATTCATTTGCGAGCCTTTCCCACCAAATTTGTCCCCCGGGGATGTGCTTTAATGATGCCCGAAGAATTTAGAAAAGTGCCCCCGGGAGGGCAAATTTTTTGGGAGCTCGGGAGTTGCATCCCTAGTAGCAAAATGTATATGGCCCTTGAATGGCCGCTTATCGAATTCCGATGACACGATAAGTGGCCGATTATCGCATTCTCATCGGAGAGGGATGAATTTCATCGGCAATTACTCAGAAATGTCTCATCGGCCTGAGATCTATGGATGATCGTAATCTGATGAATTTTAGAAAAATATATGATGAAACACCGAGGAGTACGATTTGATAACGATGAACTTGCGATGACTTTTAGATGAGTTATCAAGCAAATTCTGATTAGAAAGCGATGAATTATAGATTGGTTGGTTGGGTGTATAAATGAAAGCGATTTCAGAATATTTATTTTCGAAATATACATACATTAAAATTTTAAGCGTCAAAAATGTAAATACATTCTTTTAATTTCTATTAGCTTTACTACAATCGTTTGAAACAAAATAATCCAAATTGTATTTTTATTTTTTGAAGGAGGGGGAGGGGTGAGCTGAGTTAGAAAGAGTTCCATATTTTTTTATTTCTTAACAAATACTACTCTTTCATTTAAATAATCCTATTAAATTCTATTATTTAACCTCTTCCTAAAGCCTTTTATTTTAAATCAATTAAGTTTGCTTGTTTTCAACAAACTGATTTAAAAAAAAAATCAAATGCATTTTTTAAATATTAATATTCGACTAACAATTACCACTCTTATTGTTTATCATTATGTTTGATATAAATATTTTAAAAGAATTTTATTAATTCTAAATTATTGTTCTGCTTTGATAAGTTTTTGCCCCTTAAATTTTTCATTATAAAATATGAAAGGTTATTCCTTTCATTTTATTAGACTTTAAAAGACGAAAAATGCAATTGGGCCTTTTTCTACCAAGGTACATGAATAATTCAGTAAGTTATACTATTGTATAAACACTCATAACTCAAAAAAGTATATATTTTTAATTAAGCATATTTATTGGAAAGGGGGGGGGGGGGATTCAGGTGTCTAATTAGGTAGAATTTCGGTCTGTTCAGAGATCCTTGACAAGAGGCGTACAAAAGCAAAGGGCATCATACCCTCCTCGTTTAAATAAAGACCATTTTTTATCACACGAACTGTCCAAACACATACCCATATTTGGCAATAAACCGTTTTTCCCAAAAATAAATACTTTGAACCAGAAAAATTATTTAATTAAATGTGCCTTGCCTCTATTTAGTAGTGATTTGAAATATACTTTATTTCATTAAATAAATTTCTGGTTTAAAGTTTTTTTCTTCTTTCACTACGTGGGAAGGTGGTAATAAGTATACTTATTACAATTTCTTTGTTAAATATTTGATAATTCATATCTGTAAAGTGCAAAAAAATAAAACTCTTGAAGAAGCACACTGTAATAACAGATTATATTTCTAAAACAAATGTATGAATTAGGTTCAGCTTTGCAAGTCCCATTTTTAAGTCAAATCAATTTCATTTAACCCCTTGAGAGACAAGTGATTGCGTTCCTGTAATGTTGAATTCACACCGGGATCTTTGAAAAATTCCGTTTCAAAATAAAGAAAAGCAATTTTACAAGTTTTTTCCATCAAAGTTACAATAATAAAATTTATTTAAAAGTTTCCGGTGCAAATCTCGATTAAACTTAGGTGGGATAAAATATATCCCATCGTCCCTCAAGGGGTTAATATTCACAACTTTCACACCTACGGTTAATTTCTTTTCTATTAGTCTTATGTCATGCTGATACTTCACGATTGTATTGTCTGTGAAAACCCTAACTGTAGGGAAGGTAGGGGATTTCCCCCTCTGAAATATTTGTATCTTAATATGATTTAAGAAAAATTGACAGAAAAACTATTTAAATTAATATTTTACTAATTATTGATCAATCTAATTGTCAAAGTATTTGAAAATAACTTTTTGAGACTTTCTGATAATTTTTTTCTTACAACACTGCTGTTATGATTTTTTTCATTCAAAACATTTACATAAATTTATATTTATTATGGAATTGGGCTTCATTAACCCCTTGAGCTCTGATGGTTGAATTTTCTACCACTTAATTTTAATTTAAAAATGTCACAATGACACCGGAATATTCGACCAAATTTATTTGAAAAAGGTTTAATGCCTTTTTTCATGTATTTCGTAAACTGAATTTTTTCTTAGAAAGATACTGGTGCCAATGTGACAGTTGGAATTTTGAAGAAATTTACCCGCCAGAGCTCAAAGGGTTAAGCAGCACAGGATCAACATTCTCTGGAAGTGTAGGAAAAAATATTTTCAACACCTAGACTTATGCATCCCCATAGGTCACAATAGTTGAATGCGGACAAATCCACACAAAGTGGAATAAGCAAAGGCTTTAATGCTCGTGATATTTAAAATGTTTAACATTTAACTGATTTTGTTTATTAATCCATAAATTTCTGATTGAAACAAAATTTAAAATACTATTGTAGTAGTTATACAGTCAAACCTCGTTAACATAAATCTCAAGGCAAATTAAAAGTTTTTTCCCCATGTTATCATCATGTTGTTTATATTATTATTAATAAAACCGTTGTATTAATTTTGACAGGCATTGTAGGAAAAATTCATATTAAAAGTACACCAGGTTAATTCTGTACATGTTAATGAGGTTTGAATGTACTTTTTGTTGTTTAATAGCAACAGCCATCTCCTGTTACTTTCTGTTTAGATATTAGGGTAGATAACTGAAAAAAATACATTATCTTAATTAGATTTTTTTTCAGTTTTATATCTCTATGCCTATATAAAATATCACATTAATGTTAGCTATTTTATCTTATTGTTTCTAAACTTGAAGTGTTGTTTTAAGAATCTACATATACTATCTGCATTTTTTAATTACTAAATGAATAAAATACCCTAATTTCTAGTGCATAATCTGCTGAGAAATTTTAATAAATAAGATTTATGTTATTTCTATTTTTTACATATTATGCAACATATTTAAATAAACTTTATTGGTCTAAAACTTATTTGATTGGCTGCAAACTATGTACATCTGAAATTAGCGTACACAAAAAGTACTTAAATTCTGTTCAATTAACTTACTCATTTAATATAAATGTATTATTTGAAAGTTTTATTAAGGTTAAACAATGACAGAAAAAAAAATAAAAAAAAAATGTTGTTGCTTCTTCCTGTAACCCTTCGTATAAATCGAAACAAAAATCTTCCAAGTTAAAAAAGTTTCTGAAGCAATTAATTGTCACAGATGACTCAAATGTTGCTTTGTACATTCACATCCCATAAAAAGTAGAAATAATAAAATATTTATTGAATATTCATGCATAAGAATTTAATGAGGACACCAGTTTCAAAACTCCTTATCTAAAAGTTAAAAAATAGAGTTTTCTCTGTCATTCCATTCTACTGGTACTGGTGGACATGAATCTGGAAAACAATATCATCTGCAAAACACTAGCTTTATTGTGTATTTCTGGCATTGTAAAATCTTGGTTTACAATGAAAACCAATGGACGCGATCAGAGGTTTTTCACGATTTCCCAAAATTTGATTTACTGGATAAGGCAAATTTTGAAACTCACATACTCAAATATAGCTAATAATTTCCAAATCAAACATGAATTAACTCATTTGATATAAATTTAAGATTTATTTATTTTTAAATAACACATAACATACACATCAAAAGAAATTCAAAGTAAGATTAAATATATAAGTGCATCAATTACACTGTTTTTATTTATAAATAATGTTCCAACAGGAACAAACAAAAACTAATGCATTTAAAATAACTTTGGAAAAAAAATTCTCAAGAGAAATTGATCTTTATTTTGTATCTGGAGAATTACATGAAGTATCTTGTTTTAGAAGTGTTCTGGTCAAAGTATCAAACTGTACGGAATGGCACCTTTTCTTAAGCGTAGGTAACATATTCCATTTTCTGCAGTATAGAGGGGATCTCATGAATGTCAGCAGATGTAAAATGCAGTTCACAAAGCTAGACAAAAAGAGAACAAAATAGTAAATTTTTATGCATAATCATGTGTATGTATATACATATAAAAGTGTGGTTTATTTCAGTTAGCTTTATTAAGTACACTTGTAGTATTTTATTTCCATGGGAGAGATATGGGGTCATTCTAAAAAATAAAAATAAAAAAAAAAGTCCATTTTGAAATTTTTAAGAAAGAAAAAATATCTTTTGAGATGGTTGAATACTAATTCAAAAATAGAAACTGAAGGTGGATTTATGATTTTGGCCCCAGCTTAGCATTTTTTTTTTTTATTTATCTTGGATTTTTTGGGTCTGCACAATTTGAAATAATTGTAAAAATTTTGGTCTGTGCAGACCTTTAATGCCTACTGTTATTTAACATCTGTTAATTTTTCTATATACAAGCTAAAATTAACAAAGATAAAACTTTCCAATAGCAACCTGCAAATTTACAAAGAAAAAAAAATTAAGACTTCATATACAAAATTACACTTTGTTTCTACAAACAGTTTCAGCGTTATTAACCATTTTACAAAGAAGCAAGATGGAGATTTTCTCCATATTGAAACCTGGCACTTATATCAATATACCCTACAGATTTCACCCAAAATATTATTTCAAACAACAACAACAAAAAAAAAAACAGCTTTTTGCTATGAAGAAAAGGTGGTTTTATGATTTCATTGGATTTTCTATAATTTTCTTTAAAGGCAGTATACCATTCATTGTGTCGAAAAGTAGGTCAATTTCTTTTCTTTTTTTACATAGAAAGAATAAAGTAACATAAAAACTGAATTTACCCAGTTATTATTCATAGTTAGTAGTATAACAGATATTTTTATTATACAACAACAACTATTACAACTGATAGAGATATTGTCAGTTGCATATACAACATTTTTAGCTTGACATGTAAAATATACAGTTTAAATGGATCAACCAATCACGTTTTTTCTTTTTGGAAATAGCAGAATATTTTGTTGTAATAATAATATATTCTTTGAGCTACACTGCAGTTAGAGAAAAAAGGTTGGAAAAGATGACACTTTTTTTCTAAAAACAATTTCCCCCCCCCCCCCGCCCCCCCCCACACACACCAAAAAATTAAATTTCAATGAGCTCCTGTAAAATTTGTAAAAAGTTTACACCACCATTGTTATTTTATGTCACACAGACCTTTCGATTCGAGACAGATTGCAGACAGTTTGAAGTGAAAATTTTACATTTTTGGCTTTATTTTCAGTCACACAGATTAAAATTTTACAATATCTGTTTTATTTCAGGCCCCATGTGCAGAAACCAAACAAACAAACAAAAAAAATCTACAATTTTGTATAATTTTATTCTTGCAAACCCGAGGAGAAAAAAAATGGCCAAATTTTCACAATTTGTGTTATAAAATTTAAAATATATTTCAAAATCAATATTTCTAAGTGGAAATAATGCCCTTCAGAGAAACACTTGAAAAAGCTAGCCCCCCACCCCACCCCCAAATTGGCATTTATCTTTGCATTTTCTAAAACTTTAATTCAATCAAGAATTGATTAATTAAAAATATTCTTTAATTAATTAAAAATCAAATAAATTACTTTTAATAAACTCTTGTTAAAATTATGTTCATTATTTTACTTAGATTAAATAATGATATAGTTGTGAAAGCATGAGAGAATTTGAAAAAAAAAACGACAGTGGATTTTTTCAAGTAGGCCTGCTCGCAAACCTTCCAATTGATAAGAATAAGTGATTTAAGATAATACTATGTCCAGTAATACTATTATGTAGAAAAGTATTACTCATCCTTGTTGAAATTATGACTTTAAAAGGGATAAAATATACTGAAGGGTTTCGGTAATTTTTGCTTTTTACAATTCTCCCTGAAAATTTTAATAATGAATTTTTCATATCCGTACCATGTTTGAAAATTGTCCGACCAATGTTGTAAACCGCATTTCAAAATTTCCAACTCATTTTTCATCAACTCATTTCCAACTCAACCAAAATTAGGTGTCCTTTTTTAATGACACCACCCTCGAAAGGGTTAAACGCTATATATGAAAACATAAGTTTTGGCTACTCCCCTTTTACCAATTTTTCTGTAGCTGTCATATTAGCATCTTTTTGTTTTCTATGGCCTCTTAAAATATTATTTTTCATGTTTTCACCAATGCTGAAGCTGGCATTACTTGCAATAAATCCATTTTTCTATACTAACTGCTTTAAACAATGCTTTCACATTTTTTCCAATATCGAAGTTAGTCGTCACTAGCAACAAATCTACTTTTTCCTATTTTCTACTAAGCCATCTGCTTTAATCTATGTTTTCTCTTTCTGCCAATGCTGAAACCAGCCATCAACTGCAACAAATCCACTTTTCTCCCATTTTCTCTGCTAAATCATCTTTTTGTCACATGAGTAGACCACTGACTCTTGCATCTTTTTTGCCGATTGTTTGAAAACAAAAATGTCATCATCTTTTCCACTTCAGTTTGTAATATTCTGTATTACCATTCTTTTCTTTTTTTTATTAAAAAACTTTCGATTTTTAAAGATTTTGCACATAAGAGGTTGAATAATTTTTAATTGAACTGCAGCATTGTGTTGGCTCATTTGAGGTAAAATATAACAATGTAAAATCTATTTTTTTTTTTTAATACTTAAATCCATTTGCTTTTTATTCATAGTAGCCGTTGCCATTGACTTTCAAAGATAATTGAACAATATACAACTTACCACAACTGGTTGTCTGATATAGGTCAAAACTGGGAAATTTCATTAGCGGCCACTGGCTGGTAGAACTAGTTTTTTAAGTGGCCACTTTTTTATTAAAATATACTAAACAGTAA
Source organism: Maratus speciosus (assembly GCA_963932465.1). NCBI lineage: Eukaryota > Metazoa > Arthropoda > Arachnida > Araneae > Salticidae > Maratus > Maratus speciosus. The sequence goes on along the minus strand of OZ010793.1, from coordinate 154,690,176 downwards.
AATTTCTATAAATATTCATCTAAAACTGAACAGCCCAAATAAATATGTTAATGTAAATATATTGGAGCCCAAAAAAAGCAGAATCCTTGATGAAATGCAAGAAAATTTTATTCTCTCCTTGTAAAAAAGTGACTGGAAGGTGGCCGCTGATAGACAATTTTTCACTGGCCACTTTTTCTCATTTACTGGAACCTGTGGCCGGTGGCTAGTGCTAATTTTGACCTTTATTGTCTGACTAGAACTTTATTTGATAACGAAATAAACGGTTACGTGACGCTGCTAGCAGGTACATAATTTTTGTTCCCATTCCGAGGTTTACTGAAGCTTTGTCCTTGCAGCAGCTGTTGCGAGCTACTCACCTACATTCCTTAATTGACTGCATATTCCCATGTCATGCATGCATCTGCAACGTGATCACAAAAAATTCATAGGGATAAATTGCTACATTTTTTCTTATTTAGAATTCATGCCTTGAAAGGGCTTTTTAACAGAACTTCGCTTGTAACTGCTGCTGAAAAGGCAATACCATTAAACAAAGTATTTATCACACAGAGCGATGCTTTTAGCATGAATTGTTAGGTCGGGACATGATGATTTTGATAACACTAACAGGCTGATATTACACATAATCACATTAAGCAGCATCTGCTGCAAAAAGTAGTTTCTTTAGCATAAACATAATTATAATTACCCTTAGATTTCTCTTAAAAATCATGATGCAAGGAAACACTGTTTGCATTCTCAGAGAGTGGTCTCATAGGAATTTCAAGAACATCCTAAGGATAAAAAAAAAATTAATATAAAAAAAATAAAATTTATTGCATTTCATTAAAGTACCGAGACACAAAAAAAAAAGCAATTGCATAAAATTTCTGGATTTCTTGATGTTTTTCAGGTGCAACGCTAAAAGTTAAGAATCATAAAATAGAATTCTTTTTTTAAAGATAAGGAATTTTAACGTACAAATAGTATTGACTCTAGGCTAATTTGGAAGGGCATAAAAAAGCACAGTGGACCTTTTCAAACTACGTTATGCACCCAGTGGTCCTTACTGCTCTTTTGGATGCACCCTTTTTATTTAATTTCATTGCAAAGTACGTCAATCGGCTGCAATAAAAAAATTTGAATTTCACTAATTGGCTGAGGGGAAAAAAATAGCAAAATTCATCGAATATGGGAAGAGAATGCGAAATTTATCAATTGGTCATAGAGAAGGGGAAAAATCGAGAAATTTGTCAACTCCATGCAAGAATATAACTGCAAAATCAATTAATTGTGATCGATTGATGGGGAAAAAATATCAAATTGTCTATCCACCTCAGAATAAAAAAATCATGCAATTTTTCAATGCAACAGAGGAAAAACAGAGTAATTTTGTGAATCAGTCAGAAGACGAAATGGCAGGATTTATAAATCGGTCGAAAAATTTGATAATTGGTCAAGACAGGGCTTGAAATTAAATTTTTCTTAGGAAGAGAGTCTCCCTCCTAACATTTATAAATGGAGGTGGAGTTGAGCTGTTTAAGGGAGGAAGGGGGGGGGGGGGGAGGGAAAAAATCTTTAAAATTCACTGTTATTTTACATGCTATTTAAAGTAATACATTAACACGGACATGACAAAATACCATTGAAGCAATTTAAATCAACAATTCAGAATAATTAGTATGCAAAATTTTTTCAATAAGGAAGAAAATCAAGCTGTTATACAGTCTATTATTCAACTTTCAATCAAATGTCATGAGTTCTTACAATGGGGTTGTTAAATGTAGTTCAGAAATTAGTTTTTATTCGATTTTGTGCCCTGAATTTCCTTTCAGAAGGTAAAATTGTGACAGACAGCACAAGCTCAACATTTATAACTTTGGAAATTATTGAAAACGTATGATTATGCTCGCTTTAAAAAATTTCAGGAAACTTTGCAATATTTAACGTGCCTCCATTTTTAACTACTTGCATGAACAATGTATATTCGCTGATGGCATCATGAATATCCATTTCAGAATGAAATTGTTTTATTATATCCTTAACGAAATTATAGTCAAAACAGGACTCCCTTGCATTTTCTTTGATTAACAAACTGACTGTTGAAAAAACAGAATTTCGTCCAATCTATGGCAAAAAGTAACCGTTAAATTTGCAGTTGATTCAGAATAAAAAAAAAAAAATCAAAATCTGAAATTTACAACAAATTTTCTGAAAGATTACAGCAGATAGGTGAGGGGGGGAAGGGAGAGCAATCAATCCTCTTCTGGAGCTAATTATTTTTGTTGCAAGTTGAGTAAACTTTGTTTTTGGTTCGGGTCGATTTCAGGCTGAGCATACATTCCTGCAAGTTGGGTTCAGGTTAAAACCAATTTTTCAAAAGTTAGTTCAGTCTATTATTTCAGATTAACCCCTAGGGGTCGAGCGATCGGTATATGTGCCACTTAAGGTACTCAGAATCCTTCATTATTCTCACCAGTTATTTTTTAATGTAAAATTTACCTTATTTAATCAGAGCATTTTCGCGATTCAACTAAAGAAAATTTTCTGTTTTTAAAAACCGGTGGTAAAAGATTAAAATTAAGCCTCAAAGGGCTCTCATCACCAAGGGGTAAAAAACTATACCTATAATAATAAACAAATATTTGTATGTGTGTGTGTGTGCTGTTTTCTAAAGAAACCGCAACTTTTTTCTGCGAACCATTCACAAAATTTGCGTTTTTTCGACGATGACCTTTGATGAAATTTGTATTTTTTAAGAGGACCTTTGACTACTAAATTCAAGTTTTTGGCATCCTACGAAGAAATTTGAGTTTTCGACATTCTTCGAAGAAATTTGAGTTTTCGACATCCTTCGAAGAAATTTGAGTTTTCCACATCCTTCGAAGAAATTTGAGTTTTCCACATCCTTCGAAGAAATTTGAGTTTTCCACATCCTTCGAAGAAATTTGAGTTTTCCACATCCTTCGAAGAAATTTGAGTTTTCCACATCCTTCGAAGAAATTTGAGTTTTCCACATCCTTCGAAGAAATTTGAGTTTTCCACATCCTTCGAAGAAATTTGAGTTTTCCACATCCTTCGAAGAAATTTGAGTTTTCCACATCCTTCGAAGAAATTTGAGTTTTCCACATCCTTCGAAGAAATTTGAGTTTTCGACATCATTCGAAGAAATTTGAGTTTTCGACATCATTCGAAGAAATTTGAGTTTTCGACATACTTCGAAGAGATTTGAGTTTTCGGCATACTTCGAAGAGATTTGAGTTTCCGCGATCCTTCGAAGAAATTTGAGTTTCCGTGATCCTTCGAAGAGATTTGAGTTTCCGACATCCTTCGAAGAGCTTTGAGTTTCCGACATCCTTCGAAGAAATTTGAGTTTTCCACATCCTTCGAAGAAATTTGAGTTTTCGACATCCTTCGAAGAAATTTGAGTTTTCGACATCCTTCGAAGAAATTTGAGTTTTCGACATCCTTCGAAGAAATCCGAGTTTTCGACATCCTTCGAAGAAATCCGAGTTTTCGACATCCTTCGAAGAAATCCGAGTTTTCGACATCCTTCGAAGAAATTTGAGTTTTCGGCATACTTTGAAGAGATTTGAGTTTCCGCGATCCTTCGAAGAAATTTGAGTTTCCTCGATCCTCTGACAAAATTTGATTTTTTGCAATCCTTTGACAAAATTTGAGTTTTTGCGATCTTTAGACAAAATTTAAGTTTTCGCAATCCTTTAATGAGATTCATGTTTTTTCTGTGATTCTTTGATGAAATTTGTGTTTTATTCATGATGCTTTGATTAAAATGTTTTTTCTGCGAACAACTGACAAAATCAATTTTTTTGGTGACCATTTGTCACTTTTTCAGTTATATATTTTTTATGTCTGAATTTCCAGACTGATGACTGATTTTTCATAATTTTTTGAACTTAATGCCTTAAATTTTCTAAAAATTCGGATAAGAATCACCCCCCCCCCCCCAAATTCATTAATTGGCCATGAAAAATAACACAAAACTTGTCAATCAATCTTGGGGGAAAACCCCACAAAATTTGTTGATCGGTCAAGGGAAAAAAAATTTAATTTCAACAACCTTTCATAGTAAAAAACTTGCAAATGTATCAACAATCGGTTGCGCAAAAATATCACTAATTTGCACTCATTTTTTAAATAATTTTTAGCATTTTTCTGTTGTTCAGGGAGGGGGGGGTGTCATTATCCACCTTCTTGGATCAGGGCTGAAACTAGCCTTTTTTGCACCCGGGGCAAACATGGATTTTGACGCACCTTCCCCCCTCTTCTGCAAAGTATATTTACGAAGAGAATTTTACTAATTTTGTTTTTTTATCAGACTTATTTTAAAATTTAAAATATGAAATCATAAAATATGTAATACTGAACTACGTAATTTACAATGGCAGATCCCAGGGTGGGGTGATGGCCAACAAAAATATTCTAAATAAACCTTGATCTCCTTCTTGGTGCGTTTCCAAACAAAAATCACCAAATTGCACGTTTTAGCAGTTTGTCTCCCAGATTTCCAAACTCTTGGAGACACCACGCAAAAGTGTGCCTTTTAAGATGGCGACAATCAAAATAAAGCAAAAATACATATTTTAAAACACAGAAAATACACAAATGTTGAAAAAAAAATCATACATGAACTGTTCGTTAATAATTTTACTACCTGTACAAGAAAAATGTAGTACACACACCTACTTTTAAATACAAAACAACCCTTTTTCAGTTTAAAAAGCATATATAATATTAAGCTTTGACAGAAATTAATCTTTTTTCCCTTTAATACATAATTAAATAACATTAAAATTCAAAAAGAATTTAAAATTATTTCATTTTTTAAATAATGTTTAGCATTATTCTGTTGTTCAGGTGATAGGGGGGGGAGGGGGGGGGGACATGCTCATGATCCACCTCTTGGATCCACCATTGTTTACCAGGCATAAAAAAAATGCAGTACCTGCTACCGTTCTGCTACTGAGTTGCAGAGTATCCAAATGAAACTGCACTTTGATCCCCTTCTTGGTGCATTTCCAAAAAAATCGCCAAATTGGCCCGTTTTTGTGTTTTGTCTCCTAGAATCAAAAACTCTAGGAGACATCATGCAAAAGCATGCATTTAAAGATGGCAACAATAAAAATAAAGCAAAAATACATATTGTAAAACACAGAAAATACACAAATTTTGAAAAAAAAATCATACATTATCCGCTCGTTAATAATTTTACTACCTGTACAAGAAAAATATAGTACACACACCTACTTTTAAATACAAAACAACCCTTTTTCAGTTTAAAAAGTATATATAATATTAAGCTTTGACAGAAATTAATCATTTTTTCCCTTTAATACATAATTAAATAACATTAAAATTCAAAAAGAATTTAAAATTTCATTTCTTAAATAATGTTTAGCATTATTCTGTTGTTCAGGTGATGGTGGTGGTGGTGGTGGGGTGGGGGAGGGGGGGGGGGGTGTCATGCTCATGACCCACCTCTTGGATCCACCATTGTTTACCAGGCATAAAAAAAAAATGCAGTACCTTCTACCGTTCTGCTACTGAGTGGCAGAGTACCCAAATGAAACTGCACTTTGATCCCCTTCTCGGTGCGTTTCCAAAAAAATCGCCAAATTGGCCCGTTTTTGCGTTTTGTCTCTTAGAATCCCAAACTCTAGGAGACATCATGCAAAAGCATGCATTTAAAGATGGCAACAATAAAAATAAAGCAAAAATACATATTTTAAAACACAGAAAATACACAAATTTTGAAGAAAAAAAAATCCTACATTATCTGCCTGGTAATCATTTTATTTTCTGTACAAGAAAAATGTATACACACCTACTTTTAAATACAAAACAACACTTTTTTAGTTAAAAAATATATACAGTAGACTCCCTCAAATCTGCACAGCTTGGGACCAGAGGTTGTGCGGATTTTATAATTTTGCAGATTTCTGGTTATTGTTTTGTTTACATTTTTTAAACAGTAATTTGAATGTAGCTAATGATGTAATCGAAATTATATGAATGCTTGCAATATAGCAAAATATTAAAATAGTAAAGTATTAAACTAAAATAATAAACAGTAAGATAATTTTAAAAATGATTAATATTTTTAAATAAAAATAAAGTTAAATTATTAAAAATTAAATAATTAATGTATAATTAAATATGCATAATAAAGATGAATTATTGAATGAAACTTTCCTCTTAAAGGTACCATGTTAATAATTTCACATAAAAATCATAAAGTAAGGAAGTTGTATTTAAGGTTTAGTCAGATTTAATATGCAAAAAAGTTTGATTGATACATATATATATTTAGTAAAAAGATTGTGATTATTACCAATGATATTGGCAATATCTTGATTTTTACCAGAAATAAATTTATACTTATTTCATGAAAAACCATGAGTTCAGTCATATTATCTATAATTACATATTAAAATACATGCAGAATAATTATATAAAACTAAAAAATTCTGTAATTGTGTTCTGGCATCTGAACTAAAACTTTCATTGTTTACATCTGTAATGATGTGTGGATTTTAGGTTTGCAGATTTGAGGGAGTCTACTGTATATATTAAAGCTTTGACTGCAATTAATAATTTTTTTTCCCCCTTTAATACATAGTAATTAAATAACATTAAAATTCAAAAAGAATATAAAATATATTTCATTTTTTAAATAATTTTTAGCATTTTTCTATTGTTCAAGGGGGGGGGGGGATTACCCCCCTCTTGGATCAGGGCCGAAACTAGCCTTTTTTGCACCCGGGGCAAACATGGATTTTGCCCCCCCCCTCCCCCCTCTTCTGCAAAGTATATTTAGAAAGAGAATTTTACTAATTTTCTAATATTAGACTTACTTTAAAATTTAAAATATGTAATACTGAACTACGTAATCTACAATGGCAGATACAAGGGGGAGATGACTGGCGTCAGAGGGGGGGGGGGGGGGGCATGAACACCAACAAAAATATTCTACTTTAATCCCCTTCTTGGTGTGTTTAAAAAAAAAAATCCCCAAATTGGCATGTTTTTGCGTTTTGTCTCCCAGATTTTCAAACTCTAGGAGACACCACACAAAAGTATGCATTTTAAGATGGCGACAATCAAAATAAAGCAAAATTACATATTTTAAAACACAGAAAATACACAAATTTTGAAAAAAAAAAATCATTAACCGCCCTGTAATAATTTTATTTTCTGTACAAGAAAAATGTACAGTTTGTACTACAAACACCTACTTTTAAATACAAAACAACCCTTTTTCAGTTAAAAAAAAAATATATATATATTAAGCTTTGACTTGACAGCAATTAATCCTTTTTTTCTTTTAATACATAATTAAATAACATTAAAATTCAAAACTAGTTAAAAATATATTTCATTTTTTAAATAATTTTTTGCATTTTTCTGTTGTTCAGGGGGGGGGTGTCATTATCCCTCCCTCTTGGATCCGCCATTGTTTACCAGGCATAAAAAAATGCAGTGCCTGGTGCCGTTCTGCTACTGAGTTAGAGTACCCAAATTAAACTGCACTTTGATCCCCTTCTTGGTGTTTTCCCAAAAAAATCACCAAATTGGCACGTTTTTGCGTTTTGTCTCCCAGAATTTCCAAACTCTAGGAGACATCACGCAAAAACGTTCACTTTAAGATGGCGACAATAAAAACAGCGTTCGAAATCCTTGGTGGTCCGCTGGTCCGAGACCACCAAAAATTCAATCGGACCACTAATTTGAAAAATTTAATGGTCCGCAGGACCATTAACTTCCCCCCCCCCCCTCTCTGAAAGGTAAACATAAACTTTCCTGTCCCTGAGAAAACTGCAATCAAACACAAATCGCATAATTTTATTTAAAACAATAAATTTTAAAAAATAGCATTAAACCTTAGTCAGTTGAAATTAGTGGTACTTTGGTTGAGTAGCGGAGTACCGAGTAGTTGTGTAATAAGAAAAAAACACTGATGTGCACATAATGTGAGCTTGTGTGTACATATATATATATACACCTGTGTGTACATACATATAATATACATATATAGTATATATAAATTAACTAATTAAATTTGAAATTTATTTGTGCACTTTTTAAAGACAATTTTTGACAATTCAAAACGGTAGCAAAAAAAGAGAATTGACACATAACAAGTACAATTATTAACCGATATAAAATTAAAACATTCTTCAACCCTCAATTTATTCTGATACCTGAAATCTGTTTATGAAAAATAAAAATGTTTGTTGGTTACTGTAACAATTCATTGAATAATGCAAAACATGTCATATTTATTTTGTAACTGTACCTTATTTTCTTTTGATTAAAAATAAAAAGGGAAAAATAAAAAGAAGGGTACAAAAAGAGATACAGACTTTCTTAACAGAAGACTTATGTAAAACTGACGCTCCACTTGCATGGTAGGGGGGAGGGAGGATTTCAGATTATGTGCAGCCTTGCAAAAAAATTCTTAGTGCACCTTCAACCACTGTTTATTCTGAACGTATATTTTCAGAGGCAGGATAAATTTACAGTAGTAAAAGAAATGCCCTGTTTACTGGCGTTTTGTGTTTTTGCACCATAATTTGAAATATAATAAATTTAATTATTAATTTTTTAATTGCATTTTCAGTTTCTTTATCCAAAATAAGTCTTTTCTGTTTTCCTATATATTTAAAAAAAACTTATTTTTATTTGTATAAATGTGAAACTAAATTTTAATCTGGAATTATTTTATGAGGGGTTTTGTTCTTAACTTTTTCTATATTTTGTAGACATATTGTTAAATACAGAGTAAATAATTTTATGAATTATTGCATACATTATACATTGATATTCGAATAACTTTTTACAGATCAGTTATAAGTTCATATGCTTAAAAAATGAAATTCTTACAACTACTCGGCCAAAATTTCACCGAGTACCGAGTATTTACCGAGTACTCGGTACGGCTCTAGTTGAAAGAGATAATCTGAAATGAAATATTTAATTAATAATTTTATATTTTTTCTTAATGTACTGTTTAATTTTTAACAAATTATTATTTTACATTTTATTATGATGAAAATTTTGGATAACTGCAAAGGAAGTTTCACCCTAGGAAGGGAGAGGGTCACTCAAAGGGTTAAAGGGACGTAATAGAATTTTATGTAGCAGGCTAGTGATGATTACAGCGGACCAGTAAATTCTTATGCTTACTGGTCCTTGGGACCAGTGACTTTTTTATATGAATTCTACCGCTGAAAAATAAAGCAAAAATACATATTTTAAAACACAGGAAATACAAAAATTTAAAAAAAAAAATCACACATTATGAGTTTTGTAATAATTTTACTTTCTGTACAAGAAAAATGTACACACGCCTACTTTTAACAATTTCGAGGGCGGCGTCCTTAAAAAAGGACACCTAAATTTAATTCCAAAACTGACAAATGGCACCAAGAATATTTAATTAAAATCTTCCTATTATAATGTACGCGAAAATAAGCAAGTTCGTATTTTCTAATAAATTTGTTTATAAATTCCGGTGTCAGTCCATTATTGCATCGGTTTATGAACAGAATTACTCTGCACCGGTAAAGGTTATATACTACAAAACAACCATTTTTTAGTTTAAAAAGTATATATATATTAAGCTTTGACAGCAATTAATCATTTTTTTCCTTTAATACTTAATAAAATAACATTAAAATTTAAAAAAAATTAAAAATTATTTCATTTTTTAAATAAATTTTAGCATTTTTATTTTGTTCAGGGGGAGGGGGGTCATCATCCCCTCTTGGATCAGGAACGAAACTAGACTTTTTTGCACCGGGTGCAAACATGGAACGGGCGGGGCAACCCCCCCCCCCCTCTTCTGCAAAGTATATTTACAAAGATAATTTTACTAATTTTCTAATATCCAATTTATTTTAAAATTAAAAATATGAAATCATAAAATATGTAATACTGAACTACGTAATCTAGAATGGCGGATCCAAGGGGGAGGTGACAGAGGTCATGACACCCCCCACCCTTGAAAACCAACAAAAATATTTTAACTAAACTTTGATCCCCCCCCTTCTTGGTGCATTTCCAAACCAAATCACAAAATCGGCATGTTTTTTCGTTTTGTCTCCCAGATTACCAAACTCTAGGAGACAACACGCAAAAGTGTGCATTTTAAAATGGCGACAATCAAAATAAAGCAAAAATACACATTTTAAAACACAGAAAATACACAAATTTTGAAAAAAAAAAATCATACATTATCCGCTCGTTAATAATTTTACTACCTGTACACGAAAAATATAGTACACACACCTACTTTTAAATACAAAACAACCCTTTTTCAGTTTAAAAACTATATATAATATTAAGCTTTAACAGAAATTAATCATTTTTTCCCCTTAATACATAATTAAATAACATTAAAATTCAAAAAGAATTTAAAATTATTTCATTTTTTAAATAATGTTTAGCATTATTCTGTTGTTCAGGTGATGGGGGGGGGGGGAGGGGGGTCATGCTCATGACCCACCTCTTGGATCCACCATTGTTTACCAGGCACAAAAAAAAAAATGCAGTACCTGCTACCATTCTGCTACTGAGTTGCAGAGTACCCTAATGAAACTGCTCTTTGATCCCCTTCTTGGTGCATTTCCAAAAAAAATCGCCAAATTGGCCCGTTTTTGTGTTTTGTCTCCTAGAATCAAAAACTCTAGGAGACATCATGCAAAAGCATGCATTTAAAGATGGCAACAATAAAAATAAAGCAAAAATACATATTTTAAAACACAGAAAATACACAAATTTTGAAAAAAAAAAAAAAATCCTACATTATCCGCCTGGTAATCATTTTATTTTCTGTACAAGAAAAATGTATACACACCTACTTTTAAATACAAAACAACACTTTTTTAGTTAAAAAATATATACAGTAGACTCCCTCAAATCCGCACAGCTTGGGACCAGAGGTTGTGCGGATTTTATAATTTTGCAGATTTCTGGTTATTGTTTTGTTTACATTTTTAAAACAGTAATTTGAATGTAGCTAATGATGTAATCGAAATTATATGAATGCTTGCAATATAGCAAAAATATTAAAATAGTAAAGTATTAAACTAAAATAATAAACAGTAAGATAATTTAAAAAATTATTAATATTTTTAAATAAAAATAAAGTTAAATTATTAAAAATTAATGTATAATTAAATATGCATAATAAAGATGAATTATTGAATGAAACTTTCCTCTTAAAGGTACCATGTTAATAATTTCACATAAAAATCAAAGTAAGGAAGTTTATTTAAGGTTTAGTCAGATTTAATATGCAAAAAAGTTTGATTGATACATATATATATTTAGTAAAAAGATTGTGATTATTACCAATGATATTGGCAATATCTTGATTTTTACCAGAAATAAATTTATACTTATTTCATGAAAAACCATGAGTTCAGTCATATTATCTATAATTACATATTAAAATACATGCAGAATAATTATATAAAACTAAAAAATTCTGTAATTGTGTTCTGGCATCTGAACTAAAACATTCATTGTTTACATCTCTAATGATGTGTGGATTTTAGGTTTGCAGATTTGAGGGAGTCTACTGTATATATTAAGCTTTGACTGCAATTAATCATTTTTTTTCCTTTAATACATAGTAATTAAATAACATTAAAATTCAAAAAGAATATAAAATATATTTCATTTTTTAAATAATTTTTAGCATTTTTCTATTGTTCAAGGGGGGGGGGGGATTACCCCCCTCTTGGATCAGGGCCGAAACTAGCCTTTTTTGCACCCGGGGCAAACATGGATTCCCCCCCCCCCTCTTCTGCAAAGTATATTTAGAAAGAGAATTTCACTAATTTTCTAATATTAGACTTACTTTAAAATTTAAAATATGTAATCATAAAATATGTAATACTGAACTACGTAATCTACAATGGCAGATACAAGGGGGAGATGACTGGCGTTAGAGGGGGGGGGGGGGTCATGAACACCAACAAAAATACTCTACTTTAATCCCCTTCTTGGTCTGTTTCAAAAAAAAAAAATCCCCAAATTGGCATGTTTTTGCGTTTTGTCTCCCAGATTTTCAAACTCTAGGAGACACCACACAAAAGTATGCATTTTAAGATGGCGACAATCAAAATAAAGCAAAAATACATATTTTAAAACACAGAAAATACACAAATTTTGAAAAAAAAAAATCATTATCCGCCCTGTAATAATTTTATTTTCTATACAAGAAAAATGTACAGTTTGTACTACAAACACCTACTTTTAAATACAAAACAACCCTTTTTCAGTTAAAAATATATATATGTTAAGCTTTGACTTGACAGCAATTAATCCTTTTTTTCTTTTAATACATAATTAAATAACATTAAAATTCAAAACTAGTTAAAAATACATTTCATTTTTTAAATAATTTTTTGCATTTTTCTGTTGTTCAGGGGGGGGGAGTGTCATTATCCCCCCCTCTTGGATCCGCCATTGTTTACCAGGCATAAAAAAATGCAGTGCCTGGTGCCGTTCTGCTACTGAGTTAGAGTACCCAAATTAAACTGCACTTTGATCCCCTTCTTAGTGTTTTCCCAAAAAAATCAACAAATCGGCACGTTTTTGCGTTTTGTCTCCCAGAATTTCCAAACTCTAGGAGACATCACGCAAAAATGTTCACTTTAAGATGGCGACAATAAAAATAAAGCAAAAATACATATTTTAAAACACAGGAAATACAAAAATTTAAAAAAAAAATCACACATTATGAGTCTTGTAATAATTTTACTTTCTGTACAAGAAAAATGTACACACGCCTACTTTTAACAATTTCGAGGGTGGCGTCCTTAAAAAAGGACACCTAAATTTAATTCCAAAACTGACAAATGGCATCAAGAATATTTAATTAAAATTTTCCTATTATAATGTACGTGAAAATAAGCAAGTTCGTATTTTCTAATAAATTTGGGTGTCAGTCCATTATTGCATCGGTTTATGAACAGAATTACTCTGCACCGGTAAAGGTTATATACTACAAAACAACCATTTTTTAGTTTAAAAAGTATATATATATTAAGCTTTGACAGCAATTAATCATTTTTTTCCTTTAATACTTAATAAAATAACATTAAAATTTTAAAAAAATTAAAAATTATTTCATTTTTTAAATAAATTTTAGCATTTTTATGTTGTTCAGGGGGAGGGGGGTCATCACCCGCTCTTGGATCAGGAACAAAACTAGACTTTTTTGCACCGGGTGCAAACATGGAACGGGCGGGGCAACCCCCCCCCCCCCTCTTCTGCAAAGTATATTTAGAAAGATAATTTTACTAATTTTCTAATATCCGACTTATTTTAAAATTAAAAATATGAAATCATAAAATATGTAATACTGAACTACGTAATTTAGAATGGCGGATCCAAGGGGGAGGTGACAGAGGTCATGACCCCCCCCCCCCCCTTGAAAACCAACAAAAATATTTTAACTAAACTTTGATCCCCCCTTCTTGGTGCATTTCCAAACCAAATCACAAAATCGACATGTTTTTTCGTTTTGTCTCCCAGATTACCAAACTCTAGGAGACAACACACAAAAGTGTGCATTTTAAAATGGCGACAATCAAAATAAAGCAAAAATACACATTTTAAAACACAGAAAATAGACAAATTAAAAAAAAAATCATACATTATCTGCACTGTAATAATTTTACTTTCTGTATAAGAAAAATGTACACACACCTACTTTTAAGTATACAAAATAACCCTTTTTCAGTTTAAAAAAAAAAATATATATATATATATATATTAAGCTTTGACAGCAATTAATCATTTTTTTCCTTTAACACAAAAATCTTAAAATATTTATAATCAGCACTAAGTATTTGACTATTTTGATATTTGCGAACCCTGCCAAAATTTTTTTTATCTTAAGTGATAGAGTATTTTATGAACTTTTTTGGATTTTAATATCATCCCCCCCTCCCTCCTCTGCCTGTTTCTTTTTGAAAATCGCAGCTGTAGGGGTTATTTTGGGTGTTATTGAAAAAAAGGTGTTAAAAGGGGGTTTTGTTTTTCTTAAATCCTGACTTAATAATATTAAAGCATTATGGTTGCCAGAATGATTGGTACTTTTTTTTTTTTTTTTGCTTATTTTAAAATATTTTTTCTCTTTATTCGATCAGAAAATGTAAAAGGATTTATATATACAGCAACCAGAAACAACATACTATACATACAGACTTGCCAATCTCCGAGACCCAAAAATCGGATTTTATTTCAGAATTCGGGTTTTTATTTTTTCCAGTAAAAACATTATTTTAAAAATGTAATCACGCTCTGTACCAGTTTAATTACGAAACAATAATGAAGAACTTCATTATTATTCGAGACAAATTACCGATATGATAATAAAAATTTCAAGCTATTAAAAAATGTGTATGAAACTCAAGGGCACAGGAAAACGTGGAAAATCAGAAATATTGGCAAGTATGTATAATATTTTCACAACATTTATTTGTGAAAAAAGTAATAACATCAGAATGAATGAAATAGGTACTTACATATTTCCGAGAAAAAGTATTTTTTCAACTTCCAAGGAGCTCACGCTATCGCCGTAGCAATGGCGTCCGCTTCCTCCTTCCTCGCTGGAGAGTTCATCAAAACAACAACACCGACCGAGGGGTTCGACAACGTTGTAAATCTGGTACACAGCAGATTTACCGCTATGTAAATCAAGTTAAAATCAGTAAATCAAGAAATCAAGATTTAAATAGTAAATCCTGTAATAAATCAGTAAATCAATAAATCCTATAATAAATCAATATTTTTTTAATAAATCAAGTTACAATCAGTAAATCAAGATTTAAATTGTAAATCCTGTAAATCAATCCTATAATCAATAAATCAGTGTAAAATCAATAAACCCCATATAATATTTACGAAATCCGTAAATACTGTATAAATATTGGAAAATCCGAGGGAAGACCACTACAGTTCAAAAATCATCTAATAAATCCGTAAATCTTAACTTAAAATAGATTAAAATTTGATACTTTATCCATGGCGTGCGCGTACGCATTTTACAACGCACTTTAGCTCGCATCTCGCGTTTTTGGAGTACACGAAATAAGCAAAATAGTGGACCAGTAACGGACCTAATAATAATTTATAATACCGATTAAAACAATAAAAAGTAATTATAGTAAAACCTGTGAAAATGGAACCTGTCTATAACAGAATCTCCCTTAAAGAAAATTTTTTTATGGTTGCTATGAAAAAAAAAAATGAACTATAAATTACACCTGTTAAGACAAAAACTTCTCTAAAATGAAATTTTTCCCAGTTCCATCCGATTCCGTCGTAGCAGGTTTGGTCTTATAAAAGATGTGGTACTAGCTGTCAGAAAAGCTTGTTTAAAACGAAATTTTCCACATATTTTTCGATTCCGGCTTAGCAAGTTGTTCAAGAATCATTTATTTTTAGTGTGATAAGTCCAGAAAAATAATTATTTTTTCCGATTTAAATACATGATTGCTTTTGAGACTTATGAATCTGAAGTTTTTAAAAATTTTATTGCATTGTAATGTGAGATTTATTTGTTTACATGTTTTTTAATGAATATTTTAATAAAATAATATTGAAAATTTAGTTATTTTTGCTAACTAACAAAGCTTAATGGTTCTTTAGTATGTTTTTAAAATATTTCGTTCCATATAAATGAGATTGAAACCTGAAAGTATTACAGTATTTATTTATGCAAAACAAAAATAAATAAAATAAAAATAAGACCATAGTTATAGCTTTCTTCAGTGTCGTATCTAGGCTTATCATTTTAGAACAATGGCGGATCTCTTGGGCTAATAAAGGGTTCGCAAAACGACATCATGCATCCCCACAGGAAATGACTTGGGGGCAAAGCTTAGACCCGACGCGACCCGTCCCGGGTCGCGCCAGTTTAAATCCACGGGACTCAGGCTGGGTCAGGTCTTCTCTCTTTAAGAGCCGGGCCCTGCTCTGATCTTACAATTTTTTTCAGATTCGGGTCGGGCCAAACTTCTTTTTCTTCCAGGTCGAGCCAGGCCTGGATTTCATTCTTCCTAGAGGTCTTCACAGACCAAAATTGAGCCTGATCTTGGGCATAAAAATTTCAGCCCGCTCAAAGCTCTAACTGACATATTGAAGGTAGCTTTATTATTTTTTTAATGCTTCTTTCAGGCATTATGGTAATCTCAATAGTTACTGAATATACCAGGTGTCCTAAAATTGACTGACTGATTTTAAAATTCAATAACTTGCAAATGGTGACAACTACTTACTTAAAAAAAAAAAAAAAAAAAAAAAAAAAAAAAAAAAAAAATGCAGGAGGGTTATGTAGGATGTCAGGAGTAGGGGTGAAACTGTTTCGAATATTTCGAAAATTTAACCCTCTCGTTACGCATCCAGCGATTTCCACGGCTAATGTAAAAGTAGCAAAATTTGAGCAGCCTGCATTTTCTGCAACAAATCTTTTTAATACTTTCCAACAAAGTTGAAAAGTGTTTATGACTTTGGTTTGTCTGGTCGTCTGTCCACGCTCTAACTCTCATACATATGCTCGGATTGTTCTGAAATTTGTGGATGTTAGTGATCTCTACCATAGCACATTCCCTATTTCAAATGAAGTTTGTAGTATGTTTAGTTCATTTACAGGGACAGTCAAAAGTTTTCCGTTACATGACGGCCAATGGGAAAAAATCGCTTCAAATGATTTTTAATGGTGTTACACTCTTTCAAACATAGTAAAATTGATATTCATTTATGAAATCCACTAAAATATGCATCCGGTTGAATATACGTTGCAAAGAATAGTTATTGTTCATTTACAGGGCCACACAAAAGAATTCCGTTCATAATGGTATAGGAGGAATTGTTTGCGGTGTATATGAAAAGATTTCAGATGCTATATTGTATCCGAATTCCTGTATATTAGTAAGGATTGCTCGAAATGCATTTTTAATTATGACATGCGCTTTTTTCACTATATTTATGCATACTATAACGTGCGTATAAATACAGGGCTACAGAAATGAATTCGTAAAGGTTACTGAGTATGAGCATAAATTGCTTAAAGTTGGGTTTTAAAGGAGTTATGCATTTTTACGCTGAACTGAATTTAGTTTACAAAGAAATATTTGTAGAATACAGATAAATTGATATACAGGGCCACGCAAAGAGTTGGATACATGGCCGTCTATGGGTGATAATTTCTGGAACTGTAATTTCAGTAGTTTTAAGAGTGTTTTAGTTTGAATTAAATTTTAGCTAAATAGTGGCATGTAATAAAGGTACTAAATAAACTACAGGGCTGTACAAAAATATTCAAGCATGTTTCCATCTATTTGTATAAATTGCTGAAAGATGAATTTCAACCTGTTATGCATTTTCTTGCTAAACTAAATTTTCCCATTATATATATATATATATATCAACCTACAGATCAAATACTGGGCTGTTCAAAAGAATTGGAATACATATTTGGCTGTGGGCGGTAACTACTGAAATCAGTTTTTAAAATGTTTTATGCATTTTATAAAATGTTTACTTAGTTATCTTATTTACCTTATTTCTCTAAATAACGAAGTTTTGATAAAACATTCAGGAAGTGTTGGAAAGTGTTTCATAATCTATGCTTAACGCATGATTTTTCTTTCTTGTTTTGTTATCTTCTAATTCAGTTTATAAAAAAAACTCTTTCACAAAAAATTTTACATATTTTAACACTAAAATATATGCAGACATGAAATATGCAATAAAATAAATGCGCAATTTTTAAGCTCATTTTGATTTAAAAAAAAAAAAAAAAAAAAAAAAGCAAGAAGGTTGCGTTTTTTTCCAAAAAAATTTTTGGTACAAAACAAATAATTCTAAAGCAAATCTCCTTTATCAAATTGAAATGAACTTAGTATTATGAGCAATACGATTTTCCAATGGTTTGCCCTAAGAAGTTCGCGGTGTTCATAGATTTTGTTTGCGTGTGACGTCACCTATGCTTTGCTCAACGTGACGTCACACTTCGATGGTGTATAAATCTCAAATAAATCAACAAATCACAAGCAAATAAGTAAATCACAAATAAATCGCAAATAAATCAGTAAATCACAAATAAATCAGTAAATCTGTGTACACTCATAAATCAATCAGAAATCCGGTAAATCAACTTGATTTGTAAATCTGGTACGCCAAAAACTAGTTTGTCGAACCCCTCGACACCGACTTCATCCGGGAGCGTGTTCAAGAAGCACGCGCGTTATGCTGCGTTTACACTATGGCTTATCAGGCCTACAAGGTCTGCGAGGTCTGCCAGGCGTGGGTTTAGCCTGGTTTAGGAGGGTCTGCGTGGTCTGCGAGGCTTGGTCTCTGTGGTCTAGGCCTTGGCTTTAAAATACTAGACCCAACCAATCAGCGTGCTTCATTTTTCTGTATTCCGCCATTTTAAAAGATTGAAGAAGCAGACGACAGCTTATGATTTTAAAGATTATTTGAAATTAATAAGGGATTTACAAATTAAAGGTACGTAATGGTTTTTCAGATGTTTTTTAACATTTCTTTACATTGTTTCATAACTGTAGAAGTTTCTTTTATAAAGCTATACAATCGTAAGTTACTATTTTCATGTATTTACATACTACGCTACTAAAATTAATTTGTTAACTATGTTACTTTTTAATATTACCAAACTCTATAAAACGATGTATTCGTAAATTCTTTAATTTGCATCTTCCTGCATTTACATACAACGCTGCCTATGCATTTGTTAATAGATAATTATGTTCCTCATTTCCAAATTCTTTAAAATTAACCTGGTTTCATATGCATGAATTTAAAACAAATTTGATAGTATATGAATACAAATTAATATAATACGGTTGTCATTCTATTATAATGTACGGTAATCCCTTTTTTGTGAATAAATAGTTTCATTTCCTTCAGGAATTTATTTGATATTCTATTTCAATGCATTTTTAGTACTGACAATTTTTTAATTTATCCTAAAACTAGCAACAAATTTTTAACCATAGAATTAATTTTGAATTAACTCCAAAGTTTTCTCTATTATTTTTATATAATTGACTGATGATAGCAAACTCTGCATACATGATTTACATTATTATTAATCAGTTTTAAATGTGTTAATTTTTACAATGATACGGTACTATCTAAAAAGTAATATGAAGACTTTGAATTGTATTTAGCTTCTTATCCTCCCCCTAAAAAAATTCTAATGACATATATAAAATTTAACTTTTTTTAAATTGAACAAACTTGTTTTTAAATAAAGTTTTTACTTGTAATTATTATTAATAATTTATAAACCATCCCTTATTCTTTTTAAAATTTTATCTTTATATGTTTATCTTTCTGTAGTTTTCTTTAATAATTAATCAGTAGTAGTATATTAAAACTGTAAAATCTAGAACATGAATTTTTTCTCTCCACTTCCCCACAAGAGATGATTTACGACTGAAAAGTTCGTAAATTATTATTTTTTTTTCAGAAAGAGTTTGAAAAACTTTCAAGCCTATAAAAGTTATACTTGAAGTACAGATTAGAATCTGCTGGTGCCAAGATAAATACATATTTTACCAAGTTTGCTCTCAGGATATCGCAGGTGTGTAGTCTTCTATAATAAGTGACTACCATTTGTGATCTTCTGCAAGAAAGTGCATTGTCTGATGCTCTTGGACTATGTGCTGTTTTGTTGTTTTCTACTTAAAATTTATCAATCAGGAACTCTCGTATAAATAAAGTATTACTAACTTGTATGACTGACTGTAAGTATGTAGTTTTTTTATATATTTATTTTCTGTTGCTTAGAACGAGAGATTTTGAAATGCATTCTACATTGTTTTTATTAGTTTATTATACTCTTTTTTTTCTATTCATTTACATTGCAGGATGTTTTCAATGGGACATTTTCAACAGTTATGTGAATGTTTGTCGATTGCCTGTTGACCCGACTTTTACATGAGATTTGCATGCTTTTTTTGAAGATATGAATCTTCAATAATATTCGTGTATGATGATTGTAAGTAAGTCATTTTTCTCAAAAGTACATGTTCTGTATTTTATTTATCATTGTTTTATCTTTTATATATAACGTCATTTTTCTCACAAAATCAATCTGTATCTAAGAAAACTTTATTCTCAATACAATATTTATTATTTAATTCCTTTTATTCTTTAATCAATGTTTTCTTCGCATTAGTTTTTTTAATTTATAAAATGGCATTAAATGATCAATAAAAAAAATGTAGTTTATGTAAATATGTAAACTATGTTTTATATAAACATCGAGTATATGAGTATTCTGTTAGTGGGAAGCAGTTAACCTCTACCTCCCTCCCTATACACACTTTTCAAGGATTTGATATTGCAAAAAATGTGTCGCTCAGACTTAAAAAAAATTCTGAAATTACACGAAAGCTAGAATAACTTATCAGATTTGTCTAAAATAAGATCACAGTGTTAAATAAGCAATTTAAGCACAGTAATTAATTAGTAATAATGTATATATTTGAGAATATGGTTATGTATATTGCTTCGTAGCTGTGAACTATGATCAAATGATATCTCTTCCATTTCTAATTCCTTTTTCTTCCATTTGGTACACCTGGATAATTTTAATTTAATATCAGCTTAATAATTATTAATATATTTTATTTAATATTGAAATAATATAAAATGTATTATCTGTGATAGTATCATGGTTTTTATTTGTTTAATAATTATTAAGCTGCATATGTAATAATCTAATGTATTTGATTTAATATTTGTTAATGTTGAACTAATCTAAAATGTATTATTATTAATGTTGTTGTTTGTTTTTTTTTTTTGTTGTTGTTGTGATTTGGGTTGTTTATTTACAATTCTTTGAAGTGATATGAATTATTTATTTCATTAGTATAAGTTATTGAAATTATCAGGAGCATATGGTGTATTTTAGAATTTAATTAAAATGTGTCAACATTGTAATTAATTTTTATAAAGCTCTGAGCTTCAAAATAAAATAAGTGATATTGTTTGTTTCGCTCAATCAATGTTTATAATTCACTGGGTCATTCGATGGTAACTTACGTTACATTTAGAACAGTTTACTTCAGTAATTTTAGTAATAAAAGACAAAAGAAAAAAAAATATTAACAATGCAAAGTTGACATGATTTATTAATTAAACCTATTCAAAGATAAATTTAGATGATAATGGCCTAATTTTAGTGTTTTTTCTTGAACTCTGCCAGTTATATTTATTATGGTAACTGACATTACTGAAAAAGTAACGTAAGTTGCCATAAAAAATGTAATTTTCATTTTCTAGTTAATTTTTATCCAAATTGGCCTTTGGATAGGTTTAATTAACAAATCATGCCAACTTAACATTTGAAAATTTTTTGGTGTTATATTACTGAAATTACTGCTGTAAATTGTTTTAAATTATAACGTAAGTTACCATGGAATGACCTTAGTATTCAACGACAATCAAAATTGGAATTAATACGTATCCGGTGTCATAAAATGCTATAATTTGAAATAAGTCTTCTAAATTTTTGGGTCAAAATTCATTAAACAAAAATATATACAGGCAAAGTTCTTTAATCCGCACAAGTTGGGACCAGGGGTTGTGCAGATTATGGAATATTGCAGATTATGGAGTATTATAGATTATGTGTCATTTTCTTATTTCTGGACACTATTTTAATTCCATATGCAGTATAACATGAAAAGAAAAATATGAAATATAATAATTAATTTTTCTGGACACTATTTTAATTCCATATTCAGTGTAACATGAAAAGAAAAATGTGAAATATAATAATTAATTTAATATGCTATCTCAAAAAATGCATTTTTCAAATTCTTGTATTAAAAAATTGATTATATTCACTTTTATATTTAAAATTTTCAGATATTTCTTTTAAAATATCATTTTTGGATCAAGAATTTGTAAATTTTGTTTAATTGTTTACATTCATTAAGCAATGCGAATTATAGAAAATTGCAGATTATGGGTGTGCAGATTATAGATCCTTGACTGTATATATATATATGAAGCCATGCTTTTATGATTTTTACGCTTTTAGATTTCGCTCACAAAATTTACATTTTTCCTATAATATATTTTGTAAGTAAGCTGCAGCTTCATACTTTATTTTAAATATGAATTAACTAAGAAATTGTGAGCATAGCAAGTAAAAGTTTTTTAAATGTTTTTTTTTTTAGCTCAAAAGATTAGTTTTGAGATGTTAATGATAATATTCATAGCTGCTGAATCAGAATTTAGTTCAAAAGCGTTTTGAGAAATTTAAATGACCATAGGTATAAAATTTATCACTTGTATGGTTTGGTTATTTTATTTAGTTGTAATTAATGCAGTTTATAAATATAACATATGGAAAGTAATGATGTTTATTAGTAAAACATATTGTGCATTAGCTGCGTTTGGTTGTCCCCCCCCCCCCCCCCCAGCTTTTTTTGGAAAAATTACCTTTATGTATAGTGCGTAATATAAATAAGTGTGTTTTATTGAATTCTTCTACGTGTGGAAAGCATATTCTCTTATTTTTTCTATTTAAATTATTCTACACTGACTATTACTCATGCTGGTTAAGCTATTTAATACTTATATTTAACTTCTGAGTATTTTTGGTACTTTTATGTCACTCGTGTACAAATCTTTCCAATAACACTTTTTTTTTTTTTTACACACATGAAAATTATAAACAATATTTTGATGATATATTTTTTTTCTGCAATTGAATCAAAACGAGTGAAAGGCATGTATTTAAATGTGACATATGTATTAGAATGAAATGAGTGAATAGTTTATATTTAAAATTAAGTGAATGCAATGCAAATGATGACAAAGGAAAAATATTTGTTGATTTATCGCCTGTGCCGACTAACAGAAAAGTACCATATTTTTAAATTATTTTTTATATTACATATGCAAATCGTGAAATGAAGAGTTTTAATGTTATTAATAATTAATGTTATTTTGATTCTGGGTTCGAAATTTTAAGTTTATTTATTAATTATACTATGTTAACTCTCATGGAAAGATGCTTGCAAACTAATATTAAACCAATGGTAACTTTACAAATTTATCATTTGCTTTTGAATATTTTTAAATATTTTTTTCTGTTTTGCGTGGGACATGTCTAATTGGGTATCTTTTTGTCCTTGATTTCAGGTGCAGTTTTTCAGAGGAAAATTTCAGTTTCAGAACTTGTTTCAAAATTAAAAGTGCCCTCAGAAGAAAAAAAAAACTGCAACCAAAGAAATAAAAAGTAAACATATTTCGTTAGACATCAGGTTCAGGTTGCCCAGGCCAAAAAAAAAAAAAAAACCCAAAGTATTGAAATGCAAATAAGAATTTTGAAAAGAACATTGCCGTTGGTTTAACATTTAGTTTCAGTGTTCTTGTGTTACTACTAGAGATGAGAGATATGGCCTTGGGCTCGATTTTTGTACCATTCTTCGAGCTTGGGTGGACCCGAACTCATTCATTCTGAAATTAACAATTTTATTTATTCTCATACAGAAAAAAATAAAACAACTTTTTTCCCTTAAAAATTACTTATTCCATTTCAAGTCATTTTAATGTTATTTTTATCAGAATGAAAGGGAAACAGAAATAGTGTTTTTTAAGCTCTTTTTAGATGTGTTTGTAACTATATAAATACGAAGCACTTATAGTCTTCATCTGGTTTGTCCATCTGTCCGCATATAACAGCGCAAAAAATACCCAACCAAATGGTTTGAAATTTAATATATATATATAATCGTTGCAGAATTTCGTCAAGTTATTTCAAATTTTAGGAAAATCAAATCAAAACTTAAAAAGATATTAATAAAAGTTTTCTTCATTCTATTAAATCCTATCATACATAATTAATTCAGTGATATCCCATGACATGTAATGATTCTAGGTTGCCATGTTGATTACATCATATTTAAGATGGAATCCTATTATTTCCATATTACCTCCTTTTTTTTAGGTATGTCAAGAACATGCTTTTTGGTTTTGATGCACTATTTATTACTTCTTAATTATTATACCAACTGAAAGTTATTAAATGATTATCTCGCTTCTTTCCAAAAAACTGTCTTAATAGTTCACAATTTAGCTAGTTACACAGTTTATTTTTACTCAATTTTTACTAATGCATTATCTTCCTTTCAGATTGAAATATAAATACCTTTTTCTTCAGATCAATAAAGTTTTCTGCAAAACATTGTCATCATCATAGACCATTATGATACATATTAATATTGTTTCATTTATTATACGTAGTAATCATTATATTCAATAATATTTATAATATAAAGAAATTTTATTTTGTTTCTGTAACTTGTACTTTCAAATAAAAGAAATTTATTAAAGATTTGTTGTCTTTTATTTGACTATATATTTTTATTATAAATGGTATTTCAGGTATTTGCTTGTTTTGTCTATCATGTAAACCTTGATTTAAGAATTGTTTTTAATTATCTATTTATTTTTTATAAAAAAAAAATGGCTAAAATATAAAATGAGAAAAACACTTTCAACATGGTTGAAAAGTATTTATGAATTCAGCTTGTCACACTTGTAAATATACTGTGATTGCATTGTAATTATTAAATGCTAATGATGTTCGCTATAGAGGGTGCTATTTAAATGCGAAATTCAATAAATATAATGCATCAAAAAGTGTTATGGGGACAACAAGTGCTGAAAATGCATTTTTACTGAGTTACGTGTTTTTAAATGGCACATTTAGATATTTCATTTCATTGTATGAAAATATTAAATTTCTTAATAGCTACTGTTGGAGAGTATTTCATAATCTATGCCTAATTTTTCATAATTTGTGTATATTCCTTATACCAGTGGTGCAGCCAGTATCCTTATTTGTAAGGGGTTTTAGAGAATTATTACTCCTTGTGGGATACAATATGTGACAAATAAAAACCAATGTAATGAAAAGCAAACATAATAAGTTTAGCATTTATGTGTTTAAAGGTTTCATAGAAAAGCTTCTTTATAATATAAGGTATTTTCAATACAACTTATTAGTTTTTTAAATACTGTGGGAGGAATTTTGAAATGTCACTTTCTTTTGCTGCTGCAGTGTTTATACAAATTAAGGGCTGTGCATATATAAAATTATCATTTTAATGTGTGTGGGAGGGGGGGGGGGGGACCTGACGTTTGATTGTCATAAGATATTTTTGGAGAAAGTTTTTTTTTTTTTTAATCCAAACGATATTTTTTGTTTTAGTGCTTTAATTTTTTCTTTACATCAAAATAGTCTTATACCTTTTTAAATAGTAAGTGTAGTTAGATGTTAATTGATATACAGTTGTTTAAATGTAAAATCATATCTTTATGCAAACACAAACATATAAAAATAAAAAGGATTTTTAAACATTGATGATGATTTCATTAAGGTGGGTGGGTGTGTATGGGGGGGGGGTGTCGAGGAATGATAATGTATGATATTGTAAATGATGGGGTGGGGACTAAAATTACCTAAATGTTGATAACAATATATATGTACAACACCATACAATAGTTTTAGAACGGGAGTAAAATTATTGCAAATTTAAAACAATTATCAGATTTCTCAGCCCTATTTTCAACCATCTGCTATAGTTTATAATTTTTTAAAAATGTTATTTAATTTTCTAATGCAACTTTTTCTTTTATATTGCCACAAAAAGAAAATGGGTATGAGCATTATTTTTATAAATCAATTAAAAATCAGACTCACTGTATTTTTACATGCAAAAATGGCATCATTTTGAACAGATAATGCATATTTTTCATATATAAATTTTTAAGCCTTTACTATAAGTGTTACCATAGTACCTTTATTTAAATGTAACATCACGACTAAACGTATATAGAAAATGGCGTCATTTTCATGTAATCATTGTAGATTTAATTTTCACAAGCGATAATGTAAGTTTCCATTTAAAAATATTGTTTTATCATCAGGTGAGGACAATAGTTTCTCTTCTGAAATTAATGTCCATTACCTATAAAGTAAAAGCTTTATTTTCAAACTGTCCAAAAGTAAAATTTCATGAAATGTTACATTTAGTTCCTTTTTTTTCCAGTTACATGTGCCAAAGAAATTCTGTATTCTCCCTTATAAAACAGCGGGAATTTACTATTATTGTGTCAAAGTAATTAATTTTTTCCTCATTGTCGTTTTAAAGATTTATTGCTCAGAAGGTAGTGTCACAGATGATAATAATATAAATAATGAGACAGGCAGTTAACTGTTGCACCAGAGAGTGGTGTTGCCGTAGCAACATCATACGCTCTGCTGCAATGTGAAATGAGAGGTAACCTGATTACTGGTGATGTCTTCGATTAGGTTTTCGATCAGTGTTGGTATTCCTTTCACATTGTAGCAACATAATGTCAACATTAAAGCCAAACCATACATATAACAATTAAGAAAACAAAAGTAAGCTCCTACTGTCATTTTTTAAATGAAGAATTGAAGCAGTTATCTCTTTTGTCAGGGGGTCGTCCCTGCCCTCCTGGACCCCTGTTTAAGGTAATTTCTGAACACTTAAGGGACAGTTTCCCTTTTCAACAATTTTCTTTATTTTAAATATGATTCAAATGGTGAACTCACTGAATTTCAATGTTCAACTAAAAGTACATTTTGAAAAAATTTTATAAAAATTTGAATTTTTTTAAATCTCTGCTACTTTTTAAAAAAATTGATATTTTTGCCCTTTTTTTTTTTTTTAGATTTTCAAATGTGTACTAC
The DNA here is from genome assembly GCA_963932465.1 of Maratus speciosus. Taxonomy (NCBI): domain Eukaryota; kingdom Metazoa; phylum Arthropoda; class Arachnida; order Araneae; family Salticidae; genus Maratus; species Maratus speciosus. Next base: position 154,663,382 of record OZ010793.1, on the reverse strand, counting down.
ACAAACTTGCACATAGATATTTAGACATATCTAATATTACATTTATTATGATTTTTTTACTGATATATATATAGTGCAAAACGATGAAATCTAACATATCTTCATATACTTTTTTTTTTTTTAAATAACAAAAAACCTAAATGCTAATTCCATGCGCAGATTTATCACATATGTAATAAAGAACATGCACCAAAAAAAAAAGCTTAAAAATCTCTATCTCAAATACAGAAAAAGCCTTAAAACATGAAAGTGAAGAAAATATGAAAATGGAGAAAAAGCATTTAAAGTTTTAATTTGTGTGGTAATTGCGCTGAGTGTTTTAACAAAATTTACAATACCTCGCGATATATTTACGGTATGGATAAAAATGAGGTATCAAAATATTCACAATTAAACAGGCTTTCATTTAATATTAAAAGAGAAAAATCAATTTTTTGACCAATTTTAAGGTAAACTGCCCCTTAAATCAAAGGGAAAAATAAATGTAAATTTTATTTTGTGGAAAGGAGGGATCGTACCCCTTTCCCAGACAACAACAACAAAAAAAAAGATTCATTTTCTCTCTGTGTTTCATTATTTTAAACTGTTTGAAAAGAATAAATTTTATTTTTTTCAGAGTCAGAGAAAAAGAAAATTAGGGGGCAATTGCATTTTCTTGCTTCCCTTGTGGGCAATGAGCTTAGAAAAATGCGTAATTTTTATTAATTTACACGTAATTAATGTCTGTGCAAAAGAAATTACGGCGCAAACAATTCTGACACGTTCATTTCGATACGAATATGAACATAAACAAACAAACACGACTGTCCCTCCCTTCCCCCAACCTGCAAATATACGCATGCGCAAGCCAAGTTCTTATGCCGTAGTGTGGACGCAATTTTTTCGATTCTTGGACCTGAAAGACCCAACAGACCTGACAGGCCACATAGTGTAAACGCAGCATTACGCGCGCAAGCTCAGGAGACAGGAACATGGAGTGGGTCCATATCATGTATGGAATAACACGTAGTTTGTTCAGGAACAGATCATGGATTTGATTAATTAAGGTGCTAATTATAAAGATATTTTGTTACAAAAAGAACGTGTGCTGGATGGCCGAATGGATAAGGCAGTGAACTCGAGACCAGGGACTGTGGGTTCGAATCCTTCCAGTCCCACATTGTGTCACAATTTTTTTTTGTTTTGTTTATTGGTTGTTTTATATTTTTCATAATGAATAAGATATTTTTGATGAAGATATATTTTTTATTTTTGTTATACAGAGGCACGTGTATTTTTATTATAATAATAAAATACTCATTTAAATGTGAGAAAATGAGGTATTTCGAGATGAAAGTTTTAGATCTGAACGCCTTTTAAATATTCAAAGTTTTGTTTCTAAGTGATTATATATGTAGTATGTATATGTATAATGATATAAACATTAAGCAAATCCAAATGAAAAAATAATATATATTGTGCGAAAATATCCTTTTGCACGTAGAATAATTCCTTGTTTTTTTTTAGTACTTTACGAGTGAATTTTTATCGAGACTAGGCTAGAAATCATATTTTACTTTGAAGATTATAAAAATAAAATGTAATAGTTGTGAATTATTTTAACTAAAAATATCTGTACATATATTTTTTAAAGAGATAAAATATATAGGTCTGCTGTCTAGTTTGTAATGAATAAAGTATGATTAGAATGTTTATAAATTTTTTACTGAAAGTATAAGTATTTTGCTTATACTAACAGAATTTTGAATGCCATTTATTTCTCATGTTTTATGATGTATTTTGGTCTGTTATCCACACGGTATTAAAATATGCAATCATAAAATAAGAAATATATATATTAAAACCTACTCTGAAAAACTGTCTAACTAACAGTGCAAATTCCATTGAAATCCATCCAGTATAGTAGATTACAAACAAATCTCATATGTTGATATCACAATCTTGGTTTACTAACAGCATTCTATTTATCACAGAAGATATAAATCAACTGGTAAATCATTTTTAAATAAATAAAAAGAAAATTGTTAAAAAGTTAAAATTTTTAGATCACCAGTTGAATTCTTAAATTGTATCAATCAACCTACCAAACAAAGCACAACCAATATAACACATAAGCAGAAAACGCACAATCACGTGATCAAATCGCCCACACAATTTTTTTGAGCAGCTCGCGCGGAGTTTGAGTGCGGTTGGTTAACTAATTTTAAATGCTAAATGGGCTAAAGTAGATAAAGAAGGTCACGTGATGTTTTTCCCGACTATTTTAGATTTTATCTGAGTGAACATAGGCATGTATTCCTGTTACGAAAACCATGTTTTGGAAGGATGAAGAAATATAGTCGTTGGTTTTACCTTTTTTGAACCATAAAAATAATGAAATAATTGAATTATGTTAAAATTCCTTTCTTCGATAAGACCTACTCCATGGTATAAACTTCTCAGCGCGCGCGCGGCGCGAAGTGCACTTCTGAACACGCTCCGGGACTTCGCGCAGCCTTCGTCTTTCAACCAATCAGATTTGCGCTTCCAGAAAAACTGTGATTTCGCCCTTATTTCACCGTGTTTCGATATTGGGCAGTTATATGTCGTTGGTGAGTTACCAATCAGCACGTTTTCATCGGCAAATGAGCTCACAGTGTTAGCTTTAGTTGATGAAATATAGCCTCATCAAAACCGGTTCTCATATGTTGCTCGCAATGATATACGTGTATTATTTCTCGAGCAACTTTCGAGGAATTGATGAAAGGCCTAGCAAAATGCGACCAGTCGCTGCTACTAGGGATAGCATGAATAAGTGGTCACAGGCCTTTCCAACAATATGACACATTTGGCGGTCGGTAGCAGATAGAAAAATGACCTCCCCCTTGGTCCACTATCGCGCCTCCTGGGATGCATCCTCCCCCTCTATTTGAAATACTGGTTGCACAAGTGTGTTACTGTGCACACTGACTATATAGGAAAGGACTCATAAAATGTAGCAATTTCATAAATTTTACTCAATACTTTCTATGTGAGTGACTCAAGACTTTCTATGTGATTGATACTTCCTCGTTCGTTTAAAATTGGAGTGTCTGCCTGTGATTTTTCGAAAAACATTTATTTTTAAGCTTATGACGAGGGATAGTCAGTTATAAGTTTAAAAAACAGGTCTGCCTATTTGCCCGGGACAGGCTCAGAAACAGTTGCATAACAAACATTATATTTAACAGGGGCAGATAGATCACATTTCTGGCTCTAATATGGAGTTTGAAGTGTTCCAATATCTCGAAATGTTTTTAAAAACCAGGCAGAATCAATCAAACAACCAATCTCACAATATTCAATAATTCGAAACATCGAGACTTAAATGTTAAATTGTAACATATCCTATGATGATTAAAAGGTTTAATTATGATTTATAAATAGAAACAGGTACATTTTGAGATTATGTTTTATATACGTCGTAGTCTAATTGAAAAATCTGATTATTTGATAAGAATTCGGATCTGTTTTTTCTATTCAACTACATTTTAATTTATTTTTTATTTTTGCAATCAGCTTGATTATTTTTACAATTATTAATAATTTTTTTTTAGGATTTTTATTTATTTTGTACTGCTTCGGACATTTTCCTCCTGAAAATCTATAAAATTGCATGAAAACACTTGTTCAAATGATAAAAATAGAGACATATTGTCCATATATTGTTATGCTTATGAAGAGAAATTCAAAAAATTATTTCCTTACGAAGATTATTTTTGGATACATGGATAAAGAAAGATAGCACTAGATTACGTATTTTAAAACTGACGATTGTACCTGTTAATGAAAGTCAAATTTAATATGTTTTAAATATTCAGAATGAAACTTAATTCCATTTTGTCACAAATAATTGGTGAATCGAGTTTGCTATAGTGTGATGCCTGAGGATACTCAAATGTGTATACTCTAAACTATGAGGAATCCAGCGATGCCCACTACGGATAAAATCTGGAATTAAAAGTCCTATCTCGAAAACTATAAGGATACGAAAAAACGTTCAATAACAAAATTATAGAGCATTCCCGATTTCGTTTAAAATCATACCTTGCAAACAAACAGACACTTATTCGAATCACTAAATTGTAATATTTTCTATTCAGCTACTGATGGAGAAGCTCTTTGTTATTTTGAATCATACCGCGTTGTCTGATGTTGCCTCTTGGGATTGTTCCACCTAACTAACTAATTGTGACAGATCTTCGGAACTCTAACAGACGTTGTGCTTCATGAGGGCAAAACAGATTACAAATTATCCATACTGTGACAACTGCCATTTCAAAATAGTTCAAAAATGTTTCCAGTACCACTTTTTTCCTTGAATGGATGTACAATATGTTTCAATATGATCGCCGAATAAGTTCACTCCATTTTTGTTATATTATATGATGTAACACAAAATGGAATATCAATTTTCTTTCTACCAACTTTTACTCTGCCCTCTACTTTTTTTATTTTCGTTTCCTCGAAATTTGTGAGGAATGAAACCACACGGTTATCATTCCAACGTACTGCAGCTATGTTGTTGACTATGTGAAAACAAGCGGTTGCTGAGCCTCTTTCTGTTTTAGCAAACTGTTTCAAAGGTTCTAATGGATATTTTGCCATTCGATCATCTTGAACAGTTCCTGCAGCACAGAAACATTTTACCTTCAAACGAAAAAATAGACCATATGAGGTGAAAAAGTTATCCATATGTATTCTGTGAAGTTTTAGGTTTTTCATTACGGAAAGCAAATCCTCCACATCACGTTGAGAAGGATATCCATTGTAAGATACTAACATCCACAGTTTGTATCCAATTTTCACTGGTTTATTTTTCATGCACATCTTGCATCCGTACCTTCCATTATATCTCACCATTCTTTCATGAAATGTTAGATTTCCTGAGAATAGACCAAACTGCATCAAAGCAATATTGCGCTTGTCAATAAGCGGTCGAATTTTATAGAAACGGTCTTGTTGATTGATTGCAGAATTGTCATAGAAATGAATATAGCACCTTATGTCACTATACCGTTTTCTAGATATAGCGTTACTCACTAAGTGGTGCCAGTGTCTGGTGCATTTTCCCAACACATTTTTTCGCATGGCAAAATATGATATCCACTACAGAATATAACACCCAAGAGTTTCTGGACTTCAGCTTCGGTGATACTAAAAGAATTTCAACCTTTTTGTGCTGCATACCGATTTGTTTCTATAACAGTACTGGATATCATATCATGAGTCATCATGTGGAAGAGTTCAACGGCAGTTTATACCGAAATCATAATTACTATATTTTCATGTTCAAGATGACAAATAGTCTCTCTGGAAAGTTCAAATTTTACCCGCTTTGGTTTTGTAAATGTAAGGAGTAATTCTTCGCTGTCATTTACAAAAATTTCAATTGTTCCTGCGGTATCTGGAATGTCACGTTCGTGGCACATTACGCGCTGTTTGTATCAGACTCGACTCTTCTTCATCACTAACGGAATCTGGATTAAGAGGGATAATAACCATTTCAGGTTCATCAATTTCATCATCATTTAAAGAATTCATATATTCCAGTGCTTTTCCCGCTGTTAAAATTTGCGTGCCATTTTACAAATATAATTTTTCAAAAGTAAATTATCAGACAAAATAAATCTAAGACAAACACTGGAAACTCACACAACAGAGAAGTATTTAGTATCTCCCCTATTTTCTTCCCTCTTTCAACTCCACTATTTTCACAAATGGAATGTTCCTGTACTCTACTGATGCTAGAACAGACTGGCCACGTGCAAAAAAACGTGACCAGTCTGTTTCCAGGTGTTTGGAGCAAAAGTGTTTCATCAAAAGATAAGAAAGGAATGCGAGTTTTGAATGATATTCAAAAAAGGAAAAAGGGAGGGGATTGGACCGTTGTCCTATTTTTAAGACGCCTAGTAAGGACATATAAAATGCATGCATAAACTAATTTTATGAGTGAATATTTTATTTTACTCTAAAAGTACTGTTTTTGTAGTACAAAAAAAACTCTATGATTTTTCCAATACAATATTAATAATAACGGTAAAATTATAAATTAAAAGATCACAATTTTTAAAGGATTTTTTAAGTAAATTTTTTCAATTAAATTTAAATTGTTTACTTGCCTTTTTTTGTTTATATGTTATACTTTTATGTATTTTAAAGGCGTCATAACAAAATGCATCCAGAAAATATTTACCAATTTTATTTTAAAAAATGTTTTATTAGCTGTCCTATTTATAGGACAGCGATCCAATATGGGTTAAAGGAATCAACCTATTTATATTCCGTTTCTCCACTATCTCAATTCTGCAAGCAGTTATTGGAGTGTTTAAGCATGTGATTGCATATCAAATTGAAATTTCAGTGATTCTGTAAAAGTTATAGTCCGAGAGCTGTTAAACATTTTAGGGAAGGTATTTGAGGCACTCTGAAAATTTGTGCAACACTTCTTTAGTATTGCCTGAATGCAAAATCGAATGTCTGGCTGAAGGATCGTGGCACTTAGCCCACCCGCGAATTTTTAAATTCCCAAAATTTTCGTTGCAAAAAAATATCCTTGAGGCATTTTGAAATTTTAATACCTTCAAATTTAGTATTTAATGAAATAAAAAAATATAAAAGCCATACACATTAGTCGGCCCAAATACTGTGCCAGACACGTGTCAAGTGCCATTTTATGACTACCCAAAAAAGGTATTTGAGGCGCTGAGATTGACACAGAATAATGTTTATGCTTTGAAAAAAATATTTTGAAAATGACAGACACTTTTGTTGGCACTTTCTACTTTCCAGACAACATAGAATGTTAAACGCGAGTGCCAGTAAAGCTGGACTTGCGGTACCTCGCTGAAGATCCATTTACTGACTTGCGAAACAAACAAAGCGCAAACTGCGTTGCATCTTAAGATGAATTTCAACTGGATGCGTGCGCAATCACAACAAATCTAACTGTGATAGGCTCTCGCAAGACCACATGCCAAAGCAAGCATGCAGTTGTTCTGAAAATTTTGGAGTGGTAATCATGGAAAGTAAAAAAAATAAAAATGAAAATGTGTTATTTGCGCAAAAAGTGACGAAAAAAATCCCTGTTTTTCGTGAAAAAACGCTACAAAAATGCCGTGAAGTACTTTTATAGCTATGATTTAGCCATATACATTTATATGTACGTGTAATGAAATTTAACGATCGTTTAATGACGTTTATTACAAAATTTAAACTGATTAAAATTGCTTCAAACTCAAAGTTTAGGGCCGATTCTGAGCACTGTCAATTTGACTTCGATAGTGTTAGTGTCGGATACAACATGAGAAAAGTATTGTTGTCATAGAAACAACGACTTATATATTTAATGTCAAAATGTATAATGAAATAGCTCTTAATCGGACGGTTACTTTTAAAGTGCACTTAAATATATCCAGCCGGTGAAACCGTCCGAAAATTAAATAACTTCAGCAACACGCAACTTGTATATATTACATAAGCTTATAGAAAAAATAACAAAATATTTCATTGTTTAAGTTTAAATTCTTTAAGTACCGCGCATTCGAATAATCATTTAACAAGCAATTTTCAGATGCATTAAAATATTCGCGTTTGGTGAGGAAAAGTTTTGCCCGCCAAATTGCGTGCGCATTCGTGCTTTAGCGCCAAATAATCGAAAATATTTTATTTTTTAAAGGCTTTCTACTGAAATTCCGCAGCAAAATTTTATTGATACATTAAAACATACGTATGTATAATAAGCATTTAATAAGAATATAGGATTAATAAGCATTTTTAACACTTTCCGACAAAGTTAAAAAGTGTTTGTGAATTTAGTTTGCCTGTCTGTCCCTCGGTGCTCTGTCTCTAGTAAATATAGTCCGATAGTCACGAAATTCATAGATATTATTGGGTAACTATATAGCATGTTCGGTATGGAAAATGAAGTGTGTAGCATATATGGTTCATTTACAGTGACACTCAAAAAACTTCGTTACATCACGGCCTATGGATTTTTATTTATATTTGAGTAAAATCGTTTCCGATGTAATTAGTGATATTACACTATTTTAAACACACGGAAATTTATATATAGTACTGAGGTATACCTCATGGAACTTATTGTATAATATGACATGCATAAAATTTATCGCTAATTTACAGGGACACACAAAATAATTTTACTACAGAATAAATTGAACAATAATTCAACAATTATAAGCAATTGAGCAATTGAACAACCTATAAGCAATAATTGCTGAAAGAGCATTTTCAGTTGTGGACGCGTTTTTAAATTGAACTATATTTTTAAATATTGCTTGATGTGTATAAATTCTATAGATATACATATAGATATAGATATACACATATAGATATAGATATACAGGGCTGCACAAAAGTTCTCAAGTACATTTTTGTCTATTCTCTGAAATTCTCTGTTATATCACGTATCAATAGATATACATCATATCTTTATCATTTAATGTTAAATATATGAAAATTCTAAAAAAACATATGCATACTGCGATTGAGAATCTTTTTACAACTCCAAAATTTTTCGAACAACTATATGCTTGCTACGAGTCACGTGGTCTTGCGAGATCCTATCGCAGTTGGAATTGTTGTGATTGCGCACGCATCCAGTTGGAATTCATCTTAAGATTCAACGCGGTTTACGCTTTGTTTGTATGGTAAGTCAATAAATGGATCTTGAGCGAAGCACCGCAAGTCCAGCTTTACTGGCACTCGCGTTTAACATTCTATGTTGTCTGGAAAGTAGAAAGTGCCAACAAAAGTGTCTGTCATTTTCAAAATATTTTTTTCTAAGCATAAACATTATTCTGTCTCAATTTCAGCGTGCCTCAAATACCTTTTTTGGGTAGTCATAAAATGGTACTTGACACGTGTCTGGCACAGTTTTTAGACCGACTAAAGTGTCTGGCTTTTATATTTTTTATTTCATTAAATACTAAATTTGAAGGTATTAAAATTTCAAAATGCCTCAAGCATATTGTTTTGCAACGAAAATTTTGGAAATTAAAAAATTCACGGTTGGGCTAAGTGCCACGATCCTTCAGCCAGACATTCGATTTTGGATTCAGACATTGCAAAAGAAGTGTTACACAAATTTTTATGGTGCCTCAAATATACCTACCCTAAAATGTTCAACAGCTCTCCTCCTATTATTTCGAGTTCGTATAAATCGAAGACGCTCTAAAACTTTTTCACTGAGCTTTTGGTTGTATAGTTTTCTATAGGATATAGTCTAATTCCGTTTGAAGGCAATGCTAGGTAACTCATCGTGTACAGTACTTTTTTTTAACTATACCTAGGAAACACGTTCTTGGATAAAGCTATCCCTGCTCACTAGTTGTTTGAGTTAATTAAGTAATATTTATATTTTATAATACAGAATCTATTAACTAAAGATAAATCTAAAATGTTCTTTGCATAAAATTAACTAAAGCAAAGCTTAATTTTATAAAATAATAGTACTAACTCTAATTAAAATTCTATGCTTCATATTTATGCTTGTGTAAAAGAGAAAAATATGTACTTTTTGTCCAAATCATTAAGATTGTTAAACTTAAACAGTTGATATTTTTAAAACTAGGCGATAATTAAAAAAGAATTTGTTAACAACTACATGTTACCCGTGACGTCGTTCACATAGCGTTAAAAAAAAGATAAATGCATTAATTAAGCAAAATATTTCACTCACGATAATTTAAAACCTATATAATTAACCTACGATGTACCGCATTTATATATTGGAGACAATACAGTAATTATTATGTGTAGGGTTCTTGACATAACTGAGTCAAAAAGAGAAAATTTGTGACAGATAATATGAACAATCACAAAAATGAAACTGCAACCAATGAAAGCAAGAAAGAAAAAATCTAGTATCAAGCATAAATTATGAAACACTTTCTTATACATTTAGAATAATGTAACAAACCTGCATCGTTTAATGAGTTAAAATATTATGTCTAATTCAACTATATGGATAACATTTACCGAAAAAGCCAAGTACGATTTCTAAATTAGGTACTTGTGTTGACAGCTTCAGGGTTTGTTGCAAATTTACTATGAAGATGACCAACTAAGCTTATACATAAATTGAACGTGGACATAGTTTTCTGTTGAATTGCTGTTTATGTTTGTTTCTGTGACGACGTTGGAGATTAAAAGATATTGGGTTTTCTTATTGTGTGTGGGGTGAGGGAGAAGGGACGTGTTTTCAACACAAAAAGTCTTAGGTCTGTGCTTATACTCTCCAAAATAACAGGGTAACTAAGTTTTACTCTTACATTCTAGCCATCTCTGAAGGACAGCTGTAGAACTTGATGACAAGAATCTGAAAAAGAGCAGCCTGATTTTACAAAAGAATATTATATACTAATTATTTTATTGTTTTATTATTTTTTCGGTATGTATAATTTTTTTTTATTTTCTTTATTCAAATAAATGATTATGATTATAAATTTATGTATTATTGTTTTTTATGTATTAGTAGTGAATTTTAATTCATTGTAATCACCAAACAATTACTTTTTTTAATTGTTATATAATTTTGATGAATTACAGGAAACATATTGTTTGTTGAGAATTGAAAATATTTGAATGCATGCAATATAGTTATTATTTATTCAGAATGAAGACAATGTTCCCACTCGAAATTTAGTAGAATAAATAACCAGAACTCTGTCTACCAGAAATACCAGAAAGCACGACTAATCTTTATTACCTTAAAGTCTACCCACAGAAGAAATCTGAAGTCATTTTGACTGTGTTTGTTACATATTTAAAATTAAAAGCAATATATCTAGTTTTTGAGGTAATGTTTTCTAAATAACTTCTGTTGCTCCAATTTTAATTATAAATATTGTTATAAAAAATTTCCTAAAGAAAAAAGATGTTGCTATCCACCGTATACGTTATTCATTAATTTAAAGATGATGTAAAAATAAAAACACACTTAACAACGTTAAATTTATGAATAAAGTATACGTTGGAATAGCAACCTCTATTTTGTTTAGCTTTTGATTTTAGAAAGTCAAAGTTCTTGATCATTAATAAAATTTATTTTCAAAATTTCTATAAAAGTTGATAAGAAAAGTTTATATACAAAATAAATTTATTTATTTACATATAACCAATGAATACAGTAGAACCTCTTTTATCCGAAATTCTTTTAACTGAAACTCTCGATTAACCGAAATCCATTTTTGAAGCTTTTTTTTTAGCCTCCTGTACGGTATGCTATTTCTTTCTCCCAGCTTATTTTGTGTCCAAAAAATAACGTTACCTTACAGAAGCTAGCCGTCAAACAAAGCATTACAATTAACTACTCTTTAGCAATTTTTTAAACTTCTAAGAATCGCACATTTTCAATTTTTATACCGTCGTATTGGGGAAAAAAGTTCTTTTAAATGCATGTTGTTTGAAAACTATACCTCCATTTATTTTTGAAATATTATTTTTTTTTTGTAATTTTGGAGCCATTTGCTTAATACTGGCAACGGAAGTACTCCATTTCTGGAGAAAGTAAAGAAAAAATAGTTTTAAAATAGTAATTATATATTTTTATTGCAATTTTCTCGTAACAACCGAAAGAAAATGTAATTACAATACGTGCTATTTGGAAAAAAATATAAACGAATGAATTCTGTTAAAACATTGGAGCTATTATATACTATATTTAATTGTAAGTATCTATGAATCATTAGATAGCCTTTTTTTTTTTTTTTTTTTTTTTTTTTTTTTTTTTTTTTTCCCTTGAATGACGGTTAAGTAGCGAAACAGCACCGAAAATTGGCGATTTGAAGCAATTAAAATAATAAAACTTTGTAAAAAATTGCCATAAAATAAAACAATACAAAGGACGCGTTTCGAGCTAAAAACATAACAGCTCGTCATGAGCTACAACAAACACATGTCCGCAAGCGAACCTGTCTGTTTAAGTCTTAAAATTGAAATATGTTTTGTACTGCAGTAGAGTCCCACTTACCCGAGTTATTTTCTTCTGATGAACTGGTGGCTTTTATTACTATGAAACAGCCTTTATAAATGAAGTGTTAGGTGAAGATGAAAGAGAAGCCGTAAAAACAATTATGGGCATCCCCCCCCCCCCCATTCTGACCAGAAATTCAGAGTTCTAACTTTTTACGACTGGTCTTTCATATTCACCTAACACTTCATTTATAATGGCTGTTTCATAATAATAGAAGCCACCAGTCCATCAGAAGAAAATGAAGTAATGGAAATGCCGGGGGCGACACTAAATTATGAAAAAGCAGAATTCCTGTTCTATAGTTTTTTTTTTTTTTTTCTGTCACATTTCTTGTGTCCAAAATCCATTGTGAAAGCTTTTTCTTTAAACTGCCATATTCCTTGTGTGCAAGTGGTCCTTTCCGAACGACGAGTACATATAAATATTTTCGATCTCCTTTCTTAGAGTTCCTTTGAATTTAACTCGAGCTCCTGTAAGCTGCGGAGTGTAACGAAGAAAACGAATAAATTAGCAATTCTGAAACTTTTGAATGTTTTGCTAAAGATTTGACATGACTGGAGCAGCAGAAAGACTGTGATGCAGGTGAACTAATAATATTAAATAACTCCGGGATAGAGCTTCAAAGCAAAGGCAATCGAAACTGCGAGAAAAGATGCATTTTTTTCAAACCCTTGTGAATATATAAAAGGTAGTGAATTTCAAAATTAAAATTCAGGTAATTTATTCTTGTTTCTATTTTGCTATTGCTTTATTTTTATTAAGCACTTGCTACCATAATAAGAAACATTGCATATATTTCTCCTTAATCTTAAAATAAAAGCATTCTCGATTATCCGAAAATTTCGATTTTCCGAAAGAGGGTCGGTCCCTATTACTTCGGATAATCGAGGTTCTACTGTATACACTATTAAATTTCTAAATGCAAACTCTGACAGAATGTTTTTTGATACTTTTATCTTCATATACCACTTTAAAACTAAGTTAAAATTCGATTTATTCACCCACATAAAAAAATCGATATAAACAATATTATACGAATATTGTTTTGTTACTTAGTTACGTTTAAATAACATAGAATTCATTCAAAATATATGCAATAAATCTATATGTGCCAAAAAATTATAGGTAGCGTTTTCATCAAATAAATCAAAATCTGCATCATTTGTCTTTCTGAAAATCACTTAGTATAGCAATGCGTTATATTGGTATGTTCCACTGAAATGTACCATAAGGAGCACAGAAATATTAATCATAGTAAAAATTAGTTAATCTTTAGTCAACAATGTCGATATAATATTGAAAAAAATTAAATTTATTTTTTGTAGCATGAAATAATAAAAGACGAAAAAAGTTAGCATTTTGCAATATACTCCAAAGATATATTTTAATATTAAATATGCATTTTTAATTCTTTACGAATATTTGTTTCAGTGATATAAAAACTAAAACTGATATTATTACTTTATTAAATGTATTTTTCTTGTAAAAACTTTTTTAGAAACGTCAAACTTCAGATTTTATTTATCTAAAATTAAAATTATGTATGTAAAGAAATAGATTTTTATTTCTACGGACTCATACATAGCATTATGCTGGTATTCGCTAACAATTAATGAACAGCTGCTGTGATACTATAAAATCACACGTCAAAAAACTTTTGAAAAACGCTATAAAAGTGCGGTGCAGAGTTGCACATCTCTGTAATTTTATAATGTTTTTAAAAAGTTGTGTTTGATTTTACAATATTCGCTAAGATTGAGAAATACGTAAGGTTGTTTTTCGAACAGAAATTGCAACGTTGGCCTCCATTATTTTGTGGGCATGTACCTAGATCGTTTTTCACAGATACGCTGTTCACAGGCGGACTTTTTCTTTAACTGGTTCTTTTTTAACACACTAAATATATGTTTAATGAAAGTATGCTACTGAATAAAATTTTGTGCAATTAATTTTACATGTTATTTTTTTAACCTCAAACAACAGAGATCTGTGACCTAGCGCTGGCAGGTCGGGAAAAACTTCGAGAAGTGATATGGTTTGTGTGCCAACAAAAAGCAGAAATGTACACTATTAATTTGACCCTTATCCAACCAGCTAACGATTTAAACACAGGTGTGTTTTTGTTGATGAATAGTTCGTTAACCAGTGATACAGAAATTCACACATTTCTCACTGTGCGGAAAGTTGTGACGATAATTATTTGACGAATCAGTTTTTGCTACTTGGAACTATTTTAAAATCCTTTTCTTTTTTATTGATTACAGAGCTGGCCGCGTGATCTTTACCTGTATGATCCTGCATGATGTTTTCACAAATATCTCAAGATAACTAAACTTTTAGTAGATTACATTTTTAACTTATATCTGCATTCAAACTGACAAAAATGTTTCTTTTTTTCCACGAAAATGATTATATGATTCTTTCTATTCAACCAGTTAACTTCTACCTATGATCATGCCTCAGTATTTTGTTTAAAATGATATTTAATTATAGAAGTACTTAGATTACGCTTTGACACTCGATATGCCAATAATTTTAAAAGACACTAGATTAATGATAGATAATGCTTCGCAAAACACCGTTAGATCGACTTTACACACTTAATCAATAAAAAAAACTAATATTGTGATTATGTACGGTCATAATTTGTGATTCTGATCGGAAAAATTAATTTTATGATTTTTGTTTGTTATTTAACTAATTAAATACAATTTATTATTAAACTATATCACATCGGTTTTATTACACATTATTAACTTTTCCCTTAAGCAATTTGACAGCAAATATGGCAGCCGTTTAAATTTTAATCTTCATCTACTTTCAAATCTCGGATGGTTTAGTTATCAAGTAGATCGTCAAACACAACCATTGTTCTAGTCAGTAGTTTGCGTGTTATTGGTCTACGAGACACACTCTTCCCCTTATGTAATTTTTTCTATAATTTTTATGTTTTATTATTTTTTAGATTTTATACCAATTAGTGGTCCAAATAAGAAAATAGGAAATTAATTCTGTTTTTATTAGCAGTAAGGCCCTGCTAGGAACAGTTAGCCAAAAGATATTTAAGATGGTGATCGAACGTATAGATGCATGTACAACGTTTTTTCAATCCGTTTACAGTCGGGTTAAGATTGGCGGATAATAACAATATTTCAAGTTTTTGTCGACTATTGTCCGTCTAATAAAGCAAAAATCTTTAATATTTTACGTATTGTGTGAAGTGTATGTGTTGTTGTATTTATTCCTGCATGCAGAGGTAAGTGCTATAATTTAATGTTACAGTAAAATTATGGAAATTTTCTTATGCATCTCCTGTAAAATATGCTTTTGTCGAGATGTGTCAATTTTCTTGCGTGTGAGCGGATGATCTTCAGAATCTAGAAGAAGAAAAAACGTAAAACATTAGGGAAATGAAAAAACCCATACCATTATTGAAAATGTTTTTCCAGAGATTATTGATCATAAAAAGTACTGTAACCGATTTTTCTTTAGCCTTTCTATGAATAACAATGAATGCTATGCACACATTATTCTATAATATTCATCTTGTAGTGCGTCTTAGTGATCTATATCAATTTTAATATGTTTGAAATTGTATAATATCAATAAGAAAACTAACATAAACTGCAAACATTTATTCTTCATAGATCGTAATTTAACGGCATTTTTTTTAGTTCTCTGCTAAACGAACTATAAGTGCTTCACATTTCACTGTCACTACCGAACATAGGATGGTAAATCTTAATAACATATATGGATCACATGACAATCCATTTTACGCGAGTTAGAGAACAGACAGGTAGACAGACAGGCGGCAGATAAACCGAAATTATAAACATTTTCAACTACGTTTTAGAGTGTTAATAGAAACGACAATTTCACATTTTTTCCAGCGTCCGAATAAAAAAAATGCTATATGATAGAGCAAAAGTCAGAAATTTTACGTCAAACGTGCTAAATGAGGTGTGTTCGTGCTGTAACTACTTTTATAAATATTTAGATTTTGGTGCAATAGCTGTTGCAGTCTTATGCAAAAATGCACGTATACAAAATTTATTTCGATAATATATGCTATATTAAATTCAGTAATACGGAAATATAGGACTCCATCTTAAAAAGGAAATAATCAGTATGGAAACTAATTAACTAGGATTTAATAAACGAAGTAACTAGGATTTAATAGAATGGAGAAAACTTGTATTAGTGCTTTTATATTTTAATTCAGAATTTCATAAAATTTGAAATGACTCGACAAAATCCTGAAACTATTAGGGTAATTCCGGGATTTATGCCGCACATTTTTTTGAACTTGTGTAGAAAGTCGCATAGTGGACATAAAATAAAAAATATCGTTCTGTGCCACTTAATGTTAAATATACAACGCGTGCACTGCGACAAAAAATTTCAAAACAAGTTATTAATATTTTTTAACAATTTTTTTCTAAAACGTTACACTGCGGCGCGTCACCTGTACATTCAGGCTGAGACGCCGCACTTGTGCGGTAGTTATGCCGCGCTTGTAATAAGAACAGAATTAAATTATAAATAAAAATAAAAAAAAAAATTCATATCTGGACTATAATTAACGATTTAATAACAAAATGAAACTAATTGAACACAATTAAACGTATTAGTAGATTCAAATTAATAATTGTTGCCTACTTTCACTATGAAAAATATCGGCTTTTATTTTTTTTACATTAAATTTTAATTGTCATTTCAGCAACAACGTAACAACAATGTATTTCAAAGGGAAAAGAAAGAAAAGTAAAATTGTGTTTGCATAACTTTGTTAACGCTTTCGGGACCGGTGGCTTTTACCCAAATTTTATTCAATTGGTACCACTTTTTTTAAAAAAAAGTTACCTTTACTTATGTAATCATGAAAATGCTCTAATTAAGCAAAGCAAATATTACTTTTCTTTTTACTGGTGCCAGAAACAAATTTTGTAAGCTCTTTATGAAAGTGCTGATATGTACCTATGGTCCCGAATGGGTTAAGAGAGCTGATTTTTCGGCTACAATCCACAGAAAAAGTGTCGAAAAAGTTCAGTTTCTATGTAACTACATTTAAACACATGATGCAACGAAGCCAATTATACTTCCTCTTTTTTGGAGTAGTTTCCTACATATTCCTTGCAAAGGACGTCTGCGTTACGCGTAATCCAATTTTTCATTATTATCATCTTGACTTGCATCTTTCTTGCCCTTCTTACTTTTTATTTTCCCCTTTGGTTTTAGTAAACTTGATAACATGCATAACATGGTTAGTGCAAAAAGAAAATGAAAATTTAATAATACAGAATCATCCCGTACAAAAGAAACTGCGGCATGTATTCCATTTTGCATGGTGCAGACGTCGGCCATCACAGTTACCTGTCATCGCTAAGGGGAATTGCGTAACCATACACACAGTACACTATACACACGCTACACTTAGTTTTGTCTTCGAAATCATGCATGCACTTAGTAATTAGTGTATGAAAAGTATTTAAACATAACGTTTTTAAAAGTTTGGATAGTGAAATCATGCACTTACGTCAAATTAAGGACTGTACTGCGAAATAGGACTCACGCTATACACTGGTTAAAATAATGTCATTGCGTACCTATACTGTGCATTTCACGACCAACTATCGATAATTACAAGAAATACAAGGGGTGCGGCATCTATCCCGCATGCGTCGACTCTCCCGGAGTTACCCTATATACATCAAATTTCAAACCATTTGGTTTGGTAGCTTTTACGCTATTATATGTGGAAAGACGGACGAACCACCCCACGAAGACTAAATTAAGACGACAACGCATTTAAATAATTAAGAAAGCACCGAAAAATGACTCACTACCTCCTTTTTTGAACAAACTTACTATAAACCTGAGTTAGCTAACCGCTTGCCTGAGGAACCCTAGTGGTTCACGAAAAGATTCTGGTAATCCGAAGAAAATTTTAAATAATAGTTAAATTTTTCTTATTTTCTTATTAATAAATTGAAAACTTTATTCAAAAAATTTTTTATACTAATGTAATATTAGATGTTTTGTTTTCAAAATTTTAATTATAACATGTATAACTGATAATTACAATGTGTGAAAAAAAAATGCGAAAAGAGAAATTTAACAAATACAAGACACATTTCTGGTAAAACTGTTTAATAATTTTGAAAGCAGTTATCTTTTGAGACTACAAAATTACAGCAGCGTTCGTACAAGTTTTCTAAACATACTTTAACACTTTCAAGGGCGGTGGTACATTTTCGGACCACCTAATTTTAATTCTTAAATGCCACATTGGCACCAGAACATTGGAATGAAAAATTTATCATTTCATTAAGTGCGACAATGAAATCTTTTCATATTTTGAAATAAATTAGTTTGTAAATTATGGTGTCAGTCATTCATTTCAGCATTTTACGAATTGGAGTATCTTGCCCCTGAAAGAGTTAAAATCGTCTGTCTTAAGAGTTCCATGTTCAGTTATCGTGCTTTTTTATATTTTCTATATTCTTAAATATGTGTCATTGCAGACTTGTTTTCAACTTTGGAAAGAAGAAATAGTGTACTGGATTCAAATCTGTGTAACAGAGCGTGTGATAAACTCCACAATTTTTTAAAGATACATTTTTTAGAAGTATAGTTGCGTGCAACTGTGCATTATCATGCATAACAAACCAACTCTCTTTCCCATGAATTGTGGTCATATTAACTTTCTTGGTTAAAATAAAGCAGGGAATCTGTTGATTAGTTCTCGAAAAAAAAGGTCACGCTTTTTGAAAACAGCCTTTCGAGAAAAGTAATTTTAAAGCTTTAAAAGAGCGTTATGTTCAACATGCTGCTTTATATTAGAGGGTGCAAAAAAGTTTGTCAAAAATTGGAATTGGAAACACTTTTAATCGTGTAAAAGCAAAAAGTAACTATTGAATGGCAATTACAAAAAAACATTTTCGGAGCAATATTAGTAGAAAATATTTCAATATTTAGTTTGCATTTAACACATTTTCGTTTTCCTCTTCATTATAGAGGTCAATGTTTTCTTAGGCTTCTAGAATTTGCGGATATATATCATTTTGAGGTGCATGCTTCATTATATCTTTTGTTTCGGGTGTAATTTTATTTCCAGATTGTTTAGCCACTGACTTTGTTTTTTTGCTGGTCTGTGTTTTTGTATTATTTATTTGCCTTGTTAAGATTTACCTTTTCTTTCTGTACCAAATTTTGTATCGTTCCCTTGATTTTCACATTTTTTTTTTTTAATTATGAATTTCTTTTTTGCAAAAATTCAAACTCATTACCACATTTTTTTTTTCTTTCCAATGTTAAATTATTTGAATAGACATAAAATCGATTACTGTAGAAGTTGTATTGCTGCTCTCATGGTACTCAATTTGAAAACGTGTGCTGGAAGAACTGTCTGCAATTGTTGTTAAGTGACCACTTTTTATCGTTATTAAATCATCGTAAACGTCTTGATAAAGGAAAAATTATTTTCCTCATTAGTGTAAAGATCATCGTTAATAGTTGATTCATTTATATAAAAATAAACAGTAAAAGTCGATTTATAAGTTTAAAAAGTTTTTAAAGTAAAGTTAAAACTATTCTACAGTTTATGTCAATAAAAGCTTTCAAACTCCAGGATCAATTCTTTTTATAAGGTGGATTACTTTGCTTTCAACATCGATGAAAATTTTATCGAGATATCAAAATCTATATGTCGTTAAATGGCATATTTTCAAATTCTAAGCTTTTTTTATCCTCTAGAGTGTACTTTTCTGGGCATATTTAGATAAGACTTTGGATTTCTTGCTATTTCGGATTTACAGATACATACACAAGGGAAGATCTTTGAGAAACATTTCTAAACGACATTTTAGATAAAGGGCATTTGTTCTTTTAAGCTTTAAAGAGATAACACTTTCTATACATTATGTCTTGTAATTTTGAAATTTTGATATACACTACTTTTGCCTTAGACAATTATATGGAAAAGGCAATTCTATAAAAAAAAAAAATAATTTTCTAGTAAGATGACGTTACATCCGTTATTTCAAATTGAACGAAAACGAAACAACAGAAACGCACAGATATTCTTTTTTATGATAGAATCAAAACATTTCGTATATTATAAATTGTATAAATTTTAGTTGGAGCCGTGTGATTTTATGTTCTTTTATTATGGAACTGGCCGGGTTCGAGTCTAAACTTTCGGCAATCGAGATATAGGATTTATCACTAGGACAAAGTTGATTGTGAACTTCATTGCAATATACTCTTTAATAAAACAAACATTAATAAGGATATTGAAGCTTAACCCCTTAACAGTCGCATTAAATTACGGTTTAAAAATTCAAATTGCTTATTGGCACCACTTTTTTTGGAAAAAAATATTCACCTTATTTAATTACAGGTAAAATGATACCATGATATAGCTAATTACACTGTTTTATAAAACTGGTGGGAATTAAAAAAAAACTGAATAATAGACACAGCCAGTGAATATCACGGGAGCGAGAATTTCGGGTTAATCTACTGTAAAGGGGTTAATCTACTGTAGGAAATATGGCCTAAGTAACAACAATCGGTAATAAGGGTCAAACAAAATCATCATATACCACTTTTGTAAAAATCCATCCACCCGTTCCCATTTTATGAAGTTATACATAATCTTGCTCCTCTGTCAAAAGCAATGCTAAACGCTAAAAGGTTATGCTCTCAAAACTTGTTGATCGGACTAGCACCTACTCGACCATCTAACTTGGGATATCACAAATAAAGTATAGAGCAGGGGTTCCCAACGTGAGGCAATTTCACTTTTTAACCCTTTATATCCCAAATTATGAATTCATGAAAATTTTCCCATCTAAAGCATTTTTCGAGAATTTTTCAAGCTATATTAGAAGATATATTCAATCATTTAATGAAATTTAGAAGGGTTTGCCAATTAAATGTAATAAATTAAATTTCAATTTATAGGGATTTTGTGCAATATTTATACCTTCATTCAAATATTTTATTTAAAGTATTTTTTTTTTTTTTTTAGTGTTTTATAGAATTACGAAACGAACGAATAACATAATCTTACAATAAAAATATAGAAATATTTCGTAACTAAAACTTATCCCCACCACCACAATCTTTCAGCGTCAAGAAAGCTGAAAAGATGCAAATGGAAGAGAAATCATGCTTTTAAAAATATTTTATTTTGTGCAACCAATAATGCTTTTGGAACAATACAAAGTAAAGTATCTATAACTCATTCTCTATTGCTACTAACTCTATTACTACTAATGGATGTATTAAATTAATTTTACAAAAAGTTATTTTGATAGTACTTTACGAAACCGTCAGGGCATAATGGGTTAACCCTTTATCTACTGACGGTACTTATAAGTACCACTCACTTTAAACTTTCATCCCATAGTGAATATTACTAATATTCTAATGTTACTTTGCAAAAACACTCTTTTAACTTCACTTTATCCGGATACGTGGTAGAAGTTGTTCTAGGTTTGTTATTATAGCAAGGAAGGAGGCTTTCTCTGAAACAGTCGATGTGTTTTGTGACGACATTTTGTACAGATCGTCACGCTCGACTTTTTATTGCTGCAAACAGAGTAAAGGATATAAGATAAGTGTTTTTATGTGTTCATTATGATCTTAGAATATAATTTGACTAGCTATTTAAGGTGAACGGTGTATGTATTTGATTTATCAGTTGAATTACGCAGTGGTACTTACCAGGTATCCCAAAAATGACCGAGGATTTTAAAATTCAATAACTTGAAAACAGTGACAGGTATTAAAAAAATGCTTACAGGCGTGTTATGTAAGATTTCAGAAGTTAGTATGCTGTTATTCTCAGTTTTAGTTACAGATAGCATCAATAGATGACGCTGCAAGCAACAAACACTAAATCTAGGCACGATTTTTCGACCTCTCTCTTTCCATACGAAAAAAGGAGATTAAAATGTATTGAATTTATCCTGAAGTAACAAAAATCGGCCCTGGACTGAGCACCTATTGCTCTCAGCGTCATCTATTGTTTGAAATTCGAACTAAACTAAAGAATCACAGTGAAAACCTCCTAACATTATATATAACACTCCTGAGAGAATTCTTTTTTAATATCTGCCACTGTATGCAAGTTATTGAATTTTAAAATCATCGGTCGTTTCTGAGACACCCGGTATAAAATGTCTTACAATTAAAAAAAATATGGACAATATAATATAAAAGCATTTTCTGTAAGAAGCCATGCCCTCGGTCAATGATGTTCTTTAAATATAAACGAGAATTCTCGTTTCCCGTCGCGAAGGTGTGCGGAAAATTCTAAGCATTACAAGAAATAATATGAAGTGGGACACTAAATTAACGACAAAATCTGTACTTCATTAATTTTAAATGATACCATTTAAATCGCAAAAAATTTAGTCCTACTGAATATTATATTTCACCATTTTCTTTTTAGTTAATAATATGTGACAACCTGGACGTGTCGTCTTTCCGAAATGCAATAATAAACATCGTATGCCTGTATTAGTTAAGGGGACAAGGGACCTTTAAAACCTTAAAAATCAATTTTTTATTTTTGTAAATTTTGCTTTAAATATTATTCAAGGGTACATTATATGCATTATGGCAAGCATTTATCACAAAAAAAGATGAAAATTTTTTTTTTTTTCTTTGAGAAAAAAAATGGAATTTTACGCGTTGTCTTAGAAATCTTCGAAATGCCCCCTTCGCGTTCCATATCAATGAAAATCCCCAATATTTTTTATAAAAGTTTGGTTTATATATATAAATAAAACTGTGCATCGAATTTTATATATTTGAAAATAAAGGTTTAAAAAAAAAATTCAAAAATTTTCGAAATTAATTTTTTTTTTTTCAAAATTTTTCAAATTTTCAAATTTTTTTTCTAAATTTCACTTTAAATATTACTCAAGGGTTCATTATATGCATTATGGCATCTATTTATCACAAATAAATAAAAAATAAATTATCTTTGAGAAAAAAATGGAATTTTACGCGTCGTCTTAACAATCCTCGAAATGCGGCTTGCGCGTTCCATATCAATGAAAATCCTCAATATTTCTTATAAAAGTTTGGTTTATATATATAAATAAAACTGTGCATCGAATTTTATATTATTTGAATATGAAAATTAAAAAACAAAATTTTTGAAAATTTTTGAAATTTTTTTCAAAAAATTTTGATTTTTTTTTTTTAACCTTCATATTGAAATATATAAAATTCGATGCACAGCTTTATTTATATATATAAAACAGACTGTTATAAAAAAAAATATTGGGGATTTTCATTGATATGGAATGCGCAAGCCGCATTTCGAAGATTTCTAAGATGACGCGTAAAATTCTACTTTTCTGTCAAAAATAATTTTTTTTTTTCATTTTTTTGTGATAAATGCTTACCATAATGCATATAATGTACCCTTGAATAATATTTAAAGTGAAATTTACAAAAAATAAAAACTTGATTTTTAAGGTTTTAAAGGTCCCTTGTCCCCTTAAAAATACGTATTGTCTAATGGAATGTTGAATTACAGATGAAACGCATTAACGATCAACTGTATTTAGTTGCATTTGATTTCGGCATGCAGTTATTACAATAAATAGAAAGCAAAAACTTCGATTATTGACAAATTTTCCATTAAAGCTTATTACATTATTAAGTATTATATATTGTTTTCTTAATACAATAATAATAGCAAAAATTCTTAATAATCCAAACTTAAATAACGTATGTAATTAGAAAGGCGATATAGCAACAGTATTTGTTTTACTCAAATATCTTTTTAGCTCATCTAGAAAATGATAATTAAAGTGCAAAAACCTCTTAATATGTACATATATATATATATATAAATATATATATAGCTACCCTATATATATAAAATCCTAATGAATCGAATTGAAACGAATTTATGTAACGATTCTATAAAACGACTGATTAAACAACTGATTACGTTTCACGGTGATTTCTCCTAAAATATGGAATACTTTGAGATGAAATTAGCACCAAAAGTCCGTATTGATCCACAGATCTCAAAACTGGTATTAGAATTTTAAAATTAGAATTTTCGAAATAATAATTATATTATTAATATTAATTATTATTAATTATTAATTATTATTAATATTAATTATTATATAGTTATCGAAATATTAATTTTTTTTCTAATTTTAAATACCCTTTTTCTAATGATGGCAACTCAAATTTTAATCATAACATATATTTTTTTTTTCATATTTTAGAAAAGGTTATTTTAAATTAATTTGGCGACGAGTTTGGCCTCCCTTAAATGTATGCTAAAAAATGCATCATGTTAATTTTATTCAGAATTCAATTTGTATTTCATTATCATTTTATTTAATACAAAACTTTCATCTAAAATTGAAACCTTTAAAATAAATGGCTTTTACTTCATTCTTTTTTTTAAACAAAACGAAAAGAAAAATATTAGACACACATGTCACATACGCAACGGGGTACCTAATTGGCGCCAAAATGGCGTTATTTTGCCTGACATGGTAACCCGGCTATTGTTCCTTATTTATTAATAAATGTTTATTTGAATTTATTTTCTTTTTATTTACAAAAAATGTTATAAATTGTTTTGTTCTATAGTTATTAATTAATTTTTTTATTTATTGTTATTTCATTATAAAAATAACAGACAATGATTTAAAAATGCATATGCAACAGGTATTTGAAAACGAGGTTTTCGCCAAATTGTCGCAAAAAAATATCACGCCGAACCCGGTGAGTATGTGACAATGCAACAAAACAAATCATGAGATTTAATTTCTACTTCAAAGCAATGTTTTAATGTTATTACTTCTCCCGTTGACAAATTTCGCAAAATTATATAAATAGCCAAATTATACAAATTGAAATATTTTTTTATTTTAAATAACAAAAGAACAAATAAATTAGTATAACATTAATAAAAATACAAATAAAACGTCGAAATAAAAATAACTTGATGGCGTGAACATGTGTAACTTCCTTAAAGTCAAGTGAATGTGACATTTACCATCAACCATTATTGGCATTTAATCTTATAGTTTGGCGACAGATTTTTGGTCGATGGGATAACCAAGTAGCATCGTTTTAATTTACCAGTCGAAAAATAAAAAAATTCTAACTGGCAAGTTAAAAAAAAAAGCTATTGGCGAGATTTTTACCCGGCTAACATAAAAGTACCAGGAATTATTTGTGATCATGGAAACTTTTATGTAGTTTTATTAGAAAAAATAATTTTGATTCTTTAATCAAAATGAAAATCTTTCTTATGCAAAGCGAAGCAATCAGCCCATTGTGTATGGCAGTTACATGACTTGGACTATTAAAATATAAACGAAATAATGGGGATAGAATAATATTCGGCGACTTATCACACCTGTGGCTGGCTAACATTAAAGTACCAAAATGGCCGCCTGGAATATAAAAAGCGAAGGGATCCGCATGGAGCTGTTGATGATAGCCACACGACTTAGGCTATTATTATAGAGATTGTTTTCAATTTTAAAAACAGCGCAAAGAATAATATTTCCCAACGATTAAAAATTTATTTTCACGTGTCTATTAAAAACAGAAAAAAAAGACTTTAAAATTACTATTAAATGAGTACGTGTTAAAGGCAGGAAAATATTGAAAATTATGTCCTGAAAATTGTATTTACACGTGAATATTAAAAGTGAAAGGAAACTTTAAAATAATAAATACATTAATATGCGTTTAACCCTTTCACGGACAAGGCACTTCTAATCGTAAAATCTTGAAATCAGTGAATGGCACCAGAATTTACAAACAAATTTCGAAATACAAAAAGGCTTTTGTTCACTTACTTAATAAAATGGGAATTTTCATCACAATATTCTGATGCTAATGTGGCATTTAAGAATTAAAATTAAGTGGTCCAAAAATAAATCTCCGCCCTTGAAGGGGTTAAAGCAGCAAATTTTAGTAATTGTATTATGTCAATCGTTTTATAACGCTGTTAAAAAAGACCGAGAGACAAAGACTCTGTTTACTTAATTCATTTTATTTTAGCTTCATTTCAAATGTTTAACTGATCTTCTTTAACCAAACACGAAAACAACCACTGGATGTCTTAACAGCAACTGATTCTACCTTAAATTTTTGCAATCAAAGGGAATTGAATGGAAGCCCGTTTACAGGGAGATCGCTACAGGTTTTTTCAGTATAATTCAATCTTCTCTAATCTTTTTAAAAGCGACCAGATTAGCGTGCTTTTAGATTCTACAGTGTCTGAATGGGGGTTGGCGAGCGTAGCTTGCAAGGGGCATAGCCCCCTAGTATATATATATATATATATATATATACATAAGATACCAAATACTGTAACTGTGTTAAATGCATTTAAAAATTTTAGAAGAAAGTTATTGTTTAAAATCATATTTAGGGACTAGAGGGGCTCTGTCGCTCAAATAGAAAATACTGAGGGCCAGAGGACACAAGTGTGACGTCGTCACTAATCGACCGACTTCTCTCTAGTGTTAGAATTCACACCGGAAATTTTTGAACAGCAATTTTATTTTATTTTATTTGTGGACTATCTATCCAGTGTTGTCAGATTGTCGAAAATCATTTTCCCCAAAATTTCTGAATTTTTAGCCAAATGAGTGTTTTTTTCAGAAAAAGTCCCCAAGTCAGTTTCTACTCAAAAAAGTAATTTTTCAATTTTAAATTTGCCACTATAAAAAATGTTTAACCAATTTAAACACATTTTTTTCCCCAAATCAAGCAATTTTTAGAAAACAATCCCCATTTACAAATAATAAATATTTAAACACGGCAGAATTTTGCATCCATAATCGCAGCTAAACGAGCAGAATGAGCGAGATACATTTTACAACGACAAGTTACTTCCATGTATCTTTTATGCTTGTAATTTTTCACGATGCTGACCTATTATTACACTCGCTCAAATCTACGCTTATGTCAATAAGTTTTTCACTGTCTAATCAGTTGAAAAATGAATAAATTTTAGATGGTGTTTGTCGGAGTTTCCTCTTAGTCTTCGATGAAAATCCTTATTATTTATATGCTGCCACCACCGATATGATTACGTGATATCGGTCACGCACTGAGAGGATTGTTTAAATGAAAATCAACGCTTTGAATTAACTAAATTAACAGTTTATTTACACACAATTTACACAACAACAAAACATTATTTACACTTACAATCTCGGATATAGGTGATGCGGTTCAACATTAAATCGAATACAGTAAATGCTGGCTGTGTACTATTAAACTACGTTAAACCTCTCTCACTCTACACACGTTAAATTAGCTTTCCAGAGATCAATCTCGATCTCCCAACACATATGTGCTCTAAGCCTAAGCTCTCCGAGCCTCACTCAATCCTACGCTCTATCTCTATGAGCTATATACAGTGACTACCTTGCGCTTGGCGCTCTCGGCTCCAACTGAACCCTACGCTCTATCTCTCAGAGCCCTCCCCAGGAACACACGTCCACTTTGCGCGCTACGCTCAAAAACTGACTTATCTCAGCAGAAGAGATTGCCTTCCAGGAAACCCCTTGCTACTTCTCAGCGTAACACCTCAGGGTTCCCTGCTCGCATCCCAAGCTCCTTTTCTCGTTCGTCAAATGTCTTTATCTCCCCATCTGCAACAGACATCTCAAAAGGTCGTGCAAACCCCTTTCCAACTATCTTTTTCCCCCTTCATTCCATCTATACATTTTCCCCGGCTTAGATCCAGTTTTAGACAATGAAAGAATGTTATTTTGAAATTGCAGTACACAGACCATACAATATATAATATATTAAGACAAAAATAATATAGAACCCCAGTTCTAATAGCAGATGTTTCTCAGAACCTGACACCTCCCACCTTAGCGGAAAATATACCATTTAGGGGCTGGGCTAATTTTCCCCAAAGATATAGTAACATCACCGAAGAGTTCAATAGTCTCTTTGCAGGTTTCTTCATTATTATTATTACATATATATATGAAGGTGTCTGAACATTCTCTATTGACATCTCTAATGAACCGTGTACTAATATTATGATTACAGAAAAACTACACATGCTAATGCACTATTAAAAACACAAGATTCAATTACAATTATACATATACAAAAAAATTTAAAACGTGATGACACCCCCTTTAGGTTTGTCCACTATTTAGTCAATGATGCCGATGGGCTAGTAACTGGCGGTTCTTCCCAGTTCTTCCTATGTAGCCTGGAAATTGCATCAGCATTTAAATGTTGCGCTCCTGGACGATGAGAAATACTCAGGTTCCAGCGCTGCAAGGCAAGAGCCCATCTAGTGAGTTTGGGGGACCTTGGGGTTGTTTCAGTGAGAAATTTTAATAGATTATGATCCGTTATGATCTCAATTTGAGATCCATATGTCCACTTTTCAAACTTCCACAACCCGAAGAGAACACTCCAAGCCTCTTTCTCTATACTCGGCCAAGCACGCTGAGCCGCTGATAATTTCTGACTGGCAAAAGCTATCGGCTTAAACTGACCCATTTCTTCTTTTTGAGTAAGACAACATCCTACTGCCAGGTCTGAAGCATCGGCGTGAAGCTGATGTTCCCGGGCTACGGTAGGTGTAGCCAAACGCGTCACGTTACATAACTCATCCTTAAGGGTATTAAATGCTTCTTCTGCCTTTTCATCCCATGGTACAGTATTTTTAACTTTCCCTTTAGTTAATTCCGTTAAAGGTATACAATTTCTGCATAATTTGGAATATAAGATCGGTAAAATCCCATTAATCCCAAAACATATCTAACTTCCTTTTTAGTTTACGGTCTCTTTAAGTCCCTTACTGCTCCTATTTTCTCCTCATCAGGTGCATGCGTTCCACCCCCAATTACATGACCTAAAAACTTAGTCAATTTCTCTCCAAATTTACATTTGTCCAGCTTAATCGTAAAATTTCTATTTTTACATTTTTCTATGACAGACCTAACATGCTCACAATGCTCTTCCCAGGTGGCGGAGAAAATGATTACATCATCAGTATATGCTTGTGCATACCGCCGATGACCTTGAAGAACCTCATTCATATTTTTTTGGAAAGTAGCAGCTGCCCCTGACAAACCAAAAGGCATAGTACGCCACTGATAAGTCCCATTATGCGTTGAAACGCTGTCAAATATTTACATTCCTCGGCCATTTTAATCTGCCAATAACCCCTATATAAATCAATCGAAGATAAATATTTAGCAGCCCCCGCAGTATACATGATTTCTTGCGAATCTTTCATAGGAAATGTTGGGACCTGCGTTACTGAATTTAAAGCTCTATAATCTATGCAAAGCCTAACAGTTGAGTCATTTTTGCCACGCAAACAATTGGATGGCTAATTTCTGCATTTGACACTTCGATTAGATTTAATTCTAATAACTCCTGAATCTGTCTATCTACTTCCTCTTTATAAGCAACAGGTACACTATATAACTTTGTATTTTTCCTTGCCACACCCGGTTTCAAATGAATACGGTGCCCCGTACTTCCGCTGGTCGCACAGGACACATAAATACCTCCTTATTCTCCCTCAAAATTGACTTTATATCCTTGACTTGCCTATTAGATAACCCTTTTATTTCGAACCTTTCTATGTCCCGTTCTACTTCTTGTTCCCGGTTTAAAATAGGAATTTACAACTTCTCCAAATTCCTTCATCACCTTCAAAAACAATATTCACTATATTACACTTAGCAATAAATTCTCTTATTTTATTTTGATACACATACTTTTTGCTACCATCCTCTAACTCAACTAAGACTCTATCACGCACTTTCACTTTTCTAGACTAGTAAATCTGCAGATCAAGAGCCTCAACGTCATCTCTGCAACTTATTGTTTTTAGCAAATTTTGCTTAATATTAATCTTTCTACAAAAACAAAATTTAACCTTTTACATTACACAAACATTTATAGAAGGAGAAAAAAATATTTCGATGGTTTCAGACATTAGAAGCGTTAAATTAAACACGTTGTTATGTAATGATATTCTGAAATTCTCACGAGCTACTTATTCTAGTAATTTTTATATAATAAAGCAAATTTCTTCAGGGGGGTGCCCCCCCTGAACCCCCCGTTGTGTAATTTATTTTGCATTTGTAATTTTCTATTGATTGAGTTAATGATTATCCTATATCTTAGATTCATTTTTACACTGCGATTTATAAGGATAAGCAACAATTTGGTCAAGCATTTTACGTTATCCTAATATCTGTACAGCAGTATTTACTTGCCTGCTAACCACAAACATCTGTATCTAATGGATAAAGAACTTTTGGAAATGTAAACTGAGACATCTAATTTAGAAATCTAATAATAATTTTGATTACCATTCTGCAATATTTATATCTAAGATCTAATCTAAATATCTAAAAATGTACTCGTTAGCATTAACTTACTAAAATCACTCTAAAGTAGGGGGAGTTCTAAACCTAACGGTTAATAATTCATCATCGTGTCCACTTCCAATTGACTAAATAGATAAACGTGATATGGCGCCGTTAAGTATTTTTTGTGATAGCCTTTTAATAGTATCCACATTTAATTTAAAATCGTGATGTTACAAACACCGTTGAAATTTGATGCACACCTGTGTTCAGGTCAAATTACGAAAGGTTAACTAACCTTTTATTTCCCTTAGCCGGGCATTTTGTTTCATTTTTCGTAATAGGGATTATTTTAATAATTTATTTTACACTCTACAAGCTGTTACACGGGACGTTGTTCACGTAGCATTAAAATAGAGATAAATGCATTAAATAAAACATTTCACTCACCACCAGACATGGCAAGTCTCAGGCTTTTTGCACAACACTATTACCTTACAGAAAATGTTGTTCTTTTAAATCGCGCAAATGTTTCAATTAAATAAAGTAACATTTTTTGTATTAAAATACTGGTATCCTGAACGCCGGAGGCTTGGCAACCCTGCTCCTCTTAATAGAAACATATATAGTTAACCAACACTTTATCACATTTTATAGGAAACAATACGGAATTTCTTATTTGTATGGCCTTACATATACCTCAGTCATAAAAATGTAAAATTTTGTGGCAATTAATATACGCAATTGCGAAAATGTAATCGCAACCAATGAGAAAAGGAAGGCCAAGTAAAATCGTGTAAATCGAGGAATCTTTCATCGTAGTGTGGGAAAATACCACTACAAAAATTAATTTAGGTGGTATTTGGTGTGAAATGTTTATATGTATTCATTCCTGTCCTATTTATCTTTTTTATTATTTGTAATTTGCTGCATTTTCCCTTTGCACGTGAAAATCTTACAAATTAAAATGAACTCTTTGGGAGAAATTGTTATTCCCTTTTTCTTTTTTTTTTTTTTTGGCAACAATAAAGTTTATAAAGTTTAATAGAATAATGTCAGTTTATTCTGTATGAAAATAACGAACTTTTTCCTTTATAATCAAAATAGTTGAATACATAAATAAAGATATTATTCTATATAGTATATAAATACTATTTTCATTTCTGCGTTTAAATCAATCTATATGCAAATATCTATACAAAGGCATTCATTAATTCATTCCTTTTAACTTTGATTTGACTTTAAAAACCATACATACTTTCACATTTATGATATTTTTAGATGAGATATAGTTGCTACGCAACGGTTAAAAGAAAAAAAATGAAATATAAGTAAATTCATAAAATAAAATGTTTTATATTATTCGAACACATATATAAAATTCCATCATAAGTTATACACCTAATTTAAAAGCTCTGACAAATGTTTTGACAAAATTGCAAACTAATAGGAATAATTTACTACTCTTATTTAAAAATTTCAGCATCAAAAATTTACCATTTAAATCCATTTTTTATATGAGCCATTTCTTTCAACAAATGAAAATTTGAAAATCGTCTGACTTGCCATTGAAAAGCATTACAGAGCAAAATAAAATGTTCTATATTTCCCGAACGAATGAACCAAATTTAACCAAAAACCATACAGCTAAGTCCGAGTACCTCATCAACATGCCACATTAATTTCAAGCCGATCGGATGCTTTTTGCGGCAGTTATCGCGGAACAGACGGACAGACAGACAGAGAGACAGACAGACAAACGGAAATCAAAACTTTTCGTGTCTCCACAGTAAGCCTTCACTGACGTTTCGGCAATAATTGACATTTTAGACATGATTTGTAAAACTTTTTTGTTTCTTTAGCCATGCCTTCCCAAAAAAAGATTGCCTAATTCTCTTTAAGTTTTCTTTGCCGCGTGATGTTCTCCCTCATTAGACACAAGCGCTGACTTTAAGATTCCTTCTCTTCTGACTTTAGGCACTACTAATTGAGCTATACTTTCGCCTAACAATTTCTCTGTATGATACAATAAACCATCTACAATATAATAATCTCCTTTATCCATTTTAGCTAATTCCCAAACTCTCTTTAAATTTTTGCATTCCAATTGGGATTTCTTAAACATATCTGAATTACTAACGATAACTTTATTATTTTCCTCCATTTCCGATTTTTCTGCATTTTGACTGTGTAAATTTTCCGATCTTCAATTTTCCTCAACCATTGATATCACACAATTTACTTCCAATAAAACAAAAGGTAAAACAATAATTTCGAATTGATTACTATGCCATACAGATTCCAATTTATACAATTAGATAATAACATACAATTTACATAATAATACTGATTCGTTGCAAATTGAATAAAAGTATTTATGTCAATAGAAACATCCACATAAAGAAAAATTGTACAACATACACATATAAATTTCTACAATGATCCTCAATAATTTTTTTCCAAATTCAACACTGGTTCTCACACTTAAAACAAATAAGATCAAAACTTTCACTTTTTTTTCCACTGTGAGCCCCCCCCCCCCTTTTTCCCCGAAATTTACTTCTATCCAATTAAATTTCTAAGCAAATGTTCATTACGTTTATTATCAACTCTTCAAACTTAAAACAGTATTGCTTCATCTAAATATTACTTTAATAATAATTTAAATTTAAGTAAATTCAAATATTCCTTCCAATTATTATTAACACAATGCATTAATTTTGTTCACTACCATTATTAGTAAAAAAAAAAAAAAATAATTAAATCAATATTAGTACAAGTTATTATGAGCTTTTCTTAAAACAATAGTAAATATGACCCTTAATATCTCCTACCTATCTGAACACAATTACTTTATTGCACATAAATTATCTGAAATTACTATTAATTATACAACAAAAAATACATTTGATTCGAGAATGTCAGCTGACAGAAATGATCAAAACACCTTACCTTATACTTTATCTGCTGGGGTACTCCGCTGCTCACACGTAGTTTCACGATGAATTCAATATTTCGCACTTTAAAGTCACTTTGATGATATCCAACACTCAGGCTGTAATACACTATAACTTGAGGCACTGTAGCGATGATAGGGCACAAACACTATTTCGGTTCGCCGTAACGACGATAAGGGAGAACACTTTAGTTCGGTTCGCTGTAACGATGATAGGGCACACACACTCTGTATTTCTGCTCGACGCTTGGTTTTTATCTCTCTAAAATTCCGTAGTCGATCCGGCATTTCCTCGCAAGAATTCCACTGGGTGCTCCGGAACTAACACACTGCAACACGGCTTGCTGGTCACTGGTCCAAGACGATTCTATCCCACCGCTGCCACCAATTTGTCGGAGTTTCCTATTAGTCCGCACAACTTCGAGGAAAATCCTTATTATTTATATGCTGCCACCACCGATATGATTACGTGATATCGGTCACGCACTGAGAGGATTGTTTAAAAGAAAACCAACGCTTTCAATTAACTAAATTAACAGTTTATTTACACACTATTTACACAACAACAAAACACTATTTACACTTACAAACTCGGATATAGGTGATCCGGTTCAACATTAAATCTAATACAGTAAATGCTGGCAGTGTACTGTTAAACTACGTTAAACCACTCTCACTCTACACACGTTAAATTAGCTTTCCGGAGATCAATCTCGATCTCCCAACACATATGTGCTCTAAGCCTAAGCTCTCCGAGCCTCACTCAATTCTACGTTCTATCTCTAAGAGCTATACACAGTGAGTATCTTGCGCTTGGCGCTCTCGGCTCCAACTGAACCCTACGCTCTATCTCTCAGAGCTCTCCCCAGGAACACACGTCCACTTTGCGCGCTACGCTCAATAACTGACTTATCTCAGCAGAAGAGACTGCCTTCCAGCAACCATTTGCTACTTCTCAACGTAACCCCTCAGGGTTCCCTGCTCGCATTCCAAGCTCCTTTTCTCGTTCGTGGAATGTCTTTGTCTCCCCATCTTCAACAGACATCTCAAAAGGTCGAGCAAACCCCTTTCCAACTATCTTTTTTCCCCTTCATTCCATCTATACATTTTCCCCGGCTTAGATCCAGTTTTAGACAATGAAAGAATGTTATTTTGAAATTCCAGTACACAGACCCTACAATATATAATATATTAAGACAAAAATAATATAGAACCCCAGTTCTAATAACAGATGTTTCTCAGAACCTGACAGTGTTGGTATCACCTACTTCTATCTGACTTACACAAATAAAACGTCGTTTTGAATTTTCTGTGAACCCCACTGAAATACCTATACGTAATTCAAAGCACATTCGTTGTATAATCACTGTGCTGTCATTAATAACAAAAGAAAAATAGCCGCTTTCCACATCTTTAGTTAAATCTTTTAAAAAGCTCGGTAAAATAATTTTTCGGAAAAGTCCTGCAGATTTAGCAATATGAAGGTTCACGCCACTTAAGAATGAAGATTTCTGATTCAAGTTTCTTATAAGGAGAACTAGAGTGTTTGGGTTTGCTGCATTAATTGAGCAACTTTAGTTATAAACGCAGCAATTTGATTATAGTATACAATTGCATGTTTTACAAAAAGTTCTTCTATCATTTCATGAAGCACAAAATAGCTAGCTTTAAACAACAACAAAAAACGTTATAAAATTGTTTCTATTTCTATTGTATACTCTTTGTTGTATTTCTATACTAATAAAAGAAATGTGTATAGGTGTCTGTCTGCTGAATGGAAAATCTGTCGAACTTATATAGTGGTCTTGAAATGCATGTGGGGATAGTCCAAGGCAGGTCAGGATACACCATAGAGACACCTGTAATACTCGTAAACTGTCATGTTGTAAACGACGACCACGAAAATACTGATAAATAGCTCTTATTTCTGTATTTTATTTTCGTTTCGAGTTCCATCCAGTGTTGATAGATGACTAAAAGTAAACTCTAAGTTAAATAGTGAAAAAAGTCCCCAAGTTTTTCACCAAAAATGTTGATGGTCCCCAAAAAATTTCCCATGAACTACTTGTCCCCCAAAAATTCCCCTGGAGGTTCAAGATCCCCCAAAACGGGGACAAAATCCCCAACCTGGCAAGACTGTATCTGTCGTATAAAAAAATAATAACTATTTAAACTTACTGGTGAGAATTCGGAATTTCTAAATAAAAAATCTGCCAGATGCGGAATGTCACAGTGTTGCCGCTTCTGGCTGATTTCACTGGTCAACAACTTCGTACTTTTGTTCTGTCCCCCCCCCCCAAAAAAAAAAAAAATTGGTTGTTTTTCATGCGGTTTTTTGTGCTGATTCCGAATTTAGTTTTAGATTTACTCCAGCATGTCAAATTAGAGAGATATTTGCATATTTCAATTTATGCAAATTTAGTAAATTTTACACAATTATTTGCGAATTTAAGGTATAAAGCAATATCGGACAGGTTTTTTTGTTTTATGTTATGATTACTACCTAATTTACTTCACAAAAACGTTGTTTCTGATATTATACTGACACGTGACTGTGAAATATTGTACGCAATATGCATATTTTTCATGTGTTTCTAATAATGTTTCTTGACGTTCAAATATTTCTGCCACACCAGTAAGTTAATATGTTTCTAAACCAATTTTTTGAGTTGATTTCAAATCTTGTATCTGTTTTCTTCTATCACGTCTAGTTTTTCAAAAAAGTGAAATTTTAGTTTTTGGTCAAAAAAGCAAGAAAAAGCTTTTTATGATACTTTGTATGATAAAATTCAACTAGTTGGGGTAGATTCTACTACTTATTCTTTTCAATTATATACATTTTTGTTTATGTCTCTGATATGAATCTGACCCTGTTCACCTTCTTGTCAATGAACTACACACCCCTAAAAAGCATCTTATATCAAACCTGTGTTAATGCCGTGCAAATGTAGAAATTCATCTTACTCAAAAACTAGACGTGATGTAAAAAAATAGATTATAGATTTGAAATAAACATAAAAATCTAGTCTAGAAAAACATTACGTCAATTCTATGACAACTACTTTAAAGCTCATAGTGATTTAAACATTATACCATTGAAAAATATGCAAATTAGTCTTAATAACTGATAAATAAATGTTAAGAATGTGCAAATCGTGACATTTATCTGAAGCAAATAGTCAAGTAGTTATTATCTAGGAAACGTAATTAGATGCGACATATATTGTATCTAAAATTTGCATAAAATAACACAAAAAAGCTTAAATTTGCATAAATTTAAATATGCAAATTTCTCAAAACCTGGACCACCTAGAAATAAACGGAAGGCATATTCGGAATCAGCGCCAAAAACTGATGTAGAATCAACTAATTTTAGTTCTAGGACAAAACCACTGTTGTACAGTGTTTTTTATTGGTGGGTGCCAAATTTTCATCAGAAAGTTTAAATCATTATTATTGTTTTATAAAATGATAGATATTTTACAAATAAAAAAAATTGCTATTCAAAATTCTCTGGCATGAATTCCACACTAGTGAGAAGTCGGTCGATCAGTGATGACGATTTTAATTTTTAGAACTTCTACATCAAAATTGATGAAAATTGGACTGTTCTAGCCACAAAGATAACTGAGATAAACTCAGAAAAAACAACTATAGCCCTTATAGGTTAACCCCTTATAATACTCTTTAAAACTGACAATGATTTAAGATAAACTTATATTTGGTTAGGTGAAAATACTAAAAAGTATACAACACTTGAACCCAATGAACTAAGGCTCCATGAAATTGCATTCGTGGCCTCCTATGTTACACAGAGACAAATCTTATTATCGATAGCCTAAAAGAACATGATTTCACTGTTACTAGGGTCTGTCATGCTTAAAAATACAAAACCCAATGCCCCTCTACATGGTAAATGTTTTTCCGTGTAAGAACTTTGCACAAATATACCAAATTTAGGAAATTCATCATAAAACTTGGAGCATTTTACATTAAACAACGTATTGACCAGTGTTACCGGTCCCAGGGATTTGGACTTGAAATAAAGTTATGAAATTTGACCACTAAAGCGTTACATGAGGTGATAAACATCTAATCCAAGATTGCCTTTTAAAGGCCGAATCACACCCAAATGTGCCAACTGCGAGCTAAGACATCTTGCTACGTACTGAGGTTTCTCAAATTACCCCTACAGTGTTGAAAATAAAGCTAATCGGACTTTTGATTGATTTAGCCATAACCGGGTTATCAATGATCCCCAACTCTTTGAAAAAATTCTAAAAGACTTCAACTACACTAAAAAGAAACAGGATGACGAACCTAAAATGTTAAATTCTGAAAATTCTACTGGTGAAACCGCGAATACTCCTTCTTCCGCTAATTCCGAAAATTTTAACAATACAGAAAACTCTCCTATATCCACCAAAATTCCAGCAAATTATACTGTTGATATCCAAAAGATTTTCAAAACATTTAACGTTATAAGACAAATTATACAAATAACCAAATTTTAACACTGTATAAAAATTATATCCACTAACTGAAAAAAAAAATTAAAAACCCAGTGCGAAAAATGTTTGTCATTATAAAAGAATTTGATAGTCTCGCAAATCAGTTCAATAATAACAAAGAAGATTTATTCTCAATATTGCTATGCATAATTTGTCTTTTCTGTCTTGTCCTTGTTTTGTTACATATATGGAAAAATAAATTACGTAAAAAAACTGTTTTTACACTTATTTTCCCACACACAGGTACGTAGAAGACATTTTGTAGTCGGTGGTAATGTATCTGCTATCAAGTCACCCAGATGGTATTTATCAGCAAGATAACGCTCAGCCACAGACTGCACGACTCTCAGAACAATGTCTACAAGGATATGTCATTCCATGGCCTGCCAGGTCACCAGATCTTGCTCCAGAATAAAGAAGGTTTGGTATATGTTTAAAAAGCTAATTCAACCATCTCGGAATACCACCAAACCTAGTTTATCAGTTGATACTCTTATTGCAAAGTCTACCGCATGTGGGACATCGGTAATTAAATAGACTCCATGGCTCACCCAGTATTGACTTTTAAGCTGGCAAATGTGGATTTACAACCTACTGAAATTGACATTATTTTTACTGCTACTAGTAAAAAAATGTTTACTTGTGCTGAATTTATAATCATTTGTTCACCTAACCAAACACTATTCATATACCAAGGTTCTATATCATGTTTCATGGTCGTGGCTCAATTTTTTCTGGGTGCATATATAGACTTTTTGGGTTTTTTTTTTTTTTCAAAGGAGTGTATTTTAAAAATATCTCTTTCGCATTTTCATATTTTTAAATAATTTTTTCATTGAATAAATAACAAGGACGAATTTTACTTTTTCGACTTTGATTGCAGTTTTCTTATGAGGTTTCATTCATTTTCGAAACCAGTTCCGAATGTGAAATTATTTAACAAAAAAGCATGTAAACGAAATCGAAAAAGTAAGAAACCACCTTTGTAGTGATCAATCTGAACTATCCAATCAAAAAAAAAATTTAAATGGAAACAAGATGCTTAAAAATAAATCCTCCCATACGAACTAATGGACCCATTAACGACCGGGTATTTTCGCGTGCGTGAAGTAGCCTCTTCATTACATATAAGGAAATGGTAATCCCAATTGTATTAAACATCTCTCGCACATTTATAAACATAAGTTACCGTCATTCAGGGTAACATTGAACCAGGGGGTGTAACTTTGCACCGCCTCCTATTTTTCAATATTTTTGATTCCAAAAGACTAAATAAACTCCAGAACTGAGCTCTGTTGGCAAGGTTCTAAACTGGGATTTCTACTCTTTATTTTGGAAAATAAATTAGCAACATTATGCGCTATTAATTGCGTCATCTAGCCGTTTTTGTGAAGTACTGTTTTCAAGCTAATTTTGAATGCTGTTTTGAAGTTGTTGTAATCCATAGGCGTAACCAGCCTTTTGAACGGGGGGGTGCCCAGACTTTTTAACCTGAACATGTTGGATACAAACAATATCTTATATAGTAAAACCAGCTAAAACGAATCCCATAAAACCGATCGAATTTCCGTTTTAGACAGTTTTCCATCTTAGGAGGTATAATTGTGTGGTATTTCTTTTAAAAAGGGCTCAAACGCGATTTTTGTTTGCAGGAGTGTTGAGAAGGGGTTCAAAATATTAAAACTAAATCTAATGGTAAAAAAAAAGATATGTAAATGTCCTTGCAGCAGTTTATATAAGACAGTGACTAAGTGTCATCACAAGTGTAAAACCTTTTGGCACCCAACTTCTTATAAAGATTAAAAAAGGCCTTTAATCATGCTGGAAACTTCTATAGGCACAGGGGAACACTGCATGAGATCTAAAATTATCTCAGTCAAAGTCTTGTAGATGAAATTTTGCCGGATGATAAATCTAAGATAATACATGCGATACATGTGCACGAAATGTTTCCAGAGTGCGACTCCATGACTTCTTAGGGATCACCGGAGAGACCCAAGAAATTTTGGAGAAAAGTCTATATAAATAATTATTATAATATTATAAATAATTATAATATTCATTAATAGCGTAATTTCCTGCCTATAATCCGCGGCTCAAACAATCATGTTTCGACCTAGAAATTTTATTTCATTATTTAAGTTAAATATTTTTCGCGATTTAATAAGTTACGTTTTATGAAACGAGATTTCTGGGTCTGAACCTAATTGTTTGATCCGCAGATTATAGGCCGGAAATTACGGTAATTCAGGTTTTTTACCCCAGAGTGTGTCGAATATATTAGGTAAAGCAGGTCATGATAATATACACTAAATTTTATCAAGATGATAAAAATTATACTATCATGATACGACTGTAATAATAAAGATAGGCGCTTGTATGTCTCTGCGTGTGTGTACGCGCGCTCGCTGACCTCTGAAAAAACAATGTAGCCTGCACCCGTAAGATTTGACAGGACCTGTGTGCCTGAATTCATGCATATGGAAGACAATTTCTGGAATTTTTTATGCGAATTTTTTTGCATTTTGCGGCAATTTTTTCAAATAATTAAAAAAGAATCCGATTTCAATATTTTATCCAGTAAACTTTGTCTTCTTTTCGAGATTCTTACAGCGATTTTTCAATTTTTTAATGTTACCTTTAGAGGGGGTTTTTTCGCATTTCGCGGTGATTTTTTTTTCTTTTTTTTTTTGACATTCCTAAAACGAATCCGGTTTAAATCTTTTACCCAATTAGTTAGTTTCGTTCCCCGTGATTTTATAATCTTTTCCGAATTTTTAATGCACTTTCTAGCGGGGGTTTTCGTGCTTTAAGGCGATTTTTTGACATTTTTTGAAGCAAAAAAAAAAAAAAAACTCTCTGGTAATTTTTGCAATTGCCGTGATTAAATTCGAATTGAATAATGTCAAATCAGCTCTTATAAGAAAGCTGAAATAAAAAACGCAATAATTCAAGATTCGCTTGTTTCGAGACAGAAGAGGTCGTAGCTTGCTCGGGAGTACGTTGCCGAAGGCAGTCCCCCCCTCCCCCCCCTCCTACATTTGTTTAAAAAAACTAACCACTTCTCTAGTAATGAAGTTTTCTTTCAGGGTTAGGGTTTGAAATAACGCGCGGAATCGCACGATTTGTGCACAGAAAAGGAAAGTCTCTCATAATAAAAAATGCTGTGCAGTATTTCCCCCTTCAAATTCTTTCACAGACCTGTGATTCTTCAGTAAGTATTTAAAAAAAAATTGGGTCCGCGATTTTTATTTCTGTTATGGAATTTCTCAAAATCAATTCGTGAATCAGTCCCGAAAAAAATTGAGAATATCTTCAAACGAGCGTGGAAAAATATCGGGAATTTCGATAAAAGAGTGCAGAAGGTAATCGCCAATTTCGTTTAACGATTGCGCAAAAAAATTACGAATTTCGATAAAGGATTGACGAAATTTTTTTTCAAATTTCGTCAAAATGTTGCGGAAAAGAGTAGAGAATTTTGTTAATTGGTACGAAAAGATATCGAGAATTTTTCCGAACGGTCGCGCAATACTACCCCGAATTTCGACACATGATCTCCCTGTAAAAATATCAGTTTCGTTTTCGTCAATCGGTCACAACAGAAAATAAATTTCGTCAAAGGATCGCGGTAAAAACGAGAATTTCGTCAACGGATTGCCGAAAGAAAGCGCGAATTTCGTCAAAAGATCGTGGAAAGAAAACGCGAATATCATCGAAGGATCGTGTACTAAAGAAATGCCAAATTCGTCAAAATATTGCGGTAAACAATGCGAATTTCGTCAAAGGATAGCGGTAAAAAAACACGAATTTGTCAAAGGTAAGTGGTGAAAAGTGCGGATTTCGACAAAAAATCGCATAGAAAGACGTGAATTTCGTCACACGATTTTGGGGGGGAAATTGTAAATATCATGAAATGATCACAGAATAAAATTGCGAATTTGTCAAAATTTACTGCACTGGGCTAAAAGTTTGAAACGGGGTTTCTTTTCCTACTTTCAAAAGAACGCCGAAAAACGAGAAAAAACTCTAAAAATCGTATACAAATTTTCAGAGGAAAAAAATTACTATATTGACTTGAAAGACTGCAACCATATTCCTTTCAAGAATGTCAAAAAATGGCCACGAAACACTAAATTCAACTAACCAACCAACCTGCAGATTAATTTGAATTTTCTATGCTATTATTTTTCATTTACAAAGGAGGCAGGGTATGTGTCCCCACCCTCCACCCCTTTACCTCGGCTAATCGAAATTTGGAATTATCCTTTCACATTTGCATCCCCTTTCATTTTTTTTTTTTTTTTACTTCTTTCTTGACTTTAAACTACCAAAGCAAGGAGACAAATAGTTTCTATCCTCGTCAAGAACTTGCGTTAATTTCTCATGAAATTGCAGAAACATGCAATAGAAAGAACGGCGTTAAAAACATCTCCCACAGACAAAGGACGTCAAAGTGGGATTATAAAGCCACCTTTTTGAATTACTATGATTAATACAGATTCTTGCAAATATTCTAATAAACAACATTTTCTTTGAAAAAAAAAAAAAAGAATGTGGATTTCTTTTTTATCACATTTCAAAACTTAGCCGTTTAGTTTTCTGAACTAAACTAATTGAACTCTGCTTTCACTTCTTTTTTCATTTGAAAATTTCAATTTTTTAAAGTAATTGTGCTCGAGTCTGCGGAAACGGGGGGGTGCCCGGGCACCCAGGGCACCCCCCCCCCCTGGTTACGCCTATGTAATCCAATTAAATTTTCATATTAAGTAACAATATACTCATTTATCAGACATATTATTGTCTAAATGTTGTAAATGTGATAATATTTTGTGATTATTTATTTATTAATAGTTAATAAAATGTAAAATAAGAAGGCACTAACATTTTATCACATTTTCAGAGTAACTTTGAGCCGGCTCAAAGTTATACTGATGTTTATAATTTACTGATTATAGGTGATACTGTCAAAAATTTCCCATAATAGCACGTATGTTTATATAAATACTTTTTAATTTTTTTTTTAAATATTTTTATAAATATTTTATATAAATGCCGAAAGTGAACATTAGATATAACATATAAATATTTTCGCAAATATGTGTAAAGTATATACAATTCATTTAAAGGCGTTTTTCGGGGCGGAGCTACTCAAATTTGACATTTCATACATTCGACATTTTTTATTCTTGTTTGGATAATACTACTACTAGTATGTATTACTGTAAATATGGATATATTATTGAGATAAAACATTGAAAATTGTTTTCCACTGCATTTTTATGTTGTATAGGAAAAATAAACAAGTTTTTTTTTTCCTAAATGCTGATGGTTCTCCTCTTCCAATTTTCTTATGCCTGATATTTGTTGTAATATCATAAATTAGACAAATCTTGTGATGTTGGGAAATGAAAATTCTGAGTCTTTACATATCTGAGAACACTTTTTGGGGTTTAAAGTTGTCCTAACTATAATACTTTTTTTTAATGAATTATTTTAGATAATATTTATCATATGGTGCAAAGTTACCCTAAATGGCTGGGTAACTTTGAACCAGGATAAAAATTCATTTTTTATAGCTTTTATCATTATTATTCCTTAATTTTTGATAGTCATACAATAATTCAGGATCATTTCTTCTCTTTTATGTCCCTAGTTGCAACAATATTCTTAAAATAAGTGTGTGGCATATGAAAATAGAGAAAATGCAGATGAAAGTTACCCTGAATGACTGTATTAATAACATTAGAAAACAATTTTTCCTGTGCATTTTATACATTAACCCATTAACCGCCGGAACTATAACATAGGGATCTTCAATATTTTTTTCAAAAAATTTTTGTCACCACAAAATTTGAAAGAAAATCTTTCGATAATTTAATGATAAAAGCTTTTGTTTTTAAGTAAAGTAATTGTTTTAATTCTTAAATAGTGATTGCTTGATACAAAATTTAAGCATGGACATTTATTTTTACTGTTGCTTGAACGCAATACCAACGGGTTATGTGTTGACATGCTGATGAATTTCCGTTTCTATATATATATCATCATCATCATCATCATCATCAACCGTTTTCAATCCACTGCTGGATGTAGGTCTCCCCCAGATTTTTCCAATGTTTCCTGTCTAGTGCTTCAGTCATCCAATTTACACCGGCTACTTTTCTGATTTCATCACTCCATCTTACTTGAGGTCGTCTTCTTGGCCGTTTTACATCTCTGGGATACCACTGTAGGGTGTTTGTGTTCCATCTATTGTCTTGTCTTTTTGCGATGTGCCCAGCCCATTTCCATTTTAGCCGTTTAATTCTTTCAATGATGTCAAAAACTTTCGTCTGACTTCTTATCCAGGTTATTCTTTTTCTGTCTCTTCTAGTTATACCTAGCATACATCTTTCCATACTTCTCTGTGTTGTTTGTAATCTTTGTACCATCCGTTTTGTTAGCGTCCATGTTTCTGCTCCATAAGTTAGGACAGGCAAAACACATTGGTTAAATACCTTTCTTTTCAAACACAGGGGCATGCTACTCTTCAGAATAATATTGTTCTTCCCAAAAGCACTCCATCCATTTCTTATTCTTCTATTGATTTCATTCATGATACTATTATCAGATGATATT
The DNA here is from genome assembly GCA_963932465.1 of Maratus speciosus. NCBI lineage: Eukaryota > Metazoa > Arthropoda > Arachnida > Araneae > Salticidae > Maratus > Maratus speciosus. The sequence continues at coordinate 154,618,898 of OZ010793.1, read as the reverse complement.
TCTTGCCCAAGGTACACATAACTTTGCACTTCTTTAATTTCAGTGTTGTTGTAGACGATTTTCTTTTTTGATGCAAATGAATTGAACATCACCTTAGTCTTTTCCAAGTTTATTTTTAATCCCACATTAATGCTAGCTTCTGCCAAATCTTTTAGCATATTTTCCAATTCATTTGGAAAACAGTAAGGATAGCATTTTTGCAAATTCTTCTCCTGCTTCTTTGATAAGGTCGATTGTAATTCCATGTTCTCCGGGGCATTTACATTTTTTCATAAATTTAATGGCTTGTAAAACTTCGTCTGTCTTAATTTTGTGAATTCATGGTAAAATAAGGGGGGTAGGTGGCCAAATTCCTCCACGCTGGTTGGAGGAAGCCCATCCGCGTTCGTTCCCCATGCACTAGGCAAGGGTACTAACAGGCTGTACCGGTGGAAGGTGCGGATTGGACATCAAGTCTCCGCTCCCAGTCGATTCCTTTAAGTCCTCCTCGAAGGCAATTAAAGGGTCTTCTCCTGGTTAATAAGCAGAGGCTATTAAACAGTCCATATATATATTGTTGTTATCTAGTATTTCTTTCCTACAACGCTTTGACTTTACAAACATTTTTTCGTAAGATTTGCTTGTAACTACTGTGGCCAAATTTTCTAACGGGAGTTTTTAAAAGCATTCATAACTTTAAAGTTTATAACTTTTTAAGCTTTTTTTGTGTTTTTTTCGCGATTTTAATATCTTCGTAAAATGTAGCAAGTTTTATATAAAAATATAGGCTATGCACGAACAATTTTTCTCAAATCGCGTGACGTCTTTGAAATTAGAGAATGCGTGATCACATTACTTGTAAAAAAGTAGTTTTATTTGCTAAAATAAAATCTTCAATTGAAATTTCATGCTAATTTAAAAGTCAATACCTTATAAATAATATGATATTCTCTGAAATACCATATAAAATATCCCACAAATCTTTAATAAAACAATGAAATATCAAAAACCTTTACTACTTAGCGAAATAGTTTGTAAGAAAGGAAATCTTGAAAAATGTTTTCCTCTTTCGATATATAAGGTGAATTTATTTGTTTTCTTTTTGTAATAAAGTCTCAAAATCGGAATAAATTCTCGCAATTACAGAATTGTATGGAATATATGTCTCAAAAGAAAGTAAATTGCAGAAAATGATATCATAAAGTGCTGATGGGGAAGATATTAAGTGCAAATATGAAGAGGATTAGTAAATTAAATTCCACAGCCATATTAAATGGGAAATTGCACCAGCTCAGGAACATTTATATAGTTAATACGATGGTGGTTCAATAATTATTGTCCCTAGTGTATATAAAATATGTGTACTGCGATGGTTGTTGTGGAATATCGAAGCCCAGTGTCTTAGATGCCCATATGCTCAATTTCAGAACCGTAGCTGCTATTTTCACATAGTTTTGAAGGGAGGAGTGGGGAGGGGAAGGAAGGGGGGGAATGGGGGTGAAATGCTGATTTTTAGCTTATGTGGCTAGAATTGTGACAGTGGATGAGACGTAACTACCGTCGTTTCGAATCGGGATCGTAGTGATGTAGCCTCATCTCATCCATTGTCACAAATGTAGTCTTATAAGCTCCAAACCAGCATTTCACCCTCACCCAACTCCTTAAAAACACACCCAAAAATCAGTCTTTAAAACTTCACCCCTCCCTCCTAAATATGTTAATATAGCAGCTAAGGTTATGCAATTGAGCATATAGGCATTTAAGAGATTAGACTTCGATATTCCACATCAACCATTGCAATATAAATATTTTACATACATTACGGACAATATTTATTGATCCACCCCCGTATAATACATGATTCGATATTTTAATAAGTAAGTAAGTAATTCGATAATTGATTAAATCTATAATCTTTTTTTACGCCTTTTGTAAAAGTTTAAAAAGAAATTGTTGCTTTTCCAATAATCTTACATATTAATCTTTTGATCCCTTAAAACAATCATTAATGACTTAATTTCTCCTTTTTTGGCTACAAAAGAAACATGAAAATTTATGTAATATAGTTAAACATTTTCTATTTTTAACGAATAATGCAAAGACAAATTCTATGTATCATAGATATTTATTGTAAATTTTTGTACAACATACCGCTTACTCACAAGTAACATATGGCACATGGTTTAAATCATTTTTCTTATTATCGTACTAATTGATCTGATTTAGGTGCGTCTAGTTACGTGAATAAATGCACAAGCGTAGATTTACAGCACGTCGCTAAATTACACTATATGTCCCTAACGGCAGAGTGCAGGGTGGGGGGGGGGGGTTAAAGATGGGAGTGAAACATTTACTCAATGCTTATTTGCTGTCACTTCTATGTGTTTATTTTATAGGGTTTTTCATATTTATTTACACTTTTGCAATTGAATGGATAGCTAAAAGCAATAGTTTTACCACTAGAGTAAAAGAATTAAAAATACAATTTTTTTTTTCCCTCTGCCATGAAATCTAGTATTTTTCAATTTTGCTATTTTTATTGCTTAGTAGCGATATTAAAATGCTTTCCAAATACATGTCCGCTTAACTGTAATCCAGAACTTAATTTCATTCAGTTGTTTGTTCCTTCCTCAAATGCAGCAGTGAAGTTTATTCTTAAATAATTTATATCATTTTTTTTTAATATCAGAGAAAATTTATAAAAAAATTAATGAACAATGTGATAAAAATTAAACAAATATCATTTTCACAGAAGACAATATAATCAGGCCTGATTTTCAAAATATCTAGCAGCATAATTTCCTGGCCTCAGAAATATTTCTCTTGACAAAATTTTAATAATTGCAAGAAGGGAAATCTTTATTTGATATATTGATTTAAACTGTTAATTAAAATGCGGGAAAATCACCTAATTGAAAATTATTTCTATTGGCTTATTCCCTTATAGAATTTGTTTTTATCAATATGTAAGACTTTATAAAAAAAAAATTGTTTCAATAGATCTCAACTTTATTTTAACATGATAAACTGAATGTATTTATTAGGAATGAGTGAAAAAACGAAAGTTGGAATTTTGATTTTGGATAGCAGCCAAAAGTTGCCTTTTAGTTTCTCTAATATACGTGCAAAATTTCATGAATTTTGAAAAAGTCTTTCAGGGCTCTACCAGGACCTTTATGTTTTCATTGTTTCACGCAATGAGTTCTTATAATATATTGTATATTTACAGGGTTTTTTGGTAATCTCGTTTGACATTTTTACATTTAAAATGTTTTATGTAATGTCGTTTATTATTTTAAACTTTAAGTCTTTCATTTAAAATATTTGAAACGTTTTATTGAGTTTTAAAAATTGTTTGTTCTCATTTTTAGAGTAATTTTTAAATGGGTGCGTGTGGAAGCAAATCGAAGTTTATCATTACTAGAAGTGCAGTGGAATATCCTATGTTTGGTGCCCCTTCAAAACTAAATAAAGCTGTTTTGCAAACAATTATAAAATATTATTTTTATACAAGACAATAATTAAAACACACCAGGAATGGTAAAGATCCACCAAAGTCAGAGGTAATTAAAATCCTAAAAGAAAAGATAGAAGAAATTTCTAAGAAAGCATCAATTATTGTTGTTTCCCAGAGGCGTATTGATCAAATGATAGACAACTGTTTTTCTGAATACTAGAAGCTTATTTCTATTCCTCAAATCCAAAATGATTGAAAATTTGAGATATATTACACCGAAGAACTACAAGAGAAGAACCCACATCTCTAATTCAAGAGTCACGTTCACTTTATCTGGGACACCTTACGCCATCTTCTATATCAGGAAAGTGTACTGCAGAAAGCATTAAAATATTGCACTGAAAGCAACTCAAATCATGATAAACGGCTATAGTTTGTGACGGAACAACTATAAACACTATGAGAAATATTGGTGCTATTAGATTTTTTGAAACAAAGATTAGTCGTCCCTTGCAGTGGTTAATATGTCAGCTTCACGCAAACGAATTGCCATTGCTTCATTAATTTTCAGAACTTTATAGACAAACTACAGACCCATGAGCCTTTTCTGTTCCTATTGGAAAATCGTTGGATCGATGTGAACAATAGACAGTTGTGAAATTAAAAAATGATTTTATCTCCCAGAAATGAACTTTGGAGAATTAAATACAGACTACAATTATTTTTACGAGATGTGTCAAACATTTTTATCTAGCCAATGCTTTTTAAATCTGGCAAATCGCATTCCATGTAAAATGTTTCACTCTAAATGGTTGACAACTGCCAATCGACTACTTAGATTGTGCATTGGAAGTCAGAATCCTACCCGAAAATTATGGCTGAATTTGTAATGGAAGTATATTCACCTATGTCGTTTCACATTAAGAAAGATTCTTTCTGCAAAAATGGAGCTCAAAATGTTTTTTTTTTTTTTTAACAAGTTTTCTCGTTATTTCAGGGAATATTTAATGAAAATTGTCGATCCCGTTATTCTAAGAAACGCATACATCTGTCATTGAGAAATAAAAAATTGTTGGGGTGATAACTGATAAAAGAAACCATGTTCGAGAACTTGGATTCCGCAGAATATTGAAGGCAAGGGAAATGCAGCGTTCAACAGTAAGACAGTATCATATTCCAATATCAAACTTCAGTGCTATCGACTATATTAACATTATTGACTATCAAGAATGGGAAATCATATTACCACGATTTCTTAATAGAGTATCAACAAAGGAGCTGAAAATTCTCATAAAAAGATCGAAAGTCACAACTTTTCAATTACCCAAGTTTCCGTGTCATATTCAAGCAGTTGAAAGATGCCTGAAATTAGTTACTGAAGCATCATTATCGGCTGTAGAAGCAAAGGAGTAGAAGCAAAGGACGGATTTATGCGAGCAAAAATCACTAAAGTTAATGTCTAGTTTTGATGTCAAAGGCCAATATAAATTAGAGTGAAATGAAAGATCATTTTATAGCACATCGCATATATTCTTTTTATTATAATACTATATGTTCAGAAAAGTGTCTTTCCTATATATTTAGAGAACTATCTTGTATGTACATTAAAAAATAAAAGTAAAGTGTATGTCTAATTATTGTACTTTGTCCTTATCTTCTTTGCGCAATGCAAGTCGTATTTTAAGATTATCTTTACAATTTTAGGTGTTAAAACAGGACGAAACTTCGATTGTTCACAAGTAATACTTTAATCAGTCATTTTTATGGGTTATTTTACTAAAATCTGAAATTTATTAAAAATACTTTTTTTTTAATAATTTGTGAAATTTTGGTTTTTTACGTATAAAGGGTTTTCTTTAAGTGCTGGAGAGCCCTAAAGATGAATTCCAAATTAAATAAAAATTTAACTTTACATTCAGTGTGACAAAAGTCAACTTTTTAGACCTATCTGAAGAAAAACAAAATCGGTTATTTTCACTCCACCCTAGTATTTATGTCCTCCTCTGTCTTCGTCATACTCCGTTCTTTCTCTTCCTATAGGACAGATTTAAGGTAACAAGGTTGAACTGCATACATAATGATTGTAAATTGTTATTTAGTAACATAAGAACAAACAACTTTTTTATATAAAATATAAGATTACTTTCCACATATTCATTCAAAAATGCCTAGTGGAATGTCGCATCCTAGCTTCAAAAGTGACATAAATCAAAAACTTCTTTTTCAGGAAATGCAGAAAACTGTGTCGGGGCTGTAGAAGGGTAAATGTCCATCTTACAAACAAGACTGCTACCTTGTGAATGGATTTGCATTGCATTATCTAGTACTTTAGATGATTGGTAGAGGTGTAGAAACAAAGTAGAATGGCAGCCAGAACTCAAAAAATCCAATTTTTGAGTCATCAGCATTGTGTAATCTAATGAAAATAGTGTGAGCATTGACTAATACAGAAAATAGTGTCATCAGAAATTCTTTGATTTCCGAGAAATATGAAGACAACAGCTGAAGTACTTAAAATGCTTGCAAATGATAGCAAAACAAGACACATTTAGACGTTCTATAATTCGCATTTTAGTTATAGTTAACACGGTGTTACTGACCATCTTAGAGCGTTTAAACTTCCGATAAAATATGTTCATTATTGTCAAATTTCTGAATGAAATTAAGAGCTTGATAGCGGTAACACGCCCTGTATTTTTGAATAATTGGATTTAGCCATTGGTTTCCTTTAGAAATGTGTTTTTCTTTACGGATAATATCACTCCCATTAATTTATTGAAAACCTTTAAAAACTTTCGGGAGATAGACACATGTACTTTGTTGCTGTGGTAACTTGTGCACAGTTATAACCATAAACAATATTCGGGTGATTTATCACCTTCACCATTCTAATACAATGCCTTCAGTATATTTTAAATATAATTAAAGTGGTCCGAGGAACAAAAATCTTTAAATTTTCTAAAAATATGTTATTACATTTCAAATATTTTTGTTTTTTTTCAGAATAAAATGACGTTTAAATCGTGTTTCTATCTTAATTAGAACACTAAATATGATTTTTTTCGTTTTGGTTTGTTGTCAAAATCTAGCTTTCAAGCAATGTTTGTCATAGAAACGACTTTTGCGGAAATGTGTTTTTCTTCATGATGGGTTTTTTCACCATTTCTCGTTTTTAAATTGTTATAATTCAAAAACCGTTGAAGATAAATGGTTTATACTCGGGTTATGTCTTTTTCATTTATTTTACATTTTGATTCAGCAAATTTGAAAAAAAAAAATGGTTTCTTGAGAAAATATGATTTTTTTAAAGAAAATTACATCATTTTTTAAAACTTTACTTTAAATATTTTTAATTTTTTTAAATTATTTTTTTTTTAATTTCTGAATTAAAATTAAAACAGATATATTTCTGTTTACTTAAATGAAAAAATTAAAACTCTACAAATAATATATTCCTATAACGATTTGAAACGACTTTAAATCACCCTACTTTTTTAATAAATTTTAAATAAAAATTTTTTTTTTAAATATGAAAAGTAATATCATTTGATTTTGTTTACAAATGATAGGGTTAACCATCACAAAAATATCCAAAATTTTAATTCAATAAATAAAAATTATTTTAAAATGTGTCCCGGACTCCCTTAAGTTAAAAATATTAGTAAAACGTTTTATTGTCACCGAAAACAAACACGTGTACATTTCTTTTATTCTAGCATATCAGGAAGAGAATAAAAAATCCATTTTAAATCCATGTTAACGTACATGAACAAAATTATGTTAAATAAAAGAGTGTAATTACATACGACATTAAGAGCCATTTTGAAAAATCTTTTTGTAAAACTTTATTAAAACGATTTCTGAAGAATTATCATCTTTTCATTTTAATTTAACTTATGGATAACGATTGAATGTAAGCACGTAATTACGACATACTACACAAAGGAAGTGGTTTGCAAAAGAGACATATAAAAGGAATCGATAAGAAATAAGAATTTATTGTCAAAGTTTCAATAATGTAACATGATTACAGTCATTAGGTACTTGAAATTGTTTTTTGAAATTATCATTTTGTTGCATTAAAAAAATGTCATCATTGCATTACACTGTTGCATTTGTAATTTTAGATGCCCTCGTGGAGTGTGTTTTAAAAGATCTTTATATTCATTATTAATGAGAAAATACTTTAAAAGAAATCCGAATAAATAATAAAATATACTTTCTACTAAAATAGTCAACATCTTTCCTCCAATTTATTTTTAAATGTGTATAAATAGAATATTAAACTTTTAGAAAGATAAAGATAAAAAATGTTACTTTAAACAGTTTTCAAATTCACAAAGAATAGGTTTTTTCGCATCGTTTGAATCATTTTATATTTTCAAGAAATATTTAGTTAGAAAAAAAAATTATTACGGCATTATAAATTTAACCAAATTTTCAAGAAATATATAGACTTATTTTTTTTTTATATATTACAATGGTTTCCCATAGCACGAATCGTAAGTTTTGACAGAAAAGATAAGCAAATGTTTGATTTATTAATGTTCTATTAAAGCATATCTTTCCCATTATGTTTCGAGCAATAAACTAGGTAGATTTGAAATAGAATCTGCATTTTTTAAAAAATATAATTTATCATATATTATATCTTTGTATATCTACTATACATATAGTTATAACTGCAACGGGAATTTGTATCCGGCGACATATATTTTAATGTCTGGGACTTGCACGGCTTGTTATATAATTTTTCAGGAAAAGTTGTTGTATGAAAAATATTGTTCTGCGTTGTATAATTATAGCTTATTGGTGAATTTAATTTCTATAATCAAATGAACCTGATTATGAAAGAATGGGCTTTTTTAAAGTTTCTGCTGAATAAATTTTGATGGAACTTCCATTGTTAGTTAGACATTTTTCATGGAATGTTTTGATATTAAAAAAGTGTTCTACGTTGATTAATGAGAAATACATGGCGGAAAGTTCTGTAAACAGGTGAAACCGAATGTGAAAGAGCATTAAAAAAAAAGCCTATTGGATTGTTTTTCATGGTATTTCGAATGTTAGTTAGATAAATCAGTAGCGAAGTTTTTAGTTTACAACATATAGTTCTAAGTTGCTTAGATGTAGAACTATGGTTTACAGTTCAAATCTGGTGATCCTGATTATAAAAGATTATCCTTTAAGAAAGGTCTAATGGAAGAATGTTGTTGGGACTGGCATTGTCACATGTATCTCAGGGTTAATTTTACTATATTGCATATTATTCTGGTTCTTTACCAAATCCTGCCATAACTTCACAAATAAAAAGATTGATTATTAACAGCCAAAATTTTGCAGTGCAATTGTGTTCGTATCTCTTATAGCAGTGCTACAGAAAATTAAAGATAAAGATCCATATTGCTTTAAAAGACAGTCGCGTGTTCGTCAATGCCGCAGCTTTTGAATGCAGATATAAAAAACAGCGTTTAGATAAATCTACTTAATTTAGTACTTAGTAATTTAGTACTTAGTAATTTAGTACTTTAGTAATTTAACTTAAATTAGTTAAATCGGACAGTACTATGATGGAGCTTCTTTCACCTATTCTACAATACACTTAGCAGTAAGTTAGACCTTAGGTAAAAGAAAATGCAAGATTAATACATTTGGAACTCACTTACATATCGAAGACCAACTGCTCAACTGATGACCACTAACTAATTTAAAAGTGAGCAATAACGTCGCAGTATTTTAAAGGGTTTTTTTTATTATTTTATTTTATATCGATAAAATTAAGTTTACAATTACATTCAATGTATAATTAATTTTTAGTTTTGCATTATTTTCGCAAAAACAGGACGTAAAATTTGAAGTAATTACTTCGTTATTCGCCAAGATACCAATCAGGCATTATAACAGTTTGCAAACTTTGGCTTCCGCAAGGGTTGTGTTATTTTGCATTTAAACTTTTAACGCAACAACATTATGATGAAAAGAGGAAAAGAAATGTCAAAATGATACTTGAAAGTAATCCTGCGCTTAAAACTAAGCAGTTTTTAGTATCAGGACAAATTAACAGTTAATTAACATTTCTAAATCGTTGCTAACGGCCATAACCTGCATCGGCATAATTCGTACTTTCGTCAGATTGCATAATTGTCTGTTAAATCTTCAGCTGGAACTACTTGAGATACAAAAGTTTACGAAATGTCTTCTGATATTGCAAATATGAAAGATAATGTGGCGAAAGATATGAATAACCATCAGTGATGTAAAACATAATTTTTAGAAAAACACACAAGCAGTTATTTTGACCTGTTCATTTACCATAAAACGAGAAATTTCTAACTCTATCAATAGCTTTGCTTTAAAACAATCCTTTGATTAAATGGGATATTCTGAGACTCACCGAACAATTGTTGCAGGGGCAAAACTTAAGTTACATAACTTATTGAATGGTATAGAAGTATTTGTAAATTATTCTATAAATATACTTTATCAACATTCAGCAATCTAGTGGCCCGGAACTGCCTTTTTGGGAATGCTGCATGTTATTTTTTCCACAATTTCTTAATAGTAATTTCCAGGTTATTTATTTGTAAAATGACATTGTTTCTAAGATTATCTTTGACCAAATAAACCGAATAATGTTGTAATACTTAACGTTTAAGTATCTATACTAATAAAAGATAGTTTCGCTCTATCTGGATGTCTGCTTGTGTGTCTGCGATGGCTAGCGAAATCTACGGCACGTACGAGGCTGACATTTTTGGTGAAGATACTAAAAGGCCTCTTCTATTGCATCCGAGACCTAGAATTTTAAATTTCTAATAATTAGCTAGAATTTTAATAAAAAACTCATCAAACGACCCAATTAAGAAACTTATGATTTCCTGTTTTGCAGAAGGAAAGCAAGGGTCCAGTACGTTTGTTTTGAAAAACATCTGTTTTCCTTTTGGAGAGTAAATAAAAAATAGAGTAAAATTTTAATGCATGCTCGAATTTTAAAATCTATTGGATTTAGCTATTTCAAATTTGGGATATATACGTAAAACAAAGTTTTATTTCATACTTTTAAAAAATGGAGAAAATCGATAAGAAAAAATTTTTATTTTACCAAAAAAGTGATTTTTTAAAAGAAAAATAAATGTTTTGCTACGGCAAATTACTTAAATCTCAGCCTTTCTTTACTAATCATCCTTATTCTAAATCCGATTTTTTTTATGGAAGGTCTTTTTTAGAAGGAGGTGGTTGAATTTGGGGTATGATAGAGATAGCAGGCTTTGCCCCTTATCAGGCTATGCCCTTTTCAATAACTCAGCAACTATCTTCAGGATTTCAACGCAACTAATTCCAAACTTTATAATTAATAACCACCGTCTGAAACATTAAAGTAACCCAGGTAAAAAAATCAGAGAAAAACCTTTAAAATTTTTGAGATGTTGCAGCCATTTTGATGGTTTCAGCGGGTATCTTTAAGGAAAATAAAAACTAAAGGTTTTCTTAAGAGAAGTATACCGCTTTTTAAAAGATTTCATACAGGTTTATTTCTGTAAGTTATTACCTCCAAATTATCTTCAATGACTTAGAAAATTTTCGTGAAATCGCTTGAGATATTTTCAGGATAAAATGAAAACTGTTTCTCATGCAGGTAATATGAAGGTTTTACTTGAAAGTTTTATAAAGTTTTATTATTGCACATTATGGTATCTAAGATTTTGATATGCCTGTGTTTCCTCATTAATAATTTTAATAAATTTCTAAATTAATATTTTGGATAATACACGGAAATCTAACGTCTTCCATCGGTACAATAAAAAATTTTTAACTTCTGAAATTATTACAAGTAACATTACCTCTAACACGCTCAAAAATTTTAATCTTAGAAAATTCCCCCTAAAAAGAAAAACAAATCACGAAGTTATTTCGAAGCCCTTTTTGACCTTAAATTTGTCACAATTTTTTCTAAAATTATAACCAGGAACAATATTTCACCTCAACTCTAACACGCTCAAAAATTTCAATCTCAGAAAATCCCCCTCTATAAAGAAAATAATAATCACGAAATTATTTCAAAGTCTCCTTTTTATCCTAAAATTTTTCATAAATTTCTCTTAAATTACCACTAGTAAAAATATTCCCTCAAACTCTAACGCATACAAAAATTTCAATCAACAAAAATTGTCCCCTAAAAAAAAATCTCCAAATTATTTCAAAACCCCATTCATTAATATTTAAAATCGTATTCAAACACGCACAAAAATATATTTTAGTTAAATTTTAGTATCTAACGATGGGCAATGGGCCCCCAGTTTCCCCACCCCCTTTCTGAAAATGTCTTATTTAGTTTTTCATTTTAAGTTTTCCGAAAAGAATAAATTTTACTGTGTTTTTCTAAATCTGTAAAAAAAAAAGAAATTTTAGTTAATTAAATTTCAAATACAGAAGGGACAATAGCACTCACCCCTCCCACCATGCCGCTCTTTCGTCCAAGCGCGACATTCATAGTTCCTCTTTAAAACCGCCCCACCAGTGGCCGAGAGGTTCTGCTCTCAAAGCTCGTAGACGAGAGGTGCTGGTTTCGATTCCAATCACGCCCGTCAGCCTAATCGTTCGGAGTTTTCCGTGGTTTTCTTCGAATCTTGGATTTCCTTGCTTTCTCTTAGAAAGACGCCAGAGCACCCCCTCCCCTCCCCTTTGGGCCCATATCCCAAGTGTAGATAATTGACCGTCATAAAACACACAAACAACAGCTCTTTAGAAAAGAGGAACTAAGAATTTTACACATACTAACATAAAAGAGGCTCTTTTAATTTAGTTACTCGAAAATAATAAATTTTATATTGTTTTTGAAAACATAACAAAATATGTACAGTAAAACCTCCCTAAAGCGACCACGTTCCGTTCCAATAAAAATTGGTCGCTCTGAGAGGTGGTCTCTTAATGGAGGTTATGTTTAAATCTAGATTTTAATTGTTGAAAAAAGGTAACGATTAATGTCACTAAAATTTATTTTTCACATTAAGAAAAAATATAAAAATTTAAGTATCAAAACAAAAGTTAATTATAGTAAAACCTCCTTAAAGCGACTACGTTCCGTTCCAATAAAAATTGGTCACTCCGAGAGGTGGTCTCTTAATGGAGGTTATGTTTAAATCTAGATTTTAATTGTTGAAAAAAGATAGCAATGTTACTAACATTTATCTTTCACATTAAGAAAAAATATAAAAATTTAAGTATCAAAACATAAATTAATTACGTAAGTTAATTGCTACAAAGTTTAAAAAATGAATACGGTTTTATCTTTTATAACTTATATTTCCAAGTCCTTTCGAAGTTCAGTAAATAAATCCTTTTTTTTTGGGGGGGGGGGGAGGAATAAATAATGAAGATTTCATTAATTTGTATCTATTATTATCTATTTCTTTGAGAGTTTCCTGACAGAATAGGGCAAGGGAGTTTATTGACCGTCATTCTTAATTTGTCATCAGAATTAAATTCATTGCCTAAAAAAGGCATAAAGCGGTTTAAACACTTAAAAGTTACCGGAATAATAATAAAAAAAAGTCTAAATTTAGTTTAGAAGTTTGATGAATAATGCGCTCTCCGGAATTATTTTTCTAATAAAACCTTCAAGCGACCAGGAGAAAACGGAATTTGTTTCATTTTCTTCAAACAAATTGGTCGCTCATGGAGGGAGTTCAACTGGGATGGTCTCTGAATGGAGGTGAAATTAGTATTGAGCCTATAGGAATAAATTTCGTTCCATGAAAAAATGGTCGTTCTGAGAGGTGGTCGGTTAATGGAGGTGGTCACACAGGGAGGTTTCACTGTAGTCACTTAAATTTCAAAATCAATGGAGGGGAAGGCACCCTCCCCCCCCCCCTCTCCTCATTTTGGTGGCGTCCACGATTAAAGCTGAAATATATAGGTGAGGTTATTGCATGCATAATTTGCACTTATCCTCTATCAGGCGTGACTTCCAGTTTTTATAAAAATTTCTTCTTCAAAAACAAATGAAAAATGTATAATTCTTATTAATTTATTTATTTCAAATTTTCGTTGGAACATTTAATTTTAGATCACACAGCTGTATTTTTCTGACTATATGTCACGGGAGAATGAGAAGGAAGTACCCAACTCAACTCTGAGACCGTGTGTTTACTTTTAACGCCATTCGGAAAATTAGCGGGACTAATCGTCACGTTGTCGTGTTATTGTATTTTTTTCTTTTTGCAGGGAGTTTTTCATCAGTATAGGAGTCAAATTTTAATTAATTTTTAAGTTGATATATATATATATATAGCGTAAGAAGGCTGTATTACACTTCTTTTTAATATTATAGCTTATAATCGGCACTTTGTATTCACCATGCATTCGACAAGAATCATGTTCGGTAAAAAAATATCGCCACATTAATTTAGAAATGCTGTGGTATGGGGAAAACTTTTTATAAGAAATTTTCGTGTACAACTAAAGATAAATTTCACTATTTTTTTAAATAATAGCGAAAAATATATTCATACATTTCCATTATGTTTAAAAGTAAAAGACTGATTATAGTCCTAAATAATTAAACTTTTAAAAAGTTCAGTTTGGAGGTGGGAAGTTTTGTGAAGTATCCTGTTTGCAGGTGAAAAGTTTTGTGAAGGTTCCTTGTTTTGAGGTGATAAAATTTTGTGAAGGGTCCTTTAAAGGACCCATGTTAATAGATCCATGTATTGGAATACAAATTTTACTAGTAAGTACCTAATTTAGTTTCCTTTATAAATTGAGCAGCTATAATCTTTTTAGGAACATAGCTGTTTGATTAATAATGCACAATGAAGGTGTAATGTCTCTTGCAAATCATTTAGCAGGGCTCAATGTCTTTGGTTGCAGTATTCGACTCATAAAAATAATTGGTACTTTTCGGTTAGCCGTTTGCCAGTGTTATATATATATACATACATATATTGCATATATAAATGCATATATGTGTATATGTATATATAACCGAAAGTACCAAGTAATTAAAAGAATTTTTATATATTGTAGATTAATTTATTATGTAGAATATGAAATATAGAAAAAATAAGGTACTTTTCGGTTAGCCGGGCCCTAGTGTTATATATTACAAGTATAACACTGGTGCCCGGCTAACCAAAAAGTACCAAAAATAATTGTACATGTGTATAATTATTTTAAATAAAGTAATTTTTTCACGAAAAAACAGTTAAAGACAAATTTAAAACAATATTTTTTTCAGATGACTGAATGAGAATTTTTGCAATTTTTTCCCGCAACCAACTGATGAATTTTGCAATATTATATTTCTACCAATTTGCATTTAAATGTTGCATTTTTTCTTGCACCCGATTGGTAAACTTGTGAGGTTTTTCTTTTTCTTACTTTATTTTTCATGTGATCGCTGGGTGAATTAAGCAATTTTTTCCCTGCTACAACTGAAGAACAATGTGATTTTTTTCATTGTAACTGACTGGTGAATTTCTCGTTTTTTTGTTCACATGACCGATTGACAAATTCACTGTGCCTCTCCATGACCTAATGGTGAAATTTACGTTTTTAAAAAATAGCAAAATTCTTCATTTGATCACGGGAAAATATTGCAAAAGTCTGTACAGAAAAAGGGATGGCTGAACAAGCCAGTTCAAAGTATTATTATTTTTTTCTTTTACAAAATACAAGTGTGCCCTTTTTAAAAAAATTACCGCTCTGTGGCCTTTTTTTTAGAGTCAACTTCTAGGAAGAAAGGGCTGCTGGGTGGGAATTTTTACATAAAGGGCATTCATGTACCTTGTTCACAAAAAATATTTTGAATTGGTTTATTTAGAATTTTTTTTTTTTTTATCATCAGTAGAATTTTGTGATGTTTTCCTGTGACGGTTTGAATTTTGTGATTTTTTCCAATTTATATAATTATGCATTCTTTTTTGTTTACATTGATGCTCAATAATTATTATTCAACGATAATATTCAATTGTCACTTAATGTGATTAATTTAGCGATTTTTCGCTAATTTTCTGCATTCCATTTTTTTTCTGCAACCGAATGAAGAATCTCATGATTGATTGTCCGCTACATTTCATTATTTTTTCCATAGCAGATTGACAAATTTCACAATATTTTAAAGCAACACACTGAGGAATTTCTGTCCCCCCCCCCCAATGATTACTGGTGAATTTCTCAATTTTTTTTTTTTTCCTAATGACTGAATGAAGAATTTTGCAATTTTTTCTTGTAACCAATTGACAAATTTTGGGGTATTTTACTTGTACTGATTGGCAAATATTGCATTTTTTCTTGCGAGCAACTAGCGGAACAGAATATTTATTTTTTTGTTTATGCAGTCGGTTTATGAATTTTGCCGACCCAGCCCCCCCTCTCCCTTACCTAAGCTTATCAACGGATCTCGTTTTTTCTGAAAAAAGGCGATAAGTTTCCATATTTTTCCCCCACAACTTACAAGCAAAACAATTTTTTTTTTCATGCGATCAATGGATGAATTAAATAATTTTTTTCCCCCCGTGACAATCAAAGAACTGTGTGATTTTTTTAAAACTTTTTATCGACTGATAAATTTCTTGGGGACGATGTAATGCGGTTTCTTCAGCGATGTAGACGCAAAAAAAAACAACAAAAAAAACAGAGGGTATATTCAGAGTTTCCCCCATGTTTAAAAAAGGGCAGGGTGCTTCTTGTAGGAAAAGGGCACTTTTGGATTCCGAAAGGCATGTTTTGGATTTTTAAGGACACTTTTTTAATTTTTAAAGGTATCCTTTTGATTTTTAAAATTACTTTTAATATTTAATAGACAGGACGCTATTTTAAAGACAGCAATGAGGCAATTTTTACTATGCAAGTAAATTTTTTAATAAACAAAGGAGTAAAGGCATTTTTTTCAGCTGGGGGCAACAAGGGTGCTAATGTTTTCCATCAGGGATAAGAGGGCTGCTGTTTTGTAAACCTAAAGGCAGGCAGGGTGCAGCACCCTCCTGACACTGTCTAGGGAAAACTCTGGTATACCTTAGAGTGTATATACAATAGCTTTTTTGAGAAACGGAAGGTATGCAGTGTTACTGAAAAAGAACCAGAAGGTATACGACATTTACCTCTGTATACCCTCCACTTCTGATGACAAATTTTTTCTCTCTTTTTTGCGAACGATCATATTTTTTTCTGCTACCGATCGACTAATTTCGCATTCTACTCGTGACAGATCAGTAAAAATTGTGATATTTTTTCACAGTCGACTGGTAAACTGTGTCTTTTTTTCAACTGATTGGCCAAATCTCGAGGGGGTTTTTTGCACGGCTGATCGACGAATTTCCATTTTTTCTCTGATCTACTGACAAATTTCGCTTTTTTTTTTTTACCGGTGACTGATTTTAAAATTTTGCTATATTTCTCTTGAACCAGTAAGTATATCTTGAGGCCGATTGGAGAAAACCGAGTTTTTTTCCGCCACTGATCTACGAATTTCGCAGTTTCTTCCGTCGATCTACTGACAGATTTCGCGATTTTTTTTTTAGCCACGACCGATTTGCAATTTTCTCGATTTTTTCTTTTAACAATATAGGTGAATTTTGAGACTTTTTCTTGCGACCGATTAGAGAAGATCGTGGGTTTTTTTTGCTGTTTCTTCTGGCGGTGCACTGACGAAGTTTTTTACCTGCAACTGATTAGCAAAAATCATGGATTTTTTCTCGCAATTGTTCGTCGAATTTTGTATGTTTTTCCACAACAGGCTGAAGAATTTCATGATTTGTTCTCCATGACTGATGAACTGTACCGTACGAGTTTTTCTCACGACCCATTGATGAACTTCACAATCTTTTTAATAAAGATGAAAATAAGGAATTTTGCTTAGTAGCCACTGGCCGGTAGGTTGATTTTATTTAGTAGCCAGTTACTAGTGAGTGAGAATAATTTATTTAGTAGCCGGTAAGTACATTTATGTCACTGAATATTTAATTTATGGGTATATTTTAGGTATGTTTAACCACTGAGTAGCAGGTATGATTCAAAATTGAAAAAAATAGGTTTAAAAAATCTGAAATTTGCAGCAAATTTTCTGAAATGTAAAGGGGGGGTTGGTAGGGGATCTCTCCTGGTACTAATTATGCATTTTTTCCAGATACTTTAACGAAATTCGTGTTTTTTCGGGATCTATTGGCAATGTTTTCATTTCTTTGGCGTTTCTTTGACAAAATGTGCGTTTTTTTCACGATCTTTTGACAAAATTCGCATTCGTTTTCGCAATTCTTTGGCAAAATTCTCGGGTTTTTTTTTTCGAAATTCTCATTTTTTTTTCCCCGAGATTCTTTAACAAAATTTGTGTTTTTTGACGATCTATTGACGAATTTTGTGTTTTTGCCATTGACGATATTTGCGTTGTTTCTTTGCTCTATTGATGATGATTGCATTTTTTCGAGATTCTTTGACGAAATTTTGGATTTTCAGCAATCGTTTAACAAAATGTGTGGTTTTTTTTGCGATTCTTTGACAAAATTGTTTTTTTTTTTCTGCGATCTATTGACGATATTTGTGTTTTTTTCCGCACTCCACTGACCATATTTGCATTTATTCCACAATCCTTTGACGAAATTTCGTATTCTTTGCGATCCTTTGATGAAATTCGGGTTTTTCCACGATCCTTTGACGAAGTGTGCTGTTTTTATTGTGATTTTTTGACAAAATTCTCGCTTTTTTGTGATTCTTTGATATAATTCCCTTTTTTGGTGATCCTTTGATGAAATTTACATTTTTTTTTTTTCGTAATCCTTTGACGAAATGTGTGTTTTTTCGCGATCTTTTGACAAAATTCATGTTTTTTTTCTTCCCCAATTCTTTGACGAAATCCCTTTTGGAAAATCTTGCGTTTGGCTGGTACTTTCCATATTTTTAATCATCAGTTTTTCACATTTACTCGCCAAGTGGCGACTGGCGATTGCTTATTTTCATCTTTACTTTTTAAATGAACGATTAAAGAATTTGGTGATTTTTTTTCTAGCCAATGAGTGACAAATTTTGCGATTTTTCCTACATTGAATGGTGAATTTTCTTGAAAATGAAAATTTGAAATGTTCTGCAGTGAAATCCGTTGTTCTGCGATGTACCTCGCATTTATAAGCATATTCTGCTTTGGGGGATTTCATTATTTCTTACTTTTCTGACTTTTTTTTTAATTGGAGCATTTTCATCGGAGGTTTCTGATAAATATGATTTGTAATATATAAAAATTTCAAAGGGGGGGGGGGGGGCACAATACTAGGCGCAAAGTGCGGCACTTTTCTAACTTTTACCAACACCTGTCCCTGTCGTTAACATACTGTTGGAACGGCCTGTGACCACTTATTCATGCTATAGACATCTGATATCCATGCTGCTACTTTGCTCCCCCCCTGGGGGGGGGCACTTTTCTAAATTTTGCTGACACCCCTCATGTGACATATCGTTCAAAAGGCCTGTGACCACTTATTCCTGTTATGCACCTCTAATGTCACTCCCCCCACTTTGCCACATGGGGGGGGGACTCTTCTAAATTTTTCTGACACCTCTCATGTGACATATCGTTCAAAAGGCCTGTGACCTCTTATTCACGTTATGCATCTCTAATGTCACTCCCCCCACTTTGCCCCACCGGGGGGTGGGCACTTTTCTAAATTTTGCTGACATCCCTGATGTGACATATCGTTCAAAAGGCCTATGACCACTTATGCATCTTATGCACCTCTAGTGCCCCTCCCCCCACTTTCCTCCCCCCTGGGGGTCACTTTTCTAAATTTTGTTGACACCCCTCATGTGACATATCGTTCAAAAGGTCTGTGACCCCTTATTCATGTTATGCACCTCTAATGCTCCTCCCCCCACTTTGCCCCCCCGGGGGCGCTTTTCTAAATTTTGCTGACATCCCTCATGTGACATATTGTTCAAAAGGCCTTTGACCACTTATTCATGTTATGCACCTCTAATGCCCCTCCCCCCCACTTTGCGCCCCCGGGGGGGCACTTTTCTAAATTTTGCTGACACCCCTCATGTGACATATCGTTCAAAAGGCCTGTGACCACTTATTCCTGTTATGCACCTATAATGTCACTCCCCCCAATTTGCCCCACCGGGGGGGGGGCACTTTTCTAAATTTTGCTGACATCCCTGATGTGACATATCGTTCAAAAGGCCTATGACCACTTATTCATGTTATGCACCTCTAATGCCCATCCCCCACTTTGCCCCCCCTGGGGGTCACTTTTCTAAATTTTTCTGACACCCTTCATGTGACATATCGTTGGAAAGGCCTGTGACCACTTATTCATGTTATGCACCTCTAATGCCCCTCCCCCCACTTTGCCCCCCGGGGGCATTTTTCTAAATTTTGCCGACACCCCTCATGTGACATATCGTTGGAAAGGCCTTTGACCACTTATTCATGTTATGCACCTCTAATGCCCCTCCCCCCACTTTGCCCCCCCGGGGTCACTTTTCTAAATTTTGCTGACACCCCTCATGTGACATATCGTTCGAAAGTCCTGTGACCACTTATTCATGTTATGCACCTCCAATGCCCCCCCCCCCACTTTGCCCCACCGGGGGGCACTTTTCTAAATTTTGCTGACATTCCTGATGTGACGTATCGTTCAAAAGGCCTGTGACCACTTGTTCATGTTACACACCTATGGTGCCCCTCCAGGGGGCACATTTCTAAATTTTGCCAACACTGTTCATGCAATTTATTATAAGCATAGTTGATTTCCAGAAACGAGCCTATACAAATCTATGGCATGATACCCCCAAAAGCTAATGTTAAATCAAGCAACTTGACAAATTTTGTAATTCCATTTGAGTATTTGAAGTTTATTTTATGCATAATATATGTAAATCAATGTTGAACTGGATATGTAATCATTATTATGTATTGATCTAATGCAAATTTGCACAGAAGGCTGTCCGCATGCAGGTGCAGTGATATAATGTAAAGAAAAGATACAGGTTTTATACCTAAAGAAAAACTGCAGATATTTCTGCCAAAATCGGTGAAGGGAAATAACAGGTTTTTTACCTAAAGGAAAACAGCAGGTATTTGGAACTAAGAAGGTTAAGGGAAAATACATGTTTTTTACCTAAAGGTAAGCTGAAGGTAATTTTAGTTCCAAATACCTTCAGTTTCCCTGAAGTTTTTTTTTTTAAGGTTTTTTGCTGACTTTTTTACCTGGGAAATTTATAAGTTGTACATGTACATACCAGTTTTTATTTATCTTAATTTCAGAAAAACAAATATTTTAGTTCCAAGCTTATCTAACGGCCCAAAGCGTAGACCCGTGAATAATATTCTTTCGCTTCGAATTTCGTTTTTTGAAAATATGGTGGAAATACGAGATTACGCATAAATTATTTTTATAACATATAAAAATAATAAGCGTTACCAGTATTTTCGAATAGTAATTACTGCAAGTTTTCCAAATAACATTATTATTTAATACCTCTCACATTCTTACAATCAATGTTTGAGTGATAGTTACCACTATTTCGGAATAGTAATTTCAGCAAATATCTTAAATTTATATTTCAATTCCCCACTCCTCTACTAATATATATACTTTTCGGAAAAGTTAAATAATGGGATTCGTTCGGACAGACATTTGTTTAGAATAGCGTGCTTCCCCAGCTGTGAAAGATGGAACTAAGAGATTTTGCAGCGTGTGCACAACACGGCTGCCGTACGGTGCAGAAGAGCAAACGGGACCCGGGTTTTTTTAAGTGTCAAACATATTAAGCACCTTAAGAGTAGTGGTTACCATTATTTCCGAATAGTAATTTCAGAAAGTTTCTTAATAAAGTATTTGAGTCTTTACACTCTCTCTATTAAATATATCCACGGACAGGTTTTATAACGGAGTTTCGTACACAAAGAGGTTTGTTTAGAACAGAGTATCCCCTGGCTGTGGAAAGTGGAACTAACATATTTTGCAGAGCGTGCACATCACCTTTACTATACGGTGCCCTAAGCAGGTTTGTTTTTAGGAAAATTTCAAATGAATTTTTGGTCAGGATGTAATTACACACAGATTTAAGATTCATTTAAGTCTATTATCACGAGCCCGGGAAACGTAGGGTAGATTAGCTAGTATATTATAATATTCTGCAACATCAAAAAAATATATTGTTTGTTTGAATAAACCGAATACTGTGTTTTGTACACAATATTTATATATTACATGTACACATTTCACACAATATTTTAGGAAAACTATATTATTTAACGTGGTTACCTGGGCAATATTAATTTTTTTCTAGAATAAATAGATCCATACCAAACACTGTCAATAAGATTCTTCGAAGTTGATCCTTTTCTGGGGAAATGTGCAAAAAAATCTCCCAAGTTCTTATCAAAGTTATTTTTAAACGGGAAATGGATCAATCTATTACATTAAACAAAACGATATATTACATTGCAGAAAAAAAGAAATGTGAAAAATCATTACATGTTTAAAATAATTGACTGGGAATTATAGTAACTTCTGATAGCAAATGTAGACTAAAACGAATACTGTAAGTGTTAATTTGTGTAAATGATATAATATTTTGAATCTAAATGATAAAACTTGATTTTGACGAATATAAATTTAATTGGGATATAGCGTATTATTTCCAATACTTTGGTATGAGCTTCACAAGGATAAAAACATTTTCCCCGAACGACAATTTCGTAACGACTAAATTATGGTGTGGACGATTTTGCAGCAGATAAAATAATAACTATTTCCGAAATTAATCTTAAAATGACTATGGAGACATATCTAAATATTTTGGCAAAATAACGTCAGCAGCAGCAGTATTTACGTTTTAGATACTTCGATTAAATAATAAACAATATGTTGAAATACATTTCAATGACTGCTAAATCACGGTTTCAAGTATCTCTCTAATTGTAGTATTAATTGTATAAGAAATTTTTGCTTTCTAAAAATAACCCTTTTAAACCCCGGATATGCCATTTCTTTCGGTCAGCAATTAAAGTGTCGCCTATAAAAAATAATTTTACGTTATACGAGGGTTGTAAATAAAGTAGTGGCAACATAGATAGAAAACAATTTTTAATGAGCTTACATGTACAATTTCATTACATTCCATCAATATAATCACCAGCAAAGTTTAGTACATATTGCCAAATGTCGGGAAGCCGTATGATACCGTTGGCAAGGTGTTTCTTTTTTATGACAGCGACGGAGCGCCCTACTGCTCGGAGCATAGATGACAGATCAGGAAATCGAATGCAACGGATGTTTTTATTCAACTTAGGAAACAGGTCAAAGTCACAAGGACTGTCAGCCTGATCTTGAAAGGTGGACGACAGACTTGCACGGAGCAAATCCTCAGTATCATTCCAACAAGCACGAAACGCTTTGACTCATCGAGCAACCGTCGTATACGGTAACGCATTCTCGCCACTTGCTTCACGTAATCCTTGATAAAATTCAGATGCAATTTTTGACACGGGCAACCCCGATTTTAATGCCCGACCACTGATTACGTTTTGTAAACAAGCTTTAGAGCGGCAAAAACGGCACTGTCTACTTCAAAGCCACACAGCAACTACCCCTTCTAACAGGAACGACTGTTTATTCATTCTACACATCGACAACAGTGTCACTTCACTGACATCAGATCCTATTTGCGCATGCCCGGTCTTCTGCGAGTTTCTGGATTACGTTGCCACTACTTCATTTACAACCCTCGTATAAGACAGCTGTAAAACAAAGCAGATGCATCTGCTCATACATATTTCATGCAGATCTGCAGATGCACATATCTCATACTGCAATTTTTTTAACTTTTAAGCATCGCACATTTTCAATTTTTAACCGTCGTATTGGGAAAAATGTACTTTTAAATGCAATTTGTTTGAAAACTGCATCTTGCTTTATTTTTGAGATATTATTATTATTATTATTATTATTATTATTGTAGTTTTTAGCGCCAATTGTTTACTGTTGGCAACTGAAATATTCCATTTCTGTAGAAAGTAAAGGAAAATAGCTGTAAAGCAGTAATTATATCTTTTTGCAGCCATTTTCCCATAACAACTGAAAAAAAAACAACTAACTAAAATACATGCTATTTTGAAAAATATAAATGAATGATTTCTGATAAAACATGAATCTATTACAAACTATATATAATTTTAAGTATCTATATTAATGTTACAAACAAATGAAAGCATATGAATCATTAGATAGCAGAGTGGAGTTTCTTGAATGATGACATTGCTTTTTACTGGATTTGTGTATTATTCAGCAATAGTTACGTCTAATACATACTTTAATGTAGGTTTTGTTTAAGATTGGATCGTAAATGTGGAATTTTTCAGCGGATGCGAGTGACGCCATTTTATATAAAATAAAAGCCGATGTTTTAAGTCTTAAAACAGAAATGTGTTTTGTACTATGTATATTTATATACATATATATATATATTTTAACCGGGGGAGACACTAAATTCTGACAAAGAAGAATTTTTGTTTTCTAGCTTTCATATTTTGTTTCGAAAGAAAATTTAATGATACATTTATGCATTTTTGATTTGCCCTTAATCTACCTCCCCCACTCCCTATGCTTTTTTTCCTTAACAATAATTATGAACATTTTCTACCGGAAAATAATAAGAAGAAATATAAAGTAGAGAAATGAAAAATAATATCCCAGCGCAGCCGTCAATAACAATAGACCGATTCAAGTAAGCTAATTGTTCATAAGAGACAATTAGAAAATTAAAATCTTAAATTTTAAACAGAGTGCTCATTGTATACACCAATGTTGTGCAAACTATTTTCATTCCCGACCCCCTATTTTCTGTAAATTTTTTTATCGTGAACACTGGGTAGGCAGTACACATTTTCTTAAGCATCAACGTAGTTAAAGTGAACTTATTTTAATGGATTTTCGTTTATGTTTCTCCTTTATTTGCATAAAACACATAATTTTAGAAGCAATGGTTTTATTTATAAACATGGATACAAATATTTTTTTAAGAAAAACACTTTAAAAAATTTACATCATAAGGATTTTAGTGTGAGGTATGCGCTTACAGGTTCACGAGAGCATCTATGTTCGAACCTGTATTGGGGATCACAAATACGTAAGACATCTTCTGGATCCAATCGAGATCTATATTTTGTTTTAATGGCACCTAATTTTGAAAATCCTGTTTCATATAAGCGACTGAATCGGAACATTAATAAACTTTCTCTTCAAATCGGCATATTCGATTCCAATCCATAACCAAAATTTCTGGCAAGTTAGAGACAAATTGAATGCACAGTGGTCGCCGCCAGAAACATCAATATACAGCTCATTATCATTTAAGGGGATAATGGATTTAAGAATATCAATCGAAAATGAATCATTTATCCAAGCTATTTCATTATCTGGAAATTTTTCGAACCTTTTCGAAATGTTTTCTACCACTTTTATCATATGGCGCGAAATGATGTTTTTAAGTAACAAGAAATCTGCCTTATTTTCCTTTATAAATTCTGAAAAGTGCGGATACATATCTGCGTTTCTTTTATCAATTCTCCTTGCCAAAGTATCAGGTTATTCTTAAAAGCTTCTATTTTACTGATCGGTTTTAAAATATTTGTACTCTCTCCGTGTGGCCTTAAATTCAAATAGTTAAGTTTTTCGAAACTGCAGTGGTGGAAAATTGGCGCAGAGGAGGAGCCTATTGACACCACTAAATTATAGTGGTATTTTTCGCCTTATCTAATGACAGAATTTCTGCGTTTTTATTAAGCTGAAGAATACTATAAAATTTTAGTGGTGTCAATAGGCTCCTCCTCTGCGCCAATTTTCCACCACTGGAAACTGCCAACCATGTATCCGATTTTTCTGAGCAAATGTTCCTTAACCTGGCAGGACGTGCGCGGGGTGTTTTGACACCCCACGCCAGAAAATATTCGTCTGCTGTCTCTCCCTATAAACCGAAGTGGTCGGGTTCATCAGTGCCTGCTTCTAAGGTCAGCTTCCGTGCGTAGCATATGAAAACGGCGAATTCAGACTCTTTTTTTGTCTTATAGAATTATAGAAATCTTTATAGAAATTGAAGCTATATGTAAAAATTGCGAAAACATCTAACGCTTCTGATCAATCTACACCCTAATTATTATGAAAATTCATAAATCTGAGTATTATTATCCACAATAATGTATAATTTTGTTATAATAAAAATTGTAAAGAAAAAATTAAATTTTTCGAATAAGGGAAATAAATGTGAGTGCTTTTAATTTATTGTTTATTAATTTCTTTAATTATCAATAATTTAACATTTCAGTTATTATTTTTCACGAGAAAGAGTGTAAGTATCATGAATTTCACTAACAGATAGAATTCTAAAGATTTGTTTTCGTATTTATAACATTTAATATGCTTGGGGTATGCTGACACCGCATGCCCGTTCTCATGTTAAGTTTCACGGCGAGCATCCTGCCGGTATAATGAATAAACTTGCCAACATATGTTTCTTTTCTACAAAAAAAAATGTAAACTTCATTTCTCAAATCGAAAATACGTTGCAGTATTTTATCGCATAAGAGCCATCTGACTTCGGTATGTAGTAATAGTGTGTCTTACACAGAACCCATCTCATTACAGAGTATTGAAAAGAGGCGCCTGTTTATTCGGTTACTATTAATGTAATTAATTAAAATAACAACGTGCAATTAAAAAAGCGGTATATAAACATATATAAAGAATGCACTTGAGTGAACGTATAACAAGCAGCAAAACCGAAAATCTTGGCACAGAGAAAAAGAACTGCACCGTCCTCTTTGTGACCACAGTATAAAGACTAGCAGGGGGGGGGGGGGGAGATTGAAAAAGCTCTAGAACAGACGTCTACTACTAAACGTCAGACCGACCCAAGTTGCATATGAATGTAAACGAGAGAAGATAGAGACATCTCCGATTGCATTAATCTTTTATAAATACGTCTCTTCGCCTGCCGGTTGCTGAAGTATAGGTATTATATATTAATACAGACAATTGTTTTCACAAAAAAGCTCTATTTTTATAAATAATAATATCTCATTTCATTATTTTACTGGTATTATCGTTGGTATCGGATACTTACGGAGCAAAAACCTTATATTTTTTATTGTCAAATAAATTTCTTTGAATTTGGTGACCCACGAAAATTTTCTGCCGACCCCGCTTGGGCTAGCGACCTACAGTTTGCCCATCATTGGTAGGGGATACCGGGGCTAGTAGGCGCAGTTTTTAGTTATTGATTTTTATTAATTTTTTGTTTAAGTTTTTTACGAAACTTTAACTGTACTTTTAAAGAACAGACATTGGGTTATAAACACCCGGAGTTTTGAGTTTGTAGCTTTTGTAGTTTATGTTTAGCGGGAGCCTAAAGTAAAAGGAAAATTGTGCGCCAACTTACCCCGTCACGGGGCAAGTTGCCTATACCTATGGGGTAAGTTGGCACACGCCTTATAAAAATTTAAATAAGACACGCAGTTAAGAGAAATCAAAATCCTTATTACCAGTAGGTTTAATCAAAGGCGTAATCGCTGTACAATGTAAATTCTAAATTATACAGACATAAAAATAATGAATAAAACATTAACATTGAGTAACTTCTATCCTACTCGATAACATCATCAGAGTTACAGTTGCCACAAATAAAAAATCGAGTGTCTCCGTTTGGGCAAGCTCCGTGAGCCCAAAATCTTGCATTGCAACCACTTTTTTCGGTGTTTGCTGTTTTTCAAGCTACCAGCATACACCAGACACCGAGCCAACTTGCCCCGTGTTCAATGCGCCTACTAGCCCCATAATAAATTTCTTCACAAAAGGGACACGCAACCATCTAAGCATAAATAATCCAAGTAAATCACATAGGGATACGTACAGTTAATCATACACTAAGAAAAATGCACAAGTTAAATCGCAATTATTAAGATAAGTATTAGAAATTAGAAAAAGAATGAAGCAACAAAAAATTACTTATGAGTACAAAAAAAACAGAAAATCGTAATAAATGTCCACTGCACGTAGGTAACGCTGCAAAACTACAATGAGGATTGTAAAACGGAAGAAGAAATGTATTATGTGACTGTTTGCACAACCTATCCACAAACAGGCGATTTATGGGGGCTGCGCCTACTTACCCCTGTAGCCAACTAGCCCCGGTCTCCCCTATAGACTACAGATACAATCCAATATATTTCATGTGTTTATGACATTTTAGTAAGGACTTAAATATTTATTTAATTGTGATATTTGTTAATTGATATATAAAAGCTTTGCAGAATTAAACACAAATAGAATATTTAATTTTTAATCGGGTTTCATTTTAAGCATAAATTACTGAATTTCAAGTGTAAAACAAAAGCATTTCATCAATTTTTAGTGCAGTATTTTCGGAAGTTTCAGATGTCGTGAGAAATAGCAAAATCTTCTTATGTTTTATAATTTTGTTTTGCACGCCATACTATTGCTATGCACAATTGTATTTTTAATTTCATATGAAATATTTGTATTTTGAAAGATGATACATTCCACAAGCTTATATAATGTTTTCTTGTTTTGTTAGAGTGTAACCCCTACGCAAAGAAAACGTTTAAATACTTTTATTCAGCCGTTTCCAAACATTGCTTCGAGGTCCATGTCGTACTGTTTCAATCCTAATAAAAACTCCCTCATTTATTCAAAATGAAGTAAAAAAGGACATTGTTTTTAAATTGTATTTTTTAATTATAATCATTAGTAAACGAATTTACATGATAAAAATAATATTTTGTTTTATAATTATTCTAATTTCGCATCACAATTATCTATTAGTGTTATCATACTATATTTTATTTGTAAAGAGTATTATCTTTTCAGTAGGATACTTCAGTACAATAGGCTTCACACATCTACGTACTAGGTAGTTTTCGGAACATTTTAAAACTATAAAGCGGCTTGCGTAAATGTAAACTTTGAAGAACAGGTGTTTTAATTTCAAATAAAAATGTTATTAGCTATTTGTATGGTATTTGGTGATGATGGTAATCTAAAGCAGATGACGATATAGAACAAGTAGGCTACAAGTAGAAACAATTAGCTTCTTGCTACATTTTATAGGTTACTTTGTAGACTATCGCGCTACGTTTCGAAAAATGTAATATAGCGAAAAGCACAATACGAATACTAGAACACTGTTCAAAACGCTGCACACATCTACATATTAGCTGGTTAGCGAATCTTTTTTAAACTGCACAGTCGGTCGCGTAACTGTAAGTTTTAGAGGACCGTTGTTTTAATCTATTGTAGTTAAAATTTTGATAAGCTTTTTTCGTGGAAATTGTGTGATTATGTTAATATGAACGAAATGCTGTCAGCTTTATTTGTGTTGTATACGAATCGAGAAAATTACAAAAATATGACGAACAACGTATGAATGTTCAGTGTTCCGAAGTATCGCCTACAACGATTAAAAAAAAATCCCTGCCGGCCCGGCCTACAGGCAGAGGTAGATTTCGAAGTCAAATATACTAATTTCACAAACAAAAACTAAATCATGATTATAGATAAATCCACTTTAACAATTTTATCTGGCCGCTCTTGACGAGTTTTTATTTCATTTTCATATAATAGCTAGTTTTATCAGAATCATGTTAGGGCGGTATTCAAAAAAATACTTTTCCATGCTCAATAACTCGAAATTTTCTGGCATAATTCCAGATTCATTTTTAATTAAAAAAAAATATGAAACTTGCTGACGTGATTTTTGAAAAGATTTATAAGCGACCTGTGTTTTTATTTTTTGTTCAATTAATTAAAACTTGATATATAAACAATTATTTTCTCAGAAGGACAACATTTTTCGTTTCTAACATAATCGCTTAGGGAAATTCCGTTCAAAATGCCCACTTTGACATAATTTTTTGAAATATATTCTGCCTCTATCTAAAAATCTATTATTACGGTACATTATATAGTTTCTGAATAAGCGAATCTACCAATTAAATGCGTTTGAGAGCAAAAATGAATTTAAAAACCAGTCAGAAAATAAGCAGTTTGGATTTAAGCGCATCCTTAATACAATTATTTTTCCAACACAATCCGCTTCGGTAAATTCGGTTCAAAATGCCCTTTTTAACAGCATTTAAAAGAATATATTCTGCCCCTATAAGAAAATCGACCATTACGGTACATTATATAGTTTCTGAGTAAGAAAACGTACCAATTGGAAGCCTTTGAGAGCAAAAATGAATTGTAAAATGAGTCAGAAAATAAGCAGTTTGGATTTGAAAACACCCTTACTAAGATCATTTTTTACTTCAACCGGTATGTATTTTTAATTTGTTTTTGCTCTAAGAATTGGTCCTATCCAAAACTCGTCTATATAGATGTTGTAGACAATATTAAGAAGATATATGATAAATTCATGAGGATTTTATATCTTTTGAATTGACGGAGTTATGGATTTTTTTCTTCTTCAAACCACCTTTTTGTTTTCGTTTTTAATTTTTTTTGCGGTACGAATTGGTCCTATCAAAAACTTGTGAATATAAAAGTTGTAGATAATGTTAAGGAGATTCATGATATATTTAATTGGATTTGATATCTTGAGAATTGACGAAGTTATGGATTTTTTTCTTCTTCAAACGCCCTTTTTGTTTTCGTTTTTAATTTTTTTTTGCGGTACGAATTGTTCCTATCAAAAAGTTGTGAATATAAAAGTTTTAGATAATGTTAAGGAGATTTATAATAAAATTAATTTAATTTCATATCTTGAGAATTGACGAAGTTATGAATTTTTTTGTCCCAAAAACCCTATTTTTTGCGCCCCTTGAGCCCATTTTTAACTTTATCAAAAATCTGTGATACATACATTTTTGGCCCTATTTTTAGAAGTAATAAAAACTTTAAACTGATTTGATATGTACAAAAATTAAGAAGTTATGGGGGGTTTTCTGTTTTCACAAAACCCCTCCCTATTTCCCTCCCCTTGGTCCGATTTTGCCCATTAACGAACTTGATCGAGATTTTATGCCCATTGATTTTATGTATCAGTTTGGAAGAGATTGGTGCAGAATTACGAAAGTTATCGTGTCCAGAAGAAAGTGATATATATATATATATATATAGATAGATAGATAGATAGATAGATAGATAGATAGATAGATAGATAAAGTTTTTTACTGAGGGTGGTTTTGGGTTCTAGGGGTCATGATCGGTGTAGATCTGCAAAAATTTTTCAGAAATTCCAACATAGGAACGATCCCAATAGGTAGTATTTCATACGAAATCTACCTAATACAGTAATCGCTATTTGTTTCGCATTTTTGTGGCGCGCTACATTTAAAAAAATGTGATGCAGCGAATATCATCAGAATACAGATAAGCAGGGATGCTACTAGCAACTTATTTCCTATTCGATCTCGTACCATTACTTACAAAAAATTCTTCATAGTAGATTTCTCTAGAAATTGGAAAACAACTGTATGGCAAAAACATATTTTTTGAAATGGTGTTAGAAATAAAACAAAATAAATAGTCGATTGTGTCAAGATTTGCGTAAGCGAAAACTGGCGCTATCATTATCACTACTGGAAAGCAAAAAGTGCCATTCATCTAGTCGCGTGATCGTAAATAACTTCTTTGGTACAAAATGTGCTTCTCGCAATAATTTGGAAATATTATTAAATTAGTTTCAGTGTTTAGCTACGCATTATATAACATCAGGTGTTTTTCATTCTTTCAGGTAAATTCAATTGACAAAAAAAAAAAAAAAAAAAAAAAAAAAATCAAAGAAATTATTATTTTTCTTTTGCTGTATCCCTCGTCATCTTATTCATTATTAAATCTTATTATTTTAATGTCGCGTTTTCTATTATGTACAGAACTATTATTTTTTATGGTATGACACATTAAATTAATATTGAATTGCCGCAGTTGTCATACAACGAGTAATATATGTTTAAAAAAGCGTTTTAGAGAATACCATCAGTCATTATCTTGTATTTTCCTTTTTTTTAATTTTTTGTGCCAGTTTTACTGCATTTACTGTATTACGCCTTTCCATTGCTCAGAGCTTTCATTTCCGGGGCTGTGGATATATGTACCAGCTATTTTGTTTTTTATTAGATTCATACATTTTTTTTAATATAATCTTTGTCATACATTTATACTAAGAGATTTCCGAAGAAATCTACTGCAAATATATTTTTTAATTGGATACAATTGAATATAAAAATATTGACCAATCCTAGATCGGAATTAAAAAGCTTAAACTGTGTCATCAATTTCAAGTGTAGTTTAAATTCTATGACAAAATCTGAAAGTCGCGAAAAAGCTAATACTTTTTAAAAGAAGTTTGTAGATGCAACTTTTTAAAAGAAGTAGTTGATGTGTTAATTAACTAATTCTAGATAAAGTTGTTGTCGCTGTAGTTCTTAAGAAAAATCAGTGTTTAAATGGAAAATTTCAGAACCCGTAACGTTATTCAAAATTATTATTATTATTATTATTTTTTTTTTAAAACTAGAGATAAATTTATTTTTCACCATGCAAAAACTATTACAAAATTAAAAGTGCATTTAAAAGTGCATTCAATATGATAACTAATAAAAAAAGGAAACTGCCCAGTTAAACTAATAGCATTGAGCTCGCATGCTATTCACACGAATTGTATATTATACTCTTATTTCAAAGAATAATTCCCCTTAAAAATAAATTAAGGGGCTGATAGCCATCCCCAATTACCCCCTCTTATACTTAACCAATGAACCTCCAAATCTAGTCAGGGAAGAGCCTTATAAGATTAAACCTGTATAGCAAATTTGAAGCAAATCGCGATAATTCTGCATGAAAAACACACTTAGCTAAATTAAAGAGGTGATTCGCTCCCCCATTTCTGCCTTTATACATAACCAATGAACCTCTAAATCTAATATGCGAATCGCCTTATCAAAATAAACCGGTTAATCAAATTTGAAGCAAATCGGATAATTCTGTATGAAAGAACATTTATCTGAATTGAGGGGGGATTAGCGCCCAGTTTCCCACTTTATAATTAACCAATGAATCCCCAAAACTATCAGGAAAGCCCCTTATCAAAATGACCATAGATAAAAAATTGAAGCAAATCTCGATATGTCTATCAAGACTGATTGCATTACATACGCACAGAGCTATGTGGTAACATTAGCTCTCGGGCTTTGATAGCCTGTGAATTAAAAAGTTACAGAGAACACAATAAGTTACAGTATAAAACACCATGTTTACATGATGGAAAATCTCGAATAATTTTTCCTTTGCCGATAGCAACAAGCCGAAGGTAAACATACTCAGTGTTTCTGGTCTATATTTTGTCTGTTTCTATCTTTAAGAAGATTAACATTAAAATTGACTACATCGTAAATCGACATCAACTGGAAGATCCGCATCGAGTTTTAGATAATTCGCAATTTTATACACTGTCCTAAAATCCCTTGCTGTACTTAATTATTCTGTAAAAATTTTTATTATCATAAGAAGTATCCGTTGTTCTTGTCTTCGTATCTATAACATACATGATGTAATGCACTTTATACACAACTCTTGCCTGATGTTCAAATCAAAGTACATGCAGAAGAAATGTGGGAGGTGCGTTCCTGAACTCCAAAAACTTTTTCCCCGATAGAAAAAAATTCACTACGTATCGTACAGATGCAAAATAGTAATCGACTGCTAAGCAAATTGTACTCGATCAGTATTTTTTTATGTATAGATATATCGTTGTGATAATGGAAATAGGTCTTATTGACTTATCCATACGCAAA
Source organism: Maratus speciosus (assembly GCA_963932465.1). NCBI lineage: Eukaryota > Metazoa > Arthropoda > Arachnida > Araneae > Salticidae > Maratus > Maratus speciosus. The sequence continues at coordinate 154,585,662 of OZ010793.1, read as the reverse complement.
TTACTGTTACACTGTAATAAATAATGGTCCGACTATTTTTTGTAAAATTATGTAAATATGCAAACATAAAAGTCTGTGGTAAAGACCAAAAAAAAAAAAAACTTTCCTTTGTTAAACCATTAAATGATCATGACGTGAGAAATTTAATTAAATAAAACACCTCGTTTTCTATTTACTTAGAGAGTCATCCAAAAAAAAAAGAACGGAATGTTGTGTAAACATTTAAAATTCTCCTTTTTATATATACATGACAATAAAGTACTTCTTAAAAAGCAACTTCCCATCACTGAGATTAATATTGTTACCCAATCATTCGCACTTTAGTGGTGCTTTCAGTTTAGGGAATTTATTTATTCAGACATCGACCAATATGTCTGATTGGTAACTTTCACCATTTTATACTGTAATTAAACCATATTGGACCACACCAATTAAATATTCTTGAAAATTTTTAAAACTTCGATTATCATTATATCATTAATATAGTGTATCATTATATCATTAATATAGTGTATTATATCATTAATATAGTGTAATTAAGTAGATACTAGCAAAACTTTGAAAAAAAGTTTTTAACTTTTTAAGTAACTAGCTGTAGTATAAACAGGACATATTAGTAGGACACATAGTAAGGACATATAAAATGCATACATAAACTAATTTTATGAGCAAATATTTTATTTTATTTTAAAAATACTGTTTATGTTGGTACAAAATACATAGAGTACAAAAATACTCTATGATTTCTCCAATAAAAATATAATAATAACAGTAAAATTCTAGATTATAAGATCACAATTTTTCAAGGATTTTTTAAATAGATTTTTTTCATTTAAATTTTAATTGGTTACTTGTTTTTGTGTTTATATGTTATACTTTTATGTATTTTAAAGACGTCATAACAAAATGCATCCAGAAAATCCTTACCAATTTTATTTTTAAAACTGTTTTATTAGCTGTCCTATTTATAGGACAGCGGTCCAATATGGGTTAAATAATATGAGTATAGCTAGTCGTAAATAGTGCTAGATGTGAGAATGAAAAAAATGTTAAATTGGCAACACAGTTCTCGACTTTTTTTGTACTCGTTACCTAACTATCCTTAAAATAACATTGACCTTGATAATAAAATAATTCTTTAATCTTTATGAAGAAAATTATTTTTCTGGTGGAAGATGCAAAAATGTTCAAATAAAAAAACCCAGTTAATTTATAATAAATACTTCTGAAATACATAACATCGTTGGATAAGTCAATGGAAGGTTATTTAAAGGATTCAGAAACATACGAAAACAAAAAACACTAACAAATCTACATAACAAACAAATACATTACAAATTACACTAGCAAAAAGTAGTAAAATAAAGACATATGAAAGAAAAACATGTGAAAAGTTAAGTATATTAAAACAACAACAACAAAACATCTGTTTAACGAACTTCTTTCAAAAATGTTTTACCACAGTAAGAAGAAAAAACTTCATATTCGTCTTATATGATCGCTACATACATCATCGCTTACATTTGGCATTAATTTTAATAATATTTTTACATTTCGTAATTCATTTAATTAATTCCTTAAAAACAGGATAAGAAATTTGGATGCACTATTTGTACTCTATGAATAACACAATGCATAATAAACATTGATATTCATGTTTTTACATTTAAAGGTAATTAAGTAACACTAAAATGAAATTTATTGAAGCCAGATAAATATGACTTTAATTTTATACATCTATGTTTTACTATTACTCTTTTATAACAAATTTTACGATTTTTCTTCGTCTGTAATACTAATATACCTTTCTTATTTCACAAATTTAAGAAAGTATTTTCGTAAAATGGATGAATATATGCCAATGCATTAATATATGCAAAATGCATTATTAATGCAATTGTGAAATACACTAAAGTTAGCACTCAGTTGGCTGAATTTGATTACATGAATTATGTGCTAAATATGTCAGGCTCTCATTCAGATTAGTTATAATGTTTCAGCTCCTGTAAATTGATTAACTGACTCAACATGGGCTTTAATGAATTCCATTCTGTCACATTCTGCATTGTTTACTATAATCCTACAGAAAGCCTACTTTCAAAATTTCTTTGAATATAAGTTTAGTAGAATATCGAACGATAAATAAAACTAAAATTTATAATTTGTGATTTCATTATGTAACAAATTTTATCAAAATGTTAAGGTATCACCTGTATAATTTGAAGTACGCCATATAGTCATACCGTTTAAATGTGCGCGGTAAATCATTCACTGAATATAGCGTATCAGTTAAATGTTAGATAAAAATGCAATGCATTTTATACAAAATTTAAATATAATGTTAAGCTTTGTGATAAATAAGAGACATTTAAAAACTAATTTTGAGAGCACCCAATGTGACACTTCAACTATAATTGTGTAACTAAATACTAAATTGTGTAAATATGTGTAACTGGAAAATACAGAACATTATTGATAGATTTTCATTCATAATTAGAAAATAGTATCTGTAAATTAAAATTCGAAATAAGAGTAAAAAATATACTGCTATTTTTTTTACGTTAATCATATAATACCTTATATATAAAATATTCACTCGAATTGGGAAATATTTTTGAAGTTAGTAACAGAAATAGTTGAAAGGAAATTCATGGAATTTCCGTTTAATTTCCTTGGAAAAGAAATGGAATCCATGGAGTTCATCCATGGAAATGAAATAAATTTGACTTTAAATTGGAACTCTCATATGATTCAATTGGAGCTCCCATAATAGTCTCTATAGACATAAATTCACAGAGTACAGGCAATAAGGCTTCAAGTTTTAATAAGCAAAAAATCAAGCAACTAAAACGCTACAATAAGCAGTCGGCCAGAAATATTTAATAGCTCCTCCCGTATGCGCAAACTTCGACAATCCAACCTGTATTTAACGGAGTCGTTTATTTAAAAAAATCGTTATTTTATAAATCATTATTTAAAAAATCAATAGGAAAATTAATTATACAACATTACAGGAATACGCTCTATTTTTAGCTTAAGAAAATACTCTTATAATCAACATTAAGTCTGTTCTTAACTGCTCTGCTCAACAAGTGCAAAATGTTTTGACACATTTACAAATTCATTTTTTAACGGAAAGGTATAAAATTTGAAAGCCTGGCCATGGAAGCGATTTGGAATTGAACTGTTTTTTACATTTTTTGATCAATCAATTACCTATTGAGTTATAAGCATTTTCGATCACGTGACAAACACGTTTTTCGACCTTTCTTGAGTGCTCTTTCTTCCTTCGCGTGGAAATTCGGTTCAAAACCCCTACTTTGACGCTATTTTCTGAAAGATCTATTGCGTTTGCAAAAAAAATGGAGAAATAAAAGCTCACTTACATAGTTTCTGAACAACAACACCGGCTAGTTTCATGCATTTTCGAACAAAAATAAATTAAAACTTATGTCAGAAAGTTGCCTTTTTGGATTTGAGAACATCCTTAAGAAAAACACGAATTCTGGTATAATTTCGTATACATTTGAGCAGAGAATTTTTTAAACGTGCATTATCACATATAACCTTCTATTTAATTTATTTAAACTGAATACTGAAAATGTCTGAAAACGTTATCTGGTTGACATTCTTGAAATTACCTTGAAAAACCTCTTTAGGTGTATTTTATTCAAACATGTATCCTCATTGGTTTGTGTCAAATGATTTCAACATTTCATGATGAAAAACGAAAAGGCGCGGTGGGGAGGGGGGTGGATGAAAGATTCTCCAGTATAGTGATGATAGATGAAGGTCACACTGCTTCGCTGAAATGCCAAAAATAACGCAAAGATTTTACAACTTCTAAGGGGTGGGTGAGGTGCTCGGTGGGTGCTTGGTAGATCTCAAGAAAAAACTTGTTCAACGGAAGAATTCAAAAGATAGTGGTTCCTTAAAAATAGGTCTGATTTTGTCTACCTTCAAATGTAACGAATATTTTAAAATTTCCAGCCATCCTAAACCTAGGAAAACATACAGCTCTTCGTTACTCAGAGAACTCCTAACGATAAAGACTACAAAGACTTATTTCAATATTTTGGCACAACAACGTACTACCATAACACCATTTACGTTTTCAGGAAAATTTCGTTTAAAAAATCAATGCGTACATAATTTTTTCGAATGCTCCCAAGTTATGATCTTAATCATATTTCTAATTGTTCGAATTACAAGCTAAGAGTCTTGATCTTGACATAAAAAATCTGTGGCCGACTCTGACTCATCAAAAGTATCACTGATACCCAGATAAATATGATTATATACATACCATACACACTTGCAAGATACAAAGAATCGTATTCCTTCCATTAGTCAGGCTTGGTGCATTCGTCAGACTCCAATTTATCAGCTAAGTAGTATGACACAGAGATTAATTTATATTATGGAAAACAAGTGAATTGATCAGAATTATATTTAGGGGTGAGGTGTCACAAAATGTTTTTGCTGTACAGTACAAAGTCTAAAGTCCGGAATCCTCGGGACTTTACCAAGTCCGAACTTCGGATTTTTCCGAACTTTGGGTCATCAAAAATATTGCTTTTCCAACAAAAAAGAAAAATAAATTTCAGTACATAAGAAGGCAAAATATGACGTTAAATATTAAAAATTGCATAGAACAAAAACCTTTGCATAAACAACAAAACCTTTGCAAAATTGCATAGCACAAAAACCTTTATTTAAGGAAACATACAATTTAACCCCTTGAGGGGCAGTGGGATATATTATTTCCCATCTAAGTTTAATTAAGATTTGAACCAGAAACATTTTATTAAGTTTTGCTTTTATAACTTTGGTTGAAAAGAGTTGAAAAATTGCTTTTCCATATTTCGAAATAAATTTTTTCCAAATTTCCGGTGGCAATTCAGCATTATACAAACGCAATTGCTTGCCCCTAAAAGGGTTAAGAACAAATTGTAACTTGCGTAACTACTGAACATTTCAGTTAATGGGAGCACCTTTATTAACTAAGGTTTCATATTTTGAAATAAAATTTTTCCAAATTTCCGGTGGGAATTCAGCATTATGCAAACGCAATTGCTTGCCCCTCAAAGGGTTAAGAACAAATTGTAACTTACTTAACTATTGAACATTTCAGTTAATGGGAGCACCTTTATTAACTAAGGTTTATGATTAAGAGACTTTTCTTTTATTCTGTACATAGACATGAGTTAAGATTCAGTAATAAACCTTCTCTAGACGTTTTTTCTTTCTTGTTTCAACAATTTTGATTTTCTCTATCTTTCTTGAATATCTACTGCCACTGGAAAGTCCGAACTTTGGGTATCTGAACTTTAGACTTTGTACTGTATTTGTATTCAGAATTTGTTTAATGCATTGCCATTAATTTGCATTTGTTTGTGTGTGATTATATTGATAGAATCACTTTTTCTAAACTTTAGTTTTTTTTTTTTTTTTAACTTTTATTTATCTTGAAAATAAAATTAATAATACATTTATACAAAAATGACTTGCCGTTATGCTTTTTTAACTTACTATTTGACAGTTTTCATTTAAAATAGTTGTGATAGAATGTACCAGAAAAAGTTAACAGAAAATATTAAATAATTATAATAAATAAAAAAAAACAAACATAAATTCTGCTAGTGGGCATCTTTCCCAATAATAAAACAAGATAATTGTCCGATAGAGACAATTATGAAAATTGAAATTTAAGAAATGAAACTAGATGCTCATTTCATAGACAATTAACAATACTTTTCCATCGTACGGACATAGGCAAGACAGAGAAAATGGTATTAACAAAAGAAAAAAATATTCCATACATATTTTCTGGCAAATTATTCACTTTTTTAGATTGAAGAGATTTTTTTTCAATATTTAAACAAGTTATTTGATATAAAGGAATCATTTATGTACTTATATATATACACTCTAAATAAAAAAGAGTGACTATTCACTCAGGAGGAGTATTCACTCTAAGCAGGGATGACTATTCACTCTTGCTAAAGAAGTGCATTTTTTCACTCCTGGTAGCAGCGAAGAGTCACTCTTTCATAGGAGTGAATGTTCATTTTTTATGGGGTCAATTCTTTCTTTTATGTGGCTTTTTTGGGCATTTTAAAAGAATCAAATATTTTAAAGCATGCGGTGAAAATTGATACAAGCATGGTAAAGATTAGAATAAAATACTTTTCTGGTAATATTTATTTAATTCAAAGTTTGAAACACTAATTGAACTTTTAAGGACAAATTCAATTAAATTACATATGACTTAAATTAGATTACTGACCGAAAAAAACTAAAATATTTTATTCCAATCTTATCCCTTGTGTTTGCTTTCATCGCATAGCCAATAAATGTATAATAGTTTTAAAATGACAGTAAGGGCAAGAAATTAACCGAAAACTTAACCAGTTAATATTATATCTTTCTTTTCAAGTACCCATTACATTGTAATTAGTATTTTAATAGTACATGAGATTTACGTTAATTATGCTGTTTTTTTCAGACATAATTCAAGTTTTAATTATTTAGATTTCAGTATTTATTGGTAATGAATTTAAATCTCATCAAATATTACTGCGTACTGTATTTTAGTTACTTTATTTTTTTTAATAACTGTATAATAGGCAGATTATATGATTAACAACGTGTGATTTCATTTAAATTTTTGTTTTAAATATAAAATCTTATCTTTTTAGCGTACTTTTCAGTAATGTATCGCTATTTTGTAGAATATCATTGCTCTAAATATTTTTATTTTTTTCTCTAAAACACACAAAGCTTATCAACTCACATTTATTTTTAATAAGTTCTAAGCTTGATCTAAACATTAAGAATGTGTAAAATTTTTCTTTTATATGTTGTGATTTGTCATTGTTTTATAAAATGTCGACATGGGGTCTGGATTTTTATATGCTCTGGGATATGTTTGTATTTTTCTTTTAAACATATTCCTTAACTTAATCCTGATTTTGAATTTTGTTCCTCTATTCCAGAAAAATGAATATTAATATGAAACGACATGATAAGCCATATTTAATTTAAATTTATTCCCGTATATATTGTATTTTGTGAATATTAGCTAAATAGATTTCGCATGATTTATAGGAAAATATTGATCTAGGAAATAGAAAAAAAGCAGGAAATATAAAAAGAAAAGAAATGACTGCATATGTAGTTTTCTTATTGTTTAAAAAGCATTTTTTATGTAAAAAACCGTTATTCATCTTTTTAAAATATATTCAATCTTATATTAGATAAGTGATACTATGAAGATTTAAAAAAATATACTAAAGCACTTTTATCTAGAAACTTTATATCAGTCATGAAAAACGCCTTTTTTCAATGCTTAAATAACATGTTTTATTTTTTAGTACCAATAATTACGTGTATCATAAATGTAAAAATAGCGTTTGCAATATAAGAACATTTAATAAATGACTCAGAATGTCTATAATTAAATGTCTTGATTACAATCATAAACACCAGAAAAATGCTTATCTACAATTTAAAGAAATAAATATACCAATTTGAAAAAACACTAAAAATAATATATATTATTTTATACGTGTACTATTAAACAACAGCAATAATAACGATAAATACTTTAAGTGCTTATAATAGAAAAAACAGTAGGCAACCGAAAGAAATCCAACAGCACATTATCTCAAGACATTTTCATCAAATCTCAAATCGATACAAATTAATGTTTACTGTAACCTGTATGAATCATCATGTATGGGCATCATGAATCAAGATATCAGTGTGTCCTCATTTCAAGTGTGTTATATTATACCACGTTTTGTGTCTGTATACGAGCGATAGCAAATAAAATGTTTTACATCACAGTATCGAATCAGCATTATAATACCAGATTATTTTTTTCTATATAACATAAATTTATTTATCTCATAATGACAACATACAAGATCTACAGGATTAAAAGATTAAAATTAAATAAGGCTTACGTTTATGTTCCATAAATAATCATTTAATTATATCCGTAGATTTTAATCCTAAAATGGTGGATGTCTTTCTCTTATCTTAAAAAAAGCGTCGTAGACGCGACTGATCTGATTTTCTGATGAGTAATACAAATACATACAATGCTCACTCCTGCTTAGAGTGAATAGTTATTCTTTCGGTGGATTGAATATTCACTGTTAAAAAGGAGTGCTTTTTAGTGCCGAATCAGCTTTTTTTCCAAGGTTACATTATGAAAGGAATTATTTGATTACAGTTAAAGTGTGATTAACTATTTTCAGGGAAATATTTGGACTTTAATCTGATGAAAATTATGCGGAATTTATTAGTATTTTATATACAAAAACGCAATGAACAAATACTGAATGAGAATTTTCAGTAGTCAGAAGTAGCATGATTTAAGTTGCAAATCGTTAAATTCGTCATCGTTAATCGCCGTTATTTTTTTCTGTACATAGCATATGGCGATTCGTTTTGAAAATTTCTAATGTTGCGAAGAGCACGAAATATGTAAGCGAACATTGACGCTACATTTAACGCTACTTAAGGAGAAATATGTGTAATCATTTAGCAGCGTGATCACAGCATTCTTCTTTTGCAGAAAATGTGTTCCTTTCAATAACTCCTGTGTTTCGTAACGCATCATATGACATCGTAGATTTGTTCATACTTGCTGGTAAATTCAAGTGCCAAAAGAAAGAAACTAAATTTCTTACCTTACAATTCAGTCCACTTTTCATAATCAGATCCACAGCTTTTAATGCAGCGTTTTGCTTCATTTGAAGATTTATTCTTTTTTATATTGTGGCACCAAAAATTAATATTCAATTGCAGTTTAACTGCATTTATTTGATTGTATACACATATACAATTTACAACGAGGAGCCACTCCATTGTTCAATCTTCTGGTATGCGTGTATACGTGCCAGCTACTATTTTTTTTTTCTCTTTATACATTTTTGAAATATAAATTTCCCATATACTTATACTAAGATATTTCTGAAAAATCTACAAAAAAGATTTTTTTTTTTTTTGTAAATTGTGCTACAGTTGAATATAAAAATATTATTGAGTCTGGATCGCAATCAAAAGATGAATTCGTTTCATCAATCTTAATTATAAATTGACTTCAACGACAAAAACAGGAAAAAAGCGATTGAGCTACTACTTTTGAAAAGTAGTTTGTAGTCGCACTTTTACAAAGCAAGTAGTTGTAGAAGTAGTGACGTACATTTCCGATAAAAAAAAAGTTATACTTGTATTTCGTGACAAATTTAAAGTAACCTTTCTGACTGCTGAGAAAGGTTTTGATTTGCTACTGTATCCAAAACAGGTTTAAATGTAATTGTAACAAATCTCTTCTTCTTCACTTTATGCCAATTATCCTCACCAGTGAATGGACCCAATTATTTACAAAATACGTTTTTCTTTGTGTTTATATTGAAAATTTAAAGATTTCAGAGCGTTATGCATTTTCTTTATACATTTATATACAAAGTACACACAGTATATTCATTTAAACATTATGCACATATTTTAGAAATAATTTAATATTATTACAGGTATTTACATTAAAATTATTACAGGTAGCCCTTTTAGCAGAGCTATTGATTTATTTAAAGTACCTATTTTTAAATCACATGCATAAAATGAATAAATATCACTAGCATACCGTTTAGAAATTATTATTTCATTGCTGATTTCAAGTACAACCTCGAAATAGATTTAAAATATACCCTTTACAAAAATAACATACCAAATTGCCTCCCCGAAAATCGTACGAGGGGGTGATACTGCCCAGTTTGGCGACACTTTAAACAAAACTTTCCTCTGCAAAAAATAGAACCCTACATTACGGTTCGCTATATAGAAGAATTGGGAGTGGCCGTTATGGATGTTAATGGACATTCCCGAATACCGGACACTTATATTTAGCTATTTAGTTTATTGATTTTTGTAATAATTTACCTTGTTGTTTTCTGTTGCTTTTTTTTTTAGGTCTATTTATATTTTCTTCTGAATGAGATTGTTTTTAGTTTATTGTCTGAATTTAGTTATGACTAGAGTTTTAATCAGAAACCTATCGTAAACATATTGACTGTGACAATCGCTTCGCAAAAAAGAATTCTTCTGCGTTTTCTTGCTATTTTAAATACAATGTTTTTATTAGTATTTTTGAAAGTAGGTAGGAAATAATTCTTCACTCTGGAAAAAAGGGACCATAACCTGAAATCCAATTTACGATCTATATTCTTCAATCTTTTTACGCTACTCATATATACAGCACAAACATATTAATGTTTAACCTTAAATGAGTATCACTGTGATATAAACCACCATTATTCTCTAGTAAATTTTGAACTAAATGAATTCAGAACCTGTGGTTCCCTCTATGTTCGTTCCACCCGTATCGATATTTAACTCTTGGCAGATGCTGTCTCTCAAGTAAATGAATTTAAGACTTACTAAAATCTAATACTAAATGCTTTAAAACTTACTAAAAATGATAAATTTCTTGACTTGATATAATAGAAATGAATTCCATGTACAAGAATGCAAATGCGTCTTGTAAGAAAGAGATACACATGCGGTTATTGCAGAGTTCAAGTATTCCAAGTTAGGTTTATTAATCAAATATAATGTCTAATGTACAGCAGTTGAAAAAAAGGTACAATTATCATTATGGGATCCCAAAACGGCCATGGAAAGGCCATATTGTGGTAAGATCAAGGGAAATGTTTTCCACTTTTACAACTCACTGTGCAGCAGTCTAAAATGTGTAAAATGGACTTAAAATGATAAAATTTCTTGACCTGACTCAATAGAAATTAATTTCATGTACAAGAGGGAAACTTCGGCTTGCAAGAAAGCAATACACATGAGATTAATGCAGTGTTCAAGCATTCCAAGTTGAATTTGTTACATCAAAAATAATGTTTAATGTACATCAGTTGACAAAATAGGTTTAATTATCATTATGGTTCCCCAAAAAGGCTATAGAAATACCATATTGTGGAATTTTTCAAAATGAAATGTTTTCCGCTTCGACATCTCACTGCACAGCAATCTAAGAAATGATACAGTTTCTTGCCCTGAATCAACAGAAATAAATTTCACGTACAAATAGTAATGTCAGTTCTATTACAGTATTAATTTTAATATGCAATATTAGGTAATGCATTTTCCGAATACGAAACTCTATCGCTTGACTAATTTTAATCATTGAGTGAGATTTATCTTTGGACTGAAATTAATTCGCAGGGTTGCCCGAGAACGACATTTTTCGTGTATCATCAATATTTATATCGAATTTATTTCTTATTGTTATGTTTATTAATGGTATGGAATTTCCAAACCCTTTCAAGCGTCACCAGGACCCTCCCAGTTTTGCAAATTCGAGACTTGATGCAAAAGGGAAAAATGCCTATCATCCACTCCGTCCTCCCTAGAGAACAATCTAATTATTATAATTTAGATTTCCTTTTAAACACTTCTCAATATAAATTGACAGTCTTCATGAATCCGGATTGTCTCTCCGTCTGTCATTTTGTCTGCTTTAAATTGCGTAAGTATAGTCAGATTGCTATGTATTGATATACGTTATTGCGATAAATTATGTTATGCTAGGTAACGAAAATGAAGTGAACATTCATAGTTTGTTTACAGGGAGATTTAAATTTATTCCATTACATTATGGTTTTGGGGGGAAATTCGTTTGAAATGTTACACTTTTTCAAACTTATTGAAATTGATATACTATATTACACGGGCGATCAATAAGGCGCTTACTGCGAAATATGGTGTGCATGGTATTTTTAATTAATAACGACACTTGTAGGCATTTCATAATTCTCTGCATAAGTTCATATACGCAAAAAAAATAAATAAATAAAACAAAATGGACACTATATGCACTCTTTAAATAGCACAATCCGGAAAAAACGGTACTGACTTGTGATTTTCTTATCAATTGAAGTTAATTAAAAGTGAGACAAAAGTACACTTATTGAAGCGAATTAAATATGATTTTACTTTTAAAAATCTTTTTTCTTTCTTTTGGTAACCTTTTACGACAAATTTTATGATTAATACCCTACAGTAATATAGATATATATTTCATATTTTATGATTTAAAGAAAGTATTTTCTGAAAATTGATGAACCGCAGAATGCATTAATAATGCAATCATGTGGTAGGCTAAAGTTAGGAACTCTGTAGACTGTATTTGATTACATGAATTATATAAATCCGTCAGACTCTCATTCAGCATACTTACAATGCATCAGCTGATGTTAATTGATTATATGACTGACATGAGCTTTAACGAATTCCATTCTGTCACATTCTGCATCCTGTACTGTAATCCTCTGGAAAGAGTAATTTCAGAAATTCACTGAAGTTCTGTTGAATGGAATATTTAACGATAAATCAAACAAAACTTTATAATTTGTAATATCATAATGTAACTAATTTTAACATAAAATATTAACACTTCACATAAATATTATTTGAAGAACACTATCTTTTTTACACCATTAAAACATATGCACTAAATCATTGATTATGTATGGTATATCACTTAAATAAAATAAAGTCTTAGATATAAAATTCAATATATTTTATACGAAATTTAAATATAATGATGAGATTTGAGACAAATAAGAGGCATTTAATAATATAATTTGTTTTGTAAACCACCAAGTTGACTCTTTAATGCCATCTTTAAACGAATCCCTTTCAGAATGTCCATATTCTATATGCAACAGAAAATATACAAAATTATTAATGGATTTTCATTCATAATTAGAAAATAACATCCGGAAATTAGAAATCACTATAAATGAATTAAATTGTATGCTGTTTTGTTAAACCAATTTATAGAATTAATACCACATATAATATTCACACGAATCTGAAGAATTATAATGAATGGCCGAAAAGAAATTAAAGGAAATTTATTGAAAGAAAAAAATATATATGATTTTCCATTGAAACAGCAGCTTTTTATGTGTAGTTTTTTTAGAAGGAATTATATTCTAAATCTATTTCAATTAAAACTAGTATGATTTGCACACTTTTTAATTTTACGAAAGTACTTTCATTTAATTGAGCAAGTCCTGCAATGTCTGCATGAATAACGAAACCATGTGGAACATTATTATTCTGGAATTCGGTAAACAACATGAATTTGGTAAATCAGTGCGATTTTTATTCTGGATACGTCATTAATGTTTAAATTAAAAAATTAAATGTTAAAATTTCTCCATAAAAGCATTTTTCGTGAATTTTTGAAACTACATTAGATTTAGATAATCACTTAACAAATTTTAGAAGGATTTAAGAAGTATTGACGAATTTAGAAGGATTAATTAAATTTAAATTTATAGGGATTTTGTGCAATATTTATAACCCCACTCAAATATTTTACTTTAAATATTTTTCTTAGTATTGCGTAGAATTAGGAAATGTACAAATATAATGTTCTTACAATAGAAACATATAAATATTTGAATAATTGAAAAATCTTCCTCCCTCCTTCAACGCCAAGAAAGCTGAAAAGATGTAAAGAAAAAAGAAATCATCCTTTAATTTTTTTTTTTTTTTTTTTTTTTTTTTTTTTTGCTTTGTGTAACAGTAATGCTTTTGGAACAAGATAACGTAATGCATCTATAACTCATTCTAAAGTGCATTACTACTAATCGATGTATTAAATGAATTTTATAACAAGTTATTTTAATGGTAATAAGTACTGTCAATAGATAAAAGGTTAAGCTGGTATTGATTAATTCATCCATTTAATATCAGCTGAAAATATTTTGATTCTTTCACATTTTATTTTGCGCACTGTTATTGGCTGGAGAGCAAAATTTCGGAAATGAAACGGTCTAAAATATCTGATGTTAAATGAAAGTGCAATTTATAAAATTGTACATTTATGTTACATGCTAAAAATATAAATAAAAATTATAATGAATATTTTATTTCATTAAAATTTACATGTTTTGCACAAAATTATCAAATAAGCATAGCGTTTAATATATATAATAAATAATTAAAGCTAGTTATAAAATTTAATTTTTCCTATAGAAATTGTGTACACTGTTAAAAATTTGCAGTATTCTGGCAGGTCATTTGACCGTTTTTTACGAAAACGGTTACACAACCGTAATTTTAACACTATTCTGACCATATTATTGGCCATTTTATGGTCTGAATATAGTTAAATTATGGTTATAAAACCGTTTTTTCAAAAAACCGTCGAATGACCTGCCAGAATGCTGCAAAAATTTTAACAGTGTACGTCATTTTTTTCGCGTATGCCTCCTTCTTGTGTAACACGCACAAACCAATATTTAATTACACATTTGTAAAACAATTCTTTTACAAAATAAAAGACTTTGACACTTTTTAATTTGATGAAAATATTTTTGTTAAATCTAGCAACTCCCTCAATGTCTGTATGAATAATGAAACCATGTGAAACACTTTTATTCTGGAATTTAGTAAACAATGTTTGATTAGATGAATTATGTAAATCAGTGGGATTCTCATTCAGGTTACTTCAATAATGTTTAAGCTAGTGTACATTTATTCATCCATTTAATATCACCTGTAAATAATTTGATTCTGTTATATTTTATTTTTTGTACAATTATTGGCTGGAGAGAAAAAATATCTGAAATGAAAATATCTAAAACATTTAATGATAAATAAAATTGTAGTATCTAAAATTGCAGATTTTTCATGCGTTACGCAAAATTTGCAAAGAAGCATAGTGATAACCATAGTGAAGATGTAAATAAGCATTGTGATTGTTTAAATAAGCCTAGTGAAGTGACTAATGTTAGTTATGAAACTTAATATTTACTATGAAAAATGTATAAGTCATTTTTTCTTGTATGCTTCCCTGTGTAACACGCACAAACCGATATTTAATACCCATTTGTAAAAAAAATAAAAAAATAAAAAAATAAAAAATAAATAAAAGAAAAAAATTCAAAGGGATTTTCCTTTCTAAAATTTTGACAGTATTCACAATGTATTCTTTTATGATTTCTTAATGTTAATCAAAAAATATGCCGTTTGTCGAATTTATGCAGTGATCAACGGTACATTCATGGTTCAAACAAATTCGAAACACACATGTATAATCCGCAAATTGATTGAGGTAACTTTTGAAGTTGAAAAACTTGCCAGCATATATGAAAAAAATCAAAATTTTTTGCTATCAGACAAATAAAAGCAGTCATTTAAGTAATGCATTTTACGTACTAATATTGGAATGATCGGGAATTTACCAAAATATATAAATAACAAAGGCGTTATATTTACAGCTCAGCAGTTACAATAGCTATAAATGGACCATTACTAATAGTTAAAAAGCTAGATAATATCAGAATAATACTCCGAACACAGATTTCGAAATTCTCAAAAAGTTAAATTTATTTTGCTAATTTGACTTTTCTATAGACAGAAATTTCTGATGATAACACGGAATAATGTTCCAAGCTTTAAAGAGCAAGAAGTCAGGATTATTTAATACCTGTTCTCGTATGCGCAAACGTAGACAATCCAACCTCCATTTAAGGGGGTCCGGGACACCTTTTAAAATAATTTTTATTTATTGACTTAAAATTCTGAATTTTTTTGTGATGCTTAACCTTATCATTTGTAAACAAAATCATGATAAAACTTCTCATAATTTTTTTTTAATTTAAATTTAAAATTTATTAAAAAAGTGGGTAATTTAAAATCGTTATAACTCAAAATATTATTTGTAGAATTTAATTTTTTTTTTTTCATTTACATAAACGGAAATATATAACTTTTAATTTTGATTCAGCATTTTTAAAAATATTAATTTATAAAATAATTAAATATATTTAACGAAAAAATTTAGAAAAAAGGGGTGCAACTTTAAAAAAAATCATATTTTCAAAGGTAAGTATTTTTTTCAAATATGCTGAATCAATATTAAAGTAAATCAATTGAAAAAGATATATATTCCAAGTTTGAATCCTTTATCTTTAACGGTTCTCGAGTTATCAGAATTTAAACATGAGAAATGGTGAAAAAACCTAACATGAAGAAAAAAAAACATTTTTACAAGAAGTCGTTTCCATGACAGCCATTGCTTCAAAGCTAGATTTTGAAAACAAGCCAAAACGAAAAAATTAATTTGTTTTTTCTAATTCAGATAGAAACACGATTTAAATGTCATTTTAAGCACGAAAAAACAGAGACATTTTTAAGGAATAAAAAGTTTTAGCAAAATTTGACGATTTTTGTGGACCGGATCCCCTTAGACGGATAATACACGCAAAATTTTTTTATATGAAAAATTTGACCATCTTCATTTAAAATAGTTTAAAATAGATAAAAATAATTTTTATTTATAAACACAAAAAGTATAAAAGGGAAATTAATCACCTATTTTTGTAAATTATATACATTAATTTTCATTATTTTATTTTAAAAATAAGTAAGAAAATCAAAAATACAGCAATACTGGTAAATTACGCATTCTATTCTTATGTTCAGACATTAACTTTATGCATTAAAAAATACGGGTTATTTTTTTTTCAATATAACCGCATTTATTAGAGCAAAGAATTTTTAAGCATGCATTATGTATCCTTCAATTTAATTTATTGAAATTGATAGCAGAATGTTAGAAAACGTTGTCAGATCCACAAGTTTGAAATGCAGTCAATCCTCTTCAGGTGTATTTTATTTAGACATACATGAAGATCGGAATGCTTGGATGAATAATGAATAATGACGCAGCGGCTTTACAACTTCTAAGGCGAGGGTGCTTGGTAAAGCCAGTTTAGTTTATTAAGAGTCATAAAATTTGTTTAAAAAATGATCAGTTTGAAATCCCCAGAGAAAAATAAGAAACATGGAAGAAGAAAATTTAGATCACAGAAAGAATTTCGTTACATAGAAGTATATGCAAAATAGCTGTTTTTTAAATAGAGATTTAACTGTGGCTATAAGCAGAAAGAAATATTCCAGAATTTTCCTGCTATAACCTGCGTAGGAAAACACTTAACTCTGCTGTAATTCAAGACGTTATAATGAGACTTATGTTAATGTTGATGCAAAACAACATGCATCATAAACACCGCTTAATTTTTCTGGAGACTTTCCTAAAAATAAACAAAGAAATAAAACCTTACTTACGCGTTTCAAATACTGCTTAATCATGATTTCAAGCATGTTTTTAAAATTCTTCGATTGACCATAAAATAAACTAGATATGAACATCATAAAAAAAACTGTGATGAATTCTGACGAGATAAATATACAAATATCATATCCAATTACAAAAAAAGACTTTTTCTCAAGACTCATCACTCTCAAGACTTTCAAAAGACTCATTAATCAGATAGGTATTATATGATATCGAGATTAATTTACAACATGGAAAGCAAGTAAATTCTTCAGTATTATATTTCCAGAGGTTGGGGGGGAGGGGGGGTAGACATTAAATGATTTTTCATATATTTTTTGTAATATTTGCTTAATACATTCCTATTTATGCGCTATGCTATTTATGCTATCAATGTTTATGCTATCTGTGGCGTTACAGCAGTATTTTCTTGACATTCAGGGGGCAGTTTACCTCAAAATTGGTCAAAAAAGGATTTTAAAATATGTTAAGTGAAATCCTGTTTAATTATGACCATTATTACCCATATGGCAATTATATCGCGAGATATTGTAATTTTTTTTAATACACCCAGCGCAATGAGACACACAAATTAAAACTTAAAATGGCTTTTTCTACATTTTCATGTTTTCTTCACTTTAATGTTTTAAAAATTTTCATGTTTTTTGCATTTGAGATATAGATTTAAACATTTCCTACATGTTCTAATTATATATGTGATAAATATGCTCATGGAATTACCCTTCAGGTTTTTTAAAAATAAATGTATATGAAGATGCGTTACATTTTATCATTTTACACTATGTATATCAGTAAAAAAGTTATAGTAAATGTAATATTAGATGCATGTTAAATCCATGCGGAGTCTTATATTATACACATCTGAAAACCTTTAAAAAATTGGGCAAAAATATCAATATTTAAAAAAGCATTAGGGATTTAAAAAAAATATTTTTTTTAAAAAAGCTTTAATTAAGTATGCACTTAATTTATTTTTCAAAATGTACTTTTAGTTGAACATTTAAATGCAATGAGTATATTTGAAGCATATGTTTCAAAATAAACAAAATTGTTGAAAAGGTTAACTGACCCCTTAATAGAAGTTATTGTTTCCAATATCATTTTTTTGTACTTAAATTAGTAGTGAACGAATATTACCGGAAAAAAATATCAGAACATATTAAATAATAAATTTTAAAAAAAAATAATACATGCGAACCGGCCATAAAAGTAACCAAGAATCAAGCAAGATAATTGTCAGATTGAGACAATTATAAAAATTGAAATTTAAAATATCAAACCAGCTGCTGATTTCCTATAGACAGCATCTAGTATATTTAATACATTCATGAGATTTTACTAAAGACTTATGTACATAATCCTTTATAATACTTGTTATTTGCTGTAGAAAGTCTCTGCAGAATAAAGAAAGATTATTTCAATTTAATGAGCTTTATATTACACAGAAATTGCTCAGTTTAAATGTAAAATAAAATTAAAAATTCATTGCTTAAAGGAGTTTCGTGTTTTTCATAGATAGTAAATGGTAAAAAAAAAAAATTAAAAGGTTTCCATTTTATATTTCGATTATGCATAATATATTCTTAGTATACATAAATGAAATTGTAATAGGAAATTTTTGTACTTTGAGAAGTGATAATAAAAAAGCAAATTATAAATTATACAAATCTTAAAATGATGTAAATATACAAATGTATAAATGATTTAGTCCGTAGTCGTGGCAGGTCGGAGACAGGTTAATCCACTGTTAAAAAGAATAAGGTTCATTTTATCTGAGGTAAAATTAGTTTGATGAACACAATACGAGAATGTGACAATTTTAAAGGAATAAAAATGTTATAAACAAAAAAAAACAAAAACATAATAGCTTTATAAAATAGGTTTCATTTTTTTTCTATAAATAATGGCTTAAAATTACGGTTACGAATTTCATTTTTAATACAAACACTCGCCTTTGTTCAAAACGGTTTCGTTTTTAGGTGCATTTATAATTATATAAGGACGTAGCACCTATAGTCGTTGTCTGGTCGTCTGTCTGTCTGCTTATAATAGCGCAAAACTTACCAAACCGAATGGTTAGAAATTTAATATATATATACGTTGAAGAATTTTTTCGAGTCATTTGAAATTTTATAAAAATTTAAACAAAACTTAACAAGAACAAAAAATCTCGTGTACAGAATAGATTATGAAACACTTTTCAATATATTTAAAATACTGTAATAAAACTTCACAATTTACAAAGGTGAGAAATGATGTTAAAATGAACAATTTGGAAAACGCATAACGCATTTTAAAACCCGATTTCTGCTATTACCATGAATAGTTGTTAAATATATGATTTTTTTGTACAGCCCTGCATATAATATACAGATATGTATGCATACTACGTAGTATGCTAAAAGTTAGTTCAGTTAAACGCATAGCACAGGTGAAAACTTCACTTACGCAATTTCCGCCAGTAAACGCTTGTTGTTGAGAACTTTTGTGCGACCCTATACGTGATCTGTAGAATTTATACACACCATGTAATATTTAAAAAATAGTTCAATTTAAAAAAACGCGTTTTTAAATTTAATTATTTTTACCACAAGTATACCCCAACTGAAAACGCACTTCCACCAATCATTTGCGGAAGGCTTCAATAGCTTAATTATTGCCCGTTTTCTTGTATAATCGAATTCTTGTTGTGTGTCCCTGTAAATTAACGATAAGTTCTTTTCACATCATCCTCTATAAGTAAAAGCCTTTTATGCACCTCAGTGATGTATATGAACTTCAGTATGTTTAAAATACTGTAACAGCATTAAAATACACGGCAAACGATTTTCCCCCATAGACCGTAATTTAACGGAATTCTTTTGAGAGGCTCTGTAAATGAACTAAAAATGCTACACGTTTCATTTTCAATACGAAACATTGCATAGTAAAGCCCAATAACATGTATCATATTCATGTCAAGCGGACTATATTTACATGAGTTACAGCACGGGCAGACAGAGAGAAATACCGAATTTGAAACAATATTTTAAAGGTATCAAAAAGATATTAATAAAAGTTTTCTTCATTCTACTAAATCCTATCATACGTAATTATTTCAGTTATATCCCCTGATAGCTAATGATTCTAGGTTGCCAAAGTGATTATTATATTGAATCCTATCATACGTAATTAATTCAATGATATCCCATGATAAGTAGTAATTCTATGTTGCCATGGTGATTATTCTATTAAATGCTATCATACGTAATTAATTCAATAATATTCCATGATGGATTGTTTGAAGGCGAATAATGTTACACTTTTTCAAACGTACTTAAATTGATATATAATATAGTGATGCCCAAGAAGATTATTTTATTCAATATGGTCTGCAGAGCATTTATGAATCGTACATAAGGGTAAACAAAAGTGGTTTGTTACAGTACTGTATGTGTGCGATATTTGCTGGAAGTGCTTTTTTAGTGGCGCTCTACGTATTTAAATTATTTTTTATCTCATTATTTGTTGTATATGTATTATATAGATTATATACAGGACTGTACATAAAAACTGGAATATATTTCTGTTTACTGATGTACGTTTCTGAAAGGTATTTTTCAACCATCTTAAGGGGACATTAAACGTTATATATTTTAAATTTTCATCATAGAGTTGTGAATTTTTGTGCCTTTATATATTTCATAATAAGTATATAGAACACCGTAAAAAGAAATTTCCAATATTATTATAATTTTAATATTAAAAAAAGTTAAATTTTTAAATCGCAATTTTAAAATGCTTCATGAGCTATTACAAACAAATCTGAGTATCGATTTTTTAATCCTTTGAATATTTCATTTTTTAGAGATTTGTTTCCCCATTTCATATTGATTTTCATCAAAATTTTCCAATTTAATAATTTAAAAATAGATTTATTTAAAATCTAATGGTGTCGAATTTTAAAATGCATACACAGTATCTTTGTAAGCAATATCCTTATCATGTTAATCCTTATTCTTCCTTATCATGTTAATGAATTTTGTACAAAAATTAAGACTCGTGAAGCATTTCAAAAATCTAAAAATGTTCATAAATTAGTTTGTAGAAAAACATAAGTATATAAGGCCCAAAGAATGGTTTGTGTAGAAAATTAAAAGACTTGTATTTTTTCGTAAAATCATCGGATTTGCATTCAAATGACTCAGTACATATTGCAGGACAGTAATACACACAAAAAGAAATTTAGAATTTTTGAGTCGATCTTAGCTCAAATAAAGTTTCACGGTTCCTTTAAGGGGTCTTCCACAAATGATGTCACGCTTGGAGGGGGAGAGGGGGGTTCGTGAAGTTGTGAGAGTTTGTGACAAGGGGTTGGGAAGAGGTACGAAGGAATGTGACATCACACATTTTGGTTAAATTAAAAGTATTAAAAATCAGCAGATTAAATTTTGAAGTTATTTTGAAATTAGACTATTTTGTTTTATAAAGTAGGTTTAAAGCAAAAAAAAAAAAAAAAAAAAAAAAAAAAAAAAAAAACATTAAATTCCAAAATACGACTGTTTTCAGCTTCTCCTTCGTATTAATATTTTATTACTATTGTATATTAATTATGTTTTTGTTATAAACCTTAATCGTATTTCATACAAAATAAGTACATGAGTGATTTTTATTCTTATGCTCACAAATGTCGTTAAAACACGTAGTTAAAGTTTAAAAATAAAATTTGAAATATGATGTATAAGGTAGTGCTTTGTTCGTGAACTGCAAGTATATGATATGAACTGTAATATAGCGTGACAACTGACAAGGGGAGGGGGAGGGGTATGGTGAAGTGTGACACTTTGTGACAAAGGGGGGGAGGGGGTCAAAAATATCGAAATGTTTGGAGCTTTGTAAAATTTATATAGGTAGACGACCCCTAAGAAAAATGTAAATATAGCTTTATTATTAGGAGTTATTACTAATCGATTCGTAACAATAATTTTTTTTTACTATTATATGCCTGAGAATTAAAGTATGTTCTCTCATTTCCGCCCCGTTTTTCCCACTGTACATCTTCAGTCAAATTCCTTTCAAAGAGGACGTTATTTTCGTTGCTAATAACATTATCTTTAACTGAAATTTTCATTTCTAATCACAGAAGTAGTGGAAGGAATTGTGTCTGAATATAATGTAATTTATCGCATATAATGAATAACGTTGCAGTTTCATGTGTATAAAAATATACTATCGTTCATATATTTTGCCCTTTCCCTAGTCAGACCTTTGCTCTTTGATGGTCTCAAACACTACTTATATAAATTGAAAATAGACTTTCTTTTTATATGAAATGAGAAAATAGCACCAATAAAGAGATAAAAATCTACATTATTACTTTTTAACTGCAAAAATGGAATTAATCCAATTGATCCTATATTGGAAAAATGACTAATTTTAATTTAAAAAATAAAATAAAAAATGAAAATTGTTAAAAGAATCAAGCAAAGTTGGCTTCATTATAAATGAGCTATCAGTTAAAAAAGTAACATTAAAATTGATTCATTTGACAGAAAACTTCGTATGGCTATAAGTTAAAAAACAAATGTTAAAATTGGTTCATTTTGTTCATCAACCTTAGAATGATGACCGAAAAATTGATTTTATAAGTAAATATGAATTAATATAATCTATGAAATTATACAGAGTCTTAAAATTTTCTCATACCTTTATTCTTTTTTTTTTTTTTTGGCTAATCGGCTCCTACAATTTTGCAAATCTGCCAGCCAATTCCAGAATCAACAAACAGATCGGATGTAGGCTAGTCAATTTTCGGCGAAAACCGCATTTATCATATTTTTCTGACCAATTCGGGAATTACCCATTTCGTCCTTTTATCAGAATATAAATACTTTCAAGTTTCTCTTTCACATTAATTAAAATTCGATGTGAAAGCAAACGATTTATAGTTTACACTTGTTAATAAAAATGTTGAAAGCGTAATGTTATGCATCTCAGCAATTAATTTACATATATTTCAATACACACTATAAATTTATTTTAGTTTTCGCATTAATAATTATAAAATACAGTTTAAAACTGCTACCGGAATTAACATTTGAAGAATTATTTATTTAAAATAAAAACAAAAAAAAAAAACAGCTGTAGGTTGACTTCTTGTAATAAAAAGTTCGTGAAAAATTGCTGTCCTATCAAGACAGCTTCAAACTGAACTTACAATCATAAATTGTATCGTGATAATCGATGAAATCAAGCAAATCTGTTCGATAACACTGATAAACAAGAAGTTTTTTCTTGGAAAATTTTAGCATATTTAAGTAACCATACCGTTAGAAATTTAGGAAATATTCACAAAAAAGTGAAGTTGGTTTCCGTTTCAGAGATATCTGTGTTTAAATATATCTCATTAAGCTATTTTATTGATTTTTAAAGTACTTTGTTTCTATAGTCTAATGACCCTGAAAGTGAACAAATATCTGCTACTTATAATGCATCTAGGCGGCAATAAAATGTATTTCGTCCATGTGAAAAAAGCAGCACAGAAGATCCACCTGTTGGGCGATTTACACCAAAACATAATCAGCACCAATTCATATGAAGGACTATTTTAACTTTGTGTACTTTTTACAAGGGAAGGAGAAAGCAGAAATAAATATATATAGAGATAGAATAATACAGGGTTCGTACACATTTCTTTAAACAAAAATTATGGACTCATATTATAATATGCAATTTTTAGTAAAGGGTTTCATTTTTGTAAATACAAGCTTTAAACATTCAAATGACCGGGATTACAGCTCATGCAAGTTGAAATTTAGAAAATTTTAAAATAACAAATACAGCAGACGAAAAAACTAGTCGGATGAGCAAATCCCAAAACTTTCTTCTATCTCATGCATGTTAATACTACAAAATTCACTATCAGAATGCCAACAATAAATGGAAATCTAAACCCATCATGAGGATTCTAAAGATATGAAATTCCGTGCATTAGTTCTTGAGATATGACTATTGCTGAAATAGTATATAAATCCTGCAAAATGCAGCATATCAGCGCCACCTGTTGGGGTAGTTACACTAAACCCTAAACAGCAACAACTTGTGTTAATGTCTGACTCAATATAAAGTTTGATGAAAATCCGTGCATTAGTTTTTGAGATAGAGCTATTGCAAAAATCTGAAAAATGCGCACAGAAGTGCCATCTATTGGGCGATTAACACCAAAACATTATCAGGAACGACTTGTGTCAACGTCTAACTGAATCTGAACTTTCATAACAATTCGTGCATTTGCTATTGCGGAAATCATGAAAAATTCAGCATAGCAGTGTCACCTGTTGGGCGATTTAAACCAAAACATAATCAGTCCCTATATTTGTCAAGGTATACCTGAATCAGAAGTTTGATAGCCTTCATTCAAGGAAGTAGTGCATAATATTTTAGGGAATAACAAAGCTACAAATTACAAGTGTATAGTTCAAAATATGGTAAACAATTTTAAAAAGCTAAATTGACACATATCATTAAAGCTTCATTTCTTGCACTCTCATATTGACTTTTTCCCAGAAAATATGGCAGCAATTACGCACAGGAGAGTATTGTAGCAAAGCGTTATAAGTAAGCGAACAAACTTAATGCTGGAATCAGGCGTAAATTAACATAGTTGCGCCACCTTGTGGACGGAGTGATAATTCACATACGCGGGATTTTAGTGTGGCGCGTATTCCCTAAATCTTTAGTCACTCGTAGAAATTAATTTTGTTTGCCACATTAATTGCAATGTAATGGCGTAGCGAGAGGGGCATCCAGATGCACTTGACATCACGAAGTTTTCTTCGCATCGTCAGAGGTACTTCAGTTATTAATCAAGATGAAAAAAACTTTATAATTTTAGTGGTGTGAGTATGAAAACAGTTAGGTATCTACCTGTAGTTCACACTCCATCCGTTACGTGGCGCATGACCTTGATTGATGTGACCTCGCTTTTAATCCTGCGGTTACTTCTCCCATTTAAGATAGGACGCTTACTTATATCGCTTTGGTATTGTACTTTCGACGTCTGCGTACTTTGTATCTACACTGATGGTAATATCCCTTACAGATTAATATAAAAATTACGTGCATTTTGTCTATATGCTCTATACAGTTATTGTTATAAGTACTGATTAGTTGCAGAAAATTGCTTTTTAGGTGCGTTCGTAATTATATAAATACGTAGCACCTATAGTCGTCGTTCAGTCCGTCCGTCTGTCCGTCTGTCCGTCCGTCTGTCCGCATGTAACAGAGCAAAAACTACCCAACCGATTGGTCTGAAATTTCAAATATATGATTGTTGCAAAATTTTGTCGAGCCATTTCAAATTTTATGAAAATCGGATGTATAGTTAAATTACAGGGACAGTCAAAAGTTTTTCTTTACATTACGGCCAATGGGAAAAATTATTGCAAGTGGATTTTAATGATATTAGAGCCTTCCGAATGATCTGAAATTTTAAAGATATAATTGTTGCAAAATTTTGTCGAGCCATTTGAAATTTTATGAAAATCGGATGTATAGTTAAATTACAGGGACAGTCAAAAGTTTTTCTTTACATTACGGCCAATGGGAAAAATTATTGCAAGTGGATTTTAATGATATTAGAGCCTTCCGAATGGTCTGAAATTTTAAAGATATAATTGATGCAAAATTTTGTTGAGCTATTTCAAATTTTAGGAAAATCGGATGTATAGTTTAATTACAGGGACAGTCAAAAGTGTTCCGTTACATTACGGGGAATGGGAAAAAAATATTGGAAGTGCATTTTAATGATGTATCAGACTATGCACTTCATGAAGTGCAAAAAATTATACATTCAGTATAATATGGGGTGCAAAAAATGATTATAAAACTAGTTATAGTACGAACGCACCTCATTTGCCACGTTTGACGAGCAATTTCCAACTTGTTATGTTTGGAAACAGCAAAATGCAAAATTAACCATTATAAATGTAAATTGTTTTCAATTACTATTTTGCATAATATACGTATTTAACATGTATTATGTGCGCCAAAATAAAATTCACATCGAATAGACATAGAGAACGACTAAAATAATGTAAACATATGACTAAAAAATAATTAGGTCAAATTTAAACATGTTGCTATAAGTTTGTTTTTTCTTTTTTTCACATAGAAAAACGTTTGTACCCTGTACCTATTCAAAAAGAATCATATTTATGATTAATCTGAAACTAATGAACATACATTAACTACTGTATTTCTGTCTTTTTAAATTGTTCTCCGTTTTTAAAAAAGATAAGAGGACAGATATAGTTGTCAAATGATGAAGAAATGCAATAGTTAGTCTAGTTTAGAAAAGTGGGTTTATTTTGTTTGTAAAATTGCGTAACTATTGCATTTTGTATTTTATTTCTGTCCGAAGAATTAGTTTGCATTCCTTCTATTTTACTAAAACTAAAAAAAAAAAAAAAAAAAATGTATTGAAATCGCTTTCGCTGTTTTGCGGAAAAAAGTTACATCAGTGTGAACAGTGTTACATGTGATTCCGTCAAAATTATGTTTGTTGTAATTCTTTTTATTTTTTTTTTCAAATATTGGAATTACATTAAATATTTCGATCAATAAAAGTCGCTTTTTTAAATACATATTTTTATAATATAAAGATTTTATCTTTTTGATTCAACATGTAGGTACGATATATGCCTTGTACCACGGAGCAGCAATTATTTCTTAGAATATATTTTCTACAATAAAGGGAAATGTAACGGAATTTATATGCATATCAGAAGAAGCTCCTTGAATTGCCATGGATTACTTTGAGAGTTTAAAATTCAACATCAAAAAAGTAATTCATCTTGTTTAAAATGAAAAACATTTAAAATAAAGAACGAAAAGAAACAACTCTGCATTCTCTTCTGCAATCAAACATATTTGATACAGAAATCACTCTAACGTGATCTTTGATTAAGTCCATCAACCGGTAAAACAACAATTACTATAACTTGAGCATTTCGTCTTTGTAAAAATAACTTATTTCGATATCATACGAGATATTGAAAAAAAGGATGCAATTGAAAAATCAAATCTTAAACTTATCTTTGAAAAAAAAAAAAATAATTACATATACTTAAAGCTAAATAAAATAAACAAATAAAATTCCTTCGCAAAAAAAAAAAAAAAAAAAAAAAAAAAAATCTTTAAAAAACCTAATCGAAAGGCTTCGGAATGTTCTTAGTTTTTTCAAAAAGCAAAAGTTTCTAGTCAATTATTCAACGCGATCCCTATAACAACGGTTTTAGTAGCCTTCTATCTTTAGGTAATGGAAGACCTTTTTTATCTCATTTGGTTTTTCGAAAATTTTGTATTTCTAATTACAGTTTTCCAAATGTGGGAGAAGAACTGTAAAACGCATTCTTCAACATTAACCTTACTCAGTAAAACAAATTCTGTAATTAAATGATTTTTTTTCAGTGAGATTTTGGTTCTTTTCTGAGACAGGAATTGACATAATTTATTGAAAAGACTTAGTATAAATATCACCGATAATTATTTCTAACTCTAACTTAACCCCTCAATTCTCGCTTCCGTCATATTCACGGGCTGTGACTTTTATTCAGATTGTTCAGATTTGTTTAATTCCCACCAGTTTTATAGAATAGTGTAATTGACTTTATTATGGTATCATTTTAACTGTCATTAAATAAGATGAACATTTCTTTTTCAAAAAAGTGATGTCAATAAGCAATTTGAAATTTTAAACCGTAACTTAATGCGACCGTTAAAGGTTTAAAAGGTTACTTACAATCTTAGCTTCTCCAATATACCACCGAGAAAATATTTATAACTTATTTCGTGTTTTTTTTTTTTAAATTTAAAATAATGAAGAAGTAAATAAATGAATTATTTTTTGATAACGTCTGCAATAGGGCTACTAGAGATACGCGCTGAAGCATCCGCCATTGATGTGCCTTTGGGTTTGCCATATGTACCCAGTGCCCATTCACTTCTATGTAGACTCAGAGCAACGGTGCTACATTTAGACAGTTATTTTTTATTAATTACACGCTATAATTAGTTACGAAATTTATGATGGGAGGTTGCTTTGCGATGAATTGTTCAAACCATTCTAGAGAAGGACACCGGATATTCAAATATCCCGAAGAAAATACAAAAAGAAGAAAGTGGATAATCAACTGTTCGTTGAGGTAAATGGCGGGATTGATGAAAGCGCCAAATTTAAAAGTCTGTTAAAACGTGTAAAAATGACTGACGATTGCGATTATTTTTAAATTTAATTATTTATTTATGTTTATAATATTTACACAAGTGTATAAATATACATAACAGATAATGATTATTTATACTCTTAATTTTTTTCAAACTTTTGAGAGTTATTAATCAATATTTATGAGATTTTAAATTATTTATTTTCTTATTAATCACATTACTTATTTATTTTTTGTCACTACAAGGTCACAAATAGAGCAAAAAAAAAAGCAAGAAAAAAAAAATTCCCAACTTCAAGTGTTGGAGAGAAACAGATTTTTCTTACTTTTGTTTGCGGGGGGCGGGTTAGATTACTTGATTTATTTTTACTATAAGACAAGTAGGATATATTTTATTTAAATTACAGTTTTAAATATCAAACTGTTTATTGAGCCGAAGGAGAAAAGGGAAGCTGAATTTTATGAGAATTTTTTATATTTAAGGCATGCTTATATAATTTTAAGTCTTTCTGCACATTTCTAATTCTATAAAAAAAAATTCATAAATAGGTTAAACAGTTTATTATTATCATTACTATTATTTTACAGATTCAGAAAATTATAATACGGAATAATTTGCTTATATATATATTTTAAATATTTTAGGAGGGTTTCATAAATTAATCAATTATTAATATAAACAGTGAGTTAATGTAAAAAGAAGATATATAAATGGCAAATTTCACTTCACAGCTTTAAGTACGCAACATGTAAATACTTGTTCATCAAATAATCTGCAATCTTGGAAACTTGTTGATGTTCAGGAATTTCAGTTTAAGAGCTCTACCAGTCACCCAAAATAACTTTATGACACATTTTCTTAATCATTTTTAAACATAAATACATAAAACTAGCAGCTCAGATAACTGAAGTGATTTTGAATCGAAATAAGATTTCTATTTTTTAATAAATAAATTATTTATCGAGTTATGAGAAATTGTGGTCACGTGGCGACTGGTTTTTCTTTTTCGCGGTGTCGCATCTCTACCAATTACACAAAATAATAATAATAAAATTAGAAAAACCTGATGTCATTGCTCGAAATGTTAACGTTTTATCCATGGAAAACACTGGTGTTGGAGAAAAATTTTAAAGTTTAAAAGATTTTGAAATTTGTAAGTTTAGGAAGAAGGGGAAAGGGTAATTTTATTTATTTATTTTTGAGGGGGGGGGGGGGGGAGGGATGATTAGTTATTTATCGACTCACAAATCGGGCAGAAAGAAAAATTACAGTTTTGATGACTAAGTTTTGCATGGTAGGAATGACCGGGGGAGAGGTAATTTCAGGTGGTAGGAAGGATGTTAAATGATTATTTATTGTTATTGTTACAATAAAGTAATAAATAGGTCAAAGGAAGTTTTAAAAATTAAAAACGTTTGAAGATTTTTAATTTTGTGAGTGTGGGGGGGGGGGATTAAGAAAGAAACAGAATTTTATGGGGGGTGTAGTAAGTTCGTTAGATGACTTATTAACTATTGCTACTAAAAATTTACAATTAAACACTTTAAAGATTTAAAATTTTTTGTGCTAGGAATAATGGAGGGGGGGGGGTGGTGGTAAAGGGAAAGTGGCCATATCAGATAGAGGGAGGATTTTAGATGATTAATTACTCATTATTACAATAAAGGAACAAATAGCAGAAAAAAAAAGATTATTTTAAAAGAATTTAAACATTATGAACAGAGGGAGGGGCAAAGGGGAAGAAGATTTTTTTCAAAGGCGTTCAAAGGGGAGGGGGGGAGATTATTAGATGACTTGTTATTTACTTACTTTACTAAACATTTACACATAGAACAACAAAAAAAATTTAAAGACTTTAAATATTGTGTGCTGGGTATCAGGGGGGGGGGGGGGGAGGAGGAAAAACGTGAATTTCGGTGGGGAGAGAGGGAGGAAAAAAATATGATTAATTATTTATTTATTGTTTGAATAAAATGACAGATATAGCAAAAACAAAGTTTTAAAAAATTACAGTTTTAAAAATTTTACTCTATACTGGGTATTGTGAGAAGGGGGGACAAGGGTAGAGAGGGAAGCAAAATTTTGGGTAGAGGAATTTAGATTAAATTTTTACGAAATTTGTATGATCATATTGTTACAATAAAATAATAAATAGAGTAGAAAAGTTTAAAAAAAAGGACAAGGATTTTTATACTTTGAGTACTTTTGAGGGGGGGGGGGGGAAGGGGTCGAAGAAAATTTCGAAAAGAGAGGGATTTAGTTGATTTTTTTTATAGGAAATTCACTGAAATGCAGAAGAGTTTCACATCTGATTAAGAAATAAGAGTTTGAAATTAAGGGCTTTTTGCAGAATTTGTATAAAAAGGACTTTAAGGACGAAAAATTATTTTTGAAAAATGTAAAGATTTTCAAGAACCGTACGAAATTTAATAATAGAAGCACTTTCCTTTTTCTGCATACATCGACTTAGTTCAAATAATATGTGATAAACAATTTTCTTGAAGTCGCCAAGAAGCAGGCGTGTACCCAAAGTGTACATAAATATGGCGGTGTTGCTCCGGCCCGTAAACTCTAGAAGCTCTAGTCTGCAATAGATGAAAAAAGTGGTCAATTTGTTTTTAGATTGGAGAACAAGAAAGTAATCTTTTTCACTATGTATATTTTTATCACTAAATACTTTAGTTAAGAACTTTAAAGTCGTTTATCTATCTTAAAAATCATAATTTAATAATTTCTAAATATATCCATGTATTTTGGTTAAATTTTGTTTGCCATAATTGAACTTTTCTTCTTCATAAAACTAACTTTTCTAAATCGCACATCGAAGAAAACGCCAATACTTTTCGCTGTTAATATTTTATTATAAATTGCCTGATGTCCTAAAAAATATTTTAAAAAATTGAAATCGAAATGCCATTAATTTGTATGGTAAATTTGTCATTATTGAAAGTCATATATCTTGAATTGTATGAAATATTTTATTATAGGGTCAATCCATTTCGAAACACCAAGTTCGACATTTTTAATTTTCCAAAGTTTTTTTTATAGTTTTCTGAGTTTAATACACGGTGATTTTCTTTTATTATTGTATAGTTTTTTTGGGGGTGGGCATTTTTAACAGGGTACATGACATTTCGGTCCCGCCATTTCGGTCCCGCCGTTTCGGTCCCGAGACATTTCGGTCCCTGGCCATTTCGGTCCCGAGACATTTCGGTCCCGCCGTTTCGGTCCCGAGACATTTCGGTCCCTGGCCATTTCGGTCCCGAGACATTTCGGTCCCTGGCCATTTCGGTCCCGAGACATTTCGGTCCCTGGCCATTTCGGTCCGGAGATATTTCGGTCCCTGGCCATTTCGGTCCGGAGACATTTCGGTCCCTGGCCATTTCGGTCCCGAGACATTTCGGTCCCTGGCCATTTCGGTCCCGAGACATTTCGGTCCCTGGCCATTTCGGTCCCCAGCCATTTCGGTCCTTGGCCATTTCGGTCCTTAGCCATTTCGGTCCCTTGTCATTTCGGTGCCCACCACCTTATAACTCGTATTCTAATTGTCGTGGGCCACCAAACGCTGTAATTTAAACATTATTTGGGACCTTTTTAAAATTTTTTAACACCCCCCACCCCCCCAAATTAAAAAAAAAGCTGAATATAACAGTCCGATAAATTTAAACTTTTATAACTCGTGATAATGAAATCACAGCGAGCTGAAAAATTGTTTGATTGAACAATATGATATAATTTTACAGGGGACATTGTCTTTTTATTATTATTATTATTTAACAAAATGGATTTTTTAAGCTTTATTATTTGTTATTAATATTAGGTATTTTATATATACTATAAACTGCCATAGATGATTTTTTGGTTGTTTTCATACGTTTTTTAGAACCTTTAAATTATCATCATTAATTAAATAATTTAAAAAACTGCTCTTATTATTTCTCCTTCTTACAATTAGATTAATAATAAATGTCTTCAATAATTCAATTGGACACTTATAAGCTATTGTAGGTAAATATTTCCTCAAATCATTCTTCTACATCCTCTCCTTTAATAATTCAGAAATGAGATATATTTATTGAAGCAAAAATATTTAATTTTTCTTATTACTTTTTTAATACAAAGTTATAATTTTGTTTTCATAAGTTACTTTACCATTATAAACATTGGGAAAACAATAGTGATTTGGTAATTAGGTGTGCCAGGAAAAATATTTTGTTGTCAGAAAACTCCACCCACCGCTTCAAATTTTAAAAAATAATTATTGGTTGCATTGTTAACAGTCTTCTCACCCATTGCAGACGATTTTTGGGAACTAATTTTATTGAAACTGGGCCTATTTCTTTGTAATAAGATGATTATTTTTTATTTTATGTAATAGTGTAAGTATTATTTTAATTAATTTTATTTTCAATTTTTAACTGACAAAACTAAGGTTTTAGGTGCGTTCGTAATTATATAAATACGTAGCACCTATAGTCGTCGTTCAGTCCGTCCGTCTGCTCGTCTGTCTGTCCGCATATAACAGAGCAAAAACAACCCAACCGAATGGTCTGAAATTTTAAATATATGATTGTTGCATAATTTTGTCCAGCCATTTGAAATTTTATGGATATCGGATGCATAGTTTAATTACAGGGAATGTCAAAAGTTTTTCTTTACATTGCGGCCAATGGGCAAAATTACTGCAAGTGCATTTTAATGATGTTACAACCTTCCGAGTGGTCTGAAATTTTAAATATATAATTGTTACAAAATTTTGTCGAGCCATTTGAAATTTTGTGAAAATCGGTGTATAGTTTAATTTCAGAGACAGTCAAAAGTTTTGCGTTACATTACGGGGAATGGGAAAAAATTATTGCAAGTGCATTTTAATGATGTCACAGACTATGCACTCATGAAGTGCTAAAAAAAAAAATATATATATATATATATACATTCAGTACAATATGGGGTGCAAAAAATAATTATAAAACTAGTAATAGTACGAACGCACCTCATTTGCCACGTTTGACGAGCAATTTCCAACTTGTTTGTATTTGTCGTTTATTTATTGATTTTTAATATTACCATTTTCCTCCCACTTTTCCAGAAAAAAAAATTAATAATTTTTTATTTTAGTTTTATTATTAATTATATTAATAGTTTTAAATTTCGGTGTCTTTAAATATAAAATAAATAAACATGTAAAAGATAAATTTCAGTTTATAACTACTATATGACAAATTGAATATAAAATGTATTATGTATTGAGTTTATTTTAAAGTAAAAAAATGTAATGTATATTAATAATGTTATTAATTTAATAAATTAAGGATACATTAAATAAAAAATATATTTAATAAAATAGTAATTTAATTTTTATACTAAAATTCCTAACTTTTTTGAGAATTAATTAATAGCAATTATTAGTAGCAATTATTAATAGCACTTAAAGTTTTTATTCAAAAGTTTTAATTTATAATTTCCAAAAAATAATATAGGATTTTTTTGAAAAATCAGTCAAAAACATAAAGTCTAAGTAATAATTAATTAATTAATTAAACATAATAATAATAATAATAATAATAATAATAATGCAACATTGTACAAATACGTAAAAATACCTTTTAACAGTGTTAGGTGATATTATGCAGATTTTAATTTTTTAAGTACAGTTATAATTTACAATTCGCAAAAAGTAAGAAATTATTAATTAATTATAATTAAAGAGCAAAAATAATATTATAAGCTAACTAATAAATGAATAAACAACATGTTTATCTTCAGAACCCTTATCACTTTTATACATCCTAATGAAGTTAATAACGTTATAATAACCGAAAATTAAAAAAATATATATTTGCATTTACCCTATAAAAACTATTATATAGTTCATGTAATAGTTTTTAAACAAGCAATTGATAAATTAGTTATCTAAACAATTAATAATTAAAATAATTTTGAATTGATAAATACGTTTAATAAAAACAATTTAATTTTTGAATTTTTTTTTTACTTAACAATATAACTATGAGTGTTTTCAACTTGTCGTGCAAGTTAAATTCATGCTGTATCAAATTTATTGCAAACTAACGGCAAACAAGTAATCAAAAATACTGCAAACTTACTGGAAAGTAGTAATCTTTCCATATCACACTATAAGTTTAACCCCTTCGAAGGGGTCAATAGACCTGATCAGGTCTATTCAGGCGAAAGCGCCGTCAGAAGGAGCATGCATAGGTTTTATCACCATAAACAAGTTTAGGTAATATTTGTACTTTTCATTTCGAGCATTTTTTGGTATTTAATAAGTATAGCGTTTAGAAAAAACGGTGCCTACCGAATAAAATTTCTGTAATTTCTGCGTATGTGCTGATTCTCATTGTTGTTGAGTCTCTCAACAGAGGGATTTTTTGCTTTCGTCACTTTCGTGAATTAAAGACAGTCTTGCCATCAGTTTCACAACAAACTACTCATGCAAGTGGGTGATGGTATACCTTGCGTGAGATTTGCTGCGAATTTCTCAATTCAAATGTGTCACGCCAAGATAATATCAGAAAAAATCAAACTTTCTGCTAATGTTCATGCTATCGGGGTTACCTCAAAAATTTCCATGGGGAGCACGGCGGATCGCATGAACGGCTCATGCGATTGACACTTATGTGAAATCATTATCCAATATCTATTACAGCACAAATTCTTAATTCAATGGCAAGAAATTAAACATGAAAATTGCTGTTTTACACTTAACCACTTGGCCCTAACTTTATTGTAGACAAATGTTATGTAATATGAAACTTGATTTAACCCATTCGCTGCCAAAACTAAGAGTTTTCAAATTTTTTGTTGAAGGTCGTTTGCCAGCACAAATTCAGAAAGATAAATTTCGCTTTACTAATACAGCGAAATTTCTGCCAATAAATGAGGCAATTTTAAAAATTCTAAAATAGTGGTGACAAAGTAATCAATAAATTAAAGCCACGAATATACTCGTGAATGACAGCGAATGGGTTAATTAAATTTAACTCTTCAGTATGCGCTCAGCTTTTTACATCATAAGTGAATCTTTTTCACTGGTAAATATTAATGTAACTTGAATGTATTATTAGTTGCAGTTATAGAGATTGGCCTTATATTTTTTATCCATGCTTTTTTTTAATTAAGAAATTAAATAAGGATATACCTAAATTCTTAAAGTTACTTGAAATACTTCTATCATATATACACAGTCAAGACAAGATTCCAAAGACTGGTAAAAAGCTCCATTTTAGACAGGCTTCCATGTAAAGAAGAGTAATTAATTATACTTCTAAGATACACTGCCTCAATAAGATCTATTGTTGGTTTCGCAGGGATTCTGAAACTCTTCCGTTTGAGACAGGATTCCGTTATAGAAAGATTCCGCTTTCACAGGTTTCACTATGCTTCACTAAAGAAGGGTGAAAATCCCCTTTTCAGACAGGTTTTCAGCAAATTTAATTGTATCGCAATTCATATTAAGACCATGTAACGCTTACGTTAAAGACAGGATTCTGTTATAGACAATTACTATTATGACAAGTTTTATTCTATTCATATGATATAAATAAGCATATTTATATAAATACACAAAACTTTTAAAAATGGAACCTGCCTATAACGGAGTTCTGTCTTAAACATAAATGTTCCATAGTGCTACGGAAAAGAATACTATACAAATACACCAAATAACACGAAAACCTGTGTAAAACGGAATTTTTCACCAATATTTACAATTTCATCTTGACAGGTTTTACTATATATATAACATGAAGGGAAAATTCTGGACCCCCCCCCTTCCCGAAACGAAATCCTGGCTACGCCACTGCATGTCGCCCCGGTATTTTTAAGCCATTAAAGATGAAAAATGCCGTGTGGCCACAAAAAAGCGCAGGCTGACTAGAACAAAGAGAGCGTGAGTAGAATAATTCTTCTATCTGGATCTTTATTTAGCATAATCAAATGGAGCAAGCCAGGACATCTACACTTGACATATATATATATACATGTATAATATTCTTTTGAATGAATAACATATAGATATCAAGAAAAGCCAAATATGTTTTCTAAATTTCCAAATTTCTTCATTGTGATATATTTATAAAATTTCTTAATTTAAAATGAAATTTTACGTAAAAGTGATTCACTATACATTACTATTTTGAGATTTTATGTTATTTTTTTGTATTTTCATTTTTATTTTTTATTTGTCATATTAAAACATGTAGGCTGCTTTAATTCTAAGTATATAAGTCAAATAAATAACAAAGAAATATTTGAAATACAGAATTAATTTTAAATACGAAAAGAATATTTTATGACAATAGAAATTTTAAAATTTTGATTTATGTTTATTGTGCTCGTAGTTTTTGAATGTAATAAGCCTATAAAAGTCTTAAATATATTAAAAAGGATTTGTAATTGTTGCAAACCACTTCACCGTCGACAGGTATGGGGAAAAAGTGCTTTTATCCCCGAGTTATCTCGGGGCAAACGGTGAAGTGGTTCAAAATTAAAAATATTTTTAAACTTGTCATTCGCCACCGGTAGAAATAGCGGTAATATTATTGTTACGCATGTAAAAAGATTAATGCAAACTTTTAAATAGTTTTTCAAAAAATAGTAAATGAAAATAATTATTAAAATAAAATAGAAAGTTCTAGTCTGTTCCGGTGCAGAATTTAAAAAATAATGTGTCTTTATCACAATTCCATGTTAAGAACCCCCTTTTTAAAAAATATGTAAAATGCAATACATTTAAAATTGGTGCGCCGTTAAATAATAGGATAAAATAAAGATTTGTAAAAATATTTGCAGATTTTTTCATTATTAATCACATAGTGTGCAAATTATATACAATTGAATATGTGCATTTTGGCATGGGCATTTGCATATGAAAATTAAAGTTCGACTTATAAATATTTTTAAATTGTCTGGACTTTATATTTATGATAGACTAAAATATGAGGAGCTTCTATAAAGAATCCATAGAACTCTCCCTTCCCCCACTCCTGAAAACGATTACTTCTACCATATAAAATTTGCATGGGGTGCTACAATTTGATTGCGAGTTATAAGTGTTTGCGGTTTTCGGGCCCTTATATTCGGTTATACTAAAATTTCAAGGGTTCAGTTAAAAAATCTTATAATGTACCTCCTTTTTTAAAGATTACGTTTACCGTACAAAATATGAGTGTGATTACGATAATTACAGAGAGAGTTATAAATGTTTTAATTTATCAGGACCTTATACTTAAGATACACTAAAATATATAAAAAGTCAACAGAGACCCCCCCCCCCTCCCTGCCTCATAAAACGATTATGATTATCATAGGAAATTTGTGTGGGCTGCGACAATTTTGATCCGTGTTATAAGTGTTTGCGTTTTCGAGTCCTTATATTCGAGTTATACTAAAATTTAGGTAGTTCAGTTAAAAAATTTGATAATGTCCCTCCTTTTATAAAGATTACGTTTACCATACAAAATATGAGTGTTTTGCGATAATTATAGATCGAGTTATAAATGTCTTAATTTATCAGACCCTTATACTTATGATACACTAAAATATAGAAAATGTCAATCCCCCCCCCCCTTGTTTTTTAAAATGATTACCATACGAAATTTGTGTGTGTTTACTAAAATTTTAAGGCCTTTATTTAAAAAACTCTACTATGTCCCCTATAAAATTGTCACCTATTTCAAGTGCACAAAATTTCAGCTTGCTGGAGAAGGGACCGAAATATCTCGGGACCGAAATGTCTTGGGACTGAATTGTCTCGGGACCGAAATGTATTGGGACCGAAATGTCTCGGGACCGAATTGTCTTGGGACCGAAATGTCTCGGGACCGAATTGTCTCGGGACCGAAATGTCTCGGGACCGAAATGTCTCGGGACCGAAATGTCTTGGGACAGAATTGTCTCGGGACCGAAATGTATTGGGACCGAAATGTCTCGGGACCGAAAGGTCTCGGGACCGAAATGTCTTGGGACCGAAATGTCTTGGGACCGAATTGTCTCGGGACCGAAATGTCTTGGGACCGAAATGTCTCGGGACCGAAATGTCTTGGGACCGAATTGTCTCGGGACCGAAATGTCTTGGGACCGAAATGTCTCGAGACCGAAATGTCTTGGGACCGAAACGGCGGGACCGAAATGGCGGGACCGAAGTGTCGGGACCGAAACGTCCTGCTTCCTTTTTAACAAGCTGCACAGCCATTTACTTTTCACATTTCAAAATGCCGTAAATGCTTTAGTTTTCTACCTATCAAGATGAATCAAAACCTTAAATTTTCAGCCTAAAATTGTCTACATTTTATGTACGTAAGAATTCAAAAACATGTTTAACACGCGAGAATACGACCCATTTTAGAACACGAGAACTCTCGCCGGGTATCTAATACCCTAGTTCATTTCTGCTATTTAAATATCAATCAATACTGTTCATAAGCAAATCTTACGTAATTAAATATCACAAAATAATACATTAAAGAATTTTAGTGAATTTAATAATACATACGTATATGTTTAAAGGCAATTTTAACAAACTACTTACTGATGTTCAACACAGAGACTTTTTTCACATTTTTGACACATAAACCTTGATTTTATGTCTTTATTAGATGTTCAAAATGCACATCGTTTATAATTTTCCTAGACTTTTTTGCAGGCAATTCGCAGATTATTTTCAATTCCTTAGAAGTGCTTGGCTAAGTTGATTTTCTTTAAGGTTTACGGTTTCTGTGTTGTTCTGAAAGAACGAGTCCCAGTCTTTTAAAAAAGAAATGTTTGTTTCGGAACTGTATGCGAGGAATTTTTGTGGTTATCAAAAAATCCTGACATTAATAGCAGGCACATTCAACGTTGAAAATAAAATAACCATTGGCCAACGGTTTGATACCCTTGCTGTATTGTATGCTGCAGGCATTTCATCGACAACGTCCATAGCCTCTTTCGCAAATTTATAAAACGTGATGATATCTGTTTTTTCAATTCCGTGGTGGTTTCGTCTATTTTATCATCGATATGCATTGTGAACAACATACCTACATTCTTGTTCTTTTTTGCAGAATACGAAACAATTGTTGTTTCGCTTTGAAATCCAAAGACTGAAGAGTACAACTCCTTTTTCACCAAAAATTCAGGTGGTATTCCTCGTTTATTTTGTCTAAGTGTCCAACTATTGTAATTTTTTTTAAAGTTCTATGCATATCCCGTATATCAGTTGTAAGCTGTCCAGTTTCGTCCAAAACTCAATAGCGGTGTCATCAACCGCATCACAATAGCTCTCGAACTGCAGTCTATTTTGAAGGGTCCATCTTGTTGCTGACCAGCATAAATCTCCATAATTCATGTATAAAATACTCTAGAATCTACTATTGTAAAAATCTTGATACCGTACATAGCAGGTGTTTTGGGCATATATTGCCTGAAACTGCACCACCCCCGAAAAGGGTCCAGTATTTCATCAATTGTGACGAATTATTGAATAGAATATGCATTTTTACAATTTGTAACAAATGTTCCAAAAAATTCTCTGATGAGAGTCAGTTTATCTATCTCTCTTCTAATTTGACGATCATTGATGTTGTCAAAGCGTAGGCCGCTCATGAAAAAGAGGATTCGAGTGCGACTCATGTTTTAAGGAAATTCTGAAAACAAAATCCACGAAAATAGCCTTAAATTTAGCCCTTTCATGTTAATCACAAATTTATATATCGTCGCCTCAGAGCAACAGTAGGACGTCCAGTAATAATACAAAATGAGATATCTAACTTTCTGCTATGAATAACTGCGTTTGCATCTAGTGGAATAACTTCTGAAACACAACGTTATGCTTAATACTATATCTCAGATGTGTTTTGTAAAAATTCCCCAATGTTCTACTAGATGCAGACACAGTTTTCCGTAGCAGTAAGTAAGACACCTCATTTTCCAATTACAGTGACCTCTCACTTATACGACTTTCAAGGGACTGTAGAAAAAAGTCGTATAACTGAGAGAGTCGTATAAGTGAGAGAGTCGCATAAGTGAGAGACCGCCTTATAATACAAGTTTCAAACTTTATAGGCATTAATTATTTTACTTATACTAAAAACGATAAGTTTTGAGTACTAAGAACATATTTTAACAAAATTTGCAAAATGTGTTAAAAAATTAAACGTAAAATATGTTTAAAAAGTTCACAAAATTGTTCATTTACCACTATGTTTATTTTAAAAATTTACAGATCAGATTTTCTCAAAAAATGAAGATATATTAGTTTGTTTCTGTCGTAGATGGAAATAGAAAATGTCTTTCTCTAAGTCTAATAAAGCTTTTAAGCTAGTTTGGGAATAATCATTTTGATGGACATAATTCTTTAATTTATTTAAAGCGGTACTTGCTTTTGAAAAATTTACAACAGCAGGAACATTGCTCTCATCTTGGTCATCCTCCTTGCTCACGTCTTCATTATTAATATCCTCAAAGATTTCTTCAGCAGTTCTCAGTTCTGACAGAAGACGTTTATCATCACATTCTACATAATCTTTGAAATTAATACCTTCGTCCATAAACATTTTATTCGAGTCTTCGTTATTAAAGGATTCCATACGCTCTAAATACCAGGTTCATTCGTTGAACTAGCAGTTTGGTCTTGTGGGAAAACTGAATTTCCTAAAACAAATTTTAAAATTTAATTTGCTGCAGAAACGGCAGATCTTTTACATCGGGATGTGATGGACATTGATCCATTAGAAGTAAAACCTTTCTTTGTTGTTTTTGAAATTTATCATCCATCTCTTTTAAAAAATCAATGGAAATCTCTGATGTCATCCATGCTTTTTTTAAATTTCTGTAGCCAAATGGCAATTATTTTTTATTCTTAAAGTATCGAGATTTTCTTGATTTTCCTATTACTAAAGATTCTATTTTTTCTGAACCATCACTATTTGTGCAAAAAATGATAGTTAATCTTTCTTTACTTTTTCTGCCCCCTTGACATGGTTCTTCTTTGTATGATAATGTCTTATCTGGCATCAGCTTGAAAAACAATCCGTTTCATCACAGTTAAAAATGTCTTTAGATCCCTTAATCCTTAATTTACATAAGTAGATTTTGCAACCATTGTATAACATCAATTCCATTAACACATGCGCTTTCTCTTGTGATGCGGCGATGCAAAAGTCGATGTCTTTTTTTAGCTTCTCGAATCACCGCAAGACGCTGAAAAATTCTCGATTCCATACTTCTCAGTAAGAGTGCGAGCCTTTTCTTTTAAAATCACACCGTCTATCGGTAAATTTGAAGCTCGCATAAATCTGCCACATTGTATCCTGGATCTCTTTGAATCGCCATTTTTTGACGCATTTATAATGACATTTTTATTTTTCAGAATTTCTTTTAGTGTCGATTCTGGCAGATTGAAGAGAGCAGCTAATGCCTTTTTTGATTGTAGTAAATTTTTATCATATTCCTTAATGGTTTCAACTTTGAATTGTATGCTTAATGCTTTACGTTTTGACATTTTCAGTTTAGGTATCGACATGCAGCAAACTGAAAAAATTACAGCGAAATGAATAACCTTTCACGCGTCTAGTACAGAAGCTTGTATCGATTTGCGACATACACGTTTTTTCCCCTTCGCTGTGCGGGCTGTACGCGTATAGGTCTTTTGGCGTGATAATAGCTTGGGATGTGCTTCCGATATGTTCTCGCTTTAGTATTTTTTTCTAGTGATGTTCAAGAACTGCCATTTTCGATTTGTTAAGTTTAAAATAAAAGTTGTTTTTCTTAAAACAACCTCATTCCTAAAAGACGACGCATTCCTTAAAGCTGTTAAAATTTTCCAGGAAAATGCATTTTGCAAAAACCCTGATTTCTCCACCAGTGCCATACAGAGACGTGATCTGCAGGTAGTCATTTGGCTTTTGTTAAATGGCAGACACAAGAGAATTCCATACAATCACCCCCCCCCCCCCCCACCATAGATTTCATCGTTAATAACAAACGAAGGTAGATAAGAAATGTTATTCATTATTCATAAACACTTTAACAATAATGAAAGGATAAATGTAAGAAAACGTGAATGATTTGTACTTTAAAGATTATAAAAATTAATTCTAGAGTGAGAAATGTAAAATCGCCTGAACCGTTTAAAACGTCGTATAAGTGAGAGAAGCAGTCGTATAACTGAGAGAAGTTTAGCATTATTTCCCATAAAGCGTGGACGGGACCGAGAGAATTCGGCGTATAACACAGAGAGTCGTGTAACTGAAAGTCGTATAAGTGAGAGGTCACTGTATTACTAGGCGTTTTACTGGTGCTCTGATGCGATGATATGCCAGCTCCATCAGTGGAATATAAATCTATCATATTAGTCTTCTGCGATGATTTATGAGTTCCACATAAGCATAACAGTCCAAGAAATGCTTTTATTTCGATTTCATCTGTCTTTTAGGTAGCTTTCATTACAAAAAACTACCTATTGCAGCCGTTCGGAGGAAAGCGATTTCAAAAAATTTTTGGTATATTTTCATCGATCATGACCCCCAGACCCCGAAACCACCCTCCGTTCAAAATTGATTTATATATAGATCCATATATATATATATATATATATCCATATATATATGTATATAATATATATATATCTGACATTTCTCACACTGTAACTCTCGTATTTATGAACCGATTTGGATGTAATTCGGTTAGTGCATAATACATTCCAATGTCTCAACCGAGTTTGTTGGCCAGTTTCATCCGCCATTTTGTTTCAAAATGGCAGCCATTTAAAATTTTAAAAGAAATTTAAAATTTGAAATGTGGTACCAAAAAATTTAAAATGGAAAAATATTTTTTTCTTATGTATTTGACCTTTATACAAAGATTTCGGAGCAGATTTGTTTCATCTATATCTTAAAAAATGGCTGAGTTATGACATTTTAGGTAGCTTTCATTACAAAAAGCTACCTATTGCAGCCGTTCGGAGGAAAGCGATTTCAAAAAATTTTGGTATATTTTCATCGATCATGACCCCCAGACCCCGAAACCACCCTCCGTTCAAAAGTTAATATATATATATATATATATATATATCCATATATATATATATATATATATATCCATATATATATATATATATATATACCTGACATTTCTCATACTGTAACTCTCGAATTTATGAACCGATTTGGATGTAATTCGGTATGTACATAGTACATACCAATGTCTCGACCGAGTTCGTTGGCCAGCTTCATCCGCCATTTTGTTTCACAATGGCGGCCATTTAATTTTTTTTAATTTAAAATTTGAAATGTGGTACCAAAGAATTGAAAATGGAAAAATATTTTTTTCTTATGTATTTGGACTTTATACAAAGATTCCGGAGCAGTTTTTCTTTCGTCTATATCTTAAAAAATGGCTGAGTTATAGCATTTTGAATTTCTAGCGTGGCTGACATTTTGAAACGTTCTGAAATTTATCACTCGATAAAAGGCGTATTTATGAACCGATTTGAATGTAACTTCGTTTGTACATAGTACACACCAATGTCTCGACCGAGTTCGTTGGCCAGCTACATTAGCCATCTTGTTTAAAAATGGCAGCCATTTAAATTTTTAAGAAAAAATTAAATTTGAAATGTGGTACCAAAAAATTGAAAATTGAAAAAATATTTCTTTCTTATGTATTGGACCTTGATACAAAGATTCGGGAGCAGTTTTTGTTTCGTCTATATTTTAAAAAATGGCTGAGTTATAGCATTTTGAATTTCTAGCGTCTATCAATTTTGAACGGAAGGTGGTTTCGGGGTCTGGGGGTCATGATCGATGAAAATATACCAAAATTTTTTGAAATCGCTTTCCTCCGAACGGCTGCAATAGGGAGCTTTTTTGTAAAGAAAGCTACCTAAAACTAAAAAACAACCCGGTTGTAGATCATCCTCAGCTATCCTATGCAAAAAAATTCATTTTAAAATATTAAAAAAGGAAGCGAGATTTATGAACGTATTTATGAACCGATTTGGATGTACCTTGGTGTGTACATAGTACATACAAATATCTCGACCGAGTTCGTTGGCCAGCTTCCTCCGCCAACTTGTTTCAAAATGGCGGCCATTTAAAATTTTTTTTTTAATTTAAAATTTAAAATGAGGTACCAAAAAATTGGAAAATGAAAAAGATTTTTTTCGTATGTGTTTGACCTTAATACAATGATTCCGGAACAGTTTTTGTTTCGTCTATATCTAAAAAAA
Organism: Maratus speciosus; assembly: GCA_963932465.1. NCBI lineage: Eukaryota > Metazoa > Arthropoda > Arachnida > Araneae > Salticidae > Maratus > Maratus speciosus. Next base: position 154,541,044 of record OZ010793.1, on the reverse strand, counting down.
TGGCTAAGTTATAGCATTTTGAATTTCTGTTGTGGCTGACATTTTAAAACGACCTGATTTTTGTCACGCGATAACAAGCGTATTTATGAACCGTTTTGGATGTTACGTGGTCTGTACATAGTACATACCAATGTCTCGACCGAGTTCGTTGGCCAGCTTCATTCGTTATCTTGTTTCAAAAGGGTTGCCATTAAAAAAATTAAATTTAAAATTTAAAATGAGGTATTAAAAAATTGGAAAATGAAAAAGATTTGTTTTATGTATTTGGCCTTGATACAAAGATTCCGGAGCAGATTTTGTTTCTGAAAATTTGTTCTTTTGTTTAAATCTTAAAAAATGGTTGAATTATAGCACTTTGAATTTCTAGTATGGCTAACATTTTGAAACGAACTTGTATTTGTCACGCGATAACACACGCATTCGCCTATTTCCATGTAAGAAGGCATGTGGATAGTATACATCAACATCTCAGCCAAATATAAGTTTCTTTAAATAAAAGCAGCTTCGATAAAGCTGACTAATTTCGCGAAATTCTCATTCATAATGATTTAGTATTGATAAAAATTAGTATTGAATCTCCTATATTCGGTTTCCACTAAATTGAGCTTCTTGTGTTTGAATAATATAAGTTGGCTTTTTTAAAATAAGGAATTTGAAAGCTACCTCTTTCTCCCGGCACTGGCCGGAAGGACTTTTGAATTTCTATCGTGGCTGATATTTTGAAACGTCCTGAATTTTGTCACGCGATAAAAGGCGTATTTATGAACCGATTTGGATGTAACTTCGTTTATATATAGCACATACAAATGTCTCGACCGAGTTCGTTGGCCAGCTTCATCTGCTATCTTGTTTAAAAATGGCGGCCATTTAAATTTTTAAGAAAAATTTAAATTTGAAATGTGGTACCAAAAAATTGAAAATTGAAAAAATATATTTTGCTTATGTGTTTGACCCGTATAAAAAGATTCGGGAGCAGTTTTTGTTTCGTCTATATCTTAAAAAATGGGTGAGTTATAGCATTTTGAATTTCAAGTGGCTGACATTTTGAAACGCCCTGATTTTTGTCACGGGATAACGGGCGTACTTATGAACCGATTTGGACGTACCTTGGTGTGTACACAGTACATACAAATATCTCGACCGAGTTCGTTGTTCAGCTTCATCCGCCATCTTGTTTCAAAATGGCGGCCATTTAAAAATTTTAAAAACATTTAAAATTTCAAATGAGATATCAAAAAATTGGAAAATGAAAAAGATTTTTTTCGTATGTATTTGATCTTAATATAAAGATTCCGGAACAGTTTTTGTTTTGTCTATATCTAAAAAAATGGCTGAGTTATAGCATTTTGAATCTCTATTGTGGCTGACATTTTAAAACAACCTGATTTTTCTTACGCGATAACAGGCGTATTTATGAACCGATTTGGATGTAACTAAGTCTATACATAGTACATACCAATGTCTCGACCGAGTTCGTTGGCCAGCTTCATTCGCCATCTTGTTTCAAAATGGTTGCCATTAAAAAAAAATTAAATTTTAAATGAGGTATTAAGAAATTTCAAAATGAAAAAGATTTTTTTTATGTGTTTGGCCTTGATACAAAGATTCGGGAGCAGTTTTTGTTTCTGAAAATTTGTTCTTTTGTTTATATCTTAAAAAATGGTTGAATTATAGCACTTTGAATTTCTAGCATGGCTAACATTTTGAAACGATCTTGTATTTGTCATGCGATAACATACGTATTCCCCTATTTCGATGTAAGAAGGCATGTGGATAGTATACATCAACATCTCGACCAAGTTCCCTGGCCAGCTTCATCAGCCATCTTGTCTCAAAATGGCGGCAATTAAATTAAAAAAAAAAAATTATAATTAAAGTGAGGTGCAAAAAAAATAGAAATTGAAAAATGTTTCTTTCTTAAGTATTTGACCTTGATATAAGGATTCAGGACCATTTTTTGTTTTTCTTTATCTTAAAAAAATGGCTCAGATATAGCAATTTCAATATCTAATGTGGGTGACATTTAAAAAATCTGATTTTTTGCCTGCGACACCACTCGTATATATCAATCGATTCCGATGTGAGTGAGCATGTGCACAGCAATTACTAAGGTCTCGACCAAGTTCACTGGTTCGCCTCATCCACCATGTTGTCTTAAAATGGCAGGCACTTTAAGAAATCGCCGAATTTGGCAGCCAAACATAAGTTACTTTATATAAAAGCAGCTTGGATAAAGCTGACTAATTTCGTGAAATTCTCATTCATAATGATTTAGTATTGATAAAAATTAGTATTGAATCTCCAATATTCGGTTTCCACTAAATTGAACTTCGTGTGTTTGAATAATATAAGTTGGCTTTTTTTAAAATAAGAAATATGAAAGCTACCTCTTCCTCCCGGCACTGGCCGGAAGGACTTTTTTGCATCTCGCTGGAGAGTAAAACTTTCTTGAATCGATTCGATACAAATGTTTGTGCACTGAACAATCATATTTAGCATCTTGCTATCAAAGAGAACATTCCATTCATCTACGAGGGAAGCGACTTTTGTAAATTTATCTCTACAAATATAAATATTATATTAGGTTAAAGATACATTTAAGCACTCAATATTTTGTATCACTAATTCAAAAATATAAATAGCAGCCAAAGTCTCAAATAAGTTACATTACTTTAGCTGGAGAAGAAAAAAAATAATAACAGCATTTAAATTTTGCAAGCTTTGATTAATATTTCCCGAATAATTGTAAATAAGTCTAGATTTTATCCTATAGATTATTTTCTTGAATAAGTTTATTCAGCATCCGACAGATGTTTCTGAAATTAGAATAGCAATTACTAATATTGATATTCAAATAATGGACTCAATATTTAACAATTTCTTTTAGAGTCGAAATGAGAATTGAAATCACAAATCTTGTCGTAAAGTTAAACTTTTAGGTTTCCTTTGAATGTTTTTTAGCATCTCCTCTATAAATGTTTGTTACAAGGATTTTTTAAATAAATGCCTATTATACACATATTGAACGCTTTTAAAAATGTGAATTCTTATTTTTCATTAGCAAAGACACCATAATTCAAAATATTAACATACGAATATATATAGCTATAAAGAATATATAGCTATATTTAGAGACACTAATTTCATCTTAAAGGAAATTATTAGAGGAAATTAACGCAGCTCAAAATAGAACAGCATCAACTTCGTTAATAAAATTGTAAAATTCTATAAATCTCTGCAAGATTACCTAAGAAACTGTTCATGCTGGTAAATTGTTCAAATTAGAAACCTTGAAACATATCCTCTTTATGTTTACATATTTCAAAAAAATCAAGAAATACTTCAACATGTATAACATATGAAAGTAATTGTTCACAAATAAAATAACCTATATTTATACCACCTTGTACAGACATCAAGCATAAACTTATTTTTTTGTTGAATGTTTTACTTCCATGCAGCACAAATAATTTAAACGAATAACATTTTCTTTCAAATTTCAAGTTTTTATGCTCATTTTTAATTATTTAATTTTTAGAAATGTTACTCGTGTTTTAAATTGTTGTTCCAGGAAATTTTGTTATGATCATGGCCGGATTGCCGCACTTCGAAACGCAATATTCTTAGGGCCCGAATACTACTACCATAAATATGCTCGAATCTCATATTTTTGACCCTGTTAAGCACGAAGCTTATTATCCCAATTTCGATAACGATACTCATTACAAAATTTTACATGACCATTTTTTGCTTGAATTGAGAAATTGCGGATAAAATATCTTACATAACAAGATGCTTATGATTATGAATCTTTGCCCTTCACTTCATTATGATTTTGAAGGAATAATTGAAAGTACTGAAAAGATTCTGGAACATTTGTTTTATGTCTTGTATGCACAGGGACAATATTTTTTAAAATTAAAACTCATAAATATATCCACTAAATCAGTAGGCAGTAGGGACGTGCTACTGTATGTGTGGTATATTCACGTCTTCATTGTATTACATAATTTATCACGCGTGAGTAAAATAAAATTGCTGTTGATGCGAGCTTATGATTTTGCAACTGCTACCGTCCATTTAACATACAAGGTATCTCACATTTTCAATAACGTACATTCGGGCTTAATTGCATGTTTATCGAATTAGGAACTGTATAAGATATATAGATAATGTATTTGTAACATTTGCTCAAAACCTGCCGTGTGATTCGTAGCAGTATGGGTGTAAACTACTTATACAATCTACCACTGTAGATTATTGCAGGTAGATACTAGACCATAAAGATATGTAAAACTCTAAAAACCTGAAAAATTCTGAAATTTCCAAAATCTGAGAATTATAACTCGTAAATTAGTAACTCATCATTTAATAAACTTCTTAAACTAATCTCTATAATATACTTTTCTAAATTTCTCTAATTCATAAACTCTTATGAAAATAATTCTTACTTAATATCAATAACTCAGTATTAAAGAAAGTTAATAAATCTCTCTTAAAGTTATGTTCTTACGTTCTTATGTTCTTTCGTTCTTATGTTCTTTCGTAGTATTTAGCTAACTAAACTGTAATTACCTTTTAATTACTTTATCATAGTCATAATAATATCACATTAAGTGGGTCTAGAAAACTCTATGCTATATCATAACTTTATGCTATAAGAAATACTCAAGTAATTTTCGAGGTCAATATTTAATATATTGCGTTTATCACAGTAATCACTAATATCTTTCATTCTAAAATTCCTTTCAATATCACAGAATAAATAGTATAAGTAATAATAAATATCAACAATAAATTCAAAATCAACATTCCATACATTTCAAAAATACCAAACAAATCTTCTTAACATATTCTTCAAGCATCTACTTAATACTTCATCCATATGAGCGAATGAGGTATGAACTTATACTCAAATACTAAATGTACAAGAAGATAATACAATAAGTTAAAAATGCAAGATGTTTGTGAAACAATTATCATCAAATAATTGCCTTCCTACTGACCGTGATGGCTGCATACTTTGGTCGGTGCGATATACGAGTGAATCTCTGTGGACTAGTATCTACCACCAAGAATCTCCAGTGGTGGATTGTATAAATAGTTTATACTCGTACTGCTACGAATCACACGGCAGGTTTTGAACAAATGTTACAAATGTATTACATATATATATGTATCCTAGTTATTTGTACGTCAGAAACACATCCATCCATATAACACTAAAATACATAAACGCATATACACTAAACATACGCATAAGATAACAGATTCACGCTTTAATCTGAAAATACTCAATACACAAATGCAAAAATTAAAAAAATATATCAGTTTAACAGCTTTTAAACAGTCTGAAGTAATTCAATTAAAATTATATCCTGTTATGTTTTCTTTCAATTATAATTTTTTTTTTGTTCTAAAAATTTTATGAGCGTGTTTCCAGAAGTGTTGAAAGTCCGTAAGTTTGAAATTAAAATTAGGTATCCCGATCCGGGCGCACTGTGTCGGAAAGGCTTAAATACACTGCAATACTACAACACTACAAATAGAGGCGTCTTAACTTTAGACACATATGCGTCTGAAAAAGGATTTCAGTCACTTAAGTATCTTAATCTGAAAATTAAGACATTATAGATGTCTTAATTTAAGGCACATAAGTGTCTTACTATGATCATGGTGTAAACTATCTGAAAATAGTGTTTAAAATATCCGCAAACGTCTTACTTTAAGACACTTCGTTGCTTCAAACGTGTTTTAACCCTTCAGGACGTACGATCGGTATACGTGCCGCGTAAGGTACTCAGAATCTGTGATTATTCTCACCAATAAATTTTAATTGTAAATTTTGCCGTATTTAATCCGAGCATTTCCCGGATTCAATTAAGCAAAAAATTCTGTTTTAAAAAACTGGTGATAAAAGATTAAAAATCTGTAAAACACGCTCGTCCCGAAGGGGTTAATTTAAGGCATTTTATTTCTTCCGTTCTTCCTACGTAATAATCAACAGTGGGCACTCTCAGTTGCGCATGCATTTTAGATGTCTTTCGTTCGAACTTGGTATACGTTGTTATTCAAACTGGAAGTTCTTTTTTATGTATGCATATTTTAATTCGTTTTTTGCGGAATGTGAAGTTCTGTGATTTTAATTCGTATTCACTTAGTTTATTTATTTATTGAACTCATACATCAGACTTGTGTGCTTGACACCAAATGCCTCTTATAAGTTGTCGTCGATATACGGAAGAGATAGACACAGAAGTAGACAATACTTGAAGATTACATGGGGGAACTGTACAAAGTGTATGCAACGGGCTTAGTGTTAATTTGTATTAATTTATATCAATAATATTGTGTTATTCGTCTTCGTATTCCCAAAGCTGGCAAAAAAACCTTTTGTTTGGCGGGTTATGTTTTGAGGCTGAAATGTTTCATTCTTTTAATATAGTTAGCCGGATATATTAAGGGATTTCCTTCTAAAATGATGCAAATATAATGCGGAGTTGAGTTTTTTGCAGAAAAAAGGATTTGATTGAAACATGGGCAAACTGGGCAGTATCCCATCCCCTTTCCCTACAATTTTAGGGGCCCCAAATTAGATATTCAATTTTTGTAAAGTTTATATTTTAAGTTTGTTTCGAAGTTGTTCCGATTATAATCAACATTTTGAACTTCTAAAGTAGAATAAGGTTAAAAACTAAGTAAATAAAAAAATCTAAATACAGCAAATCCTCTCAATAACGAGCATTTCTGAATCGCAGAATTTATTTGCCACTCGAAGGTGTTCGCTTTTCTGACGAAAAAATATATAATTATGTTGAAAAATGCGAATGTTCGCTAAATAAAGCTGTCCGTATGAAGGTTTTGCAGTAAAACTTCAATTTGATACTCCTAAATAGAGGACACCACTAATTAGGAAACACATTCTTTATTCGCAAAATGCAATGCTTTATATAATTTTACATAAAAAAAAACAGATACATCTCAATTGAGTACAAACTCCACAGATGCCCCCTATTGAGAGGTTTTGTTGTATTTAGATAAATAAATTTTTCTTTTTAATCTTGTTTAATTCTAGAAGTTCAAAATATTGATTATAATGAGTACGATGTCGAAAAAGATAAATTATCAGGTTTACGAAAATTGCATACCAACTTTGGGAGACCTTAAAATCAGGTTCTATGGGGGTGGAAAGGATTGGACATGGTCAAATATTTTTCCAGGATTCAATGTAGCCAAACTTAACTACCTATAACGCTTACGAAAAAATGGCTGCAATTTAGACGCTTCAAGTGTCTGAATTTCAGACGCAAAAAGTGTCTGAAAAAATTAAGATATTTTTAAACGTCTAAAAATTGAACACTCCCTTTCAAATTTTTAAGTCTCTGAATTTCAGACGTTTCAATTTAGAGTGTGCTTCAGGGGCGATTGAATATTTATTAAAAATTCTATACTTTTATTTAGAATGTCATAAGTAATATTTAATTAAAAGAAGAAACAGTGATCTATGTTTAAATATAATAAATAACTAGTAATAGTCGAAAATTAAAAACATAAATTGCGTTCCACAATCCGACTTTCTATGTAACTGAGTAATCTCTTTTCTCGCATTAACAACTCATCATTTATTCTTTGAAGCCAGGGTTAATTTAATTAGCTTAACTTTCATTGAAATGCAAAACTTTTCTCTGGTTTTAACTTAGGGAGATGAGTGTCTTAGTATCGCCTAACTTTTAAAGGAGTATACTTTTGTAAATTAAATAGCATTTTAATATACATTACAAATGTTAGTATCTTGCAATTACTTTTTAGTACAGTAACACCAGACTTACGTCCCCTCGACTTATGTTACCCCGCATTTACGTCGTATAGCCTGGAAAAAAAATCCTTAATTAAGACGAACTTTTTTGACTTATTGTTCTAATGGAGGGGAACTTTTCATCAATAGTCACGTGATAGTGAGAAAGAAATAAGAAAACTCGCTAGAAAAAGCTTAGAAAACTCAGTCTGCTGTTGCAAAGAGCTTCTAAGAGAAAAAAAATTGTGGGTTCAAGCTTTATTGCAGGATTTTTTACATCCTGTAACACTCGAACGAAGCAACTAGAACAATAATTTGTAAGTTAATAGCTAATTGATTTATTCCAAATTCTTGTATTAAAACACAATTTTTTGCTAATGTTAAATGTATGTAACATAATCCCTAAATATAATATAATATGTTTATTAGATTTTGCAGAATTTTTATTACTTATCCTGTTTTGTATATCTAAATGTACCTCGACTTACGACGTTTTTGACTTACGTCGCTAGACTTGGAACGAATTGCTCATGTAAGTCGAGGTATTACTGTATTGGAAAAGATATTCATTAAGCATTTGTAACTGGAATAATACATTTAAACGAAAAAATAAGTTGTATAAGTTTCCAGTTATTTTCTTTACACAGAAGAATTGTTAAGCAATTACAGTAATTTTTTGTAGTATGAATTTTGATTTTAAAATATTGAATTAGGTATTGTTTTAGTATTTCAAAGTGTAATATTACAGTAGCGCTCAAAAGTATTTTGACAACCTTATATTCTCTCTTATTTTATTTAATATAAAAATGTAAAAGAAAATATATTCCCTATAATAGAGAATACTGTGACTGCAGTTATTTAAATGTATCAAGTTTCAACTTGTTTGTTTACATTCGGCGCCACCAAAGAAATATGTCTCCGCCTTAGCTCAAAAGTATTTTGAGAATTAGTTTGCATTTAATTGTTGAAGGTGTCAGTGGCGCTATAGCTTCGATTAGTGTTTTTATTGACTTATTGTGATTATTTTTAAGGATCAGGATTGCCGAAAAGTAAAAAAAAAATATTGAAATGATTCTAGAAAAGCCGCTGTAAATGCCCTTAAGAAAGGTGGACTGCAAGCAGAACTAGCTCGTTCTTTTAACGTGTTTCGGCAACTTGTTATTACATGGAATAACGTTTTTAATAAACAGAAATACATCGAAAATAAGCCTCAAAGTGGCCATCCAAAAAAAAACAACTTGAAATATTGACTATATTATAAAAATGATATCTACAAGTGATTGTTGTAATTCCGCTGTAATAATAAGAAATGAATTGAAAGAAAATTACGGCATAGACATACACGTTTCATCAGTCAAACGACGCCTAAACCTCTATGGTTTACATGGTAGAAGACCAGCAAACGCACGTTTGTTATCTACTAAGAATAGGAAGGCTAGAGTTGCATTTGTAAAACGGCATAACCCTTTCAGGGGCAAAGCAATTCCATTGCAAAATGTTGAAATTAATGATTGACACCGGAATTTGAAAAAAAAAATTATTTTTAAATAAGAAAAAGGCTATATTTCACACACATAATAAACTGAATATTTTTTAACGAAAATTCTGGTGTCAGTCATTAATTTTAACACTTCAGCAATAGCACTGCTTTGCCCCTAAAAGGGTTATGCCGTTTTACAAATGCAACTTCAGTCTTCCTATTCTTAGTAGATTAGAAACGTGCTTTTTCTGGTCTTCTGCCATGTAAACCATAGAGGTTTAGGCGTCGTTTGACAGATGAAACGTGTATGTAAGTACTATGCCGTATTTTTCTTTCAATTCATTTTTTATTATTACAGCGGACTTACGACAATCACTTGTAGATATCATTTTTATAATACAGTCAGCATTGCAAGTAGTTTTTTTTTCGGATGGCCACTTTGAGGCTTATTTTCGATGTATTTCTGTTTATTAAAAACTTTATTTCATGTAATAACAAATTGCCGAGACACGTTAAAAGAACGAGCTAATTCTGCTTGCAGTCTACCTTTCTTAAGTGCATTTACAGCGGTTTTTCTAGAATCACTTCAATATTTTTTACATTTCGGCATTCCTGATCCTTAAAATTAATCACAATAAGTCAATATAAACACTAATCGAAGCTATAGTGCCACTGATACCTTCAACAATTAAATGCAAACTAATTGTCAAAATACCTTTGAGCTAAGGAGGAGTCATATTTCTTCGGTGGCGCCGAATGTAGACAAACAAGTTGAAACGATACATTTGAATGAGTGCAGTCATAGTGTTCTCAATTATAGGGAATATATTTTCTTTTACATTTTTATATCAAATAAAATAAGAGAGAATATAAGGTTGTCAAAATACTTTTGAGCGCTACTGTAATATTACATAAACGTAAAAAAATGAATTTCGTTTTTTCGTTAAAAAAAAAAAAAAAAAAAAAAAAAAAAAAAAACAGATTTTCGATTGTTGGTACTTTCAGCGTTTTCCATACTCAGTCCTCAGTCGATTTCTAAGAAAATATAATTTCATTGAAAATGTTAAATTTCTAATTACCATAGTTAAAATGTATTTAATTATATGGAGTAATGATAAACTGCATTAAATGTAAAAGAGCACTTGAAATGATTGAAATCACATTATCAAACATAAATGACTTACTTGCAATCAACAATTAGTGTTTTTAAATATAAGGGATTTTTTTTATCCTGTTGAAAACTTTCCAGTAACTCTTTCACCCATTTCTCTATAAATTACCTTGCCTTTCATTTATATTGAAAGTATTTCTCTTGTTTCATCTTACTGAAATAGGCCTTTCCAGATATTGATAGAGAATTTATTTATTACGTAAATCGTAGAAATATTGAAATATAAATGTTTGTATTTTGCAATTAATTTTAAAATATTGGGCATACTGATTGGGTATTAGATACTGATTAAGTATTTCTAAATGGTATAATAATTTTTATGAGTATTAAAGGAAATTGTTCAAACATCTTGTTTTCTATATTTTCAATAAATGAATGTTAACATGAATTACTTAATGAAAAACTTTTTTGAAATATTTTTTAAGCTAAAGTTGGTTCTACTCCATATAAAAAACGGGCACTATATTGTAAGCAAGGCATGCGAGATTTCTTAGCTAATGAGATTTTTTTTTTAATCACAGTCAGGGCCTGATTACCAACGGGGCACACTTACACCAATACATTTTAAAAGAAATGTTCGCCTTATCTGAACGCCGTATTCATGTAAAGTTTCTGCCTTCAATTAGATAAAATTTTCTTTTTCATTTTACTGGAGGGAATGTGCCCCGTTGGAAATTTACCAGTGCTAGCGTTGATCACAGTTATTATCACTGAATAAATAATTTTGAATCGAGATCAGTACAGATAATTACCCTTTAAAGTACAAACTTTATTCAGAATGAACGAAAATAATATAAAGCTAATATTCTTTTGATCAATCGAAAATCAGACTTTCTAAATAATGTCAGGAAAATCTGTGTTAAATCAAATCATTTATTATTATTATTATTATTATTATTTTTACGTCTGTCTTTATTGAATCAGCGGCATTTCAGTTAATTATGATATTTTTCTTTGATTTATCTTAATGAAATAAGCCTCTTCAAACTTTTATTGGGAATTAATTTAAATGATAAATCGCGAGCATAATTAAAATTAGAAATTCTTGTATTTTGCAATTAATTTTGAAATATTGTGTTAAATTTTGATTAATCATTTCTAAATAGTGTAATACCTTTTATGGGAGTAATAAAGAAAGTTCAGTTAGACCTTTTTATATTAACAGCATGGAAATGTTAACATTAAACGCTTACATAAAAGCTTTTAGAGTTAGTATTTATTAGTACTAGGGGCTCTGAACCTTGCGAGCTACGCCCGCCAACGTCCGTCCAGACTTTAAAAACATAGTAATGTGCCTTATTTTAAAAACAATTACCAGGTTACTGAGGATTGGACGATACTATCACGAATAAGGATTATTTTTTTAATCGGTTTGCCATGCTTCTCTGTTTGAATAGGGCATTTTCTAATACCAAGGGCTGATCCACCGCTATAGCGACAGCTGGCGGTTGCTTTTGGGATTGATAAATAAAATCTCCTTTTCATCAGTTTCAGTAAAATCATATTTGAATATACGCTTGTATAAAATGGTTTTGTTTAAAATGTCGCTGACAATCTCGACATACATAATGACGCTGTGGCCAATATTCTTCCTTTGGGTTCGAGGATAAAAAAAAAAAAAAAAAAAAAAAAATCCCGCTTGAGAATGACATTCAGAAGCAAGGAAATGCAACGTTTATTGAAATTTTACGATTATAGTTTATGTTTTGATCGATTTTTGAATATTTTCAGTAACAAGTTCTAATTCTTTTCTCTATTTTAATGCAGCGTCATGCATATTGTCATTTTTTTATTTAAATTGTTTATTTTATTTATTAATTTAAATACGAATTTTCTAACAAGTATATATCGAATAGTAATTCGTACAAAATAAATCGAAAATATTTTGCGCAGGTATTTACCTGCCTTTATGCTGCATCAAGTGATGAAATATTTATGCAAATTTGTTAGCCGCACTACTTTTACATCATGTGATTCCCAATGTGACGTCATATGAATATTCTCAATAAAAAAATCATTTTAAATGTATAGTTTTAACATAAGGCGTAATTTGCACCTCAATTTTTTTTCGAGTGTAATAATTTAATTGTTTTGCAGTTTTGTTTTCTTTACTCTTTGAGATTTACGTGTGATATATAATTAATTATTTTTATTGAAATATTAATTTGTTTTAAATTTTAACAGCTTTTATCTAATAGTGACAACATTTTTTTCGTGCTACGAATGAAAGAGAAAAAAGAGCAAATGATGTAAGTTTCGCATTATTGGTGTCAGATTCTCATTAAGATTAAAAATAAAATTAAAACCAAGTGAGAAAATTTAATTCTCTTTGCATTCAGTTGGGTGATTATTATTTCAGATATTCGTTTCAGATATCCGAATGGTTCCAAAGGTGTCCTAATAATTCTTAAAATTTCTGAATGTAAAATATTAAAAAATTAATATTATTGAAATATTAAATTCTTTTCAATTTTAGTAACATTCTCTAGTAGCAGCAAGCAATTTTATAAAAGCTTACTGCTTAATATTAAGCAAAAAAGTAATATTATTGAAATATTAAATTATTTTCAATTTTAGTAGCATTCTCTAGTAGCAGCAAGCAATTTTTTTATTGCTGTAGATGAGAGATGGGGTAAATGATGTCATTATCGCGTTATTGACGTCGTTTTCTCTTTAAAAGTGAAAAGAAAACCGAGCAGGAAATTTTAACTTTCTTACATTTAGTTGAACAATTATTATTGAATACAGTCGTTTCACATATCCGAATTTGTGTTTTTACAAAATCGTTTCATTAAAATTTTTTAAAAATGAAAAAAATGAAATCAATAAATAATAACAACTATTAATTTTTTCTTCTTCCTTCTTTAGCTTTTACTTTAATGACGTCATTTCCAAGAATTTATTCAAAATATTTCCAGTTTATCAATTAAAATAAATGATTAGAAAATGTATTTTTCTCTCTAAACCATTTCTCTTTTAAACGCCTTTGTGAACTGAAATAACTACGATGGAATTATTAGTATTATTTTTAAGTCAATAGAATTTATATGAGTAATAACACTGGCAGACGATTTTTGGAATTGTAAAATAAACTGATTCCTAAAGATCGAATATGTGAGAATAAGCTTTTATTAATTCAGATATTCTAGACAAACATAATTTAATTAATATATTGTCATCATTATGATTGAAATAAAAGAAAATTTCAATTTCAATTTGAAAATGACGAAATAAAATCTAATATTCCCGATAGTTTTTCCCTTTTCTCAACAAAAATGGAATAATTTAGTTGCCGTCATTAAAGACATGCTATTAAAATGTCAAAAAATCAATATTTCGAAAACCAGTTAAAAATTTTAAATCCTAATACCACTTTTGAAAATCACGGATCAATACGGATAATTAGGGTTAATTTCATCGCCAATCATTCCATATTTTAGGAGGAATAGCTGACAAAAAAATCAGTCATTTGATCAGTCGTTTCATAAAAATTGTTTCATAAATTTGCTTTATTAGGATTTTATATATATATAAGGTAGATTTTTTTTAAACGTAACAGAAAATTGTCACATTATTTGAATCACAACACATACGATATTTTAATTCGGTCAAGTATATTCAAAGTGTGAAAAAACATTTTTTTTTTATTTTACAGCTATACTGAATTGTGATTCTTTATGAACATTTTAAGAGAAACCTCATGCAAAAATTTGATGTCCAAAACATTTTGAGCTCTCTTTATATGATCAAGGAGTAATTTGATTTTTAAGGTAAATTTTCTCAAAAGAGTGATTTTGTTCATCGATCACATGATTTCTATGAAACATCTGGATTGAATTTTATAACTCTTTGGCTGAATGTATGAACTTGTGTGTTAAAATGACGTAATATTATTTATATTCACAAATAAATTTATAAATTACGATTATTTTATTTTAGAAGGATTTCATCGTATTCTTTTTAAAATTTATTTAAAAAAAAATAATTCGTTATATTTCTCCGGTGTCGGTTATTTTAAACGCATAATATATTTTACTCATTCAAAAGATTTTGGCTCATTGTGACAATTCAATTACTAGAAATTCTCAGTGCAAGTCATATAAGATGAAATCATTTATTAAAAATGCATTAAATTTCAAATTAAATAAAAAAACTTGCAAACATATGCATCCAGACTCTTTTTCAGAATATTAACTGTTAACATACGTCTCGTATTATGTGTGTTTCGTATCCAAATTTCCTATTCAATTTCATATCCAAATGTTACTTAGATGTGGAGTTATTGCAATCCATAGTTTCAGGAAATTTGTTAGTTTCAAAGGTATCTCTCAAATAAATATTTACTGAAATTACTTCGTTTTAATTAGTAATAAACAAATAATATTTAATTAATTTTTCATTAATCACCAACACCTACACACAATAAACGAAAATATAAATAAAACGTATTCTCAATCTATCAACAACCACTCTTTCTAACTATTGGAAAAATAATTTTTATTGCTTAATCCTCCAATATTAATTATTTCTGCAATGACTTTATATAATTAACAAGGGGCTCTGCCCCCTACGAGCTACGCTCGTCAACCCCCGTTCAGACACCGCAGACTCTAACAGCACGCTAATTTGATCGGCTTTAAAAAGATTTCGGAAGATTGAATTATAATTTGAATCTGACAATTATAATCTGATGTAATTTTCACCAAACTTTTCTTTCTCTTTTTAATATTCACGTAAAAATACTTTTGTTAGAAATGAAATATTATGTTCATCTTAAAATATCAAATAAACGTCTCGCGCAATTTTTAAATTTAAACTGTTTTGCAATATTATTTTTTGTTAATTTTACGTAATAAGTGTAATGTGACGTAAATGTGACGTAAATTCTCCCATTTAACACTTCTAACGCATTTTAATGAATTTATTATTTTACAATATTCTTTTTCTTATAAAATTCACGTGTAAGTATAGTTTTTACGACGTAATTTTCAATGAGTTCTTGCTCTTTATATTTTCTGTTTATAATAGTCACGTGTAAAATAAATTTTTAATTTGGAGCAAACATTATTGTTTGCGCTGTTCATACAGTTGGCAACAGTTTAAATTAATGCAATTTTCTAAATTTTGTAAAACATATCTCTCGAAATGCTGAAAATTTGAATTTAAAATATAAATAAAGCCTAAAAAAAATGAGTCAAATTAAATTACTAAATGCAGTCTGTACACCGGAAAATTCTGACGCATAAAATGATCTAAAAATGATTAAATTCCTATGTACAGTTTTTGCTCCTATAAAACTTTTTTAATGGAACGATTTTGTCCAACTTTGGCATTAAATATCTCTTAAAATAATTCTTCGATTTGAAAACTGTCTGCATCAGTGTGTTTATCAAACATTTTTCTATAATACTACAGATTTTCATATTTTTATATGCAACAGTTTTTTTAATATTAACGAAGAAAGGCCATGCTTAAGCATTCAAATTGGATGCCGATCTGCCGGGAATATCTACGCAGATTTTCATTGGTCCATTTTCAAATCAAAACTTTTTTTTATATAGAGAAAGATTTCACATTAATCAAAATTGGAAGATTTTCCATCATTTAATCTCAGTGAAAATAGTATTTTAAAATTTTTATATAAAGGTAATTCGTTCTGTAAATCGCAGTTATTGTATATTAATCAGTGATTGAATATTTTCTGATATTCTTTTTCAATTTACGTTAATTATATATAAAGTTATTTTGTTTTATACATGAAAAAAATGTTTTGAATAATAGAGACAATTTTAGAGTAATTTTTTTATAAGTGAAAATATAATCATAAAATGGAAGTTAAGGATAATTCATGCATTAAAAAATTTATAACTATTAAAGAAATCTGAACATTGATAAAGAGGTTGAAAAACAAGAACACTTCCTGTGATAAATTAAAAGTAATATGAGAACGAACAAAACTTTTTAAAATGTTAGTAAAAAATATATTTAAAAAATATTTAATTAATTGAAAGCAAAAAAAAGAAAAAAAAATATCCCCTTCGAAGATGAAAATCCACACGTAATGATCTAAAACCAAATTTAACAATGATTATTCTGCCAATCTACAATCTGTCTTTCTAAAAACATGAATTAGGAAAATCTCCGTAATAATGAAAACATTATTTATTCGTTTTGGACTTTCTGTATTTAAATAATTTCACCTTCATTAAATAAGTAGATTTTTCCTTTACTCTCTGTCATTTAAACAAGCATTTCCCAACTTGTATAATCTTATCGTATATTACACACATGTTTTTTAATTTTAGATTAGATACCGAGCGATTGTTTCGATATATATAAATTCAGTTTATATGTATAAGAGAAAAAGTTAAAGACTTCTCAAGCCTTTTGGTGTTATGTATGAACAAAAAAGTCTTAAAAAATAGAAAGATTTCTTTTTTATCCCGTTACTTCTTTAAAAAATGATTGAAGGTAGATCTATACAAATATTTCAATCTGGGAATGAATTACTTCGGTAATTATTATATAGTGAATAAAACGGATAATTATGATTGTTTTGTGCCATATGATAATCATTAATGGACACATATGATGTGCCTATTTATTTGCTTCAATTTTCTAAAACTTTTATAAAAGTAAAATGAAAATGAAAATATCAGGAATCATTCCCAGGCTAATCTTCACAAAAAACATGACGAAATGTAATACTAATTTGCTTATTTATTCTGTTAGTTTTATTTTTTTTTTCTGTTAGTTTTATTTTCCTAAACCAGAATGTTGGTATTTAGGAAGCTATCCATTTTCAAGGAAATAACTTTTAGCTGCGTAATTGAATTTGTATATGAAAAGTAACAAAATAGTATTAACTTTAATGTTAATATTGACGTTGCTAGGTGATCCGGTTCGTCTGTAAAAGATGTTTTTTGAACAGGAAAATGTTTTAAGAATTGATGCATTCGAAAAAACTATGTTGCGGGTTATGAAAATTGATTAATTGATTATAAAGAATCGTTTTCGAAAATCAGTGGCAGCAAAAGAAACTTTGTTTTTATAAATCTCAAAAATATATCAGTTTCTGAGGTTTCAAATTAAAAAGAAAACTTTTAGAGTCGTTTGGAATGTCGGAGGAATTTATTGTACATTTTCCTTCTTTGTTATATTATATTTCAGGAGATTAAGCAGCATCTGTATTTGTTTACAGTCAAGCGGTATTAAAAATTTTAATGGTAGCTGCAATCTTTAAAATACTTCTTACTTCAAGTTAGTTTTTTTGCAATCTCAATAAGTTAAATTTTGATTTTCAGAAATATTTTGTGCCTTACTTATTGTAATAGCGTGTTTTATGTTAAGATGTAAAACGTTCAAGATGTGTTTTTTCTCCCAGCTTAAATACATTTTACTTTTTCATAGCCAAAATGTTTCCAAGATACTTATAATAGTGAGAAACTAGAATAGCAGTTTTCATTATGCCAGTCATCAATAAATTTAACATTGTGTTTTGTTGCTCCGTAGCTGTAATGTAAAGCGCACAGGCGACATAAAATGCTTCAAATTTTCAGAAATGCACTAACAAAAAAACTTAGGGAAATACCTAATTTATGTGGTTTCACGACTTTCAAAAGTACTCTTAGTTCGTAAAGAAACAATACTGTATGTTATATGTGAAAATCTGTTGTTTTCCTTTGTTTTCTTTTTTGCTGTCTTGACACAAAATTAATTTTATTCAAATTTGAGAGTTGATATTTGCTTTTATAGCGAATTTTTAACATTAGAATTATTTAAACCACACATTGCAAACAGATGGCCGCCAACAACGCATCTGTCTCCCGTCAAGCCCCTGACATTTCACTTATGTTTATTTGTATTCATATTTGATGGGGAAAATACACTTTTCGCGAACACACTTGAACTAATCAATGATGTGTTGTTGACATACACGTATACATAACTGAACATGAAGATGAAGATATCAGATTTGTGCTCAAAATTTTGTTTATTAATCGTGTCTGAAAAAAAAAAATAAATAAATAAAATAAATAAAAACACTCCCTGATTTTTATCCTTTTATCTCATTTTTACAGACATTTTCGTACCCATATTAAACTTTTAAAAATTATGTTAAAGCCCTCTACCAGTCTGAGTAAATGCGTTTAATTGAAGACAGACAGCACAGATTGGCAAAAGTCAGCTAAAAAATATGTATATTACCATCACTTACACATAAGTCGAAATAATTTATTATGAGGTAGAAAAAATGGTATCCAGATCAGTTAAAGGAATTCGAAAATAAATAATATAAGCTAAAATAAATAAGAGTCATTAATAGAAAGATTTTTTATACACAGTAGTGTTCCAATTTTCAGAGATAATAACAACCAAGCTCACCTCGGATAAGCAAAAAAATTCGGTAAACCGGATTTACACAAATCGTCCCAAACTAAGGACATGAAACATAAATTTAATGTTAATTCATTAATTTTTATGGTACTAAAGAAAACGCTTGATTTTAGGAGCTTCTTTTTTACGAATTATTCGTTTTTACGAACTGATGTACTGGTTCCGACCAGCATCCTATTGAACTAATGTTACTCATATTTACGAACTTTTTGTTTTACGAACATATTATATGAGTCCCACCGAGTTCGAAAATTCGAGAGTATACCAGGCATGTGATTTCTGCGTTTTTGCACACCAGTATATTCTTAGAGAAAATGTTGTTCTGTTAAATCGCAAAAATGTTTCGATTAAATGAAATATCATTTTCTCTAAGAATATACTGGTGTGCAAAAACGCGGAAATCACATGCCTGGTATAATGTAGTAACATTTTTTTGATGTACATTTCATTTACTTTTATGAGAAACGTGGAATGGAATTGTTTATTTGAAAAATACCTTGGCAGCTTTTTGTTTAATCGATGTTAAACGTTTCTTTGTTGCAGTATTATACCACTGCATAACTACCAATTTCTAAGATATTTTCTTACCACTAAAACTTCACAGTAAATTTTGCCTAATTCAATCGCCGAAATCTAGCAACTGTAAACAATTAAACATGGCAAAAAATTGTATTCAATTTTAGAGGAAACAAAACTGTAGAAACTGGCAGCTATGTGATTTTATTAGTGTCATAAAAATTGCTGGGTAGCTTTTTCTTTCTGCTCAAAGTTTTAAATAGTTTTTTCTATCGAACTTATACCTTCCGAATGGGTCATTTCTGTCTGATGGACTGATGGATTCCATTATTATAAAACAAACATTAAAAATTAACTGTTACGTGAAGATAAAAGAGCCAGTCGTTAAAAGTTAGAACTGTGATTTTTTGGTGAAATTTGGAGAAAAAAAATTACCAGATTTTTTTCCCTCAATAACTCGGTTAAAGCGGAAACTCTGTTAAGCGGGAATCGCAAAGTAATTGGGACGCTACTGTAGCTAGAAATTTCAAAAATCTATAACTTCAATCTTTTTTGTCTTCTTACATGCTAATACATCAAATCACAAGTTCGAAATTCCACTCCGTTTGCAGTTTCAAACAGAAACGTGATATGTACTCAAAAATAAGTGAGGAACTTCCGGAGATATTCTTATGTTTGGTATAACCAATATAGCTTATAATTTTGGCTCAATTATAAAAAATTTGACCGAAGCTTCACGTTTAAAGAGTAGGTTTACATACCAAATAATAGTGCTCTGCAACGATATGTTTTTATCAAAAGGAGCAAATACAAAATAAAAATAAAAATGTAAAGATAAAGATAAAGCTAATTACACATAATAAAATATTTTTGTAAGATTTTGATTGCGATGTAATTTTTTGATTGCTAGATATACATTTAAACATATTTTTATTTTTATCTAGCCGTATTTTTACGTATGGTCGGCAGTACACTTTCGTATTTCCGTGTTATTTTCAATTTTTTACAGAATGATAAAATTTCAAAAGTTTAAAGCAAAATATCATGTCTTTTATTGATTAAAGTTTTTAAATTTTTCCAATGCCTCATTAAATATGTTTTGGTTAGGGTACAAGTTTTTTTTTTTTTTTTTTTTTTTTTTTAACAATGTTGCATTTTGTTGGTACAAATTTCATTCGGTGCTAGGGTAATGAAATAAATTTGCTTTTTTCCTTTGTAATGTAGTCAGGTACTTTCTATTTCTTTCTTAATTTAGCCCTCTTTGGTGAATGAGTTTGACATACCTGATTTAAACCTGTAAATGAAACTATAATACACTGGCGGGATAATTAAGGAATAAATATAAAAACTCATGTAACTTTAAATAATATAGCAGAAAAAAGGTAAAAAAGAAAAGAAAAAAAGGATGAACCTGCGCAATATCTTAATTTTGTCATGTCTTACATATGTCTCCAAAAAAGTAGAACACACAATTTCTTCAAAAAGTAAGTATGAAAATAAATATATAAAATGTGATTTAAAGCGAGGTGGGGAAATGAGTTTACGTTACTTTTTACGAAATTGAAAAGACATATAGAAATCGGCTATAAAAGGTACGGACATCCTCTTATGAAATGCAACTATTGAAGCTTGTACGGATGCTTACAATACCTACTCGGCTACGGTCTCGAACCATTCTAATTGGCTCGCCAGATTCAGATATATAGAGTATACTAACTTTACATGTCTTGAAAATGGTGGCCGGTGAGTTAAAATTTTGTTGTATACTATTTATCAGTGACTGCATAGTAAATATGTAGAACGTCGTCAGTCTCCCGTACTTAAGGACCCCAATTCGAATTCAAGCAGCGGAATGTTTGAAATAATATAAATTTTTATTTTTCCATATTTAATCAAGTTATAAAAAATAATGAATGAAAAAATAATATGTTTAATTTTTTTTTTAATTTTCATTTAAATTATAAAAAATAATTTTAAACAGTATTAGCAACTTACATAATGAATATTTTTCTTTAAATGTTCGTTACAGTGATCGTGGTTGCAACGAATCATGTGCACTTTTGAGATTTCGATACAACAGTGAAAATAGACAGTTCGATAAATCCAGTGATTTTTCATTCTTTTCTTGGTAGTTGGATTATGTGGGGGGGGGGGGGTATAATGGGTACGAAACGCTCATACACGACAAAAAAACTGAATTACAAAGTGTACAAACCCTCGCACAAACAATAATAACATTATTCAAAGTGTTAGGGGCTCACAATTTGCTTTATGGCGTTTGTAGAAATTGAAAAAAATATGTTAGCTTAATCTACTAAATTTTGTCCTATGCGATTTTAGTGTTTTCTTTGCGATTTTCCAGAATAATAATAGCCAGTTAACAAAATGCCCGGATTTTAAAAAATTCCGAATTTCGACGTCAGGATCTGAGACTCTGTACTACAGTACAGAGTCTACAGTACAGTACAGTATAGGGCTTCTTTAACTTTTAAGAGTTATAGGAGCCTTAGTACTGTATTGTTAAATCTGTATACGAGTTTTCCGAGAGTTATTAGAACACGTTGATATAGTGCATTCGCTAGGTTTTTTTTCAAAGAGGTTTTTAAAATAATATAATAATTAAAATCGTTCACAGAAAACAAATTCCAACGCAGAACAGCATACAGAAACAAGCGAATCTGTCCGCCACGTGACGTAATGCGCGAGCAGTTAAGAAATCTTTACAGTTGGCGCATCGCAGAAATGGTACCCCCCTGGGTGGGTCAAGCCTCCAGTATGGTCAATCCTCCCTAGTCTCCCCTACATTATATGCTTTCCGCCGTCTTAAAGAAAGGCGGAATAACATGACTAAATGTCATCAGATAGTTACATGCATTTAAATATGGTTTTAAAAAATCTATATTGACAAAGACATTAAATTTTTTCTGGTTTTTATTTATTTTTTTTTTTTTGCAAAAAGTTCAAACACAAATATTACAAAATATTGGAATTTACGTACGTACATATCAGACGTATTCCTGTAGACTTGTGAACCTCTTTGTGAAACTTTTTTTCTTAATTATTTTCTTAAAATTATTTTCTTAATCTCTTATTTTCTTAATGATATTACATTTACATTGTAAATGTAATAAAATCTGCAGATTTCGAAGTTCAGTTTAAACATCATTAATATCATATGGCAAAACCTTTTAAGAAATTACACTTAGTTGTACATATACATACTCATATATAATTTTTTTACTTTTGATACTTTTAATTTTATAATTTTTTTACTTTTTACTAATACTTTTTATTTGATGTATGTGTGTGGTGATCTTTAAATTCCGTGTTCCAACGACCATTTAGTGTTGTTGAATTGATTGGGGTATACCTAATAGTTGAAAATCTTAGGTACAACCTAAATAAACTTGGTGAATGACTTGTACCATCACTCTCTTTCGCCTCTCCTTTTATTTACGTATGCTACAGGATGATTTGCTACACCGTGTACAAACTTTTGGGAGGGATAGGTATGCATAGACGAATCAGATTCACATGGAAATATAGGGGTGGGATCGACAATCAAACCTTACAATTTGAAGAAATTGTTATTAAAATTTCCGAATTCACACCAGAAAATCCAAATTTAGAATTTTTGCTTTCGTTGGTGCCCCAAATGTCTATTACTAAAGAAATCAGAAATTGCTATTTAGATTTGACCGTACGTATTCAGCAGTTTTTAATAAAAACTCCTCAAATTGGAAAGACGGATTGTTGTTTCCGACCAAACATTGCTAAGTGATTCTGATTCTTCTTTGAATAACCTATCCCTTTAAGAAGTTTGTACACATAGTAGCGAATCACACTGTAGAATTAGAATGTCTACTTTTATCATTGGCTAATAACTAATTTTTAAACCATTAGTTATGGATATTTTTTTCCAATTGCTTTTATGATACAAATGATATTGTATTATATGAGGAACTATTTACGCCAAAATAACGATCATTTGTATATACAGTACAGCCCCGATTATCTGCGGAATTGGATAGTAAGTGCACCGCGGATAACCAAAATAAGACTGAAAATGAGGCTCAAGCACCAAAGCAAGAAAGTTCAACATAAAAACTATGTGTTAGTTTACAAAAAACACAATCAAACGTTTAAAATACATACATATGCACAGTACATCAGACACCTTTGCTTTACGTTCTAAATCACTAAAATAAAGAACAGTAAACAAGAAACAATGCCATACATACTGTACAAAAAGTATCGAGTAACACCTTTTAAAAAACTCAGACACTTCTTTTTGTTTCTTGCTTTGGAAACATCTTTTCTATCTCAAAAAAGGAGCTATTCTTGATATGCTCCCTTGGAATTTATCATAATAGTCTTATTTAATTGTTAAATATTTTAATTGCTGTGTTTACGTTTTCTTATTAAAATCAAGAAAATACATCAATACTTTATATCCGATATTTTAAACATGGCAACCGACTCTAGAAATATTCTTCTATTACTTTCGAATACATGAATTTTTCTGTTTATATTTATTAGTAGGGCTTATTATATTTTCATTGCTGTTGGCTTGAATTAAAAAAAATCGCTCCGGGGATAAACCGCACCGCGGATCATCCGCTAGCGGATAGTTGTGGCTTTACTGTATATACTGGGTGTCCATAATTAAACGACCCTACTTTAAAGTTTTCTACAAACAAAATTATTGTTCTTAAAGTTGTGAAATTTTAGGAAAGGCATAATAAAGAGATGGGAATATGTTTAACCCCTTAATTCTTGCTCCCGTCAATATCACGGGCTGAGGTGTCGTTCGTTATTTCTAGCTCCCGTCATATTTCCGGGCTGGAGATTGATTGCTGGAAAAAACTTCTGAAACCAGAAAAATTTAACTGGCATTTCGATGTGAAGTCTTTGAATATTACCGTTTGGGTTCGGTTTTTACGCTGACTGTAATTTTGGGCTTTGTATTGCATGTTAAAATATGTAACACTAAAAAAATTATTAATAATCAAAATTTAATGTGTATGTATTATTTCAAATGTTATTTGTAAAAATGTCTGTAATGATGATAAATAAAGATCTATGATGTGAAAAATAAAGGTTTTATTCGCATTAATTTGTACGGTGTAAGACAAACATTAAGACACAGAATTCTCGCATAATGGCTTTTCTACAAATATGAATTTGTTCTATAACATCTTTTTTTCTTTCGCCTTAAAAAAAAAAAAAAAAAAAAAAAAAAAAAAAAAAAAAAACTAATTGCATTTTTTATTTAGAAACTTTATAATTGTTCCATTTCTGTAATAAAATAAATAGGTACTTTTTGATGTTTTTTCCGAATATTAAGCGACCGTGAAGGGGTTAAGCTAAAAAAGTATAAATAAAACTATTTTAGAATTTCGCCACCAGAGGGCGATTTTTAATAAATTACATATTTAGCATTAAGATAGTTTAGAAATTTTATTTACAGGATGTTCATAAATAATCGACCCTATTTTAAAGTTGTCTACAGACGAAACTGTTGTTCAGAATGTTGTGAAATTTTTGGGGGAACATAATAAAAGTATGGGAATATATGTGAGCGAAAAAAAAATTAGGGGGCCAATTTTTAACGGAATACACATTAAGCATACATTTACGATAGTTTAACAAATTTTGTTATAACCAAACATGTTCTGCGTGACTTTCATCATTTTCAGATACCATCTGGAATCGTAAGATAGCATGTTCCGCAATTTACCGCAGTATGTTCAGGGAAAAAGCTAGGAAAATGTCGTGAAAAGCTGTTTTTAGAGTAAGGTTAAGTTACTAAATAAAATTTTTAAACTATCGTAATGCTAAATGTGTAATTTATTAAAAAAAACTCCCTCTGGTGGCAAAATTTTGAAATAATTTTGTTTACATTTTTTTTTTTTTACCTTAAACAAATTCCCATCCCTTTATTATGTTTTTCACAAAATTTCACAACTTTATGAACAATAGTTTTTGTTTGTAGACAACTTTAAAGTAAGGTTGTTTAATTATGGACACCCTGTATATGTATATATATGAGGACGTGAGGTTTAAAACCCGCCTTATACTGACAATCAAAATTTTGGAAATCACGAAAAACCTTTGACTTCGTCCATTGGTTTTCATTGTAAACCAAAATTTTACAAATGCAAAAATACTGGATGATTTTTTTTTTTTTTTGCATGCTGTAGTGTTTTTGGGTGCAGGTTTAGCAATAAAATAAATTGATTGAGAAAACACTATCTTTTAAATTTTTGATAAAGGGAGTTTTGAAACTCACGTCCTCATATATATATATATACAGAGTTTTCCGAATTCATTGGCCAAACTGTAAGGAAAGGTAATGTACAGCTAAAGAAGTAAATTTGTATTGCACTGTGAGGTCGGAAATGAAAGTTTTGTCGAAAAACAAGAAACGCTGAGGAAATGAAACAAGCGTTTTAGTGACATAGCACTTACTGTCTGTGCTCAAATGTGCCACCACCTATATCAATACATACAAGGTAGTGTCGAGTTAGTGATTGACGTATCCTTTCGATGGTTCCAGATGTCTCATCTATGAGACAACTGTTGAACCTGCTGAGGACCTCATTGCAAGACATTCAGTTTTTGCTGCAAATGTACGTAAAACACTTGGTATCAGATAGAAAGTACGCTAATCACATTCTAGACGCTGCCAGCGGCACAGTTGAACACTTACTATAATTATTATGTCAATAAGACTCTCGTTTTCATTTCCTCCGCCTTTTCTAGCTTTTCGCATAAACTTTTCATTTCCGAACCCACATTGTCCTGCCCAATTTGCTTCTTTATGTGTACGTTACCGTCTGTTACACTTTGTTCTATGAATTTGGGGACACCCTGTATATATATATATTAAATATATAATGTTCCGAAATTTAAATTTTATGCGGTCCATAAGTCCTAAAAATCATATTAAGGAAGAGGACATTCTCCATGGTTCTATTAATGTAACAGTAAAAGTTTAATTTCCAACTAATGAAACTTACTGAATTGTGACATTTTGAATGATGTGAATTTCTAATTTTTTTTTTTTTTTTTTTTTGGTACTAGAAACAAAAAATGGTTGCTTCTCATTTATTATTTGCTGTAAAAATAATAAAGTATCTCCCTGAAATAAATGGAAAAGGTATTAAGAGGACCTAAAGACATTTAACCTTTTCGTTACTTCGAAAAATATAAATTATTAATAACATCTAAAATTATATATATAAATATATTTAACACGTTCACGCCGGCGCAGTGGGTCAAACTCGACTGTCTTAGAGTTGTCATGTCTCCGACTTTTTGCACACAACTGTTATTTTAGAGAAAATGTTATTTCTTTAAATCGCCCAAGTGTTCTAATTAAATAAAACAACATTTTCTGTATTACAGTGGTGGAAAATTGGCGCAGAGGAGGAGCCTATTGACACCACTAAATATTAGCAGAATTTTTCGTCTTATCTAATGACAGTTTTTATTAAGATGAAGAATACCATAAAATATTAGTGGTGTCAATAGGCTCCTCCTCTGCGCCAATTTTCCACCACTGAAAATACTGGTATCCAAAAAGCCGGAGACATGGTAGCTCTGAAACAGACGAGTGTGACCCACCGCGCCGGCGTGAATGTGTTAATATATGCGCATTTTTCCAGGGGGCAGCACCCTCTATGACCTACGCTCACCAATTACCCATCAGGCACCGTTAACTCTAAAAATACATTAATTTTATCGCCTTTAAAAAGATTGCGAAATATTGAATTACAATTTAAAATCCAGTGGCGATGTTTCTGTAAACGGGTTTGCATTCATTTTCCTTTCACGGGGGGATTTTAAAACCGAATCAGCTGCTGTTAAGACATCTGATGATTGTTTCCGTGTTTGATAAAATATGATCAGTTAAATATTTGAAAGTCATCTAAAATAAAATGAACTAAGTGAACAGAGTCTTTGCCTTCCGATATTTTTTAACAATGCTTAAGAAAATTGTTTTAAATAATACTTTAAATACATCGTTTCAAATCTGACAACATTTTCATCAAAGTTTTCTTTGTATTTCTAATATATTCACCTAAAAATATTTTTTTTTATTTGAAACGAAATGTTGTTATTTGCGTTGTTTTATAATTGGCAACAATAGTTATAAAGTTCATCTCGATATATGAAGTTAAATCACAACAATGTTCCGATTGAATAAAATAACATTTTCTCTACTAAAATACTGGTGTGCAAAAAAGCCGAAATCTCATCCCTGAACAGCAACTTTTGTGCAGTTTTCATTATTGTACCATCGAAAAGTGTATGAAATTATGCATAGAATCGAACCAATTTTTTGTATGCTTTTGGCTATGGCCAGTAGGTCCTCCCTGAACTTGAAAAAATCCGCTGGAAGGGGGCGCTGTAATAGCGATTTCTGTGCCATTTTTATTATTTTACCATCGAAAAGCGTATGAAGTTATGCATAGAATTGAACCAAATCTTTTTGTATGTTTTTGGCTATGACCAGTAGGTCCTCCCTCAATTTGAAAAAAATCGGCCGGAAAGGGGCGCTGAAATAGCTGAATAGCGCTGTGTCATTGTCATTATTTTATCATCGAAAAGTGTATGGAGTTATGCATAGAATTAAACAATTTTTTTTGTGTATGTTTTTGGCTATGGCCAGCTGGTCCTCCTTTAATTTGGATATATTCCGCCGGAAGGGGCGCTGTAATAGCGATGTCTGTGCCATTGTCATTAAAGTACCACCAAGTAGTGCATGAAGTTATACCTATAATTGAACCAAATTTTGTTGTGTGTTTATTTGTCTGTGATCAGCAGTTTCTTCTTGAATTTGAAAATATTCCGCCGGAAGGGATCGTTGTAATAGCGATTTTTGTGCCATTGTCTTTATTGTACTATCGAAAAGTGTATGAAGTTATGAATAGAATTGAACCAAATTTTTTGTGTATGTGTTTGGCTACGGCCAGCAGGTCTTCCTTGAATTTCGATATATTCCGCCGGAAAGGTGCGCTGTAATAGCGATTTTTCGGTTTTTTGTATATTTTTCTGGGTTTTTTTTAGGTGCGTTCGTAATTATATAAATACGAAGCACCTATAGTCGTCGTTCAGTCCGTACGTCTGTCCGTCCGTCCGCTCGTCCGTCCGTCCGCATATAACAGAGCAAAAACTACCCAACCGAATGGTCTAAAATTTTAAATATATGATTGTTGCAAAATTTTGTCGAGCCATTTCAAATTTTATGAAAATCGGATGTACAGTTTAATTACAGGGACATTCAAAAATTTCTCTTTACATTACGGCCTATAGGAAAAAATTATTGCAAGCCCATTTTAATGATGTTACAGTCTTTCGAATGGTCTGAAATTTTAAATATATAATTGCTGCAAAATTTTGTCGACCATTTCAGATTTTATGAAAATTGGATTTATAGTTTAATTACAGGGACAGTCAAAATTTTCCCGTTACATTACGGGCAATAGGAAAAAAATTATTACAAGTGCATTTTAATGATCTTACAGACTATGCACTTATGAAGTGCAAACAAATATACGTTCAGTACAATATGGGGTGCATAAAATATTCATAAAACTAGTTATAGTACGAACGCACCTCATTTGCCACGTTTGACGAGCAATTTCCTGCTTGTTTGTAATTCTGTTGTTCATCGGCGGCTCGTGCAGCGACGGAAACTCGCGTTCTGCTGAGCCGGCTATTCGCAAATTGCTGATTTACAACAAAATAACGAAAAGCTATTGATTTTAGTAAACGTCATGCTCGAGATTTAATTGTTTTTATTCCGATTAATTGAGTGAAGCAGAAATGTAAGATGAAAATCAAAGTTGGTATAGTATTGACCTAATAATATTGCAGTATTAATATATGTAACTACTTTTTGAATTTTTAAGATGTATGAGATAGAAGAAAGTTTTGGGATTGGCACATCCAACGAGTTTTTTTTAGAAAGGAGAGAGATACATTAAAATACTGACCAATCTAAATAATATATATAGTTTTTTCTGTCACTTTTTTACTCCCACAACACTTTAATTTGACTTAACACAAATCCTTTCCATAAGATTTACTTGTAAGTACTGTTTCCTTTTTTTTTTTCTAACGGGAGTTTTTAAAGTTTTTACAACTTTGAATTTTACAAGTTTTTAAGTTTCTTTTTCTCACGAAATTATGAATTCGTTAAAAGTAAAAAGAAAAAATGCCTGCCTGCTAGCCTACAGGCGAACGTACATTTCGAAGTTAAGTACTAATTGCATCAACAAAAACTGAACCAAGATTAGATATAAACCCAGTTTAACTGTTTTATCCGGTCGCTTTTGACGAGTTTTTTATTTCATTTTTCTGTAGCAACTAGTTTTATCAGAATCATGTTTGTAGGATAATTTTGTTTTCAACCCTAATTTTGTTTCATTTATTTTTGCCGTAAGAGTTGGTCCTATCAAAACCTTGTCAATATAAAAATTGTAGATAATACTAAGAAGATGTATAATAAATTCAAGTTTATTTAATTTCTTGTGAATCGAAGAAAATATGAATGATTTTCTTCTTGACCCCCCCCCCTTTTTTTTTCGGTTTTAATTTTATTTTGCGGTAACAGTTGGTCCTATCAAAAACTTGTGAATATAAAAGTTGTAGATAGTATTAAGAAGATTTATAAAAAAATTAAGTGAATATTATATCTTAAAAATTGACGAAGTTATGGATTTTTCCTCCCTAAAACCCTATTTTTTCGCCCCTTAAGCTCATTTTTATTCTATCAAAAATCTGTGATACATAAATTTTTGGCCCTTTTCCTAGAAGTAATGATAACTTTAATCTGATTTGATATGTATTATAACTAAGAAGTTATAGAGTTTTTTCGGTTTTCACAAAATCCCTCTCTATTTCCATCCCCTTTGTCCGCTTTTGCCCATTAACGAACTTGACCTAGATTTTCTGCTCCTTGCTTTTATGTATCTGTTTTGAAGAGATTTGTGCAGAATTATGGAAGTTATCGTATCCCTAAAAAAAGTGAGATATATATATATATATATATTAATAGGTAAATAGATAAAGTTTTGAGCTGGGGGTGGCTTTGCGTTCTAGGGTTCATTATCGGCGACTATCTGCAAATATTTTTCAGACATTCCAACATAGGGGAGAATGTAACAGGGAGTATTTCTTGCGAAATCTATCTAAAAGTGTTTTAAATCAAAAGCTGCGGAAACTGTGTGAACAAACTTTTCCAGATGTAGGGACATCCCTGAATTTTGAGAATACTTGATCACCTAATTTGTGAAACCAGTTTTATCTTCTATAGCAATATCTTCAGTGGTAATATCACGTTAATTTAAAAGTCAGTACCTTATATACAATATCTTATCCTCTAAAATACCCTGTAAAATATCTCTCAAATGTTGAATAAAACAATGCTTACTTCGCAAAATATTATGAAATAGTGAAGATCGTGAAAAATATGTTCCGTTTTCGATATATAAGATGACTTTATGAGTTCTCTGTTCTCGTACAGATATCAGTATCTGAATAAATTCATGATTTTAGAGAATTTTATGGAGTGCGTGTATCGCAAACAAAAGTAAAATGCGGAAAATGATATACTGAAGGGCTTATGTGGAATATATTATGTGGAAAATTGAAGAGGAACAGAAAATTAAATTTCACTGCCACATCAAATGAAAAATTTCTCCAGTAACAAATATTTACAAAGTTATTATAATAAATTATTGGATATATAAAAAATTAATAATTTGATATATTTTTTAATGATGTAATACTTTTTTTTTACGCCGACTCTAAATTAAAAAAAAAAAAAAACGTTTATTTTTCATTAGTATTACATATTAATATTTTTATCCATTAAAACAATCGACAATTTCTTATATGTTTCTGTTATGGTTACAAAAGAATTATCTTATGAAATTTTTTTTACTATGGTTTAACATTTTCTAACCTTAATGTTTAATGCATGTACAAAATCTATGTATGGTACATATGTATTATAAATATTTGTACAATATACATTTCACCCGGCAGAAAAATGACGCAACTCTAAAACATTTTGCCCATTATTGCACTAATTGTTACGTTTTAGGTGCAACATACTACAGAGGTCACAAGCGTATCTATCCAATACTTCGCTAAATTGCACTATATGCCACTTTGGAACAATAGAAGTGGAGGGGGGGGGGAGGCGTTAAAAGTTGGAAGTATTAAATTTACTCAATATTTCTTATAATTTCTATGTCTTGATTTCTAAGTCTTTTACTATTTTATGTATATTTTTACAGTTTCATCTGTAACTAAGTGCTATAGTTTTAAGCTGCAGTGTAAAATTAAACATTTCGTATCATGTGAAATCTAATATTTTTGAGTTGTGTCTTTTTTTTTTCGCTTTTTAGAGAGCACGTATAGCTGTTATTCAGAACGTAATTTCATTCATTTGTTTCGGCGAAGATTGTTTATTAATTTCTGAATTGTAGCAGAAAATTTTCTTTGTAAATTATTTATGTCTTTTAAACAAATATTAGAGAATTTTTATTAAATGTTTAATTCACACTGAGATTAAAATTAAACTAAACACATTTCCAAAAAGAAAAATGCGCTCAGTCGCAATTTTCAGAAAATCTAGCAGCATGATAACCTGATGTCAGAAATTTAATAATGATAAAATTTTAATAATGGCAAAAAGGAAAATCTATCTTTGATATAAAGATTTGAAGGAAAATTAAATACGGAATATATTCTTATAAACTATTGGTAAACACATCATCTTAATATTTTTACTAAATATGCATTTAAAAATTGAAAATTTATATAGGCTTACTTCCTTATACAATATGTTTTTTATCAATATGTAAACCATTTCGCAAAAATTTAATAAATCTCGACTTCATTTTGATATGAAAATCTGAAAATATTTAATTCCTCTACTATATTCGTTATAGCCCGTTCATGCTCTCCGTATACGTATATTTCAGGTAACAATGTTGAATGGTTGTAAATTGATTTTAGTAAGGTAAGAAAAACTACATTTTTAAAGAAAATTTAAGATTGCTTTCCATTTATTCATTCAAAAATGGGTAGTGGTTAGTGTTGTCAGGAATCCTGCATAAATCTGTGCTCTAAATGCTCTGGAAACCAGTAATTTCCCACAGTTTATTTCGCCCTCTTTAATCTGAGACATACCATTATATAAGAACAGGAAAATTACTTTAAAATACTGGTATCCTCAGCATTTAGAGCCTCAATTTACGCGGGTTATCTGGGAACGCTAGCAGTGACATATGCTAGGCTGAACTCAGATTTACATTTATAACCTGACTAATAATAAAAAATGTGTAAGCTCTGATTTATAGTGACAATTGAATAGTATCATTAGAAATTCTTTGATTTCTGTGAAACATGGGGACATCAGGAGAAGTACGCAAAATGCTTTCCATTCATATCCAAACCAGACACATTTAAACTTTTCATAATTCGCATTGTAGTTAGTGCTTAACACGGTCTTATTGGCCCTGTTAGAGCTCTAAAACTTTCGATAAAATATGATTATTATTGCAGATTTGTGAATTAAATTCAGAGCTTGATAGCGGTGACACTCTGTATTTTTTTTGAATGAATAAGTGGATTTTGTTCTTGGTTTCCCCTACAAAATGTGGTTTTCTTTATGGCTAATATCACTCCTCTTAGTTTACTGAAAATCTTTAAGGGACCAAGAGACCTTCAAAATCATTTTTGTATTTGTATTTTTTAAATTTCATTTTAAATACCATTCAAGGCACACAATATGCGTTATGACATATATACGTCTATAATACAAGAAATTAACAGGAAATTTTTTTGGGGTGAAAATGAAGGAATTTTCATAAACATTTTAAAAGTTATGAAGAAATTTTCAAAATGCCCCATGCACATTCCCTAACATTTAAATATTTTTTTAATGAAAATTTGGTTTCTTTCGGTAGATACACACAAATGCACATTCACATAGATACATACAATTTTCCGTTATAATTTTTAAAAATATGTTGTCATTTTTGTCAGATATTTTCTCTCATAGACTTTCTCCGGAATGTTATGTCTGTTATTATATGGTATTTTTATTTAAGCTATTCAAGATTTTTATACGAATCCAGATCAGCTTTATAAAAATATAATCTTAATTTTATTAAGAATAAACAACTAATCGCTCAAAGCGCAATAAAAAATATTACGTTGTTTTTTTATTCATATTTCATTCTCAACGTTTTAAAGTTTAAACTGTTCCTTCTTTGCAGTTTCACAACCAGATGGCCTTTTTTGCAGACCGTGATTTGATGCACACTTAATTCCATTGGTGTTGTAAATCGTACACATTTGTAACGATAAACAATATCCAGGTGATTTATCACGTTTGCTCTTCTAAAAAATGCTTTAAGAATTTTTTTTTTAATTTATAATTAAGTTTAAAATCTTATGAAAGTTTTTTATTGTTTATTGGGATCACATATGTGTACATACTTTTTTTATTATTCTAGCATATCAGGGAAGGATTAAAAACTCGATTACAAGTCCCATTTTTACATGCATGAAAAAATATAGGCTAAATTAAAGGGTGTAATTACATAAGACGTAATAGCCATTTCGAAATAGTTTTCTGTAAAACTATATTAAGGGGTCTCAGGACTCTTAAAGATTCAAAATTTTCGAAATTTTAATTTTTTAGATGTTAAACTCCTATCTTTTCTCAACTTTTTGATATAATTGTTTACATGAAATTCCCATTAGAGCAGAAGTTATGGATTTTAGAATTATACCCACTCAGTAGTGTTATGTCCGAAATTTTGAAGTCATTTTTCTCCAAATGACGTTTTTGGGCATGACGCGATCTGAAAAACTTCGGAATATTTTTTCATGAAATTTTCAAAACATATGTTTCATGTTCGTTTGCATAAAGTAAACCTAAAATTTCGATTTTATTTTTAAAAAATATATTTTTTTTAGGTTATTATATTGTTGAAACTTTCAAAATTTTGCATTAGCTAAATACAACTCAGTATTAAAAATATAAAAATGCTTTAAATACAAATTTATTTAGGTTCAGGATAATTATTACAATATGAAGTATAAGTAGGTACCAAAATTGTGATTCTAGTCGCAAATTTTATTTGTAATCCTGCGTGTAATCTGTTATGCTGATTTTCTGCTCATCAAGTGTCTGACAATTTGAAGCCCACTGTAAATGATAACTCTGCAACTTGCAACTTTTTAAATACATGAAATGAAAGAACATACTTATATCTTTCAACCCAATTAAATTTGTGTATTAAAATGAAATACATTTTAAGATATCAAATGATGAAAATGATCTTTTTCTTTTCAATTTTTCCAATTTTAAGAGTTTTGAGACCCCTTAAAGTGATTTTTGAAGAAATCTGATCTTTTCAATGTAATTTAACTTATGGTAACTTTTAACTTTTAACTTTCAATGTAATGTAAAATGTAATTTAACTTATAGATAACCAATGAATGTAAGCACGTAATTACGAACAACTACACAAAGGAAGTGGCTCTAAAAAGACAAATATTAAAGTGAATCGATTAGACAAAAGAACTTGTGGTCAAAATTTCAATAATGTAACACGATTACAGTCATTAGGCACTTGAAATTCTTTCTAAAAATTACCATTTATTTTGTTACATTAAAAAGAAGTCATTATTGCAGTTCATGATTACTTTTGTAATTTTAGAGTGCCTCAAGGAAAGTATTTGAACAGCGTTTTTTTTTTCATTATTAATGAGAAAATACTTGAAAAAAAAAATCCGAATAAATAATAAAAGATACTTTCTATTAAAAATAAGCAACATCGTTTGTCCAATTTATTTTAAATGTGTATACATAAAATACTAATCTTTTGGAACGATAAAGATAAAAAAATGCGCCTTAAAAGTTTTCAAATTGACAAAGAATAGATTTTCTGGCACCTTTTTAGTTCATTTTATATCTTCAAGAACCATTTAGTTAGAGAAAGAAAAAGAGGATTAAAAAAATAATTTGTCCTTATAAAATAAACAAATTTTTAAGAAATATATTTACTTTTTTATATTACAAGGACTTACCATAGCATGAAGCGTAAATTTTGACAGAAAAGCTAAACACATGTTCGAATTATTAATGTTGTATTAAAACATGCATTTCCCAGTATGTTTCAAGTTTATCAAACAATGGGTTTTTATAAGGTTCTGCTGAATAAATTTAGTTGGAACTTCCGCTGTTAGTTAGACATTTTTCATGGAATATTTTGTTAAAAAATGTTGTATGTTGCTTCATTATAAGAAGTGGGAAGTTCTGTAATCAGGTGAACACGATTGTGAAAGATTAGCCTTTTACAAAAAACCTATTGGATTTTTTTTCCATGGTATTTCCACTGTTAGATAAATAAATCCGTAGCGAAGGTTTTAGTTTACAGCATATAGTTCTACGCTGCTTAGTTGTAGAAATATGGCAAACATTTCAAATCTGGTGAACCTGATTATGAAATATTATCTTCTAAGAAAGTTCTAATGGGAAAATTTTGTTGAGACTGGCATTGTTACGTGTATTTCAGGGTTAATTTTACTGTATTGCATATTATTCTGGTTCTTTACCACATCCTACTATGACTTCATAACTAAAAAGATTGGTACTTAACAGCCAAAATTTTATTTGACACATTAGACACTGTAGCAGCGCAATAGTCTTCGTATCTTTTACAGCAATGCAAAATAAAATTCCAGATAAAGCTTTTGTCCATATATGTCCATATTGCTTTAAAACACTGTCGCGTGCTCGGCAAAGCCACCGCCTTTAAATGCAGACATAAACAATTATTATGCTTAAAAACAGTATTTAGTTAAATTTAATCGAGTCATGCTGTGATGGAGTTTCTTTAATTTGGCCTATTCTATGATACACTTAACAGTAAGTTAGTCCTTACGTCAAAAATGCAAGATTACGACATTCGAAACTCACTTACATATCAAAGACCAACTGCTCAACTGACGACACCTAACTACAGTGAAACCTCCCTGTGCGGCCATCTTCATTAAGGGACCCCTTCCCTGAACGACCATTTTTTCATGGAACGAAATTTATTCCCATAGACTCAATACTAATTTTACCCCCATGCAGATACCATCTCAGTTGAACTCCCTCCATGAGGAACCAATTTCTTTGAAGAAAATTATACTAATTCCGTTTTATCCTGGTCGCTTGAAGAAGGTTTTATTAGAAATTCCATAGAGTGCATTATTCATCAAAAATCTAAACAAAGTTTAGAATTTTTTTCATTCCGGTTTCTTTAAACCCATCAGTAGTTGCGCGTCGGTCTTTTTACCGCCCATATCAATTATCTTCTCCTAACTCACATCCCCTTAAAATTACAATGGAGAACTACCATATAGCTGACATTAATTTTTTCTCTATAATCATAGTGAAGTAACAAGTTATCTCTGTATTTCATTCAGGTTTTTTTACAAGCAAAGTTGAAATTGGTGGAAAAATCTACACAATGAACCCTAATGTCAGTTAATTTTTACTTTTCCTCATTTTTCTAAATCTCATGAATAAAATGTATAATTTAAGTAAACTGCTTTTTATAACTTCATTCAGAGGTAACATTCGAATATTAAGTGAAAAATGTTTGTTATTTTACATTTTCTGTATGCTTGGGGATGGCGGCAAAAAGATCGAGCGCGACTAATAACGTTCTGTCAAAAGATGCAACTACTCTCGGATTAAGTGTTTAAACAACTTTGTGCCTTTTTAGTCAATGAATTTAACTCTGATGACATATTAAGAATGGCCGTCAATAAACTCGCCTTCCCTATTCTGTCAGAAAACTCTCAAAGAAGTAGATAAATTAATGAAATCGTCATTATTTGTTCACATTAAAAAAAATTGCATTTATTTACTGAAGTTCGAAATAAAAGTTATAAAAGTTAAAACAGTATAATCAAAGCAAACGTCAATGTATTCATTTTTTATACTCTGTAGTATTTAACTTATGTAATTAACTTTTATTTTAGCGCTTAAATTTTCTTATGTTTTCACATGTGGAATATAAATTGTAGTAACATTAATTGTTACCTTTTACAACAATTAAAATCTAGATTTAAACATGACCTCCGTTAAGAGACTGCCTCTCGGAGCGACCAATTTTTATTGGAACGGAACGTGGTCGCTTTAGGGAGGTTTTACTGTATTTTGATATCAATCAAGCAATAAGGACGCTCTAAAATAAACGTTCGTTCACAAAATCTCTAACTAAGTAAATTCCACTTAGCTAACAAGCTGTTGATCACCCTTATTCAACAAGTAAAATTCAATTTCATTCAAACTGATAACATTCTCTCGACTGTTATATACTTCTCTTCATTTGCTTCCTATATACCTAAACAAATAGCACTCATTCTTTTGCTATTTCTTAATTAATAAAGTACTTTCTAAACGTTTTGAAATTCGAATTATTCAGTTTAAATAGCATATGTTGTACACCATAACTGTGTCACGTAAGTCCAGTACAAAGTCTGTTGATAAGCGTAGGTCTCTTTGGCACCTGTGTAGGCCTCATTACTAATTTTTTCTCTATATTATATCTAGTGAAATCGACCGAAAATTCGGTTTCGTTTTCGCATTCGGCCAAAAATCTGAGTTTATCTAAAAATTCGTTTTCGGTGAAAATGCTTCTAAAATTTCGACAGGACCGAAACTCGACCGAAACAATCAGTATTCCAAAATTACCGTTTCTTCCTTCGGAAATTTTTAACATTACTCATCGATTTTAGCTAGATCGCCTCAAATGAGACTATTTATTGCTAAGAACTTCGTTGTTTATAATTAACAGTCATAACTGACTCAAGACGTGAATGCATATTATAAAGCAAACAATGCATATATAACTGAACTTTTTCACGTGCTCATTAAAAGCTGTAGACATAACATTAATAGAAAACTTTCAGTTTGAAACCGCAGAAGTGTTTCGACTGCTCTTTGAGAAAGTCATAGTATAACAGATGATCATTTACAGAAATCATTGTAAAAGGTAAATCGAAGTGTGTATATATGAAACGATAAAAGCTAAGCCCCTTTTTGCCCCTGTTAAAAAAATCCCCGTTTTAAAAAATAGAAATTTATATTTAGAAATTAAAATTCAAACTTTTTAAATACTTTAGTAATTGTGTCTCAAGGATTAAAACTTCATTTGCGCCTGTTAACTTGGTTTTCTAACCCTACATTTATCACTTTCATGCTTCAAAATTGATCTCTCTTTAAGAGTAAAAATGCTGACTTGATTCAGTTCTCATTCCTTCTAGTTGAAGCTAAAGCCCAGATTTGCCAAACCCATAAAACGTCCAATTGCCTGGATATTTTCTAGCCTATTAAATGAGATCACCTCCTATTTCCTGTCACACTATAGCGGAAATATTCCATATTTTAGACGGGACATCGAAAAACCCGTGGCTTTTTACGACCATGAAGTGCTAAATTAACTGCCGCCCCTCGGCAGCGCATTTGAGAAAATCGGGCCGCGACAGCTCTTCAGTCATCTGGACCACATGCAATTGGAAGGCCCAATAAAACCAGGTCCAAACGAACTCTATCTCCATTTTCTTGAATCATAATTACCCACAGTGAACATGCCACGACTACCAGATATGTCCAATCAGTGCTACGAACATGCAACAGATCGTAAATCCCCGCTGCACAGTAACAGGATTCCGGAGAGGGCCGCTGTGCGAAAGCGCCCCGTAATTGCACCCGAGACCGAGCCCCCCTTGCCTGGTCCGCATATATTACATATATAAGTCGAAAATATTTTTTAATTAAATGAACATCGTATAATTAGAAAATCTTTCTGTATCGTTGACGAATTAATTACGTTTTATTTTATATAAAGATAAAAAATGTTGGGTCTAAGGCACAGATAGCCAATATGGGCCACATGTATACTTAATTAATAATTATGTATATTTCATAAATACGCATAATTAATTTATAATTATGCATATTTAATAAATAAGTATAATTAATTAATAATTGTGTATATTTATGTACGTCTTAATTAATACATACAATTTAATTAGATACAAAATTTTTGGGCATTTTCGTTTTCGGCCGAAAATAGGAAGACAATCGAAATTCTGTTTCGATTTCGGCCTTATTAACCTGTTTCGGTCGATCCTTAATTCTAACAGAAAGTGTGGGTCTGTTTGAGTGTGCACCTACGACAGCTAGAAAAATTTACGGTACGTGTAAGGACGAAAATTTGAATGAGGATAGTTCAAGGTTGGTCCCGATGTTCCTGAAGGTCAGAATTTAATTTTTTTCATAATTAAGCGAGTTATCAATTAAACCATCATAGAAAACAGATTATTTTTCTGAGAATCGGTAAACACGTCCGCGCATGCCCATTTTGGTGCTTTCCGTAGAAAAGAAGCAGAGGAAACACCATGTGCGAAATAGGCTTTTTTGTTTTTGTGTTTTGTTAATGTCCTACAGCCAAACGCTACGAAATACCCAAAATCGGATGAAATATTCGAAAATTTCGTTCATTTATATTTTTAAACCTGCAATTTGTTCGAAAAATATTAACATTTACCTTTACAAAAAAAAAAATAAATAAATAAATAAATAAATAAAAATAAAAAATAATAATAATATATACGAAACATCAAATTTCATGTGTTTTTCTCCATGTAACGAACCTCTCATCCCCCGAATTAAATCAAATGTGGGAAATATATTATACTCCCTTAAAAAATTTAATTTCCGTTTGTTTCACGATATGGACTATTTCTGCAGTGTTTAAAAATCTGTACCCACAAATCTGATCAAGCTGCAAAGCAAAATAAATGCTAGTCCATACCTACATTAATTTTCCTTTCGAAATCTGCATTTTGTTTTGAAAAACATGAATACTAACCCTTTGAAATAAATTTGCTAAACTCGCTTTCGCATTTGTCTCTATTCTGCGATTTTTAAAATTGGACATCGACTTACAAACAAACCAAAGGTTACTAAACATATTTACTTGCAATCAAGTTTAGGAAGTTGTTTTAGGTACTTCAAAATCAATTACATTAACCCTTTCAAACCGTTCGTCCAAAAGTCTCCTTCTCAATTCTTTCGATTTCTTCAGTATTTAAAAATTAAATCTTTCTTTTCTGACCAAGCTGAGAAAAAAAAAAAAAGGTAAAGGTCATACTTACGTTCATTCCGATTTCGATATCTGTAATCTGTTTCTAAAAATATCTGCATTACACTTTAAAAAAAATATTTCTAAAAATCACTTACGTAAATTTCGTTTTTTTTTTAATGCCATGTTTTAAATTCGACATTGTATTCGGAATAGAAAATACGGACAAATAGAAGGTACCGAATTATACATACATTCAGTTTTCTTTACAACGCCGCTTTTTGTTTAAAAAACAAATATGAGTATTAATCTTTTTAAAAACATTCACTGTCTTAATTCTCGCGAAAACCTTATTTTTTGGCAAGTTTAATGTTCGTGTACGGATTTTTTTATTTAAATGGGAAAAAACATGTTGTACACGCTTAATGTGCGTACGCTCATCTTCTAATAGACAGATATGTCTTTGGTTAAAAAAAATATAGTATTAACCCTTTGCAAGAAATTCGTTTCCAAAAGTCACTTTTGCAAATTTCGTTGTTTTTGTTTTTAGGATTTGCTTTACGTGCATTTGGTTCACAAAACAAACTTGATTTTATACAATGGCTGTGAAATTTTATACCCGGTGTAGAAAATAAAACTAAGATGAAATATCTTTAAGTACCGTCTGTTATTATTTTAGATTAGAAAGATTTTCATTCAAAAGTATAAATGCAATCAACCACGATTTTAGGTGCATTTAAAGGTGCAAGAGCGCCGAGAGCAATGGTGCCCTTAACTGTAATTTTGGTCGGATATATTTTTATTTGAAAATAAGAAATCATACAAAGGGTCGTTCAGAAAGATTTGCGGTTAAATATATAAAAGCATATTACATCGTTATATTGAAAACTATCATCATGGGTCCCAGACACGCTGGGGGTTCAACTAGCTATATGATAGCATTAAGATCTAAAATTAATTTCTGAATACAATCTAATATGCATAGCTGCCAACCTCACGCTAATCTTCCGTAATACGTGGATTAATCTGACGTAGGTTAACGATTTATTTGATGAATTTTTAATTATTTAATTAGGGTTTCTACGTGGAATTTATTTAATTGCATTTCTTCAAAAAAATTCTGGTTCTAAATGTGTTAAACCTCTATCAAATTAACACACTTATTACTGAAGATTAGTTCGAGGTTGGCACCTATGAATATGTAATCAGTGTTGCCAATGGACTACATTTTTAAATTTAGATTTCTTGATTTGCACCACTTTTTTGAAATGGAATAATTCCCCTTGTATTCGACTAAGATAATGTGTTGTTAAGTAAGTCGGATTTCGCCATTTCAAAAAAGTGGTGCCAATGAAGAAATATGAATTTTGAAAAAGGCCACTGGTAACACTGTATGGATTCTCTTTTTTAGAATATTTTGGCTTCCTAACTCGCTAAAAAACGCAGTTAAGTTCTCGAATTAGGTACGCATACAATACTCATATCTTTACAGGTTCATTTTATTTTTTTTCATCGATACTTAGTGCCATATTTTTTTCCGGTTCATATACGAAAATAATGCTTGTTCGTTTATCTGTCGTACATTTTAACTTCTATATTAGAAATCTGCTCGATTTCTCGTTTAAAGCCCTTAAACTTTTTTGCATCTTTGTCTTTTGCTCGCATATCCGAAAAACGGCAAATTATTTTCACAGATCTTGGCAGAATGTGAGATTTCATTATCTGTCAGCCTTTGGAATTTTAAAAACTTGAGACAAAAATTTGAAAATTAAATATTCTTGCAACATATCAGACAATTAGGTAAATTTTAAAAATATATTAGAATATAATATGATACACTATATGGCCAAAGGTGACCGGCCACTAGCAATTTTACACGCTTTGTTAAACATCTGGAAAACTACATAAGGGATAATCCTTAAACTCCAGGCTAGTGAACAGAATAGTACAGGTCATACATTTCCACGAAGATTTTTTCCCGATACCCCATAGGAGATCATCAACAAATTGAAAAAGAACGAATATCATTAGTATAACTCTGTAAAAACTAATGTAGCAAAAGCGTTCAAACTGTAGATTTTGATTAAGTGCCTTATTGTAATAAACTATGTTCATTTTTATGAGGATAGCATGTATACTCTTAGAGAAATTAAAGTTTTTATAAAAAGAGTCCCAAATTTTGCTAAGTTTTTTGCTTATAATTTGTAGAATTCTTAATAATAATAAAATTTTCTTTTCAGAAAATATGACAAACAACATTGTACACAATACCCTGCTATCCAAATGTCAAAATAATACAAATTGTATGAAAAATGAGAACGTTTACTAAAGGATGATTCACTGCGCATGCAAGAATGTAATCAAAATATAATTTGCATAATGTATTAGCTAAATGTATAGAGCATCTTTTCTGAAATTCTCAAAAATATAGTTTGAAAAGTCTCAAAATTATTGTTGATAGAATAAGCTCAAATTCCATCATTCCCAAAATGTAGCAAAAAGATGAGGGGCTGTATCCAAATGCATTAGTGCGTGCAATATTGTTTATGCTACATTGGCATTAATCAATGGATATATATGAATACAGCCCCTTATCTTTTTGCTTCATTTTGGGAACAGCGGATTTTGTTTATTCTGGCACGATAATTTTCAGACTTTTCAAGGTATGTTTTTGAGACTTTTACAAAAGTTGCTCTATACATTTAGTTAACACATCATGCACAATATATTTTGATTGCTTTGGGCATGCGCAGTGAAACATTATTTAGTCAACCTGCTCATTTTTCATACAATTTTTACTATATTTTAATTCTGATATCAGGGTATTGTGTACAATATTGTTTGTCATATTTTTTGAAAAGAACCTTTTTTTATATTAAGAACTTTGCAAATTATAAGCAAAATTTAAGACTGTTTTTATTAAAACTGAATTTTTCATCGAGTATACATACTATCCTCATAAAATTGAACACAAATTATTACAATAAGGCACTTAATCATAATCTACAGTTTAAACGCTTTTGCTAAATTAGTTTTGACATGGTTATCCAAAAGATATTCGTTTCTTTTTCAATTTGTTGACGGTCCCCTATGGGGTTTGGGGAAAACATCTTCACGGAAATATATGACCTATACTATGCTGCTTACACACCTGGAAATTCAGGTTAATTACTCGTATATTATTCTAGATATTTAACAAAACGTCTAAATCCGCAAGTGGCCGGTCACCTTTGGCCATAGAGTATTTTTGTCTGTTTATTAAAATATAACTCTTGCTCTAATGAGCGATAATGGATACAGAATGAACTAATTCCTAAGTCATATTGTGAACATTTTGCTTTAATATATTAAACGTTCTAATTAACAATACGTAACATATTAAACCATGGTGATCAGATAAAAAATCAAAATAATCAAAAATAATAATAACGCAGTTGATATTTAAACAATTCATATCCGATAACATATTAATGTCTATCGCAAAAACTGGTCTTATAATCATGATATTTTACAGTCTATTCAGAGTAAAACCTGATGTAAAAATGTGTTCTAAACATATTTAAGAAATAAATATTTATGAT
This sequence comes from Maratus speciosus, assembly GCA_963932465.1. Lineage (NCBI taxonomy): Eukaryota > Metazoa > Arthropoda > Arachnida > Araneae > Salticidae > Maratus > Maratus speciosus. The sequence continues at coordinate 154,496,922 of OZ010793.1, read as the reverse complement.
AAAATATCTTTGCAATTTACACTATTACAGCGTACATTATTTCTCAGAAAATGCTTTTTTTTTTTTCACTTGATTCCTAAAAACGTTTAAATGAACAATAACTCTTAACATTTATAGCCTTAATGCGGAAACTTCCGTAGTCGGGTCAACAATCATTCACTGATTTTTAGCAAGTGCGGTTTACAGGAAGTTAATATTTGTATTTTTTTTTCTTTTTGTGTAAGGCAAACATATAATGGTTCAAAGATTAGCGTTCCATCAATCATATTGATATCATCCTTGACTACTTGACTATGAATCCGAATGAAAATAATTGCCGAATTCAGAAACGGCAAAATCTAAATTTGAATTTTTTTTTTTTTTTTTTTTTTTTTTTTTTTATAAATGTATTGTAAAAAAATGTTTAATGGTATTTTTTAATTCTCCGTTCGCCATTTTTCACTTTTTTTCAATTTTGTTTGCAGTTTTCTTTTTAACAGTATAATTTTACTTTCTAAACTGTTTCCAAACGTTAATGTTTTCTAATAAAAAAAGACCTGTAAACTAAATCGAAAAAGTAAAAAAACGACCTTTGCAGATATCGACTTCAACTATTCAAAGGAAAAAAATTATTTATTTATAATCATTTAAAATATTGAAATGTAAACGAGATATTTTTCAGTTTTCTTCCAAAGGATTAACATTAACGAGAGGATCTTTACTCGTGTGTGAAGTAGCCTCTTAAATGGTGTATTATTGAATTTAAAATAAATAATTTTTTTATACACATGTTTCGAAAAAAATATGCTCTTATCATTTTAAACGGTTTAATAAAATTTAAAAACCCGCTTATTTCGTAAAAGAAGTCAACAAAAACGTAATTTAATCAAACATACATTTTTATGATTATTAAATGTAATTGAAAAAAAATTATATGTATCATTACATCTGAAAAGGAAAAAAGGAAATTTGATGGAATAGTTAAAAAAATTAATACAAGGGATAATACTGAAAAATTTCAATAATAAGCTTTTAAACATTTTTCGTTTTATATTAGAGAAATTACCACCCATTTAATTATATAAATAAATAGGTACAAGTAATAAATTTGAACTGCCCATAAAAAAATTAAGAAACATTGTGAAACAAAATTTAGATTACAAGACAAATTTCGCTAAGGGGACCGGGTAAGCGAAATTCAACCAAAAGATCGATTTTTACTTTTTTATATCATTAAATAGTTTAAAATTTTGCCTTTTCAACGATGTTTATGTATGTGTGTGTATAAAACAAAAGTGTTGGATATTTTCATTCTTTCTAAGAGCACTTCACAGCAGTGGGCTACATTTTTAAAATTCAGATTTCTTGATTGGCACCACTTTTTTGAAGTGGTTAAAATCCCATTATTTTCGCCTTAATTAATATGTTACTAAATAAGGCGAATTTTACTATTTCCGAAAAGTGGTGCCAATCAAGAAATCAGAATTTTAAAAAAGTAGTCCACTGGCAACACTGATTCACAGCTTTAATTAACTTTTTCTCAAAACTACGATTTTTCAGGTTTGTGTTCCCTTTTTTACAATATCTATTAAACTTAAGAACTCAGATTTTTCTAAATATATTATGTTGTAGTATATACGTTAACACAGGGATTTAATGATTTCTTCAGATTTATTTATTTTAGGCAGTGAAATCTTACCAAAAATGCTAATTAAAAAATGTCTTTCAATATACAATTAATAATTAAATTTCAGTTTCACTTAGAAAGAAAATGGTCCGTTAAAATACGTAAAGCATGTTATTCAAACTACTCTAAGTAATCCAGACTTCTACCTTTCACCATTTCTGAAAATAAAGTACATAAAGTTAGTGTATTTTAACATGGCCGAGATAGACCTTACCCGGTCCCCTTAAACAGAAAAAGTCACAAAATAGATGCACCTTGAATATAGAGCTGACCGTGTTTATAACCAGAAAGAAACATTCCAGAATTTTCCTGGTATATCAATATCCTATCTAAGAATATACATAACTCTGCTTTAGTAGAATCGTTCTAATGAGAATTAGTACGGGGATTTCTATTAATGTTTTGGCAAAAAAATGTGTACGACAAACACCACATATTTTCCCGCACATTTTCTTAAAAAAAAAATAAATAAAAGCTTACATACGTGCTTGAAACACCGCTCAATCAGAAAGATTCCTATTTTTTTTTTCAGTATTTCTTTAGTACATTGCAATTGTGCATTTCTATTTATTTCATATTAAAGAAATTGTTATTTTCTGATTTCAAATAATATTTTTTTTCTTTTAAAATAATTGCGAAAGTCTGATACCGGAAAAAGTAACTGAACATATTAAATATTAAAAATAAACAATACTCAAGTTTATATAGTAACTCGCAAAATTAATGTAATCAAGCAAGATAATTGTCGATAAAGACAATTATAAACATTAAAATTTAACGTATCAATTCGGCAGCTGATTTCAGAAACTATAGGCAGCGCCTATCATAATGATACTCATCAATTGATATATAAAGTCTTAGCAGAATTAAGGGAAAATAAAATATTTAAATTTTAATGAAGTTCCATTTTACGCATAATTTAAAAGTATAGCAAAAAAAGGTTCGCTGCTTCATTAATGCAGATTTGTGATCTTTATAAGTAGTAAAAAAATCAAAATCTTCCAATTTTATTTTTATTTTTATTTTATATTTTACCGCTCACGCGAAGATAATGTATAAATGTTTTAGTCACCAGTTCCCAACTATTAAGTCGAGGACGATGCCATAATAGGTCAGTGAACGATTGGTCCGGTCTTTAAAATAATATCATTATTTTTATCGGCTGCAAACAAATAATGAGCACAATACGAGTATGTTACAATTCTAGAGGTAAAAAAAGTTACAAATTAGATAACAATAACTTCATAAAAATAGGTTTTACGTTTTTCTATAAAGAACGTTTTAAGACTACACTTAACGAATTTAAATTGTAATACAAACTCTCATTTTCGTTCAAAATGATGTCATAAATGACATTGATTTTTCAACTGTATAAAGCAAATTATATTCATTCCTAAACATATTTTATTTATGTAAAAAAAAATGTTTTTATGATTATTCTACATTTCCATTGCAATTATTTATGTCTTTTCGAATTATGTATAGTTTGTAATAAATTTCGCCTTTTCCGTAGGATCTTTGTAAAAGGATGATATACTATAGCTACATATCTTCTGATTAACGAATCTTTTAAAAATATATCTCTCAACGGTGAAATTATGAGAATTGCTGTTTTAACGTATATGGGCTAAAAGTGTGAGTAGTTTTTTTTTGCATAGAAATGGTGGGATGTTATGAATCGGACGCGGATGACGACAATTTTATTAATTTTATATATAAATTAGGGAAAAAATTGAACAAAAAATACTTTATAAATAAAAAAAAAATGTTTTACTTTTAGGCAAAAATTAACGCAACTTCTTCTTGACTTTATACAAATAAACCTCATGTGTGAATTATGTCACTTTATGTGTCACTTTATTAAGAAATATTTTCTTTATTTGTATTTACTTTAAAATTGAGACTTTTTCAGGACGTATTGCTCCATCTTCATACATTTATATACACAATGGTGGACCAAAACGGTGACAAATGTAAACGTTCCACCTATCACATACACACATACACTTCACATCCTGTACAGCATAGCATAAATGTATTAAATATCTACTTTATTGGGAAGTTGGCGGTTGATCAAATTCAGATTTTGAAGAAATAAGATAATTTCCTGTAATATTAAATTAAAATTGCTAAAAAGTTTTAATAGTGAGAAAATAAATCATAGTATTTTAAATTCAAAAGAATGCAAATTATGTTAAAATAAAAATAAAATATTCGAAAGAAATAATTATCAGTAAATAAATAAATAGAAATGCTTAATTCATCTTTAAAAAGTTAAACTTAAATTTACACTATGTGCAAAACTACTTAAAAGATGACAGAATACTAAAAAGATGTTCAATTATTTTAATACCTTAGTACAGGGTTGGCGAACCTATGGCACGCGTGCCATAGCTGGCACGTGAAAAGATATTTTTGGCACGCCGTCGACTGAAGCTCTAAATCAGAATTCAGTCAAATTCCCAGAATTCTGCGCATCATTATTCATTTTAGGTGAGTTCGTAATTATATAAATACGTAGCACCTATAGTCTTCGTTCGGCCCGTTTGTCTATCCGTCTGTCCATCCATCCTCATATAACAGAGCAAAAACTACCCAACCGAATGGTCTGGAATTTTAAATATATAATTGTTGAAAATTTTTGTCGCGTCATTTTAAATTTTATGAAAATCGGATCTGTAGTTTAATTACAGGGACAGTCAAAATTTTTCCGTTACATTATGGCCAATGGGAAAAAAATTATTTCAAGCACATTTATTGATGTTACAGCTTTTCGAATAGAATTAAATTGATATGCACTTAAGAAGTGCACTAAAATATACATTCAGTACAAAAAATTTATAAAACTAGTTACAGTACGAACGCACCTCATTTGACACATTTGACGTGCAATTTTCCACTTGTTTTATTAATAACGAGCTTGACTGAAATTAGCTTTTGTTTTTTATAATAAGTAGTACTTGTGTACTGTCATAACACTGAACTTGCCCACTTAGAAACATTTGATATTCCCCCCTCCCCATTTCTTTGACTTCGTTATGCTAGTGTTGTGATTGCAGTAATGTTTCTGAAATTTCTGCATAATTTAACGCATTTTGATCTGCAAAAAATGACAAAAGTATTAATAAAACTGATAAAGCATGCCTTTTTTCAGATAAGTTATGAAAAAAAAATAATAATTTGATTGTTAAAACATTTGTAAAATGAAATGAAAATGAAAATTATATTTTTTAATAAATCTTTAATCACTATATTTTTTTTGTCAGAAAAGGGAAGGGTGATGGTGGGGAGGGGGGCGGGGCTATTGGCACGCCATGTTCACTTGAATTTTTTTAAAAAAGAAATTGGCACGCGGATGTGAAAAGGTTCGCCGACCCTATAACGACTATCTCGTTATATATGTTTGCATTTTATTCCCCCCCCCCCCAGACAGTTTCAATTAAAATTCTGTTTAATAACTTATTTATTTTGCGCACTATAGTCTAACAGTGCAGCCCCTAAATTAAATGCAACATTTAAAAACTAAATCGGTTGTATTAACAGCCTTTCTCACTTAAATTAAATTATTCTAACTACTCATCTCTTCAATAAAATAAAATCAGTGAATCACTCTCCATTTTCACTTTCCTATTCTTTCACACATACGCTTTAACCTTGTACAAAATTCGTTACGGCTGACTGTTAGTTTCAAACGCATTTTAACTTCGGTCATTTCCTTATTTGGGCATGAATATAACTCATCATTCAAAATCACTTTACATGCAATCTACTTATTAGAATTACTTTCGCTTCACACCCTTTTGTTCAGATGTATGGCATTTCTACATTTTTGTGGTGAAGCGGTGTATCTTTGATCTAACATCTGGTCTAGAAAAATACAGTCTCATGCTTTTTAGCCTAACGAACTCTGTCTGTTACTATGCCCTTTCCAGATAACACTTTTTATTTTTACATTTAACCGCAGCTGTATCAATGTACAGATGAGGCTCAGTCTATCATGACTCAGGAATGTATGCAGCCCACAATCTGCCCCCCCCCCCCTACAGACCCTGCCTTAGTACTTTCAACTATAAAAAAAGAAAGAAAGAAAGAAAGAAAGAAACATAGTCTTCATCTGAGGAATATAAGAAATACAATTGTTGTTGGCCTAAATAATTATCATATCTCACCGGCGCGGCAGTCAGATATTACTGAGTGACTGACTGTTTGCAATGTGTATTGTGTATTGATGATACATTCAAAAGGTCTTACCCCCCTGATAAAAAAGTATTTTGAAAACGCCAGTGGTAGCCAGTGAAAATTTTCACGAAATCCACAAGTTGTTGAACAACATTTAAATTCTAATGAGGACGACCTTGTACTGGTTGAAAACTTTCTAGCTTTTTCTGAATAATTGTGAGATATTTTCAATTTGTATTTTAAATATCTTTATATTATATTTATGCACCTAAAAGTAATTTTTGTACAATTATTTGTGCTTTATGTATATTTTAATTATTTAACTCAAGGTGAATATAGCACTAGAATTTTAATTTTCATTTATTCAAAAATCTTTTACATAACGCTTTGACTACATTTGAAAGAGAAATATATTATAAAATGTATTTTTTTAAAAATGGTAATGCATACAAAATATAAAAATATTCGCCTCTACCACCTTTTATAGAGCGCATATAATCGCCTTCGCCGTATCAAATGTATCCAAAATGTGTGCCCCGTATAATACTTATTATACGTATACTCGTATAAAAGTTTAATAAGAACCACTAGTGTGTGATGCTGTGGCACTTCAAATTTAAAAAAAAAAAAATGTAAAAACAGATTTGGCATTGCAGTAATAATAGATATAGTAATGTATTGTACAGTGGTGGGGAAAAAAAGTAAACACACCCTGCTTACTCACCAACAACTTAATGTAAAAGAAAGTTACTCTTACCAAACAATTGGAAATAAAGTCTGATTTTAAACGATATACATAATTTTTTTTTTAGGGGCCGTCTACCTATCAAACGATCACAAACTTTGTTTTTTTTTTTCATAAGCAATACCCAAGTGTGACACCATAAATAAATTCTACACTCTTCAATTAGCCTAAATCCAAAGGGCATAGCCGGATAAGCATTGGAAACATGCCTTTCAATCAAATTTCCTGATTTTTTCCCCAGATGTTGCTACATACCTGACAATATATTTCCCCTATTATCACCGTATAAATACTGATATTTAATGAGATAAAAATGTTTTCTCGATTTTTTTTAGGAACGGATTTTCTCAAAAACTGCTGCACGGAATTTCATACCATTAATTGAGGATATATAGATACCAAAGATGCATAACTGGTAAATTTTGTATAATTTTCTGTTTATAAAAACTGCGTGAAATAGCGAAATGAAAATTAAAAAAAATAAAAATAATATCTTACGTTTATCCGAAAATTACCATTTTATTGTAAAGAAATCCCCATATGTGCCCGTATATTCTATGTAAATGCCGAAAGTTTGCGTTGGGTACTACATATAAATATTTGCAAAAATCTATATTAAATTATTGAAATTCATTTTAAAGCGTTTTTTGGGGTGGAGCTACTCAACTTCCACACCCAAAGACACTTTGGAATAAACAGTTACAGAATTGCTGTTTTTTTAATTTTAATGAACACATGAGCAATATTCTCAACGCTGTCGATATCAAAATGAACATGGCGTTGAAAAACATGGCTTTTATGTTTAATGGAATCTAAAATACATCAGTTGACATATTGTCTGCTGACTTTGTTCCAAAAATTCTTCGGATGTCGAAGTTATAAGTAGCTCCGCCCCAAATAACGCCTTAAAATGAATTTCAATAATTTTAATATACATTTTCATAAATATTTATATGTAGTACCAAACGAAAACTTTCGGCATTTATATAGAATATACGGACACATGTGGAGAATTTTTTACAAGAAAATGGTAATTTTCGGATAACCATAAGGTGCGATTTTTATTTTTTTAATTTTTATTTCGCTATTTCACACAGTTTTTATAAACAGAAAATTATACAAAAAATACCAGTTATGCATCTTTGGTACCTATATATCTCAATTAATGGCATGAAATTCCGAGCGGCAGTTTTTGAGAAAATCCGTTTTTTATAAAATCGAAAAAACGATTTTATCTCATTAAATATCAATATTTATAGGTTGATAATTGGGGAAATTTATATTCAGATATGTAGCCACATCTGGCAAAAAAAATCAGGAAATTTGATTGAAAGGCATGTTTCCAATGCTTACCCGGCTATGCCCTTTTCATTAAATTCGTACAATTAATTTCCGAAAAATTAATTATTTTAAAATGAGCGTATTTTAGGAGATGTATCCAAATTAAAGTTCCGTACACGATTGTTGAAATGCTACAGAATGACTATGCCACTTCTGTTATGTATTATTTTTTGCCAATAGTACCATTTCATTCTCTTAATATGTTTCGAATATTGCCAACTCAAATGTTTCAATAAAATAATATATCAATATATCTATATATATAAAAGAAAGTCTGAATTTTGTATTAATCAACGCGCAGCCGAAACTACTGAACCTAAAGTCTTGAAAATCGGGGTAAAAATACTACTTATGATATAGAGTGCCGCTAAGAAAGGATTTTCTAAAATTCCATCCCTAAGGGGGGTAAAAAATCGAACGAACTTGAAAAAAATTCCTTAAAAATCTGATTTTATAGTTATTTTTCAACTGATAACATATTTTGGTGTATTTTTGTATGCTGAATCGAATGGTACTAACTAAATTCTTTTAAGCCCAATAGTTCGAGAGATACTTCATATTTTTCTAATTTGGCACTATCTTTGGCGCCAAAACCTGAATTTTTCAAGTGATAATTTCTAAAAACTCATTCTTTTCATTCTGTTAAAAGAAGCAAGCGAAAAAATTCAAATTGAATAATTTTTTAATCATTCCGTTTGGTTAAAGAAAAACAACTTCGTCAATTAGAAAAAAAATTCGAACGCCTCAAAAACTAAAACTAAATAAAAAAAAAAATCTGTGGTACTCTTTCGTTCTAATTTTCGTCGCGATACCATGCCAAAATGTATGGTATCGCGCCATTTATTTCAACCCTAATCGTGCAAACGATTTTTATTGCAGACCGTGCCACATATTAACATTTGCTAATTATTGAACGTGAATATTTTTAATGATGGAATTTATTTTATTCCATCATGATCTCGCAAAACTTTTTAATTTGTTATTTTTTGAATAGAAAATATTTATTACTGATACTGATATAGATTTTACCATTTCGCAGTTATCTGATGATGAGGAATCTACAATAAAATTATTTCAGAAATTAGGAATTATACATATAAAAATGTTTTGTTCAAAACCCATGAATGTCTTCATTGAAAGAATGAAATGTTTTCTGCAATGTGAGACATATTTTACGTATTACGTACGCCATGCTTCAGTAGTAAAAGACATTTACAATTTCAAGACTGCAGTTTAAATTTACTATATTTTATTACTTGCAAAATATTTATTTATTCTTATATTTTAAGTATTTATTTTGGTACCCGTCGACCAATTTCGCCAAATTATACAAATTTACATAATTTTTATTTTGAATAACGAAAGAACAAATAAACATAGTATAACATTAATAAAAATACATTTAAAACGTCGAAATAAAAATCACCTGATGACGTAAATACGTGTAACTTGCTTAAAGTCAAGTGAATGTGACATTTACGATCAACCATTATTGGCATCTAATCTTATAGTTTGGCAATATATTTTTGGTCGACAGGATAACCAATTAGTACCATTATTTTTATTGATTTAAAAAAAAGGTAGGTAAAAGTCTGTAATTTTCAAAAGTTATATTTTTTAAATGCTCATTTTTTTTTATCAACATTTTTTTTTTTCAAATGTATCATTTCATTTTTGTGCCAACTATTACGCTTGGTGACAATGGTGTTGGCATAACAGGGAAATACCAAAACAGTTACTGATTTTATTTCAAATGTAAAGAAAAAAGGTTTAATGAGCAATAAATATTATAAATATGACTATAACTCAGATTCTACTGAACAGAATTTTGTAGAACTTACACTGTTAAATGGTAAATTTGGTTTATAAACGGCTTAATGTAAAAACCATCATTCTAAATTGCTACGGGAGTTCTAAAATTAGGTGAACTCGATTATGAAAGATTTCAAGTCAACTAATTAAATGCACAGTAAGTTAGATAATATTTCAGAGATTTTTTCAATATTTATCATATCATTCTGTGTTGTTTAGTTACGGAGCTATGCTGAAAAAGTTCTCAGTGGTACAGTAAAGAAAATTGGAAGATATAAGCTACAGAGATAAGGTATACTAGAGAGTATATATGCTATAGTTATGGAAGTTGAGCTGAGTTCTTTAAAAAATTCAGAAGTGATGCAGTATATACCTACCCCTACCTCCCAGAGAGTTCTGTAATCAGGTGAACGCGATTATGAAAGTTATATTTAACTATCTTAAAATATATGTATAATGCGAAGAGAAATTTCATTCCGGCCGCTTATATCTTGAGTTCTGCTGAATAGATGTTGACGGGATATACATTGTTAGTTAGATAATATTTCAGAAAAGATGTTAGTATAAAACATAACGTTCTACGTTGCTTAGTTAAATAATTATGGGGAAAGTTCTAAATCAGATGAACCCAATTTTGAAAGATTTGCTTTTTTTAAAGGTTCCACTCAATGAAATTTTATGGGATTTAAACTGTTAATTAGATCATTTTTAGGGAAGGTTTCGGTATATTTTCCAGTTTAAAAGATTCTGCTAAGTGGATTTAGATGCAACTTGATAGGTTAGTTAATTTATCAGTGAATATTTTAGTATAAAGCACATATCATTTGCTGTTGCTTGGTTGTTAGGTTGTTCGATTGTAGAATTATAGATGAAAGTTCTAGAATCAGGCGAACCTAATTATTATGAACGTCAATTTGTCTTTTCAATAAGTCCAATTAACAGATTCTGTTGAGACTTGCATTGATAATTTTTATTGAACGCTTTCAGTATATTACTATTGTTCTTTACCGAATCCTACACTATCAGATCAACTAAAGAAATTGGTCCTTAACAGTCTAAATTTTGTATGACTCAATAAAAGATATAATAGCGTAATGACATCCATATTGCTTTCAGCAATTAGGTTGGATACACCAGGTAAATGTCCATATTGCTTTAAAACGCATGATCAAATTCACAGATATATTTTGTTTCATTCAAGATTTCTTTAGAAAAACCGACCAGCGTAGCGGGCGAAGGCGGCTGGTATATATATATATTTTCAAATTATGCTTTTCGGCTCATCATAGACGGCCACTTAAATCATCATTTAGACGTTTTGTAATCATAATTAAAAAACAACTTAGAATAAAAATTTGAAATTGAAAATTTGCATAAAGCAGGACGTAATAAATAAAAATCTATAAAAAAAAAATTGTAGGTTGCAATTCATATTTTTTTCGAATATTAATTTCATAATTCATATTCTAATTTTTTTTTAATTACAACAATGTATTTATGTTTAGGTTTTTTAGTATTATAACCACACAAAAAACTATCATGTTAGGATTATACTTTCAGGAGATATTAATAAAAATATGAAAATGTAATTCAACATTATAGGTTCTAAATTGTGAATGTTTGTAATACAAAAACTTTTCATACAAAACACTTGAAATCTCATTTCTAGGCATAGTTTGAACCGAAGATTTAAAATATATTGTCAAAATTGGGTGTTGCCTTTGAAAAAACAAAATTTGACTGTTTTTGATTTGTATATGGCTCCCTAAGCAAATTTTATTTACATTATTTAAAAATAGACTTTATTTCCAGTCTTGTGGTATCAGTAACTTTCTTCCATTACATTTAGTTGCAGAGTTAGCAGGGGTTGTTTGCTTTTTTTCCACGACTGTACCTTACTAAAATTATATCTGATGTGAAGACCCAGGATTGGTTGTATTCCCGGATTTTTTATAACGGTATTTCATCCTAATAGTAATATTCTACTTATAAATTCTGAGATTTAAATAAGGCGAAAATTACTATTTGGAAATAACGATTATAAAAATTCACAAACACACGTACTCTGATAACCAGTATCAGATACATTGGTCGAATATTTGCATTCATCGCTAACTGTTTTGCATATTTAGGAGAATTCTGAATTCAAAGTATCTTCCACACTTTTGAAAAAGTAATTTTTATTTTATTCTATCGATAAAAGTCATCCATTAAATAAAGCAAAAATTGTTATTGAAAATATTTGGTATATATTTTTAGTACAAAATTACGCTTAATTTTCAGCACTGGTCTTATCGCGGAAACTTGATCTGAAATCCACTAATGATAAAAAATTAGGTTTACATTAGAAGTATTTGTAACGAAATGTCAATACTACAGAAATAGTTCTATACATTATAATTATCTCCAACAAAATTCAATATTTCAGTTTTTTTTTTTTTTTTTTTTTTTTTACTTTATGTTAAAAATATTAATAGTTTCGGCCAGTTAACATTTTGCACATAGTTGCGCTACATTCGTAAAAAATAATAATTTGCAATATCACTATTAATATTTACAACAAAATAACTAGCAGGATTTTTTCGCAACTAATGTAGGTCCTTAACCTATGACGAGCGACCGGTATTCATGCCACGTAAAGTGCTCAGAATCAGAGATTATTCTCACCAGTAAAATTTTATTGTAAATTTTGCCTTATTTATTCCGAGCATTTTTCCGATTCAACGAGGCAAAAATTTCTGTTTAAAAAAACCGGTGGCAAAAGATTAAAATCTGTGTAAAAGACGCTCGTCTCGAAGGGTTTAAGTGTTTACACTATCAACGTAAAGAAACACGATCTCAAATGTTAAACATATAGGAGAGATGTTTTGAGATTTCTCGCTTGCATTTTAATATTTGTATTTTTTTTTTATAGGATGCCTGAGATCGATATTTAACGTTGTTAATTTGTACTTTTACAATTCTTGTTGTATTTCTTTTTTTAATGTGGCTAACAAATGTGTAAAATAACGTTACAAAAAAATGTGTAAACAAAATAGAAAAAAATCGAAAATTGCACACCATTAAAAATCAACCTCCGGTATCCTATGAAAAAACGTTATTTAAATTTTTTCGAGACATTTTAATTAATTTTTTTTTTATTTTTGTTGTTAGCGTCAGGTTTTATTGTCGGCTATTACACTAGTGAATTGAAGTGAGTCGCAAGCTAAAGTTACATATTAGAGCGTTCATTTGAAATTTCTCTATGACAATTATATATTTTTAAATAACTTTGCTTGCAGAAGATATTTGGGATTTTTTCTAACCAGTTTAGTTATCATATTTTTAGAGAGGTTTCTTTTATAATTAAATGGTTCCGAAAAAAGGATAAAAATCATTAAAGGGAACCGCAACCAAAATCCTAAAAGTACAATCTAACAGCGAGAGAAATTAACTTCATCATTTTATACAAAAACAAATCATTTAAAATTATTAAACTGCACTCTAAAAATTTGAAAACAAACGCTCAAATAGGTTTAACATTAACCTGCGAGTTTCATCTCGGGATTAGTGTAGACTCTTAAGGATTGTAACCGGTCATATCCGAAATCCATCTATCTAGTTTTAGTTATATGGGATTTCAATAACTCCTGAATTCTCTACTTTCTCATTTGAAAAAAAAATTATTTTATTTTCTGTGTTGTTTTCAAAGGATGTTTCTCTACTCCTCGCTTGGTAAAATATGTCTACACTATATATTTTGTTTTATAGTTCAAGAGATAGATTCTTAGTGAAGCTGTCTACATATGAATCAAATTTCATCAATTAAAATAGTTAAATGTATACTATTTTAAATACTGTACAACTATATTTTAGAAATATTATTAAATATACGTAATCTGAATTCGTTAAAGTCCATTAACCTCGCTTAGTGATTTTTTTTATTTATTTTTTTTTAACTTTAACGAAGTCATGATAAAACTTTTAGTTAAAATAATTTACTTAAAATTTTATTTAAAATGATTATATACTATTATGAAGACATTATTACTGTATTTTAGATAAATTTTTAAATATAAGTAATCTGAATTTATAAAACTTCATTAACCTCGCGCAGCATTGTTTTACGTTTAAAAGGCGAAATCTTGAAAAAAAATTTAGTTTTAATATTTCTTATTTTTATGGACACTTTTAATAAAAATTCTAATTTATATTTAACATAAAAAAGCATCACATTAGATTTTTTTTAATTTAACCTTCATAAATTATTGGCACCAGAAAAAATATTTAATGATAATTGATATTATTTAAAGTAGATTTTTCCTCTTATACTTCATTGCACAAATTTTGATCACGCAAAAGTCAATCTTGTAGATGACTTAAACGAATTAAAGAAAATTATGGCACACAGTTGGCGAAATCGGTTCTTTACGCAGGAGAAATCGCGCATACACAGGGCATGAATGGTTTTTGCTTTGTCATCGATAAATATAAATAATAATCGTCACTTTATTTAATTGGAGACAATTATTACAAATTCTGGGATAAAGTCATTTAAAGATGAATCAGCACCGAAAAAAAAAAGTAGTAAAAGAAAAATAGCCCATACTGCCAGTGGTAGTCACGGGAGCGAGAATTAAGAATTTAAGGAAATTTATATTAAACATTAACAAATATTTTTTCTAGTATATATATTTTATTGATGAAATAGCTCCTAAAATACTGGAGATAAACCCCAATTAAATAATAAAACTTTGTATAAGCCACCATAAAATTATAAAAACACACAAGACGCCTTTCGATTTGGCAAAGCTGAAAGGGAAAAACCCCAATCGTAGAGGAGCACATGCAGAAGAAGATAGTGTTTCCAAAATGAAAGAAAAAAAATAAAGAAAATTAAAATAAAATAAAAGAATTAAAATAAAAAAATAAACGAGAAAACGAATAAAAGATGTTTTTTTTGGCGGGTTTCGTACTTAAGAAGTAAAAACTGAACCATTATAAGATTACTCCTGTGTCTGTCTGTTCGTCTATCACAGCCATTTTACTCGTACTCTATGAAACGTGGAAAGTTCAAATTGGCTGAGCTAATAAAGGCTATTGACACACATATTTATAGATTATTAAACATTCACAAATATATTTAGGAAAAATGTCGAGTGGATAATTAAGTTACTTGAAAAACATTCTTTGCAGATCGTCTAAAAGCTGGGTCTATGTCATTTAGCAGACAACCAAATAGCCGACAAGACATTTAGCAGACAGCAATTAGACGACAGGACGTTTAGCCGACAAGTACATTTAGTCGACACGTACATTTAGTCGACAGGACAATTAGCCGACAGCGACAGTTAGCCGACAAGACAGATAGCCGACAGAGACAATTAGCCGACAGGACAGTTAGCCGACAGGACAGTTAGTCGACATGGACAATTAGCCGACAAGACGTTTAGCAGACAGGATGATTAGCCGACAAGACAATTAGCCGACAGGACAATTAGCCGACAGGACATTTAGCCGACAAGACAATTAGCCGACAAGACAATTAGCCGACAAGACATTTAGCCGACAGGACAATTAGCCGACAAGACAATTAGCCGACAGGACATTTAGCCGACAGGACATTTAGCAGACAGGACAATTAGCCGACAGGACATTTAGCCGACAGGACATTTAGCCGACAGGACAATTAGCCGACAGGACGATTAGCCCAGTTAGGTTTTGGTTTGGATACTGTTAGGTTTCGGATAGGTTACAGTTAGAATACAGTTAGGTTATAATTAGTTTACGGTTACATTAAACTTAGGTTACAGTTAGGTTACTGTTAGGTTACAGTTAGATTACGGTTACGTCACAGTTAGATTAAATTTAGGTAACAATTAGGTTACATTTAAGTTACAAATAGGTTAAGGTTAGTTACGGATAGGTTACAGCTAGATTAGGGTTAAGTTACGGATAGGTTACAGTTAGGTTACGGATGGGTTACGTTAGATTACGTTTATGCTACGATTAGGTCACAGATAGGATACAGTTACGTTACAGTTTGGTTACAATTAAGATTACGGATAGGTTACAGTTAGATTACGGTTAGGTTACGGATAGGTTACAGTACGTTACGGATAGGTTCCAATTAGGTTACGGTTAGGTTACCGCCAGGCTACAGTTAGGTTACGGTTATGTTACAGTTAGATTACGGTTACGTCACAGTTAGATTAAATTTAGGTAACAATTAGGTTACATTTAAGTTACAAATAGGTTAAGGTTAGTTACGGATAGGTTACAGTTAGATTAGGGTTAAGTTACAGATAGGTTACAGTTAGATTAGGGTTAAGTTAAAGATAGGTTACAGTTAGGTTACGGATGGGTTACGTTAGATTACGTTTATGCTACGATTAGGTCACAGATAGGATACAGTTACGTTACAGTTTGGTTACAATTACGATTACGGATAGGTTACAGTTAGATTACGGTTAGGTTACGGATAGGTTACAGTACGTTACGGATAGGTTCCAATTAGGTTACGGTTAGGTTACCGCCAGGCTACAGTTAGGTTACGGTTAGGTTACAGTTAGATTACGGTTACATCACAATTAGATTAAATTTAGGTAACAATTAGTTTACGTTTAAGTTACAAATAGGTTAAGGTTAGGTTACGGATAGGTTACAGTTAGATTAGGGTTAATTTACGGATAGGTTACAGTTAGGTTACGGATAGGTTACGTTAGATTACGTTTATGCTACGATTAGGTTACATATAGGATACAGTTACGTTACAGTTTGGTTACAATTAAGATTACGGATAGGTTACGGTTAGATTACGGTTAGGTTACGGATAGGTTACAGTACGTTACGGATTGATTCCAATTAGGTTACGGTTAGGTTACCGCCAGGCTACAGTTAGGTTACGGATAGGTTACAGTTAGATTACGTTTACGTCACAGATTAAATTTAGGTAACAATTAGGTTACGTTTAAATTACAAATAGGTTAAGGTTAGGTTACGGATAGGCTACAGTTAGATTAGGGTTAAGTTACGGATAGGTTACAGTTAGGTTAAGGATAGGTTACAGTTAGAATACATTTATGCTACGATTAGGTTACAGATAGGATACAGTTACGTTACAGTTTGGTTACAATTAAGATTACGGATAGGTTACAGTTAGATTACAGTTAGATTACGGTTAGGTTACGAATAGGTTACAGTTAGATTACGGTTAGGTTACGGATAGGTTACAGTTAGATTACGTTTCTGCTAAGATTAGGTTACGGATAGGTTACAGTTACGTTACATTTTGGTTACAAATAGGATTACGGATAGGTTACAGTTAGATTACGGTTAAGTTCCGGATAGGTTACAGTAGGTTACGGATAGATTACAATTAGGTTACGGTTAGGTTACCGCCAGGCTACAGTTAGGTTACGGTTAGGTTACAGTTAGATTATAGTTACATCACAGTTAGGATACGGTTAGGTTATAATTAGTTTACGGTTAGCTTACCGTCATGATACGTTTATTTTACAGATAGATTACGGTTAGGTTACAGTTATGTTACAGTTAGGTTAGGGTTAGGTTATAAGTAGGTTACGGTTACGTTACGGTTAGGTTATAATTAGGTTACGGTTATGCTCCATTTCCGTTACAGATAGATTACGGTTAGGTTACGTTTATGTTCCATTTCCGTTACAGATAGTTTACGGTTGGATTATGGATAGGTTACAGGTAGGTTACAGTCACGTTACATTTAGCATAAAATTAGTTTACGTTACGGTTACGTTACCGATAGTTTATAGCTACGTTACAGTTAGGTTACGGTTATGTTATAATTAGATTAATGTTAGGTTGCAATTAGGTTACAGTTGGGTTACGGTTAGGTGATAATTTGTTTATAATTAGGTTGAAAGTATGTTACTGTTAGGTTACCGTTAGGTTACGGTTATGTAACATATTACAGCTAGGGTACAGTTAGGTAAAGTTTATGGTACAGTTAGATTAAGGTTACGTTACAATTAGATTACTGCGCCCAGGGCTTAAATTCTAATAAAAAAAGTTCCGGAGCCCTAATATTCTGCGCTACCGGTACAACAACTGTACCGTTCCACCCCCTCCCCCCTGCCCCTGTAATCTGCATATTTATATTTCGTACATTAATTGCAAAATTTAAAACATTTTTTTTCTTTAGCAAAATAAAAAAATTAAATATATCAGCATATACTTAGCTGTCAACTATTCTACTTTTTAGTTATCACTTCTTCTGAATAGTAAAAATCAGTGCCTATTTTTTATGTTAATTAATTGGAGAATTCTGCAATTAAATAGGGTAACGATTATGATTAGAAAATGGTGTTAACACAAAAAAGAGATAGTTCGCAGCTATGCATTTTTAAGAAAAAATGAATGAAATTTACAGAAATGAATATTTTGTATGCTGAAGAATGGAACAATGTTTTACAATTTCCTGTAAAAGGTGCATATCTTAAGCTATAATCATTTCCTTCCGCATAACAATCTTTTGCGGTGAGTCCCTGAAAATCAGATAAAATTAAAAATTTGACAACGTTATCGGAAAGAATCTATGCTTTTATAGAAAAAGGGGAAACACTGCTCGATTGCTGTCTATCAGAATAAGAATACATGGTAATTATTCTACTTACAAAGGAAAGGGACTTCGTATAGGCGCACAGAGCCTTAGCGCGGGTACCGTTCATGATACAAAATAAATAGAAAAATCACTAACGTGATTTTTATACTCGTACGCAATAGAAGACAAAAAACCTCGAACAGACAAAACGTCAAGCTGATGCTTGTTGGATAAAACAGAAAATATTCTTTTCAGGTTAGATATCGAAATAAAAAAAGAAAACCCAGCCAATAAAAAATTATCCTACTGTCACAAAAGAAAATCGAACTGAAAGCAAATTTATTGTTCACTCTCTTGAGTGGCGCCGTATCAACACGTCGCCGATATAAATTTGAAATAGAAAAACACGATTTCTGTTTCCCCTTCATTCTGATCAAAATAGCATTAAAATGATTTGAAGTGGAATATAATACGTAATTTTAAAAGAAGATTTTTTTTCAATACATGAATAAATAAAATTTTAAATGTAATAAAGATTGAGCTCGAGTCAGTCTAAGCCTAAAAACTGATATAAAAATTAAGTACGCTTCATCTCCATCCCCTACGAGTGTGATACATTACGTCACATATAAGTGTTTTGGTAAAAAGAATGCAAAAGCTTGGAGATGGGAAAGAAAGGAAAAGGTAATTTAAGCTTCGGTTTTTCAAAAGCGCTATTGCACTGGGATCCGGAGCCCTGTATTTATGAGCTCCGGTGAATTCCGAACAATATTTAAATATTTACTAAAAAGAGAGAAGTACCGGAGCCGGGCTCTGGTGGGCTCCGTCGCAAATTAAGCCCTGGTTACAACCGAATTTTATACTGTGTCATTTTATATCACACTAGCTGACCCACCCGGCGTTGTCCAGGCCCATCATAATAACCTTAAATAAAACTCAAATTTGCATGATTTTTTATCCTTTGAAAATCTTTTAAATGGACCTAGTTTCGGAAGTCCCATTACCTTCCACAGCCTCTCGTGTGTTCCCAACATATCTCTTTCCGAACGAACCTGTGATCTGGGTCTCCGCTACCTAAAGCGGTATGTACCGGAAGTGTTCCGCATGTACCGCAGATAATCGAAAACCAAGTCGAGTGAGCCAAACTTCGTTGTAATCAAGCCCATAGAACCCGAAGAATGAATGCATCATTAATGTTCGAAAATGTTGGTAACTGAAGTCTAAGATAAAGTTTCATAATACAGAAAGTAGCTGAATTGTAATCTAACTTAAATGAACCTATTCCCGTTGAAATCGGGCCCCTAGAACTCGAGGAAAGAATACACCCCTAAGCGGTGGAAGGTTGCACCCCCACCCCCCCTCTCTGTAAATTTCACGGACTACTTTTAAAATTAACGCAATATTATTTAATAAACGGATGAAATCCCGGGCGGCAAACAAATTAGCTACGCTACTGCACCTAACGAAAATTTTCATATGAATTCGACATTCGTTTTATTCGATGTTAGCATAAATTAGAGGCCCCGATGTAATTATGAGCACGCTAGAGGGCGAAGTCAGCTAGTTTAATAAAATGTTATTATTATCACGCTTATATGTTAAAGCCTCGATAACTCGACATCCTCATAAATAAGTGTATTTAGTTAATATTACTATTTATACATTTGCTCTAAAAACTGGATAACTTGAAGATTCATTAATCTGTTTTATTATATGTCGAATACAAGTTATACGGTTAAACCTTGATGAATCCTCAAGCTTATAAATCTATGTTTTTATTTAAACAATTATCATTGGTCATTGTGGTTAAAACCTTGATAACTCTATATCCTCATAAAGCAGTGCTTCTATGCAATAGAATCTAATTAATTTTCTTAACATCCGCAATAAAATCAAAATAACAAGTTAACCCAAACGATCTCTCTAAACGAAAAACCTAGTTACTTCGCCATCTCTTTAAATTTATATTTCAATCAGTTTGATATAAATTCTGTATGATTTCCAAAAAACCTCGAAAAGTCGTCATCCTTAATCATCTGTGATTTTATTAAGTCGAATGTCATTAATGAATTATATATATCCAATCTTGATAACGACATTCTCAGAAATTTGTCTTTTTGCGCATCGAATTTATTTAATTTATATATTAAAAGATCAGCGATTCGCCAGCCTTATAAACCTTTGTTTTTGTTGAAAGAAGTAATATTTATTTGTTACTGATATGGGGGCACTATAATATCGATAGCTCATCAATTTCATAAATCAGTGCTTTTACTCAATCATCATTAATATTTTATGCGTATGCATTAAATCCTCAATAACTCGTCAGCTACTAAGAGTGTGTTTGTATTTAACTGTAGAGTAAGTTTTCAGCGAGATCGGATTTAACGACAACCCAGTTTTTAGTGGGGAAAATTGAATATAACGTACACTGTAAAAAAAAATCTGTGAAGTTACTAAAGTTTTTCTAGGAAACTGGGATTCCTAGAACTTTTCATGTAACGGCAACAACAAAATTGCATGTAACAGACACACTTTTGCGCCGAAAATCAAAAAATCTGTAAGGTTACTAAGAATTTTTTTGGAAACTGGGATTCCGAGAACTTTTCATGTAACTGCAGCCAGGGTTACAAATAAAAGTTAAGTAAGATTACTGAAATTTTAGCAGATTCATTTGTAAAGTTACAGATTTTTGTAGCTTTACAAAAACTAGTTTTGTAGATTTGCAGCTTTTTTCGTACAGTTACAGGTGAAAGTTTAGTAAGCATGTAACTTTACATCTGTAGAACTACAGATTTTTTTTTACGGTGTATACCAATAAAAGAAAGTTTCGCTCTGCCTGTGTGTATGTGAGTGTGTGAGTGTCTGTGTGTCTGCGTTTGATGACTAGCAAAATCTACCGCACGTAGAAGTCTGAACATTTAGGTGAGAACAGTCCAAGACATGTCCTGATGCACCTGACAATCAGATTTATCTTTTTTTAAGGTCGGGGCCCCTGTGCCTCTAAGTTTTTATGCTCTAAATTGTTAAACACTTACTCCCTTTATATCCGATCTTCTTCGTTCTTGGGGCCAATTCCCTATTTAGTTATTCCCTCATTTCTACATTCCAGTTAAGACCCTGGCAGCCTGGGACCCGGTACAGCACCCCTTAAAGTTTTTGCGCCCTAAATTGTTAATAAATTGCTTCCTTTTAATCCGATCTTCATTTTTGGTATCCTTTTTTCATTTAGTTATTCTCCCATTTCTACACCCTAGTTAAGACCCTTGCTCCATTCTCCCCCCTAGGGTCCCGTAGGTCCCTTGAATTTTTCGTGCGCCATGCATTTTTCACCCTCTAATTTTCTCACCTTCTCAGTGCATAATTTTAAAACTGAGTATTGGACACTTCTCCCAGGACCAACACTCTCATATTTTATTTGGGCCCTAGGACAATCATTTAAGCATTTACCCAATTTTTGGCGCATTTCTTTAAATTATTATTCTAAGGAATAATTCATAACTCTATGGCTAATTTTGAATAATTGAAGACCTTTTAACATATTTTCATGTTAGGGCACTGCTCTTAACTATCAGTTGGCCTCTTTTGGGCCCTTTATTGTAGCTCCCTTAAAAATGACCCGATTCATTAGCTTTTTTTTCTAACAACTTCTTAAGTCTTCTAGCAACTCCATGAACGACAAAAAAATTTCTCACTTCAGCTACCACCAATTTTGAATATTAATCTCCTTCTTGGGGCATTTGTTGTAGCTTCTTTAAAAACGATCTTACTCTATTACAATTTTCTACTTCATAGTTCTTGCGTCCTACAGCTACTTTAAAACTATTAAAAATTTTTCCTTTACCCAACTACATTTCTGTTAATATCCTGACCCCTGGGACCGGTCCTTCTTTATACCCAAGCTACCACCTTTTTCGAATATTAATCTCCTTTTTCGGCAACAGCTTACGTTTACTCACTACATCCGTAAATTAAAAATAAAAATCGCGTTACGTTAACCCTTAATTGCGCGATTTTTTATTTTGCTTTGAAAAAATTATATATGATTCTCTGAAAGGTTTATTACTCAGGAAAAATAATGAAAAAAAAAATCAGAGATACATTTCTCATATAATACGGAACTCTTTTCTTCTGTTGCGCATCTGCAATACAAATAATAACTACTGTTGCGTGGCTGTTTTACGCTAAAATATTGCAAATCAGTAAATATTTTAATACCTATGTCTCCAAATACCTTATTTTATATAATTATTTATTTTATAAAACTTAACCTTTAACCCTTTAATTCCCATGATAGAATGCGTTCTAGAAATTACGTACTCCAGAGAATCTGACTTTACACAAGAAAGTTTCAATGGTTAATTTCGCTTTTTTTAAATACGGAATGTCTGTTATTAATTAAAACAAATATTGCTATTTTTATCTCCTGGTGTGAATTAGGTATATACGAATAAAAAAAATCTATTAAATTTAAAAAAAATGTTCTTTGCATAAAAAAACTGTTCTTTGTCCCTGCGCACTAAAGGGTTAAAGGTGATTTTAGAAAAGGGATTTCATCCGTTTATTAAATAATATCGTGTTAATTTTAAAAGTAGACCGTGAAATTTACAGAGGAGAAGAAAGGCAACTTTCCACCGCGTAAGGATAAATTGTTTCCTCGGGTTATAAGGGCCCAATTTCAACAGGAATTGGTTTATTTAACTTAGATTACAATTCAGCTACTTTCTGTGAAAATACTACTTTCTGTGATTATGAAAGTTTATCTTAGACTTCAGTTAACGACATTTAGAACATTAATGATGCATTCGTTTTTCCGGTTCTATGGGCTTGATTACTACGAAGTTTGGCTCACTATTAGACTTTTTTTTCAATTGTCTACGATACGTGCGGAGCATTTCCGGCACATGCTGTGTTAGGTAGCGAGGACCCAGATTACAGGTTCGTTCGGAAAGACGTTTGTTGGAAACATACAAGATGCTGTGGAATGCAATGGAACAACCGAAACTAGGTTCATTTAAAAGATTTTCAAAGGATATAAAATCATACAAACTTGAGTTTTATTTAAGGTTATTATGATGGGCCAGGCAAACGCCGGGTAGGTCAGCTAGTGTGATATAAAATTGCATTGTATAAAATTTGGTTGTAACGTAGGGAGCTAAAAAAAAAGCAAGCAAAAAATTCATACCGCACAGTTTGTTTTTTATTTTTAATTCGATATAGATTTCGTTATTCATATGTCTAACAGTTTTATACGTTTAATATAATATGTTGAAACATCACAAAGAGATTATTATTTGTTAAAAAAACCTTGTTTATATGACTTACCTTTTTCTACATAAACAAATTGCAGTAGTAATCCTTATCTCAGTTCATAAAATATATTTTTTTTAAATGCCAATTGCAAATATCCGTTTATTTTTTAAAAAAAATCATGAAAATTCAACAAACTGTTGTATCGGAACATTATTTGTGCTATAAAATTTATCAAATAATGATATTTTTGTGCAAAATGAAAAAAAAAAATAGTTAAAATTCTCACCGATAAGCGAAGTTTTCGGAGCCTCATTATAAAAATGTATGACAAATAAGCAGATTATGGATTCTTAAAATAGTCTCACACTAAAAAATTAAATTTGATTGTTTAGTATCTGAATGAAAATAGCTGTACATTTTGTGCTTGTAAGAAATAAAAATGGTTTTATATGAATGCGTTAGAAAATAGCCAATTTGGATTTGAGAAAATCATTTTAAAAAAAAGAAAGAAAAGAAAGAGAAAAAAATCACTCCCGGCTCGGCCTGCAGGCACAGGTAGATTTCGAAGTTAAGTACTAATTTCACCAAAAAGGCTAAATCAAGAATAGAGATAAACACAGTTTGACAATTTTTTCTGGTCGCTTTTGACGAGTTTTTAATTTCATTTTTCTAAACTGGTTTTATCAGAATCATGTTAAGGCTGTGTTCTCAACTACACTGCTCAACAAGGTTGATATTTTCTGACACAATGACGTACAGATTTTTTAACGTAATTGTATAAAATTGGCAGACCTACTACAAGGGATTTTTCTCCCTTCGTTCAGTGTTTTTTTTTTTTTTCCTTTTGTTGGGAAATTTGGTTCAAACTGTGACAGTATTTTCTGAAACATCTATTGTGTTTATAAAAAAAAAAAAAAACGGAAAATGTCTTTCAATTACATAGTTTCTTTATAACAACACCTTCCAATTTCATGCGTTTCCGAAGAAAAGGGAATTAAAACTTATGTCATAAAGTTGCCCCTATGGATTTGAGAACAGCCTTAATACGATATTTTTTTCTTGAACCTCCTTTTTTTGTGTGTAAGGGTTGGTTTTATCAAAATCTTGCCAATATAAAAGTTGTAGATAATATTAAGAAGATTTATAATAAATTTAAGCGGATTTGATATCTTGTGAATTGACGAAGTTATGATTTTTTTTTCTTTTTAAGCCTCTCCCTTTTCTCTCTAAGAGTTGGTACTATCAAAAACTTGTCAATATAAAAGTTGTAGGTCAGATTAAGAAGATTTATAAGAAATTTAAGTGGATTTTATATCTTGTGAATTGACGAAGTTATGAATTTTTTTCTTCTTAAAACTCTATTTTCATTGCCCCTTGAGCCCATTTTTAATGATATCAAAAATCTGTTATGCATAATTTTTTGGACCTTTTCCTAGAAGTAATAATAACTTTAAACTGATTTGATATGCATTATAATTAAGAAGTTATTGTTTTTTTTCTGTTTTCACAAAATCCTTCCCTATTTCCATACCCTTGGTCGATTTTGCCCATTAACGAACTTTACCGAGATTTTCTGCCCCTTGATTGTATGGTATGGCCTTGATCAGTTTGGAAGAGGTTTGTGCAGAGTTATGGAAGTTATCGTGTCCATAAAAAAGTGATATACGTATATGGATAGATAGTTAGATAAAGTTTTGAACTGGGGGTGGTTTGGTGTTCTGTGGTTTCATGATCGACGTAGATCTGCAAAAATGTTGGTAAAATGTAATATGTAGTATTTCTTATTACGTAATCTACCTAAAAATGTATTACCCTGATTTTATTCCTCTAAATATCTACAATATTCTGCTTAATACTTTACGAAATTCGTTAGATCCCTAGCTGAGGCTGGATACATTCTACGACTAAAAATGCAAACTTTATTAACAAGAATGAAAAAAATAATATTAAATAAGAACCAATTTTATTAATATAAAGGAGAACCTAGCTTCAAATTTAAAGAAAAATTCTATATGCTTACCATATATATCTAATTCGATAAATGCTTTTCTTAAATTTTGAATATCAAATTAAATTAGAATTTTGAAAAAAAATATTTTTAATTTTCTCAACATATATTTTTTAACTTTAGAGTATTATTGATTACAAAGAAACCGTTATTGAAAAATTAAGTTAATACAAATAGAGGAATAAGGATGAAACGTAAAAAGTTCTCAATAAACTTGAAAATTGGTGAAACAATTAAAATTATATATCACGTTTAAAACAAAATGTTATTAGCCTGCGGTACGGTATGCTATTTCTTTCTCCCAGCTTATTTTGTGTCCAAAAAATAACGTTACCTTACAGAGGCTAGCCGTAAAAGAAAGCATTACGATTAAATACTGTTTAGCAATTTTTTAAACTTCTAAGCATCGCACATTTTCAATTTTTATACCGTCGTATTGGAGAAAAAAAGTTCTTTTAAATACGTTTTGTTTGAAAACTGTATCTCCATTTATTTTTGAAATATTAATTTTTTTGGAGTTTTTAATTCACCATTTGCTTAATATTGGCAACGGAAGAACTCGATTTCTGTAGAAAGTAAAGGAAGAATAGTTTTAAAATAGCAATTATATATTTTTGTTGCCATTTTTTCGTAACAACCGAAAGAAAATGTAATTAAAAACGTGCTATTTTGAAAAAAAATATATAAACGAATGATTTTTGTTAAAACAATGGAGCTATTATATACTATATTTAATTGTAAATATCTATGAATCATTAGATCGCCGTTTTTTTTTTTTTTCTTGAATGACCAGGGCTTAATTTGCGACGGAGCCCACCAGAGCCCGGCTCCGGTACTTCTCTGTTTTTAGTAAATATTTAAATATTGTTCGGAATTCACCGGAGCTCATAAATACAGGGCTCCGGAGCCCAGTGCAATAGCGCTTTCGAAAAACCGAAGCTTAAATTACCTTTTCCTTTCTTTCCCATCTCCAAGCTTTTGCATTCTTTTTACCAAAACACTTATATGTGACGTAATGTATCACACCCGTAGGGGATGGAGATGAAGCGTACTTAATTTTTATATCAGTTTTTAGGCTTAGACTGACTCGAGCTCAATCTTTATTACATTTAAAATTTTATTTATTCATGTATTGAAAAAAAATCTTCTTTTAAAATTACGTATTATATTCCACTTCAAATCATTTTAGTGCTATTTTGATCAGAATGAAGGGGAAACAGAAATCGTGTTTTTCTATTTCAAATTTATATCGGCGACGTGTTGATACGGCGCCACTCAAGAGAGTGAACAATAAATTTGCTTTCAGTTCGATTTTCTTTTGTGACAGTAGGATAATTTTTTATTGGCTGGATTTTCTTTTTTTATTTCGATATCTAACCTGAAAAGAATATTTTCTGTTTTATCCAACAAGCATCAGCTTGACGTTTTGTCTGTTCGAGGTTTTTTGTCTTCTATTGCGTACGAGTATAAAAATCACGTTAGTGATTTTTCTATTTATTTTGTATCATGAACGGTACCCGCGCTAAGGCTCTGTGCACCTATACGAAGTCACTTTCCTTTGTAAGTAGAATAATTACCATGTATTGTTATTCTGATAGAAAGCAATCGAGCAGTGTTTCCCCTTTTTCTATAAAAGCATAGATTCTTTCCGATAACGTTGTCAAATTTTTAATTTTATCTGATTTTCAGGGACTCACCGCAAAAGATTGTTATGCGGAAGGAAATGATTATAGCTTAAGATATGCACCTTTTACAGGAAATTGTAAAACATTGTTCCATTCTTCAGCATACAAAATATTCATTTCTGTAAATTTCATTCATTTTTTTTTTTTAAAAATGCATAGCTGCGAACTATCTCTTTTTTGTGTTAACACCATTTTCTAATCATAATCGTTACCCTATTTAATTGCAGAATTCTCCAATTAATTAACATAAGAAATAGGCACTGATTTTTACTATTCAGAAGAAGTGATAACTAAAAAGTAGAATAGTTGACAGCTAAGTATATGCTGATATATTTAATTTTTTTATTTTGCTAAAGAAAAAAAAAGGTTTTAAATTTTGCAATTAATGTACGAAATATAAATATGCAGATTACAGGGGCAGGGGGGAGGGGGTGGAACGGTACAGTTGTTGTACCGGTAGCGCAGAATATTAGGGCTCCGGAACTTTTTTTGTTAGAATTTAAGCCCTGTGAATGACGGAATATTTTTTTGCATTTGTGCATTATTTCGCGATAGTGATGTGCTATGCATGCTTTACTGTAGATGTTTAAGAGTAGATCGTAAATGTGGAATTCTTAAGCGGATGCGAATGACGTCATTTTACATAAAATAAAACGTGTGCTTTAAGTCTTAAAATTGAAATATGTTTTGTACTGCAGTAGAGTCCCGCTTAACCGAGTTATTTTCTTCTGATGGATTGGTGGCTTCTATTATTATGAAACAGCCATTATAAATGAGGTGTTAGGGGAAGATGAAAAAGCAGCCCTCAAAAAAAAAATTATAGCCATTTTTTCCCCCATTCCGACAGAAAATCAGAGCTCAAACTTTTTACGGCTGCTCTTTCATCGTCACCTAACACTTCCTTTATAATGGCTGTTTCATAATAATAGAAGCCATCAGTCCATCAGAAGAAAATGAAGTAATGGAAATGCCGGGGGCGACACTAAATTCTCAAAAAGCAGTTTTCCTGTTTCTAGTTTAATATTGTTCATTTGTAAACGTAGGTGTATATGATCCAGCAATGGCATTCATTATACAAATAATAGTTTCTCCAAAATAATTTTTTACATTCCGTGTTTAAATGGTTAAATTTCTTAATTAAATCAGAAAGAGAAAGAGTCCTAATTTTTTTAAAAATCATTAACAGTGTTGAATTCATGGAGTGACCCGGGGGAGACATTCTCCCCAGAGAATAAATGTCCTCATGGATGATTTGAGATTTTGTGTTTTCAATGGTCAAAAAGTGCAAATTCCACCCCCACTCCCACCCCGGAGCTACAGAAATCCAATCCTTCACGGAGTAAAGTGTCTAAATTCAACTTGATCAATAAGAGAAAATTAGGAATAATCCAGTTTAATGCCATAATATGCCTTATTTGTATAAAATAGACGTATTAGCACGTCTAAATTGGTATCAAATAATAGCTCTTTTTCGTTAGTAACCGAAGAAAATGAAATGAATAAAAAAAGGACCAAACATGATGATTGATTTCTCCTTTCAACTGTTGCATCATGCTTCCGCCAAATACGCATATGTTGGCGCAACACTGTCTGGAATAAATAATGTTAGGGTGGAATAAAAATAAACAGCTCTTAAATTTACGATTATCTAGTCAAAAATAAATAACAAAATAAATAAATTACTGATAAAAGGAAGTTAGATATAAAGGATTTTATTTTGAAGTTTTTATGCATAAAAATGTCTCCATGAATATTTTAGAAAGTTTTGGAAAGTTGAGCGTTTTTTTTTAAGAACTTCTTAATATTTATTATCAATAAAGTTTATGGATGGTTAAAGGACATGGGAAGTGTATAATATGAAAAAGTGACCACAGTGCTTTATCACATTGATATATCACATGTGGGGTGTCGGCAAAAGTTAGAAAAGCGCCCCTCCAGGGAGTCGCGCTCCTCAGAATAGACCCTACCTTTCTTTGAATTTTTTATATATTATAAACATTATCTATCAGAGGGTTACGTAAAAAAATTCCGATCTAAAATGATGAAAACGCTACGATTTCAAAAAATTTCAAAAATCCCTCCTCCTTGGGGTGGCAAAGCAGTGTGTGTGTGTGTGGGGGGGGTGGAACTTGGGAGGTGTATAATATGAAATAGTGGCTATAGTGTTTTTCAATGATATATCACATGAGGGGTGTCTGCAAAAGTTGGAAAAGCGCCACCGGTGCACCAACTCTCACGCCCCTCTGCAATAACCCCCCACTCTTTGGAATTTTATATGTTATAAATAATATTTATAGGAGGGCTCCGTAAAAAAATCTAATCTAAAATGATGAAAACGCTACGATTTCAAAAAGTTCGAAAAGTGCCCCCTGGGGAGCTAAATTGAGGGGAGGGGAGAAGAAATAATTATAACATGAAAAAGTTGTCTTTCCGGTGATATATCACATAAGTGGTCCGAAAAAAGTTTGAAAATTGCCCCCTGTGGGTCCACTCTTTCGCCACCTGAATACACTCTTAATTCATGCATCCCCTCTTTTAAATTCTTATATTTAAAAAATAATATTTTTCGGAGTTATCCGTCAAAAAACCCCATTTCAAACAATATTTATTGTAGAAAATGTTACTTTTTTAAAAATTTGTTTGTTATAATTAATTATAGCCTAACCGTAATAGTAACCTAATTATAACCTACCCTAGCCTAACTATAACGCAACTGTAACCTATCCGTAATGTAACCGTAACATAACCATAAATTAATTGTAACGTAATTGTAATCTAAAAGTAACCTAATTGTTACCTAAACGTAATCTGTGACCTAACTTAACCTAAGTGTAGGCTAAATGTCCTATCGGCTAAACATACTGTCGGTTAATTGTCCTGTCGGCTAATTGTCTCTGTCGGCTAACTGTCGCTGTCGGCTAACTGTCGCTGTCGGCTAATTGTCTTGTCAACTAAATGTACGTGTCAGCTAAATGTACTTGTCGGCTAAACGTCCTGTCGGCTAATTGCTGTCTGCTAAATGTCGTGTCGGCTATTTGGTTGTCTGCTAAATGACATAGACCCGAATAAGCCGGTATATCAAATTTGAAGCAAATCGAATAATTCTGCATGAAAAACCCATTTATCTAAATTAATGTGGGAGACTAACCTCCGTCCCCCATCATGCTTAACCAATAAGCCACCAAATCTAATCAAGGCAGCTCCTTAACATATTAAACCGGTATACCAAATTTGGAGCAAATCGAATAATTCTGCATGAAAAACCCATTTATCTAAATTAAGGGGGGATAGCCCTCTTTCCCCCCTTTATTCTTAACTAATGAACCACCAAATCTAATCAATGCAGCTCCTTAACATGATAAACTGATATAGCAAATTTGGAACAAAACGAATAACTCTGCATCAAAAACCAATTTATCTGAATTAAGGGGGTGGGGGGCTAGCTCCCCTATCCCTCTTTATTCTTAACTAATGAACCTCCAAATCTAGTCAAGGCAGCTCCTTAACATAGTAAACCGGTATACCAAATTTGGAGCAAATCGAATAATTCTGCATGAAAAACCCATTTATCTAAATTAATAGGGGTAGCCCCCTTTACCCCCTTTATTCTTAACTAATGAACCTCCAAATCTAATCAATGCAGCTCCTTAACATGATAAACCGATATAGCAAATTTGGAGCAAATCGAATAAGTCTGCATGAAAAACCCATTTATCTAAATTAAGGGGTGGGGGGACTAGCTCCCCTATCATCCTTTATTCTTAACTAATGAACCTCCAAATCTAATCAATGCAGCTCCTTAACATAGTAAACCCGTAAACCAAATTTGGAGCAAATTGAATAATTCTGCATGAAAAACCCATTTATCTAAATTAAGGGGTGGGGGGACTAGCTCCCCTATCCCCCTTTATTCTTAACTAATGAACCTCCAAATCTAATCAAGGCAGCTCCTTAACATAGTAAACCGGTATACCAAATTTGGAGCAAATCGAATAATTCTGCATGAAAAACCCATTTATCTAAATTAATAGGGGTAGCCCCCTTTACCCCCTTTATTCTTAACTAATGAACCTCCAAATCTAATCAATGCAGCTCCTTAACATGATAAACCGATATAGCAAATTTGGAGCAAATCGAATAAGTCTGCATGAAAAACCCATTTATCTAAATTAAGGGGTGGGGGGACTAGCTCCCCTATCCCCCTTTATTCTTAACTAATGAACCTCCAAATCTAATCAAGGCAGCTCCTTAACATAGTAAACCGGTATACCAAATTTGGAGCAAATCGAATAATTCTGCATGAAAAACCCATTTATCTAAATTAATAGGGGTAGCCCCCTTTACCCCCTTTATTCTTAACTAATGAACCTCCAAATCTAATCAATGCAGCTCCTTAACATGATAAACCGATATAGCAAATTTGGAGCAAATCGAATAAGTCTGCATGAAAAACCCATTTATCTAAATTAAGGGGTGGGGGGACTAGCTCCCCTATCATCCTTTATTCTTAACTAATGAACCTCCAAATCTAATCAAGGCAGCTCCTTAACATATTAAACCGGTATATCAAATTTGGAGCAAATCGAATAATTCTGCATGAAAAACCCATTTATCTAAATTAATAGGGGGTATCCCCCTTTCCCCCCCTTTATTCTTAACTAATGAACCTCCAAATCTAATCAAGGCAGCTCCTTAACATGATAAACCGGTATAGCAAATTTGGAGCAAATCGAATAAGTCTCATGAAAAACCCATTTATCTAAATTAAGGGGGGGTGTAGCTCCCCTATCCCCCCTTTATTCTTAACTAATGAACCTACAAATCTAATCAGGGAAGCTCCTTAACATAATAAACCCGTATACCGAATTTGGAGCAAATCAAATAATTTTGAATGAAAAAAACATGTATCTAAATTAAGGGGGGGGGGAAGCCCTCTTTCTCTTCATACTTAACTAATGAACTTCCAAATCTAATTATGGAAGCTCCTTAACATAATAAACCGGTATATCAGATTTAGAGCAAAATGAATAATTCTGCATGAAAAACCCATTTATCTAAATTAAGGGGAGGGACTAGCCCCCTTTATCTTTAACCAATGAAACCCCAAAACTAATCCGGGAAGCACCTTTCAAGAATGAACGTAGAAAAAAAAATTGAAGCAAATCGGATGTTTCTATCAAGAGTTACCTCGTAACGTGAATACGTACGTACATACATACATACAGAACGGCGGGCACATCAGCTCTCTGACTTTGATAGCCTCTGAGCTAAAAAGTTGAATTATGATGGTGACGAGTTACTGAGGTTGACATTGTTGGTATATCACCGACCCATATCAATGTGTCTTCTAAATTCTTTCGGCAAAATGTATGTTTCTGATAAATATCATGTCGGCTATTTGACCTGTCTGCTAATTGTCCTGTCGGCTAATTGTCATGTCTGCTAGTTGTCCTGTCGGCTATTTGACCCGTCTGCTAACTGTCAGGTCGGCTATTTGACCTGTCGGCTAAATGTCCTGTCGGTTATTTGACTTGTCGGCTAATTGTCATGTCGGCTAAATGTCTTGTCGGCTAAACGTCCTGTCCGCCATTTGACCTGTCGACTAAATGTCCTGTCGGCTAAATGTCCTGTCGGGTAAATGTACGTTTCGGCTAAATGTACTTGTCGGCTAAACGCCCTGTCGGCTAATTGGTGTCTGCTAAATGTCTTGTCGACTATTTCGTTTTCGGCTAAATGACATAGATGCCCCGTAACCTAACTGTAACTTATCCATAATCTAACCGTAACCTATCTGTAACGGAAATGGAACATAACCGTCACCTAACCATAACCTAATTGTAACCTAACCGTAACGTAACCGTAACCTACTTATAACCTAATCATAACCTAACTGTAACATAACTGTAACCTAACAGTAATCTATCTGTAAAATAAACGTAACATGACGGTACGCTAACTGTAACCTAATTATTAACTAACCGTATCCTAACTGTGATGTAACTATAACCTAACTGTAACCTAAATGTAACCTAACCGTAACCTAACTGTAGCCTGGCGGTAACCTAACCGTGATCTAATTGTAATCTATTCGTAACCTACTGTAACCTATCCGGAACCTAACCGTAATCTAACTGTAACCTATCCGTATTCCTATTTGTAACCAAACTGTAACGTAACTGTATCCTATCTGTAACCTAATCGTAGCAGAAACGTAATCTAACTGTAATATATCCGTAACTTAACCATAATCTAACTGTAACTGAACCGTAACGTAACCGTAACCTACTTATAATCTAACCATAACCTAACTGTAAAATAACTGCAACCTAACAGTAATCTATCTGTAAAATAAACGTAACATGACGGTACGCTAACCGTAACCTAATTATAACCTAACCGTATCCTAACTGTGATGTAACTATAACCTAACTGTAACCTAACCGCAACCTAACTGTAGCCTGGCGGTAACCTAACCGTAACCTAATTGTAATCTATCCGTAACCTGCTGTAACCTATCCGGAACCTAACCGTAATCTAACTGTAACCTATCCGTAATCCTATTTGCAACCAAACTGTAACGTAACTGTAACATATCCGTAACTTAATCGTATCAGAAACGTAATCTAATTGTAACCTATCCGTAACTTAACCGTAATCTAACTGTAACCTATCCGTAACATAACCTTAACATATCTGTAACTTAATCGTAACCTAATTGTTACCTAAAATTAACATAACTGTGACGTAACCGTAATCTAACTGTAACCCAACCGTAACGTAACTGTAACCTAAGTTTAACGTAACCGTAAACTAATTATAATCTATCCGTAATATAAAAGTATCCTAACCATAACCTAACTAGACCTATAACCTAACTCCTCTCAACTAAATATCCTGTCGTCTAATTTTTCTTGTCGGCTAATCGTCCTGTCGGCTAAATGTCCTGTCGGCTAATTGTCTTGTCGGCTAAATGTCCTGTCGGCTAATTGTCTTGTCGGCTAATCGTCTTGTCGGCTAATTGTCCTGTCGGCTAATTGTCTTGTCGGCTAAATGTCCTGTCGGCTAATTGTCTTGTCGGCTAATTGTCCTGTCTGCTAAATGTCCTGTCGGCTAATTCTCACGTTCGGCCAATTGCCTGTCGTCCAATTGTCTGTCTGCTAAATGTCCTTTTCGGCTAATTGTCCTGTATGCCATACGTACGTTTCGGCTATTTGTCCTGTCGGCTAAATGTACTTGTCGCCTACATGTCCTGTCTGCTAAATATACGTGTCGACTAAATGTACTTGTCGGCTAAACGTCCTGTCGTCTAAGTGCTGTCTGCTAAATGTCTTGTCGGCTATTTGGTTTTCGGCTAATCGTCTGCGACCGGTAAAAGCTTCCGTCAAACCGAACTCAAAAATAGATTTCTTTTAAAATCAGGTTTTATATTTTCAGAGATATCATCAAAAATGTAATGGAAAAATATCCCCCCCCCCCCCGTTCTACTTCCGAATTTACTGGAACTAAAATTATGAAAAAAATAGGGGTAGTAGAAATTAATTTAAACCTTACAGGAAAACTAGCGATTACCCTAGATCCCATAGTTTTAGAGAACATTGCATTTTTCCGTTACATACAAAATTCGATTAACAGTTCCAAATCTGTTCAGCAAAGGAATTGGAGAGTGCTCAAGGTACCTATCGTCGTAGAAGTATAAAATTATTGTTGATGATGACTTTAAAAAAATTGTCGGTAATTAGCTGAGATAGACCCTTAAAGACATGAACGGTTTGGACTTACATAAAGACGTTGGCGGCGTACTGTATGTGTCTCATCGGCATTTAAAGCCTAGTTAACAACTTTTAATTATGCATTTGTGTAATGCAACGCGCAGTTACTAAATCATATATTTTTGTACGGACTCCTCTCTGCGTTGGTAATACTCGCCCTTGACCGGTTATTTACGCAAGAAAATGAAAAGAGACAGGAAAAGACGAGAAAGAATTACAAAAGTAATTTTCAAGCTGAAGAGAGAAAAGAGATGATGAGAGATCATAGACAATTTTATGAATTTTTTTAAAAATAAAATACACGTCGTGAAAATCCAAGTGAGTGGGATAAACAATGACTTCCATTCACTATTTCAATTTCTCCATGGCCAGAAACATTTCTTCGCTATTTCCCAATGTTAACATAGCCGCCAAATTTTACACTTTTTGATCGTGACTATTTCCGTAGAGAACTTCGACTTCTTTAATAGAGATTATCTGCCAGGATTCCTAAAATTCCTATAATCCAGTATTTACTTAGAGAAAAATTCGCCTGATGTGGTACAGCGAATATTTAAGTGGAGTTTTAATTGTTATAAGAAAATTGATTACTCTTTATACAGTGTGATGACCATAAATAGTAGATATCGGAATATATGTACTAATAAAAAATTTCGCCATTTTATCTTAATTAAACTATTCCAAATTATTATAATATCTACCTTTTTTATTTAGCTTTAATACTATCTTAAATATCGTTTATCTTTTTTCCATGGTTTAAATGCATATTCTTTTATTGTTCTAAAGACCTTAAATCCATTCGTCTAATCTTATAAATCCCATTAAATTACTTTTTTCATTTTATTCTGAAAGTAAATTCTTTTTGTTTCGAATGTTTTTAATATCAGTTTTTCTCTGGTATTCGATATCCCATAATTCCGTCCCAGCTTCCCGCCAACATTTGTTTACATTATAATTCTGACGCCAAGATTAAAGAGTTCACATCGACGTCACGCGTACTTTACCCATTCCCACGGAACTAGGTCCTATCGTATTCTGCGTCTCGTGGCGTCCTCCCAGCTATTCTTTCGGGGTTGATGCTTTCACTTGTAATGTATTCATACGCGTGCAATTTTCGGAAGTATTTAATGTGTTGCATTGGCTAGGAGAGAGAGATGTTTACGAATATTGAGTTTCTTAAATAATTAATGTCACCTAGAGAGCTCTGTCTCTTGCATCTTCGTCCTGTTGTTCTAATACTTAACATCTAGTGGTTTACATTTTACGACGTAGCAACTGCCTGAACATGGGTAGCATATATTTCTAGCGGAGTTTGGTGCTATTTATGATCATCTAATAAATGTTTGATGTATCTAACGGCTTCTGTTATTCTTTACTGGAAAATTCCAATGGACGTCGGCTTGATCTTCCACTTTTAACCATGATTTTGCGGCTGCAAAACTTTCAATTCTAGGTTGAGTTAGATAACGAGTATATGGCTGCTGCTTAAGACCGATATGTTATATCTTACTAGTGAATACGTATCATATATGTGATTATAGAACTATATGAAAAATAATTTGCATTAGAATTCTATAAAAAAATACTATAAAAATCGCTTATATTTACTTTTAAATAATAAATGAAAAAATATCGGATCCGTGAAAATTTTCTACTGTTTTATAAGGAATTAACTCGTAATCCATTTACATAACTTTTTAAGATTTAACAGATTTCCGCTTTTATTTTGCGTATTGGATGATAAATAAACAATAAAAAAAAATAAAATGGCAATTTTGTATTAAAATACGTTATTCATTTAGTTCACAAAAATACACCCTAATGTAACTTCTACTTATAGTTAGAAAAAACTAATAATGCTTTAAAAGTTCATTATAGTTTTAATTAAAATTGCTTTTTTTCTGTTGTATATGATGATGATATCTAAGAAAGGATCTTTTACAGTTTTACCTCTGAAAGAGAAATTCTGTAAAATAAATTTTACTTAGAGCAAAAGCAAAATTTTTCAAAGGTTGTCGATGTTTTTTACTAAAACCTTTCATGAACGTAAAAAAAAAAAAATCCATTTAAGCTTTTACTTAAATTTTAGTAAAGGAAACAGTTTTTCAGATTTTTTTATTCTTTTATCACGAAGATTTGTTCCGAATTCCGATGACAGATTTTTCAGCTATAATAAGATAAATACCCCCTCCCCCCCCCCCCCCCCCCCCAAAAAAAAAAAGTCAAAATTAAATAATCTCACATTTAGTGAAATGGTTTAAAACGATTTAAAAAGTGTAAAAATCGACCCTTTGATAAAGGTCTTTATTTCTATTTATAATAAATGTATTTTGAGAAAAAACAACTTTAAAAATTTGCATTGATAGCAGATAAACATTGCTCTTCTGGAACTGCACGACTTCGAAGGATTACAAATATAAATAGATAGTCCTTGTTGGTTAAAACACCTATACTAAGCGAAAAAAGATTTAACATACATTTTCCATTTGAGTGTTAGTTACATTTAGATTCCATTTGATTGAGACATTCAAATTTGATTTCATGTTTGTTTACAAGTGATTATTAATTTTGATTTTAAACTTGTTGCTGCAAAGGTTTTTCCTAGCCGAGCTCATTCGAAAACGGGGAATTTTTTAATCGTTACAAAATCCGTAATTTTTTTGCAGCATCCACGATAATTGGTGGACAGATGCCCTATAATAATTTTATCCTATGCACAATCATGCCCACTCATATATTATGGGGAAGATTTAACTAAAATGAGTACTCTTATATAGTACGTGCTGATTTTAATGATTTTAAGAAATAAGGATAGTTAAACTTTATTTTTGTACAGTAGATGATGATGAACTAATTTATAAATGAAGCACAGAAAAAAATATCAAACAGTATATTGTTTTACACCTATTCATTTCAGGAATATAAAAGTAAAAAAATAACATCAAAATACATTTTCCGTTTAAATTTCAGAAAAGAGAAACAAATATCTAAAGGCGTTTTAAGACGAAAATTTGTTCTGTAATTCCGATGGATTAATGTCGAAATGATATAAAGCCTGACAGAAGATTCTTAAAGCAAATAATCTTACACTCAGTAAACTGTTCTAAACAGATTTTGAACGTATAATAAATTAGCATTTCAGGAATAACGAGTTCTATTTGAACCATTTATTTTAAAACTGGACAAGTACATTAAATTAAAGCCAAATTAGTTAAAGCTAAATCCTATAAAAAATTACAGAAAATTTATTTTTTTGATCAATTCAAAATAAATATAATTTAATATCACTATGCATTTGTTACTAGAAATGTATTTGCTCAACAATAATTCATATGCATTGATTTTTACAGTGAACCAAATCCGTTTCGAACAGAATCATTGTTTACGTTGTAATATTTTAACAAGCACAGAGTTTAGAAGTCATGCTACAACAGCAATGAACTGAAAATAAAGGTAAAACATTGTTTTATGAGAAATTGATATTATCATAATTTTAACTTTCTTCACTTTTCTTCAGTTCTTTTAGTGATATCAAAAACGTCTCTTTTCACAGATAATCTCAAAAGACAAGTGATGTAAGAGTGGTGAAGCAGTTTGGCGACTCTCA
The DNA here is from genome assembly GCA_963932465.1 of Maratus speciosus. Lineage (NCBI taxonomy): Eukaryota > Metazoa > Arthropoda > Arachnida > Araneae > Salticidae > Maratus > Maratus speciosus. The sequence goes on along the minus strand of OZ010793.1, from coordinate 154,458,300 downwards.
CCAGTTCCGTCTTGAAATAAGGCGATGAATACTTTTAGAATTTAGCGATGTCAATTGATTCTCTGGTGCTACACTGTTCCATCACTGGACGAGTCATTCTTCGACTCAAAACTCCTCTTTTGTCCCAAAACGATGGAAAGAAGTTGCACATAACAATGGCCAGTGCTTCGAATAACATGTAAGTACTAATTACAGTAGAACATTGCTAATCCGAACTAATTGGGACCAGTGCCTGTTCGGATTACAAAAAAATCGGATTATCCGAAATTCCGAAAAAAATGGAAAATAAAAAGATGCATGCTTAAAAAAAAATGCAAGTTATAAGTACGCAGTATAATAAACATCCTTTTCCGGTATGTTGAATAATCTGGCACGACTTTCGGAAAAAATGGTATTGTTTTATAACTCCTGATGCTTATAATAATCCAATGTAACTTCAGAATAAGAAATTGCGTAACAACCCATTACAAACGGTTCAAAATCGCGAATCTACAAATAGCTCAGTCACCACGTCGTCGAGGACGGACGAAAAAAAACATTACTGTAGATAATTTGTGAAATCAAATTGTTGAAAGTAAAAATAATTTTTTATCGTTTGAATTAAATACTTTTAGCATTTTGAAAAGAATTTTATTGTGACTGTCAAACAAACTGATATTTGAGATTTTTTTAAGATGGCTTCTACGAGTAGGCCTATAGTGCGCGTTTTTATTTTATATTCGTGTACATATGTTGTACTTTTACATTATTGAGTACACTTTTTATTCTACTCAAACTGTTTAAAGAATAAAAAACATGCTTTACTGCCATTTTTTGTTTAGTTATAACTTCTACACGTTTTTCTCGACATTCATCCTGTAATCCTGAAAATTACGTAAGTTGATCGGTTCAGTTAATCTGTTCGAGTATAATTTTCGAAAATAAAATAGGTTCGGATTAACCGTAATTTTTATGATTAGCGGACTTCTGGTCTACTGTAGTTTTATAAGAAACACTCATTTTGAGAAAACAATTAATTAAAATTGAGTTAAAAAACTAATAACATAATGTGTCGTAATAAATAAACAGTAGAATTTAACAATTTTAGTATCATGTATTTCACGTAATTTTTCAACGTTCCCCTCTAAGTTTGAACATTGTATTTGAAATAAAGCAAAAATGTGTTTAAAACTGGATGTTTAAAATACATTACTTTATAAAAATACAGTTTTGTTTGCTAAAAAAAAATTTTAATGCAATTCTTCCACTCAAAAATCCTCTTTCGTCGAAAAAGATGGAACAAAGTTGCACATAAGAATGGCCAGTGCTTCGAATAACATGAAAGAATTAATTAGTTTTAGAAGAAACGGTCATCTTTAGGAAACAATTAATTAACATTGAGTTAAAAACCTAATAACATAATGTGTCGTAATGAATTAATAGTAGAATTTAACAATTTTAGTGTAATGTATTTCACTTTAATTTTTCATCGTTCCCCACTAAGTTTGAACCTTGTTTTTGAAATAAAACAAAAATGCGTTTAATACTGTATGTTTAAAATACATTAGATGATAAAAAGGCAGTTTTATTTTCTAAATAATTTTTTTTTTTTAATGCGATTAAGTTTTAATTATTTAAATTTTAAGGAAAATATTTCGTTATTTGATTCTCACCAAAAATTCCTTTACGACAAAAATCTTGTTAAGTTACTCACCTTTTGAAAAAAAGAAAAGTTTACTGAAATCGCAATGAACTACAATCCGGACATAAAGGAAAAAACATGCAGACAAATTATAATTTTAATGATTTTTCATATACTTTCTGTAAATTAATTAACAAGAATACCTGTAAAAATTCAGTATCCACTAGGATATTCAAGCTAATAGTCATTGCACTCACTATATCAGATTAATTTTCAACCATTAGTTTAATAAAACTTAAACCATAATTTGTGAAGATACAGTATTTTTCGTAACGTATTATTCATAAAAATCATGTTTTTCAGAAAATTTCTAAATATAATTTTTGAAAATTTCTTATAAAAATCTACCAGATTCTTTGGACATTCTTCAGAGTTTTATGTTATACCTTCCTTAATCTCAAATGTTATAAAATCTTTATTTTTATATTAATCGCAGTGTCATCATAGAGAGGTTAAATATGCATATCCGATTACTTAAATGCACACCCCTGGTTTGTAATCTAAAAATAAACTATAATTACATTTGTAACTATCGTAGGAGAAAACAAAATCTGTTTTGAATTGTTAATTGTAGTCTTTTAAATAAATCAAGAAAATAAAATTAGCCGAAAATTGGATATTCATACATAGTGAGATACATAAAATAATGTGGAAACAGAATGTCCATATGAAACTATAAATTTAAATATGTTGACATGTGCAATTATATCATACATTTAAATATTTGAAAACATATGTAAAAAAGAAATTTCTCCATCGTAAAGTGTGAAATCAGATATTTGACAGTCAGTTTTAATTTTAAAAATTCGCAAAATTGGAAGGAAGAATAAAGTTTTAAAACAGTTTTTACTAAAATTAAAATAATTTTAATTTAAACATAGTTCAATTACATTACATTATTCTAATGAAAATGTCAATGAATATATTTGCTTCAATTTTAATATCTGTTAAATACTTCTACAAAAATTTATATATTATTCACAATAAATAATCATCTTGACTAATTAAGGATATTTGGGATTTAGAAACTAGGATAAAACATTTGACGTAAGCACTTTCAGAAAGAGTATCTTACATTTATAACATTAAATAATGAATGTACTTATAATAAAATTCTAATTAATAAAAAATGAGAGATGAAGATTTAAATATAATTTTTTCTATTAGATCTAATTAATTTTTACACTTTAAACTGGTATTTAACATTGTAATTACTTAATTCACTTACATTGGATTTATAAAATAACAAAAATTACAGTAAGAAGACTTTTATTACTGTTATTAAGACGTCATTTTTCACCAGAACAATGCACAACAAATCAATAACTGCTTTTAATCTCTAATCTACCTGAAATGGCAGATGCTACTTGAATTATTAAGTTGATAAATCAAATGTGTAAAAAAAATTATATCGTTTTTAAAATTTCATATTTAGAATCTATATAATATTTCTGCTGTAGGTTTTTAAATTAAACTCGCAAACTATAATCTTTTTAAAATATTTCAATAATAAAGAACACCCCTCACTATTTTCTGAAAAGTAGAGAAAACGGTAAATTCGAACAGAGTTTTTGAAAATTTCTCCAGTGCTACCAACTATGTCACCAAGTGTCTAACAGTCTAGTAGAATTCTAAATTTGCTTTTTAAGACCTTATAGCACGATGTAGCTCCAGACTGAGTGCTCTAGGAATGTAGGATATTCCATCTACGTTATGATCACGTGGTCAAGGTAAAAACATCTAGCGTAAAGAAGGGAAGGCTCCGTAGACGTAATGAAAAACCCTCGCCAGCCAGTGAAACAGTTCATGCGGAAAGCAGTAGTAGCCTCCCTTCTTATCAGTTAGAAGTTCTTTGGATAAATTACCGGTATCACGTGACTTTTTTCAGCCTCGAACCCAGATTTGGAATAAAGTCCATTTTCTCATAATTTGGGAATTATTTACGTTTCCATGTTTCGATGAATAAACATTTTAGAATGACAATTGTCTCTGTACTTCCTGGACAAACTACCGAAATTGCTAAATCCATTGCCTTGCTACACGTAAGCTCTGACCATCAGATTAATAGTAGGACTAAAGAAGAAAGGGCTGCGGACGAAGAGAGGCCGCTCGCCGCGTCTCTCATTAGGACACAGCGATTTTGCCTTCAGAAAAATCACTAAAATTTTTAACTGTACACTTTTCATAATACACACACATTGATGATTTTGTATCTAATATGTAACTTTAACCACATTCATATAAATGTATTCTTTTGCAGGTTTTTTAAATATGTCACTCAGGCGTACTCGATTCTCTAGAGTTGCTTATAATGTTCTTGAATGTTCGACTGCCGCAATTTAAAAATCTGTATAATTTGACTTATGTTCAGGAGAAGATAAGAAGCTAGAAAATTTTAATTCAATTTAGACACACGTTTTAATTTAAGGAGTCATATCTTCAAAACATTAAAGATAATTTGAATTATTATTCTAAGAAATGTGACATACTTTATGAAAACAATATTTTTATTTACTGTTAAAATATTCCATTTAAATTTTCTTTTCTTTTTGAGAAGCTGTTGGAGAGAATTCTGTTCAGCTAATTTGCAAAAATAAAGCAAGATCATTCGAACTGTTTAGGGACAATAAGTCATTCAAATGATTCTCCGAGGATATACGGAAATGCGCAATTTTCTTAATGAATTTGTTGTCTTGTGAAAATAAATGTTTTTAGATTAACAAAAATATTTTTATTGAAACTCTTACATTTATTTTATATAATTCTTTGTTTTCTTGTTGTAAGCCACAAATTTTTAATTAAAAAAAATTATATATCAAGATTTTTCCAATAACTCCAACTTGTCTTTACATGGTAAGTGATTTGAAATATTTCATAAACAATGGATGAATTTTTACTGGTCTAATAAGCATTTCATGTCACACTAAGTCATACTGTTGTTTAGCTGCTTTAACAAATTTCTATTTATATCTAAGTTTTTTACTATTTCTGACATCCTTTATACAATTCTAAGAATAATAAAAAAATTTTATCTCAATAGAATGTCATATTTATCACAAAGAAATACAGTCGGACCTCTATTTAACGAAGTCGCTAAATCCCGAAAAAAAGTTCGTTATGTGGAAAATTCGTTAAATAGAGATGAACCTTTTTAAATACTTTAAACTACAAAAAACAGATTTTTAATTCATAAACGATAAACATTATTAAAAAACTTAACTAATGACACTTTTTTTGTAAATCATATTATTATTATTATTATTATTATTATTCATTTTACCCATCAAAAAGAAATTGTAAGGACAAGAAGAATTTAAAAATATATTTTCCGGAAATACGCTATACTTTCAGTTTTAAGAAAACATTTACATTAAAATTAATGAATTTTAATGACATTATCGTATTTATTATAACAAGTAATTTTAAGCATTCTATTACTAGATGCGTCCTTAAATTTAATTACTGAAACTTATATACTTCAGAACAGCGCTTTTGAGTGTGAAAGGGGGATATTGAAAGTTTGCATTTCCAAAAATGTAAAGAATGAACTGGATTTTACTGCTCTCGTTGAGTTAGGCACCTGGTAAAACTAATTCAAGGTTATTAAGCATTATAAAATGTGTAAAAGAAAGAATAAGTTTGAAGTGTCCGGAAATTGTTTGAGAAATAGAGGGAAAAAAAAATTATATCAGAAGAAAAAGTTCGTTAAATAGAGAATACGCTTCGCTATTTGGAGGTTATTTTACGAAGAAATTCGCAAAATGTTGTTGGATCCGAGGAAAAGTTCGCAAAATAGAGGTTCGTTAAATAGAGGTTCGACTGTAGATTGAAAAATGTTTATCAATGTTGAATCAAAAATGCTTAAAACAAGTTAATGTTGATTTGACTGACATAGTTCATTTTATAAGACTTCAAAAACTATCGTAACTCGATACCAGCTAGAGTATTTGAACAGAGATTTATGAAAATAAATCTCCTTTCAAAATACAGAATCACGTGTAAATTTTCACTTTCTTAAAATTCATCAATTAAAGTCACAACTCAACCATTTCGCTTGGAGCTCTACATTCTTAAATAACACTGAATTAAAAACATAGTCATTAAAATAAAAACACGGTTATTCGAACGGTTAATTAATTCTGTAAATTTCTCATGGCAATTCATGTCTTTCGCAGTAGCAAAAGAGATAAATACAATAAATATGTTGTACATAAAATCAATTATATTTTAAAAGGAGGAAAAAAGGGAAAATAAATTGACACCCACAAATAGTATGCTGCAGTTTGAAATTTATTTATCATGAAAATTTATTTATCATGGATAAAACGTAAGCGTGTTTAGAAGAAAGAAGATTAAATTAAATTATTTTAAGGAGATAAAATAATTCCATTAATGAAAGAAAGATCATTACATTTCTTGTCTACTGTAAAATAATTCATACAAAGACATTGATTTTTTATTTATTTTTTTTTATTTATTATTTTTTTTTTATTAAGCAAACATGACGATTTATGGATATACTTCTAATACTTTCATAGGACAAATTTTAAACCTAAAATTACAGTATTTGTTAAGAAAAATAATTAGTTCATAAAATGATATCGACTGAAATCGAAACATCGAAAATAACCTCCTAAATCCTATTTAAGCACTATTAATTATTTATATTAATTGGTTTGCTGCTCCATGCCGCTGGCGCCTTGTTAATAGTATGGAAAATACAGAAATCTTCTTTTTTATAGATAGTTATTGCTTTAATTTATTTAGGTTGAATCTTTATCCTATTGCTTACAGAAATAGAAAACCAACAGTTTTTAATTTTATTGTTTGTATACCTTTTTTCTATTATATTATCGCAGGGCGTTCAATGGTGCCACCAAAACTGTTTAACACGTTCACGCATGATTTTAGACACATGATTTTACTGACTACATATTTACGAATGTAATATAAAATTCCTTGCAGTCCAAAGAAATATGGACAACATGATATAAATGAATTTCTGTAACGTTCAAGCCACGCCCCTAGACAATGTTATTATTATTTTTTTTTTTTATGAAAATGAGAATTCTCGTTTCCCGTCGTGAATGTATTAAGTTTATTATAATGAATTGTTTGTATTACTGAATTTTCGAATATTCAAGTGTGACCAAAGCCGCCTCAAGACTACAAGCCAAACACAAGGTTTCGTGACGTCACGACGCGGGGCTTAGATCAGCCGTAGAGAGCACATGCGTTATTAAAACATATTAATTCTTTCCTCTATATTTCAACTTATTATCACAGCATATAGGAAAAAAAATAAAAACTTATAGTTTAAAGACGCTAATTAAGTGCTTTTTAATCAATTTCGATCACTCGAAACAATAATAATAACGATAACACAAAAACAATATTTATGAAATAATACCACTGTGTCAATGAAAATGTGCATCAGAATTAAAGTTACATTAAAGAAAATTCGTTCGTTAATGAAAAGAAAATCCCAAGTATTAAATTTATTTTAGTAGACAGTTTCTATTATTTATTCTACTTTGAAATTTAGAAACAATATCAATTATCTATTTGGTATATATTCAAAAACAAGGCATTATACATTATTACATACATATATATATATATGTAAATATAAATTTGTAGTTTAAACATATAAATCAAATTATTTTGCTTTCAGTTATTTCAAAATAAATAAATAACAATAAGTGTGCCAATCAAAACCCACATTTAAAAATTAAATTAAAGTGGAAGAAAAGTGAATGTTAAATGAAAACAAATTCAAGTTGTGTTATATTTTTATTTTAATCGGGCTTGAAATTATACAGTAAATATCCTATTAAATATTAAGTGATTTGAAACCTGCATATAATAAATAGTAAAATTAAAGTATACATGAAATTAAGTATTCTTATAAATAAATTTTCGTACTGTAAACTTTACTTATCAGAAATGGGTAATTTTCACATAAAATCCATTAAATTAAAAACCACAAAACTGTCATAATACTAAAACAACACAAGTTCATGAAACAGAAAATTATTATTTAGTTTTGTATTAGTTTGATATATTATGTAAGGTATAAGCAATAGATTTTTAAAAAGTGTATTGACATATGAAGAAAAAAATAAAAGAAAGAAAGAAAAGACTTTCATCAATTGGAATTAAAATATTCCTAATTTATGTTCATTTTCCTCGAATGTTTAGGTAATAGCTGATAACAACAAAAAAAAAAAAAAAAAAAACATCGAAAAACACAAAAACCTTCCACAAATATAAATATTTCATTTCCAAAATAATGTTGTGTGCAGGGCTTAATTTCTAACAAAAAAAGAGTACCGGAGCCCTAATATTCTGCAGTACTAACAACCCTAGCGTGCCCCCCCCCCCCCGCCCCCATCCGTCACTCCAATCCTCATATTTATATTTCACACATTATTTTCAAAATTCAAAGCATTTTTTTCTTTAGCAAAATAATTTTAAATATATCTATCAGCATATACTTATAATGCATAATAATTTAATATACTTAGCTGTCAACTAATCCACTTTTTAGTTATCATTTCTTCCGAAAAGAAATCTTTGCCTAATTTTAATGTTAATTAATTGTAGAACTCTGGGATTAAACATGGTAAGGATTATGATTCGGAAATAGCGCTAACGCAAAAAAGGAATAGTTAACCAGTTATGCCTTTTCATGATAAAGTGAAAGAAATTTATAGAAATTAATATTTATATGTTGAAGAATGGAACAGCGTTTTTCAATTTCCTATAAAAGGTGCATATCTGAAACTATAATCGGTTCCTTCCGCTTTTGTGGTGAGTCCCTGAAAATCAGATTAAATTAAAAATTTGACACCGTTATCGGAAATATTCGATACGTTTATACAAAAAGGGGGAAACACTGCTCGATTGCTTTCGATCAGAATAACAATGCATGGTAATTACAACTACTTATAAATGAAAGTGACTTCGTAAATGTGCAGAGCAGAGCCTTAAAATGGACAGCGTTCATGAAAAAAAAAAGCTCTATTGATTTGGGCTCCGGAGCCCTGCATTTATGAGCTCCGGTGAATTCCGACCAATATTTAAATAATTACAGAAAACAGAGAAGTACCGGAGCTCAGCTCCGGTGCAAATTAAGCCCTGGTTGTGTGGGTTCTTAAATGTTTGTTCACATCTTTTAAGCTTAAAATAATCAATTTTTATGAGATGAAAAGTATTTCCTGACTAGATCTAAAAGTAAATTTATAATTATAGAATAATAATTTTATCTATTGTTACTTTTAATTAAACATTAAAATGTATATGAAAACACATAGGATTTTTGCGAAGAAGGTGTGTGCGTGTGGGGGGGGGGGGGGGGCAGGGGCAACTACTGTTTTGCATAAGGGTACTAACAACTCTTCCTCTAGTCTTGTAAATAAATTGTTTACATTTGTGGCAAAAATAGGGAGATTCAAAAACATTATCCCCATAGCTCTATTTACGCAGTACATAAGCATTTGTAATTTAACAAAAAATTATAAAAAGAATTTTTACTAAGATAGCAAACGTTTAAGATTAAAAAACAACAATAAATTGATACATGTATATCGATCGGGGTTTGCTTTAAAAGAAGTAAACAACATAAAAATGCTATGTATTCACAGCGACTTTTATGAAAATTTCTGAACAAATTAGAAAGAGAGGATGGTGTGACAAAATACAAATTAAATGATATAAGTCTTGACACGATTTAGGGATGTTTGTCATTTTAAATTATTGGTCTATGTGGAACGAAACAGAACTACAATAATATAGTTTCGTTTTGAGACATGGTATTATTGATAGAATCGTACTAGGATTTGCTAGTTAATTTATTTCAAAGAAATTAAAAATAAAAGATTTTGAACACAAGAAATAAAAATTGTGCTGATAGCATATAAATATAATTTGAAAATAAAACTTACCTTGAAAAGAATGTGTTATCAGGCTGAGTAAAACACACGTGCACGTAAAATAGAAAGATACAAAATTCAAATGTTCGGAGCTGGCGCGTTGGCAGTTAGCCAGCCCCGGGCTGTGACGTCACACGTGGGGGGATGAAGGGCGTGTCTGGCTTGTAGTCTTGAGGCGGCTTTGGTGTGACCCACCTGTATTACACGCCATCTATAGCATAGTAGAGAGTGATCCGCCTGTAGTACACGCCATCTATAGTATAGTAGAGTGTGACCCACCTGTAGTACACGCCTTCTGTGGAACAGACGAGTGTGACCCACCTGTGATGCACGCCGCCTGATGTGACAGTCAAGCGTGACGCACCCGTGATGCACGCCGGCGTGAACGTGTTAAAGTAATTTTTTAATTGCCGTTTACGATTATTTATCGATAATTGTTTATACATTCCATCACTATCGTAAATACTGTTTGTTTTAAAAAATGAATTGCAATTAATGTTTTTATAATAGTTAAATAAGACTGTTACTCAATGTGAAACTAAAATATAATGTAAATGCATTTTGATGAAATGAAAGAAAGATTCATCACTGTTATTTTTCCCATACAATTATATTATTTTTTTCTAATATTTTGAATAACCCCCAAATTTCATTTTTATATCTCTTCTATTTAAGATTAGATTTATGCTAAATTTATATTTTGGGCATATGAAAACGCAAGACTTTTTAAATGATAAACTGTTTTACTGGAAATAAAAATATGCAAATGACCACTTATATTAATACAATAATTTTATTAATAAAGTAGACATTATTTTAAATATTATAAAAACCTCTGATGTCAATCTCGGAATACTTGCCACCATTTTCAACATTTTATATCTTAAAATGTATATGATTTTAAAACACAATTTTTATTACGATGAAATATATAAGTATGTTCTTTCATTTCATGCACTTAAAAAACTACAACATGCAGAATTAGCATTTATAGGGGTGTCTATACTGACAGCCATTTGACGAGCAGAAAATTGTTATAGCAGGATTACAAAATAAATTTTACAACTAGAAGGAAAATTTTGGTGCGTTACTATACTTTAGATTGTAATAATTACTCTGATCTCAAATAAATTTTCATTTAAAGTATTTTTTTTTTACAAAGTTGTATTTACTAATACAAATTTTTGAAAACTTCAACAACATAATCACCTAAAAAAAAAATTTTTTTAAACAATAAAAAGGAAATTTTAGGAACATTTTATACAGACTAACGTAAAACATGTGTTCTGAAAATTTCATGAAAAAATATTCAAATTTTTTGGGACATTTATGATCCTGCTCATTATGCCCAAAAACGTCATTTTGAGAAAAATAATTTGAAACTTTCGGAAACGCCGCTTATGCTATTGAGCGGGTATAATTTTAAAAGCCATAACAACTGTTCCAATAGGAATTTCAATAAAATAATTATATCAAAATGTTCAGAAAAGATAGAAGTTAATTTAAAATCTAAAAAATTAAAATTTCGAAAATTTTGAAGGTTTAAGAGTCTTGAGACCCATTAAAATGCGTTAGAAATTTGGAATAATTTTCAACTTTTACTTTTTTTTCTAATTTATCTACTAAGGCATCCATTGATATTAAATACAAACAAAGCTTTTGCATCAAAACGAATCTGGGATTCTAGATTTCTCTGATGCGAACTAATTTTTGAAGTCTCTAGAAAAATAATTCTACGTAAATACTTGTCAGACTTATTTATATATAAAACACAAAAAATGTGAATCCATTCGTATACTTTTGTTCTCTAATCTTTCATTAAAGCAGTATAAAAAATAATTTATAGATGTGGATATTCAAGATTCGATTAATGTTTTTTTAAAGAAATAAGTAATTCATATCATAGTAAAATTTATTTCAATTAATTTATTTTAGTCAACAAATATATTTCAGTTAACATATTTATTAAAGTTTTGAAAAATCATAGGAGACAAGAACTTATAGAAATCATAGAATTTCAGCTGTAATGTTATTCAGATTCTACGTTAAGTAAGGAGTATTTTTAACGTTTATTTTTTAAATTACTATAAAAATGAATATCTTAGCATAAAAGGAAAAATAATGAAACTGAACAATAGTTGAATTACTATATTCTGTAAAACCAGTAGATATCATATTCAAATCGTAACTAATAGAGACTCTTCTAAATTATTTGTAGTGAAAAATAATACATTTTATTTATGTCTCTTGTATTATACATTTGCTTCCATGTAATACGAATTGAAGTAAGTAAACTACATTTTAACTTAAAGCGAAATACAAGTGAAAATTTTAGAATCTTCCATCCTGTATATGTGAATGATTAGCTTATTTATATGAGTATTTAAGTGACTAAATGGACAAACCAAAAAAAGAAAAACAGTAAAATATTTTTCTAATGAAAATTTAGAAGAAAAAAACATTTGTTTTGGTACTTATAGAACCTATCACAGTAAAACCTCCCTACAGTGACCACGTTCCGTTCTAATAGAAATTGGTCGCTCCGAGGGGTGGTCTCTTAATGGAGATCATGTTTAAATCGAGATTTTAATTATTGAAAAAAGGTAACAATTAATGTTACTAAAATTTATTTTTCACATTAGGAAAAAAATATAAAAAAATAACTATCGAAACAAAAGTTATTTGCATAAGTTAATTACTGCAGAGTTTAAAAAATGGATACATTGGCGTTTACTATAATTTTACGCATTTACCTTTTATAACTTATTTCCAAGTCCGTTCGAACTTCAGTAAATAAATGCAACTGTTTTTTTGAACGGGAACAAATGATGACGATTTCCTTAATTTATCTACTTCTTTGAGAGTTTCTTGACAGAATAGAGTAGGGGAGATTATTGACCGTCATTCTGAATACGAAATAAATTCACTGCCTAAAAAGGCACAAAGGGTTTAAATACTTAAAAGATACCGGAATAATAATAAAAAAAATCTAAACTTAGTTTAGAAGTTTGATGAATAATGTGTTCAAGATTATTCCTCTACTAAAATCTTCTACAATTAACGAAGAGAAAACGGAATTTGTTTCATTTTCTTGAAAGAAATTGGTCGCTCATGGAGGGAGTTCAATATGTATGGTCTCTGAATGCAGGTAAAATTAGTATTGAGCGCATGAGAATAAATTTCGTTCCATGAAAAAATGGTCGTTCAGGGAGGCGGTCGCACAGGGAGGTTTCACTGTAGTTTGAATGTCGCAAAATTCTTAAAAACGGGTTCATCAAATTTAATAAAACAGAAAAAAGAAATAAAAATGTTAATGTATTTTAATGTGACTACGTAAAAATTTTATTATTTCGTAGATGGTGTAACTTAGGTCAGTCGCGTCCTTGCGTTATAATACTATAAAATTACGCGAAAAAAAATCATGCTATATCCCACATGATTTCTAGCAAATTCCAGAAACAATGGGGAATATTTAATATAAAGTTATTTTTATACAATAAGAACTAAAGGTCTTCTTAAAACACCATATTATTATTTTTTAATGCGCTAGGCCTTTCGAAATATCTTAGTCTTTCCTCGTCAGGCGCAAGGAAGACACGGCTCTCCTATGAAAGTAGAGCAAGACTGAAATGAAAGAAAAAGGGAAAAAAACATGCTGAAGAAACAACCAATAAGAAAGTAGAAATAAACAGCCAATAGGAAAGCAGAAGACAAAACTCAATCACAGAAGAGTATAATCAAAACAAAAGAACACAGAGTAGAAGAGGAATAAGGAAGCTAATTGGAAAATAAATAAATAAATAAATAAATGCATAAAAATAAAATAAAATAAATTTAATAATAAATTATAATAAAAGGGATATTCACACATACATAAAAATGAGAATGGGAACATATGAAAAAAATGGGAACATATGAAAAAAAAAAATAAAAACAAGTATCAAACTTATAAAACATTAGAAAAAAAATTACATAGTAGGACTGCAAAGTTTTTCCAATCTTCAGAGGGCATTGTGTAATCAGATTCGTGGAGTTGCTGTTAATGATAAATCTGATTTTGCAATCTCAATATAGATCTCAATTATCTCAATATAGATCTCATGTCTCAAATTTACAATCTCAATACAATTATGCTCTCTGCAGCCTGGAAAAACCTTTGCCACCATATCCTAACATAGTATTATCCTATCACAGTCCTACCGTATAATTTTTTTCTATTTGTTTTATTTGTTTCATTAGATTATATTTTATTTGATTATATTCTTCTGTGATTGGCTGTTGTCATCTGCTTTCCTATTGGTTGTTTCTTCAGATTGAAATTAAACATAAAGGAAAGAAAACAATCTTGCTGCTGTTTCATAGTCGAAGCACGGCTTCCTTGCGCCTGACGAAAAAAGGCTAAGATCTTCCGAAAGGCCTAGCGCATTTAAAAGTTTTTGATGGAGTTTAAAAAAGATCTTTTAGTTCTTATTGTTTCACACCAGCTTCAACTTATATTCTTTATTTTTATACAGTAACAAAACATTTTCTCATGTTCAGTATATTATTATAGTAAGCTCCTTGTTTATCTGAGTTAATTTTATAAAAAGAATATTTTTAAATCATGAGTTTAAATATATATAATTGTATTACCAGCTAATTTAAATATTTCTTTTGTTCTATAGCTTGGTACAGTTGAGCTTTCCGTAATATAAAACATTGCGTTTTATGACTATAAAATTAGACAGAAAATATATGCATTAGCGTATGACGCTTCTAATAAACTCCAGATATAATGTACAATGTTTCACAACAAATTAGTCTGAAACTGTTTCATCAAATCTCTTCAACTGTCGTACATTTCATTACAATAAACTGTTCTTTTTATGTTTTCAAAATAACTATTTTCCCATCCTTTTAAAAACATTTAAACATTGTTACTATGGTTACAAGCTACAAAGTCTATTAATTCATTTCCTATCTCAAAATAAAATTTATTAGTAAACAAAGTAGTCAGCAGACTCAAATACATGGTACATGACATACGAATAAATCATAATTCACATTTTATGAGCACTTTTTGCAACATTCTCACAGTGAAGCCCTTCATCCCTTTTGCACTCCCGCAATCTCAGGATCTGCGGGTGACTAGTGACGCAGCTGTTACATATTTGAAAGGTAAATCAATTTTCAAACAAATCAAATTGTTCCCAATTTCTCCATTTTATTAATAATTAGTTGCATGAGATTATTATGAATATCAGGATTAATTAAACAAGGAACACTATTTTATTTTTAAAGTCGTGCCGTATTATCCAGTGTGTAGGACCTTAGGATCCAGGATTAGATAATATTTATTGTATATATATATATATATATATATTAAATTTTAATACCCTTACAAGATGTCAAAATATAAGAATGCTAATGATAAATGCACGTGACACACTTAAATTTATAGCTTTCCAGAAAGTCATCCAATTGAATTTTTATTTTTACAATATGAGTACAGTAGAATATCTTTTATCCGAAACTCTATTAACCGAAATTCTCGGTTAACCGAAATCCGTTTTTAAAGCTTTTTTTCTTTTACTATCACATTCCTTGTATGCAAAATCCATTTTTAAAGATATTCTTTTTAATATCACATTCCTTGTTGCAACGAACCACGAATATAGATAAATATTTTGGATATTTTTTCTTAGAATTCCTTTAAATTTAATTTGAGCTACCGTAAATTGAGAAGTGGACTAGAACACAGTAGAAGAAGGAGAACCGGAATGTGCGAATGTAGTGGATTTTTACTAGAGTAAAAAAAAATTATT
Organism: Maratus speciosus; assembly: GCA_963932465.1. Lineage (NCBI taxonomy): Eukaryota > Metazoa > Arthropoda > Arachnida > Araneae > Salticidae > Maratus > Maratus speciosus. Next base: position 154,442,881 of record OZ010793.1, on the reverse strand, counting down.
TTTGTCATGCCTACAAAAAGAAAATGTATTACTCTATGTATAAAAGAATAAATTCATATCATAAATCGTGTGGAATCGTGTGGCTCTGACAAAATTTGTTTAAAAGAACGGCTTTGGTATTGCAACGTTTAGTGATATGAAGAGAGATGCTGAAAAAATGAAAATGTTTTACGCAGAAATAAACAACGGAAACTTCCCCAAGTGTCGAAAAACGGTGAAATCAGCAGATGATGTAGAATTGAACACTGCTTTGTTCTAGTGATTTTTTCAGAAAATATGCGAAAGTTTGCCGCTTTCTGGGACTATAATTCTAGTAAAAGATCTCATTTGAAAACATTGTGATTAAGATAATTTTAAAGCCAGTGCTGGGTGCCTCAAGAAATTCAAGCATCGTCATGGAATTCGGGTACTCTGCATTGAAGAATTTATCATCTAATTCAGCAGCAGCACATCCATTTATTAAAGAACTAGAAAAGTTAATTGTTGAAGGAAATCTCACAGCTGATCCGATTTAACTGTGGCGAAACAAGTTTACGCTGGAAAGTCTTTCCGGCGGAAATACAGTGCGTCTCATAAGTATATGGACAAGCGATTTTTTGAAATAGCAGCTCAAAATATGAAGCCATAATCACTAAAAAAATAATAAGCATATGGAATCATAATATATATTTGTTACAATAACGAAATATTGTATAGGTTTCACAGATTTTTTGTAAAAAAATAAAATTCAAAATAAGCTGTCCCAAAAATATATGGACAAATGAAATGAGTTGGAAATGGAGAGAGATAAAAATTAGCATTTTCTGCGTTTTGTGCATATGAAGTACCCACTGCTAAATATAAAATCACTGTTCACTCTTCAATTATCGAACTGTGGGAAAATGCCTCGCAACGTTCAATTCTCTGTTGCTGATACAGCTAAAATTTGGTGTTTAAAGACTCAAATGTGAAAATTTCTGATATTGCTAAACAAATAAAGAGTAACAGATCCGGAATTTATGAAATTTTACCAAAAAGTGACAATGCGATTGCAAAACAACTTTCAGATCGACCAAAAAAAAGCAACTCTGCGACAAGACAGAGAGATTTTTCGAGTAGTTTTAGCCCAAAAGAAGTTTGTTCGTGAAATTTCGAAGAATTTAGTGTTTCTTATTACAAAATCTACTGTTGACCGTTGTATACACGCAAGTAAAATTCATAAATATCGCAGAATGTGCGCGGAATCTATGCTGGAAGTGCACCATAAAAATGCACGCGTTCTTTGGACTAAAAAACACACGCCTTGGGAAGATGTGTCGTTAAGTGTTTCTTCAGTGACGGAAACAAAACCAATTTGGATGGCCCTGATGGCTGGGCATACCATCGGCATGATCTGCGACGAGAATCTCGTGATTTCTTTAGCCGACAAGAAGTAGGGGATACTGTCATGGTGTGGGGCGCGATTAGTTTCAGTGGAACAACGAATATGTCTTCTCTTCATGGTCAGCACTTCTCTGAAAAATAAGCTTAAAAGCAATCTACTTCAATTTGGAAACATTTTTGCAAGGGATAACTGAAAATTCCAAGAGGACAATGCGTCAATTCACATCTGTCATTCAACAACAGCTTGGTTTACGCAGAACTAAGTGACTGTTATAGACTGGCCAGCTATCAGCCCAGACCTCAAGCCAATTGATAACTTTGGGGGGTACTTACACGAGATGTATATGCTCATGGTCGTCAGTTTTCTACTATTCAGGAATTAAAGCAAAACGTAGAGCATAATTGGTTCTCTTTACAGCCACACATTCTCCAAACACTAGTTTGAAGCTTACTTGATACAGTTTTCAAGATAATTCAAAGGAATGGATCCAAAATTTGAATTTAAATGCAAAAAACTCGAAAAGTCCATATATTTTTGAGGCAGCGTATGTTGATTTTGATTTTTTTTACAAAAATTCTGTAAAACCTATATTGTATTTCTTTGTTGCCATAAACTTGTATTAGAATTCCATATGCTTATTATTTTTTTCGTGATCATGGCTTCATTTTTTGAACTGTTACTTCAAAAAAAAAACACCTGTCCATATACTTTTGAGACGCACTATATTAGCTGCAAAACTGAAACTTCTGCATCAAGCAGGAAACTGATGAAAGATCGTGGTACAATTCTAGCATGTGCGAATGCATCGGGTTCTCAGTGATTGCAATTAGCATTAAGAATTGTTGCAGAAGCATATGTTCATTCGATTTGGAGAAAAACTTGCTTCACGTTTAGCTGTTGAAACGAATGAATGCTTTATGGATGAAAAATAGAATAATGCTGCCGATTTGGAATCAGTATTTAATAACATACATGGTTGTGATGCTTGTGATATTGCAGGAATAAACGATTGGAGAAACTGTGACTCGAATGATCCCGGATTTCAATCAGCGATGAAGATTGACGGTATCCGGGAAACATGCGCCGATCAAAGCGAAGAAAAATACAATGATTTGGGAGAAGAAAACGAACAAATTAACAATTCTGAAGCTTTTGAATGTTTTTCAAAAGGTTTGGCATGGCTGGAGCAGCAGGAAGACTGTGATACTGGAAAACTAATAGTACTTTAAAACTCCGTGATAGATCTACAAAACAAAGGCAATCAAAACTGCGACAAACAAAACTTCTTTTCAAATCCTTTTGAAATATAAAATTTAATTTCAAAAATTAAAGTTTAAATTAATTAAATTTTAAATTAATTAAATTAAATTAACTTAAAAACTTAATTTCAAAATTGAAATTCAGGTAATTTATTTTTGTTTCTACATTGTTAGTGTGTTATTTTTTAGTAAGCATTTATTGCCATAACAAAAATAGAGCATATATTTGTTCTTAAAATTGAAGCATTCTCGATTATTAGAATACTTCGATTTTCTAAAAGATGGTCGATCTCAATTACATTTGATAATCGAGGTTCTACTGTATATAATAAATAAACATATACTAAGCATTTTTAAGTATAAAAATCCCATTTTTATTCTTGAAAATTATTAATTAATTCATATATATCATTATGTTATTAATTAAGTAATATGCATGTATGCGTTCTTTATGGGTTTTTTTTCATGTTTTAGGTACATTTCTAGTGCTATTTTCATCCACACGAAAGAAAATTGTATAATGTAATTTTTTTGCGATTCATGCAAATACATGTCTATTTTCGTCTTCGAGCGAGTAACAGTTCTCTTTAATGGCAAATTTATTCAATTGTTGTAATTATTTTCAGAGAACACACCTCTAAATGCTTTCAAAAGCCTAGATATATAATGTAATTAGGTTTCCAACAATGTTAAGGAAAAGGCAGTATTTTCTTGAAGAAAAACTCGTCTTTTGTAATCCAGCAACTAAATAAGGCGAGTTTTTGTATGAGAAAATTCTTATCTGACCTGTAGTCAGGGAAATTCCCTGATCGGTATACTGTTAAAATTTTTGCAGCATTCTGGCAGGTAATTCGACCGTTTTTTGAAAAAACGGTTTCATAACCATAATTTAACTACATTCTGACCATAAAATGGCCAATAATATGGTAAGAATAGTGTTAAAATTACGGATGTGCAACCGTTTTTGGAAAAAACGGTCGAATGACCTGCCAGAATGCTAAAAATTTTTAACAGTGTAGGTGGATGTCACAATTTTTGTTTTTATTCAGTTGACCTTTGTACGGGACTCATAATAAAACGATTTGTTATAATAAATGCTTTTTTGTTGTTGTTGTTCCGTTAATTGAAGATATTTTTTTCTGAATTATTCAATCAAATATTAGCATCGGGTAGATGCTTCTAAATTAGTAATGCTTCTGTTTACTTTTTTAATCTAATTCGATGAACTTTATTCTTTTGTCTGCAACAGGTGCAATTTTTTTTTTCGTTTTTATTCAGTTTAGCTTTGTGCAAAATTCTTAATAAGACTTTGAAGAAATTTTCACTAAAATAATTCGCTTAGTCCATGGATTGCTCCACCCATTCCACTTTCACATTTTGCAGAGTTTAACTGTGCCAGTTATATTTCCAGCGGATTTCAATACTATGGACATGCGCACATATCGTATGCGAGAAAAGCACAGTACGTAGAAAGACGCACCGCTGATCTTGTAATGTCGATTCTTCATAATTTTATTAATGAAATTTTCTGTTAGAATTAAGAAAAAAATCAATGATATTAGGATAATTTCAAAGGAACAGCGATGTAAACCTTTAGAGTAGGTTATTATATTTTTAAATATTTTTTTAGACGACTGTCTTTTTAATAAATTATGAATTTAAAAAAAATAACAGAAAGTAACACAAACTCGTATTTAGCATTTCTCATATAAAAGTGTATTTAATTTTGAAAGGACAATGTGGATGAAAAAATCGAACATGATGTACAGATACTTCCATATAGTTTTGCTAGATTGCGCTTGTTGTTAATATTTAAAAAAATTGTTTTTTAAAGAAATATTTTGTTTATGTTATACTTCAGAAAATCATTATTTTCGCTGATGATTACTTAACGTGGGATTATCATTTTTCTTTTTTTAATTTTTAGGCATTTTTTTTTACCAAAAAATCCTCTCTCAAAACAATTAAAAGAGTGACTAAATGAGATAATTAATATTAGAGAAATGTACAAACATTTCCCACATTACTTAACCAAACAAACAAACCAAACAAACGAAGTCAGAAATTCAGCAAAACACATCTCTATCACCTATCAATTTCAGTTACTTGCTGTTACTGTCTTTCAGAGAACAAAATAAGGGAAGAGTAGCCGAATTTGGACCACGTCACTTCTTTTCAGGCGTAGCTCACTTAATTTTTGGAATATCTGCAAATCATCATTACACGGGATCAATCTATTTATCTACTAACTAAATAAATCTTTAAATCAATTTCTTTTTGAAAATCTTAAATTTTATTTTAATTTGAAAAAATTGTCAAAAGTAGTCCAAATTCAGCAACTGGTCGCCTAAGTTGGACCACTAGTCTCCTAAATTGGACCAAATAATACGAGGTTGTTTTAATGACTAGGGAATATAAATAATAATATTAAAAGGAAAGTTTGAGATTAATGAAACTATCAAACAAAATAACAGCAACGAAATATAATGTAATCAAATATCTGAAAACAAGAGTAATTGTTTTAAATCAAAATGTATTCAAAATATAAATCAAAGCTACCAGCAATTAAGAATAGAAATTATGGAATTAACCCCTTGGGGACGAGCGACACGTATACATGCCGCATGAAGCGTTCAGAATCCTTGTTTTTGCTCACCAGTAAAATTTTACTGAAAAATTTGCCTTATTTAATCAGTAGGGTGGGCCGAAAAAAACTTTTGATTTTCGATGATGGGTAGTGCGGAAAAGTGGCCACTAGTGGCACCAAGTTCACACAAAAAATTTGAGATTTTTGGGACAATTCCTATATTTGCCGCTTTTGGTTTGAAGTTTTGCTAAAATGCTGATTTTTGAACTTTTTTAGCAAAAATTTGAAAAATGTTAAATTAAACTTATTTTAATCGTATTTACTTGAAAAGGCATATTTAATGTTCCAAATGTGTAAATAAGCTCTGATAATGTATTATTTAATTGCTATGTGTATTTTAAATTAGATGATTTTTATAGCCTTTTCGCGTTTAAGTGAGCAAAAGTTGCATGTATTGTTTGAATCTTTTAACGGTTTCTTTCTTTTGTCTTGTTTATGTCCCTTTGTCTTCCTTATTTTTTCGATGCTTTAAGGGTCATATATTTGGGTGACGGACAGCAGAATCCCTCAGAAAGAGATCTGGATGGAGAGAAGGGGGTGAGGTGAGAACTTAAGCGAACGCAGTGACTCATCGCGATGTTGGGGGAGGGAAGGAGGAAATACAAGAGGGGAGAAAGTGTGATAAGGGATGCTTATTATTTTTCAGTGCTCGGTTTCCCTGTGACATTTGTTCAGTGTAAAAGTAAAACCTTTTTCTCGTGCAATACATTGCTTTTTGGATCATTTAACATGCCTTTACTGTGTTTTGTGCGTTTTATTATGATGAGTTTAGAAATAGCTAGTGCGAAAGTTCATTATCATGTAAAGACATGTGATAGCCTGAAAAGTAGCCATTTGGGGGCACCATGCAAATTGAAAGACTTGCAATCGCCAACTATTGCTGACATCATGCGCCACTACTGTTGATTGCGAAGCGATATAGAAGAAAATCGAAATATTTATCTTCAACCAGTGGATGGTATTATTAAAAGGGTAGGTGAAAAAGTTTCCGAAATCTGGATAAAATCTTCCATACCAGTGGTTTCCTAACGAACAATTAACGGAAAGATTAAAAACTATTACAATGAGTGTAGATCATTGGAGAAATCTTGTAATCATACGGGCGTTCAAGGCAAGGCGTTCCGCGAAGATTTCGTACGAAATGCGGAAACCTCTCTCTTTGACATTGCAGCTTGTAAGTGTAGAAGCTTGAACAATTGTAGCTGCGACATCAGACATAAAATTCCACATCGGGAGGTAACCTTCTTGAAGGATCAAAGAACTGTTCGAAAAATGTTTATCGGAAATATTGATTTAAAAACAAGCAAAAGTCTTGCAAAGAAAATATCGCGGAAAATGAAAAGGGATACAATTTCAACGATGAATAGTGGTTCTGGACAAAGCCTTCAACGAGTGGAGTTAGATCCAGATGGAAGACAGTTATACTGTTGGAAGATTCAAGTAGTGGGAGCTTTCAAGCAAGCAGTTCGACTGAATCTGAATTTGAAACATGCCCTTCAAAGCCAAACACTCCTAAACGCATATTCCTGTCTCATACAGCGTCCGCCATGTCTCAGGGGAACTGAGCACTGAAAATAATAAGAATCCCTTATCACACTTTCTCTCCTCTTGTATTTCCTCCTTCACTTCCCCAACATCGCGATGAGTCACTGCGTTCGTTTAAGTTCTCGCCTCACCCCCTTCTCTCCTTCCAGATCTGTTTCTGAGGGATTCTGCTGTCCGTCACCCAAATATATGACCCTTAAAGCATCGAAAAAATAAGGAAGACCAAGGGACATAAACAAGACAAAAGAGAGAAACCGTTGAAAGATTCAAACAATACTTGCAACTTTTGCTCACTTAAACACGAAAAGGCTATAAAAGTCATCTAATTTAAAATACACATAGCAATTAAATAATACATAATCAGAGCTTATTTATACATTTGGAACATTAAATATGCCTTTTCAAGTAAATACGATTAAAATAAGTTAAATTTAACATTTTTCAAATTTTTGCTAAAAAAGTTCAAAAATCAGCATTTTAGCAAAACTTCAAGCCAAAAGCGGCAAATATAGGAATTGTCCTGAAAATCTCAATTTTTTTGTGTGAACTTGGTGCCACTAGTGGCCACTTTTCCGCACTACCCATCATCGAAAATCAAAAAAAAGTTTTTTTCGGCCCACCCTATTAATCAGTGCATTTCCTTGATTCAAGAAAACACAAATTTCTGTTTTAAAAAAACGGTGACAAAAGATTAAAAAATTCGTAAAAGGCTCCCGTCCCGAAGGGGTTAATTGTCAGTTACTTGAATATCATGTAAGGAGTGCAAAGCGTACGCATGAATTTCGTTTACTGATTTTGTTTCCAGCGCCCTCAACATAGAACCGTATTGGGCAATCTGAACACTGAATCATTTCTGCCATTTGATTTTTCTTACAAATTAGGCAAAACCAATCAACACTGTCTATATTTTTCCTTTTAGATTCTGAATTATTAGACTTTATTTTGCAACAGAAGTTTTCTTTACATTATGTTTGTAGTTCTTCCTTTCCATCACTTTTTTTCTAATTGAATTACACCTATTTTTTAAAACTTGATGTTCCAATCTCTTTTGTGCTGTGATAGCTTCCTTTTTGTCTTTTTTTTTGTGTTTTCATTTCAAGGTTTACTTTATATGGCGAAGATGTTAACACAACTTTTTTTGGCTCTCTTTGTATTTTGATTTAACTGAATTTAGCAAGGTAGATAACATTTCTAATGATTTTTTGGCTTTTGGGGAGGATTTGTAGCTGCAGCCTTCTTGCAGGTCAATTCTTCACAACTTACTCCGTCCTTCATTTTTCTTATATCTTTAAAAGCTTTTGCTGTCACGAGTGTTTTCCTTCCAGACAGTTTATCTGTGTCTTTCTCAACATTTTCAAAATTATATTAAAAAGTGTTTAAAAAATATCCTCTATAGAAAAATACGCTACTTAATCAAATGAGTGGTTCACATGATGAGTGGTTCACAACCATAGTAGACCAAGTCCATTTTGGAAAAAAATGAGATAGTTCATTTAGAAGGTGCATAAAATATATTTTATCCACTCCCACAATGAACCAATTCTGTTTTCACATACTTTATGATATATGTCATCTGTTTGCCGACTTGGTTTATTGTGGGAGTGGATAAAACAGATTTTATGCTCCTTCTAAATGGACTATCCCATTTTTTTAAAAATGGACTTGATGTACTATGATTCTGAGCCCCTCATACATTCATACAGTGTTAAATTTAGCCTCCCCCCCCCGGAGCCTTGAAATAACCACTCTTCTCAGAAGGCTTGAGATTTTATGCGTTTTAATGGCAAAAAAAGTGTAATTAAAAGTGTGTCTTTGTAAACCAAATACGCCGTAGGAATAAGTCATTCAAAGAAAAAAATACAAATACATAAAAAATAAATGAAATTGCAAACAAAATTTATCGCATAAACATGTAATAAATTTGTTTAAAATGTAATAAAAATGTTTATGTTTATATGCGCCTAAACTGTATAAAAAAATTAATCTAGATATACAAAAAAAACTTGCATGGAGATAGTAATTCATTATAAAGTATTAAAAAAATTAAAAAAAAAAGTTTACAACGCGTATCATCCTCGAAATTCATTACTTACTTTTCAAATTTATGATCGCATATCTGGTCCAATTTAAGCAACTTAAATTGGCCCAATTGCGGAAACTACGCCATTTAAAAAAACATAATCTCAAGACTAAGAACAAAAACAAAATGAAACAAATCCACGTGGAAAATATGCGCAATAAACAGATGAACTCATATATGTATATGAAAACGTAATAGCTTACCTCAGTTTTAAAGTATTCACTAACGTTTAGAAGGAAAAAATTAGATCAAAACAGCTAACTTTATGTTTTTAAAATTATCTGAAAACAACACGTGGTAATTGGTTGCTTTTTCTAATCATGAGTGACGTCATTCTGTTGAGTAGGATTTCAGCGATAGATAGCGTCTCTTCCTGTAATTAACGACAGAATGGCAATGGTCCAATTAAAGCGGCTGTGCAAATATGGCTACTCTCCCCTACCACTTAATTGAAGTCTTAAGACGCATAGAGAAATGTATAAATTATCAATTGTTAAAAAAATGTTATTATAATGAAACGCTAATTCTTAAACAAAAGATGCTATCTTTACAAAGGAATTGCATAAAAAAGATTACTACAATGCATTTAAACACACGTAACAATTTCGAACAACAAAATGTTATCATTCCAAAAAAAAAACAAAAAAACAAAAACAAAAAACGAAACCTAAATATTTTAATATAATGATCAATATATTGGTATAATGGTCAATATTCATAAGTTTAACAAATACAGAGTACATTATTAGCCTTCACTCAGATGAAATTCTTGCATTATATTATATACTAAGAAACAATTCCTTGCTTTAGTGAATATTACACATTGAAAAGGTAAACTGTTCAGGAAAAAATAAAATATAATAGGCATATGATAATGGACATTGCATTTGTAAAACTGAGATGATGACAAAAGTTTTTAAATAAAAACTAACAAAAGTAGATGGTACTTATTCTATGAAGAGTGAAAAATATGCTTACAGGTCCTAAAAATCCGTAACAGCAAACAAAATCTGTCCGGTATTGTTTACAATGTCTATATGTTGGCAAATATCTTGGGTATTTGTATATAATATTGCTGCATTTTTGTAGTGTTTACAAGTGTTCCATATTTCGTTAATATTAGTTGAAATATTTTCTGTATTTCTGCAATAGTGATACATCATTGCAGATATTTCCAATATAAATCAAACAGTTAATCAACATTGGCACGTTATTTAAAGTATTCAAGATAGATGCGATTAGTCCACATTATAATTAACATTTGCACTATATTATGAATAGACTCTCAACGTTAAATATTTCTGTCACTGAAACTGTGCACGTAACATATCATGCAATCTTTGCAGAGGTCTTTGCATCAAGCCATAAAATAAATTTAAAAACCTCACTTAAATTTTCACTACCATATTGCTTTTATTTTACACAGTGTTCTTTTATTTGCACAGGAAGAATTTCGCCAATTTCAAATAAAACTATAAATGCATATTTATAAAACAACTAGTACGCGTTCTTTTTAAGCTATGAAATATTCTTTTAAGTTTTTATTGTTGCAATTTCACATCCTGTTGGCACATTTTTGCTAGTAGTTTGTAGGGCATCATTAACCCTATTGTTTTTGTAATTTGTAACCACAAAGTTTAGACTTCTGCTCGCTAACGGAAAAAGCCTTATAATTACTTTATAATTTATAATTCAGTTTCATAAATATTACAAGTTTTATTGTCATTAGAAACACACCTCTACATTGTGATCTTTTGACATTTAAAATATCGTTAAAAATTACTTCGACGGGATTGTTGTATTATTTTTTATGAGATTTTTTATAATGTGTTTCAAGAATTCTTTTAAAACTTTAACCAGATAAAATATGCAATATTATTTTATATAATAAAATTAGATTTGAATGAAGTATACAAATGCTGAAAAAAATGTTTAATCTTATAATCATGCTGCTATAAGTAACGGCATTAGTAAAAGAAAAAGAATAATAATGAATCATGTCAAAAAATGAATGGTAGTAAATATATTTAAACGAAATGTTTTATAATGCCAATAACGAAACTAGTCATATTGTTATCATTTAACATCTAATTGTGTATTATTTTTCAAATGCTACGGAAGTTTTCTTTTTCGTTTTCCGGCTTTATTTCACATTTAATGGAATGTATAACAGCTTCTCTTTTTATTTGATCAAAATATTGTTTGTACTTCAAATTAGCTGCATTTAGAGTACAACGGGATTCCATAATGGTAGCCAGGAAAGATTTTTTTCTATTATTGTATTATACAATTTATTTTATTTTTACTTTTAATTTTCCATAAGGAAAGCTATAAATACATAACGATTATTTTAATAATAATAATAATACGTAATAATAATAATATTGAGGATAAATTATATATGCATTTGTTACAAACAAAAAAAAAAGAAAGGAAAGGAAAAAGAAAGAAAGAAATGACAATTCCGAACATATGTTTAATGTAACGTATAATTGAACAAATTCAACTGGAACTGATATTAATTTTCTGTTTATTATAATACTATAATATATATCATCATCATCATCAACAACCGTTTTCAATCCACTGCTGGATGTAGGTCTCCCCCAGATTTTTCCAATGTTTTCTGTCTAGTGCTTTAGTCATCCAATTTACACCGGCTACTTTTCTGATTTCATCACTCCATCTTACTTGAGGTCGTCTTCTTGGCCGTTTTACATCTCTGAGATACCACTGTAGGGTGTATGTGCTCCGTCTATTGTCTTGACTTCTTGCAATGTGCTCAGCCCATTTCCATTTTAGCCGTTAAATTCTTTCAATGATGTCAAAAAACTTTCGTCTGACTTCTTATCCAGGTTATTCTTTTTCTGTCTCTTCTAGTTATACCTAGCATACATCTTTCCATACTTCTCTGTGTTGTTTGTAATCTTTGTACCATACGTTTTGTTAGCGTCCATGTATCTGCTCCATAAGTTAGCACAGGCAAAACACATTGGTTAAATACCTTTCTTTTCAAACAAAGGGGCATGCTACTCTTCAGAATAATATTGTTCTTCCCAAAAGCACTCCATCCATTTCTTATTCTTCTATTAATTTCATTCATGATACTATTATCCGATGATATTTCCTGCCCAAGGTACACATAACTTTGCACTTCTTTAATTTCAGTTTTGTTGTAGACGATTTTCTTTTTTGATGCAAATGAATTGAACATCACCTTAGTTTTTTCCAAGTTTATTTTTAATCCCACATTAATGCTAGCTCCTGCCAAATCTTTTAGCATATTTTCTAGTTCTTCAGGACTATTACTGAAAATTAAAATGTCGTCAGCGAATCGGAGATGACTTAAATATTCCCCATTTATTCTAATCCTTTTGTTTTCCCAATCCAGCTTCTTGAAAATAGTTTCTAAGACAGCAGTAAAAAGCTTAGGAGAAATGGTGTCTCCTTGCCTTACCCCTCTTCCAAGCTTGATCTTTGTTTTTCCTTTGTCCAAGCGGATGGTTGCTGTTGCTTTCTTGTAAATCTTCTTTATAATATTAATGTAAGGTTTATCTATACCAATGTCCTCCAGAGATTCCACTACTGCTGATGTGTATATATATATATATATATACACTGCTCAAAAAAATTAGGCGAGCAAAGAAAAAAGTGAAGAGAACAGTGCAAGACAGCTATGTATGGGCATAAAATGGATAGTGCACGCGTATCAATGCGCAATACAGAAAAAAAGACCCCAAAAATTTGTAAGGAAGCTCTTATTCTTTGAAAAGATGGAAAAAACATGAAAAGATGATTTGGGACAACAATTTGGTTTCATGTAAATGATAAAAAAAAATATTGTTTAGAAATGATACAAGATTTTTAATATGGCGTGTGGTCTCCTCGAACAGCTAAGACTGCTTCACACCTGTTTTCCATGGATGCGATGAGGTTATCGATAAGAGTTTGGGGAATACTGTTCCACTGCTCAATAATTGCAATCACCTCGTCCCGGACAGTAAAAGGAAGCCGTGGTCTCGCAGCAATGCATCGTCTGAGTATGTCCCAAACATGCTCGATCGGATTTAGGTCAGGAGAGCATGCTGCTCATTCCATACGCTGTACTGTTTTAGCTTCAAGCATGTTTTCCACAAGATGAACTGTATAAAGTCTAGCATTATCATGCATGGAAAGAAAGAAATCACTAATTACTGCAACATAATATACGACATGAGGTCTCAGTATCTCGTCTGTATAACTTCAGACGGTCAAAGTACCATTCCGAATGATATGCAGGCCCGTACGCCCACCTATGCTGGTTCCAGCCCATAGCATCAACCCACTTCGTCTGTAATGTGATCTTTCACGAACAAATGTGAAATTATTTTGATTGCCTCTTTCTCTTCATGCCAAAACACATCAGGTGTCACATCGAGACCGAATTGGGACTCGTCTGTAAACAGAATTTGACTCCAACAACGTTGCCTCATACTCGATGTTCAGTTGCCCACTTTCTTTGGGCCACACAGTTGTTTGAGATCAATGGAATACAGACCATTGGCATACGTGCATAAAGACCACCCTAATTAAGCCTATTTCGGGCTGTTTGACTGGACACCCGTCACCCTGAGGCCAAGAACAACTGTATTTGCAGCAGATTAGCATTGCCCTTCCGTCTCGACGAGCTTTTAACAGGATACATCGGTCATCAGTTTCTGTGATAGCATATGGCCGACCTTGCCTTGTCGATGTCTACCATTCCATGTGTCTTGGAATCGATTCCGCAGCCTTGCACTGACACTTCTTGCGACCCCAACAGCGTCCGCTACATTTCGTTGTGTTTCACCACATTCAACTATCCCGATAACACGCCAAGCCATGGAATTCCTTAAATAACATTGTTGTGACCTTTTCAAGTCATCTGTTCTCAAAATACAAGTTGAGGAATTGAATTTCACAAATGAGACAGTGAAACAGAAGTTTCTGCAAAATCCCGATTTCTGCACTTATCTCCTTTTTCTACTTTTTGAAGTCATAAACTTTAATTTCCATCTGAAGTTTTTTTTTATCGGTTTTCTTCTACGCTTTAAATTATGCATGTTTTATTTTACGGTACTTAACGGTGTACATATTTGTGTAATCGTAATTTTGTTAAAACCAGGTGCTCCCCTAGTTGTTTCGAGCAGTATATATATATATATATATATATATATATTATATACTTATATTATATATATAGCGCTAAGGATTTCTTTCAGTTTAGTGGGAAATTTCATGCTTACCGATCGGATAAACTTTCGTAATCAGGCTCATAACAAAATGGCGCACTTTCGAGGAAGATTTTTTTTTACGTAGTTCCTATTCTTTTTAAAAGGCATTAAATTCATGATGGTTTCTCTTTTAGAACCAATAACTGAAGATGATTTGAATTAAAAAATAAAAAATAAATCATACCTTTTTATAACTTCCTTTCATCCTGAATTAGCGACAAATCGCCAACTTTTGTAACTTTGCTATGATTTCTTTAGCTTGTACATCACGGTGCAGATGTTCATTTGACAGATTTCAGAGAAAATAACATTACAAAATTTTGCCCTTTTCCAAGACAGTCGGAGGGTTAAGAAAATTGTAAAAAATTTTGCCGGCTCGGCCTACACGCACAGGTAAATTTCAAAGTTAAGTACTAATTTTACCAACAAAAACTAAATCAAATTTAGAGATAACCCCAGTTTAACAATTTTATCTGGACGCTTTTGACGAGTTTTTATTTTCATTTTTCTATAAGAGTTACTTTTTTCAGAATCATGTTAATGTGGTTTTTATTTCTTCTATACCTCCCCTCTTTTTGGGCTTTTTTATTTTTTTCTGTTAGGCATCAGTGATGGGATTCAAATAATTTAACAACCGGTTCGCTGCCCGAGTGATTTTTGATGCATAAACATGAAAGGAAAATAATGCATCACACATACATAATATGAAACACTTTCCAATATTATAAGAACATGGTTAAAAAACTTTTATCTCTTCGTATATTGAAAAAACATCCTGAAACATATTTCCCTATAAAAGGACATAATTGTTTTAATAAACAATCGGCAATCATGAAAGCCTGATTAAAATTTTTATCAGAAACTGCATCAATATTACTGCAGTGTAATACTGCACACTATACATTTTCTCATTGAAATTAGCAAAAATAAATTCGAATTACTTTGGGTATCACTTAAAATAACTTTATATTTATGGTGTTGAAAAGTTTAAAAAGGTATTCAAAAAGGTAGTATATTATTTCATATAGTTAATACTTAAATAAAACAATGAAGGAGGTACAAAAATCTAGATTATAATATGGGAAAGTGTTTTAAAATATTAAATAATTTGTGTTATTTGAGATATTTACATGTAGCTTCTGGATTAGCGTCTTCACTTTCAATTTTCTTTCTCTTTACTCGAACATCATCCGATGAGTGCCTTCTTAACATACATTCACTATAAAAGTAGGGATCCATTCTTTTAGAGGTTTTTAGAGCAATTAGGCCAATCCTCATTATGTTTAACATATTAGAAATAGTTGGTCGACTTATGTTTATCTTTGAAAACTCCCTTTTCCGTTTCGGCTGAACTTGCAGCACTTGTTCTAGAGGTCTGCACGGGCCGGGCCGGCGGAATGAAGGTGAATTTTCAAACGGGCCGGGCCGGCAGAATTAGGACAATTTTTTCAACGGGCCGGGCCGGAAAAAAAATTGAACGGGCCTGCAGGGCCGGGCCGGGCCGATAAAGAAATTAATCGGGCCTATCGGCCCGATATAAGAATTCAGGCGAAGCAGATAAAATACGAGCCATTTTCAATGAATATGATTTTCTCGAGAATTATAAATTTGTGTCAGGAGCCGATGCGAGTTTAACAACATCAATACAGAAACGTAACATGTCCATCGTAGAGATCGGCACCGTACAGTTACTAGATGTCTAACTCCGGTTTAATTTTTTTTAGCAGACTCGTGCCGGGACGGAACTGATCTCAGGATGTGTAGGACAGGCATTATGTTTTGTAAAAGTATTAATAGTGATAATGAACTTATGTTAACAGTATCGTTGGAAATATACCTTAAAGTGGTTCTCATATTCACTGCTCAACAATGTGAAACTTTCAGACACATTTTCTGACTCATTTTTAACTATAAAAGCATAAAATTGACAGGCCTGACTATTGAAGGCATTTGGAAACGAATAGCTTTCTCCATAATTGATAAATTACTTAGAGAGATAACAGAGATTCTTGTCACGTGACTGTACGTTTTCTCCTTTCCTGTGCTATCGCTTCCGGAAATTCGATTCAAAACGTTAACTTTGGCAATATTTTCAGAAATATATATTGCTTTTATCTATCAAGAAAACGGCATTTACATAGTTTCTGAATAAGAATACCTGCCAATTTTAAGCGTTTCCGAAATGAAATGAATTCATAATTCTGTCGAAATGTAGCTCCTTTGAACTTAAGAAAAGCCTTAAAAATGAGAGAAATATTTTCACAAAATCACTTTTTATTATACAGGTTCAAAAGGTATCATGTTTTTAATCCTTTATTCTGAATTGCATTAATCTTTAAATGAATCCTTATTTGAATTTTGAAATGCCTATAGAGACGATGACTAAAACACTGTAAGGAATCGTTAATGTTTACTATTGTGTGTTTTTTGCGAACACATAGTAATCTAAAATATACTGTAAAATATTCCCATGAATATGCACGTAGTATTAATTAAAAAAATCTTAATTGTATGTCGAGACAAAACGGATTTATTTTGTAGAAATTGAGTCGGGCCGGGTCAGGCCTGTTTTCACAGATTTTTATACGGGCCGGGCTCGGGCCGAACTTTCAATTTTTACACCGGGCCGGGCCCGGGCCTGGAAATTCCGGCCCGTGCAGACCTCTAACTTGTTCGGACACTATTTTAAGCCTTTTTGAATACTTAAAAAAACTGCACAGCTTTAGAAAAAAATTTAATATATAGTAAAAAAAAATTTCGATAATAATTAATATTAATTATAAGAGTCATTAAATATAAATAATAGTTCTTCAGCTGCTTTCCATGGAAGTATTACTTCTCCAATATTCCCGCCCACGGAGAGCACTCTCCCTAGGGCCTGTATCCCTCGTGCAGATAATCGGCCGTCATAAATAACACCAACTTTTCATGTTATTCAAACTGACTATAACTCCCATTCAAATTTTCAGAATTCAGTAGCCTATCATTTTTTAATTCCTTACGTTTTTAAAAATATGTTCCGAGCTCACTAAAAGGTTTATGATCTTCTGCAAATTTGATATTTTTTCATGTTTCTGAAGAAATAAAAAACCTCATCGTCTTTGTGTTGTATGTGCTTTTTCCTTCCGAAGCATTTCAAACATTTTAATAAATTTTCATTCTTTATCTTGCTTATACTTCTTGTTCGCAGTGCTTTTGAAAGACGAGCAATTTCATTTAAAATATACAGTCATCGAGGCAATAATATCAGTTATGTGTAGAACGTTCCTCCTTATCGCTGACCAAGAGCTAATTTTTAAATCGTTAAATTTAGAATACTTCTCATTTCAAAAATATTTCAAATGTTGTTCTTCATCATCTTAGAAATCGTTTTTACTTTTTTACAAAATTTTATTTTTTATGCGGTCCTTTGAGTCTTATGAAATATTTAGAAAATCCATGCTATGACAAATTTTTGCACGACCAAAAGTTCTCGAGTTATGATATTTAGAATTTTACGAATTTTTACCATTTCTTTGTATAAAAAAAAAAAAAGTGTCAGGCAGCGCTGGAAATTCATAAGACATCATGAATCGACAAGTTTAGACCATACAATGTTTTTCCATTTGTTAGAGCATAGAAATGTTTTTCTAAATAAAATTTATAGAATTCATTGATCTTATAAAAATTAAAATTTGTAAATTTAAGAAAATAACTACTTTGATTAAACTGACTTCTAAGATATGAAGAACAATATTAAATATATATATATATACAATTGAAAGTATACCACTAAATCTAACTATTTAGCCATTAGCTATTGATCAGCGATAACAGAAAACATTCGCAGGTTATGAACATTCCCATACTGGTCCTAGGTGATATATAAGGACGAATTTTTTTCGATATTTCAGGGCACATTTACCCGGCATACTACTTTTTTTCGGCGATTGTTTGAAGAAATTCGCGATTGATTTCTGGAATTTTTTAACGGTACTCGCGATTTTTCTGCGACCAATTGACGAAATTTAATATTTTTTTTCCACGACAGAATATGAAAATTGCGAAATTTTTATGCGATCACTTTACGTAATTCGCGATTTTTTTTTTTTTTTTCGTGATCGTTTGCCAAAATTAGCGATTTTATTTTGTAACCGTTTGATGAAATAAACGATTTTCTTTCGCGATCGTTTGACGAAATTCGCGCTTAATTTCTGCACATGTTCAACGAAATTTGCGATTTTTTTACGCGACCTCTTGACAAAATTCTCGATTTTGTTCCGAAATCATTTGACGAAAGTCACGATTAATTTCGGCAATTTTTGAACGAAATTAGCATTTTTTTCACGTGACCGACTGATAAAATTCGCGACATTTTTTATACGACATCTTGACGAAATTCGCGAGTTTTTCCGCGACCTTTTGACGAAAGCCACGATTTTTTGCTCGAATGATTGGCCGGAATATGCGATTTTATTCATGGATCGTTTTATGAAATTCTTTGTCTCTTTCGCGGTGAACATTATCGTGGATTTTTTTTTTTTTTTTTTTTTTTTTTTTTTTTTTTTTAATGTACGATTCCGCAGAAATCGCTCATCAATTTTTTAAAAAAGCGGGAAAGTGGCATCTCTGTGAATTTCAGCGAATATTTGATGACACTCCCGATTTCTTTACAGATCGATTGAAGACCACGGCAATTTTTTTCAAAGACCGATTAACGAAATTCGCGATTTTCCTTCCTGTCCGATTGAAAAAATATCCGATTTCTTTTTTCGACCACTTGACAGAATTTATGAGTTTTTCATTATCCGATGACAAATGGTTTCACCATCTAATTTCCGGCTCATATTTTCTTTCTCTCTCCTATGCACCTATTAATTCAAAAATAGTGATTTTGTGGGATTTTGCAAAAATAAATAAATCGCGGAATCCCGTGAAATATATATATATATTCACAGAAAAATCACGACTGTTAGTGCTGCAGTACAAAACTCATGAAATTTCATGGCAGATTACCATATTTTTGACGTTTCAAGACGTTTTTCATTTTTCAAGAATTTCAGGACAAGTACGACCCCTACATTCAGTATATTTTCAAAAGAAGCAACTTAAGCAAAGCAGCTTTTTACTCGAATATACTAGGTAGTTATTTTAATGTGCAAATTACTAGGGTTAGCCTATAGATTGCTGAATTGTATACCAAAATTCTTCAAGGTTTCATATATAATATTTTTAAGTTAAATTTGCTCTTTACAGGACTGATAGAGAGAAAAAAGTATTTTTTTGCAAATGAAACATTATTTTATTAAATGGAACAAATCAGAACATGTCACAGTGTTTATTGTTAGATAACGCGGTTGTGCTGATAAACATTTAATAAAAGAAAATTAATGCAAATGCAATTTTCACATTTGAAGTATCATTTTAACAACTGGTTCGCCGAATTCAACACAAATTAACAACCGGTTCTACCGAACCGGTGCGAACCGGCTGAATCCCACCACTGGGCATGATCTTGCCAATATAAATGTTGTACGTAATATTAAGAAGATTTTTAATAAATTTAAGTGGATTTTATATCTCGTGAATTGACGAAGTTACGAATTATTTTTTTCTTAAAACCCTATTCGCCCCTTGAGCCAGCCCATGTTTAATGATATCAAAATTCTGCCATACATAAATTTTTGGCCTATTTCCTAGAAGTAAAAATAAATTAAAACTGATTTGATATGTATTATAATAGAAGTTATGGGGTTTTTCTGTTTTCACAGAAACCCTCACTATTTCTACCCCCTTTGTCCGATTTTGCCCATTAACGAACTGCACCGAGATTTTTTGCCCCTTGATTTTATGTATCAGTTTGACAAAGATTTTATGATACTACTTTAAGCAGTCGGTATAGGAGTACGACAAAGATAATTTAAATAATGTTTGTCATTTTTATCCGGATAGTAGATAGTCATAACGTAGAACAAAAACATACAAAAATCATATGTAAAGAAAATGAATTTACGAGCTCGCGTTTCCGATCGAGCATTAATCAAAACAGTTTGGTTTGTTTCTTACATTATATTTACGTATTTTTTTATTGAAAATAATTTGGAAAAATCTCGTATTGCAATCATGAAACTAGGCGATATTTTCAAGATACAAGTTAAAAGCTTATAACAGAGTATATTTTAACAAAGACATTTTATATTTTATATGTATTTTCTAATGCATTTATATTTTTTATCCTTTTTTTTTTCATTTTTATGATAAAAAACATAGAACATTCCTGTATATTTTTTTGAACTTCTAAGATGTAAAGAACATGTTTGATTTTATATTTCTCGGTGAAGATTTATCGGGGGGTACAATTAGGGGGCTAATAATAAATTTAATAATAAAATAATATTTGCGATCACCTATGTTACAGAAAAGACTGGAAATGGTTTGTCACTGTGGTAAATGACTATTTGGGTCCTGTTCAAAGTTTGTATGCATTTGTGTAAGCATAGCACTCATATTCGTGAAGATGTTAACGTTTTTGTGAAAAATTCAAAACTTTTTTGTTTATAGCATACAGAGTTTTCAACCAAATTTAACACAACTTTCCTAAAACTTGCCAAACATATAGTATATACGAAATAGTAGCAACAGTACACTGCAATTAAAACATGAATATATTGAATATTTGATGCGATATGGGCATTTTTATGAGATACTTTTAAACTGCGCATGTGCGGAAGATTTCAAAATTTTTATTTCATAATTTAGTAGTCAGTATTTTGGGGCAACTTCTATAAAAAGTTCAGTCAAATGTTGTGAACTTAGAAAGATATAGTGAGCTGATTGAAAAGTTGTGGAAGATTCCTTATAATAAAGCTATTTTTAGGAAGCAACTCACCATATCGACCTTATCTTTGTGAATTTTCGCGATATTTTAATGGACTTTTTATATGCGTTGCCCTAAATAGCTGACTATCAGATTATGTAATAAAAATTTTATGATCTTCCACGCATGCGCAGTTAAAAATTATTTCATACATATGCCCATATCTCATCAAATATTCAATATATTCATGTTTTAATTGCAGTACATTGTTGCTACTGTTCTTTGTCAGGTTTTTGGAAAGTTTTGTTAAATTTGGTTGAAATCTCTGTATGCTATAAACAAAAAACTTTTGAATTTTTCACAAAAACGTTAACATCTTCACGGATATGAGTGCTATCCTTACACAAATGCGTACAAACGTTCAGCAGGACCCAAATAGTGATTTACCACAGTGACAAACCAATTTCGGTTTTTTATGTTACATAGGTGATCGCAAATATTATTTTATTATTACATTTATTATTAGCCCCCAAATTATACCCCCCGATAAATCTTCACCGAGAAATATAAAATCAAACATGTTCTTTACATCCTAGAAGTTCAAGAACAGTTCGCAGATAATGTTGGTTTTTTTAATCATAATATGCGTTGGACTTGTAATTTTCAATACGATGTACAATATTCCCATAAAAAGAAGAAATAATTCATAATATGCGTTGGACTTGTAATTTTCAACACGATGTACAATATTGCAATAAATCAAAAAAATTTTTTTTTCTTTTAACCATTTGGAAAAATGGTTATTGTCCTTGTCAGGGTAGGAAATCAGCATCATATCTGAAGCTTTTTATTAGTTGAATCCGCCTTTTATTCGTTTTCTGATTGGTCTATAGAGTAATCTGTATTTTTCCTTTACTTTCAACAGAGATGGATACTTCTGTTGCCACTATGACAAAAAAGTAATAAAAACTACAAAAAAAAAAATAATAATAATAACTCAGAAAGAAATTGAGATACAGCTTCCAAATAAATTACATTTAAAAGTGCATTTTTTTTCTGTATACGACGGTGTAAAAAGTAATATTGTGGGATGTTTAGAAGTTTAAGAATGACATTTCATTTAAAATTGGTCCAGGAATATTAATGTTTAATCCATGGCGTATCTAATGTATGACCAGCTCCGTAGAAGTTTAGAAATTTAATCCATTTAAATTTCTCGAAAAATTTAATCCATGGCGTACGTAATGTATGATCAACTCCGTGCGATTTTTTATGTCTTAAATTTTAGTCTTTGAAAAAATCATTTTCCAAATGGTCGTTGTAATTTCTTAAATTGCATTTTTTTTACGTCTATATTATGCCTGTATAAACGGAGCATTCTTCATATCGTTACATATGACTACAATATTCATTTACTTTTAATCTAAGCAATCCTGGGAAGCAATTTTTTGCAAAGTGCTATAACTCAGCTATTTTTTAAGATACAGACGAAACAAAAAATTCTCGGGAATCTTTGTATGAAGCTCAAACACATAAGAAAACCAGATGTTTGACAAAACGTGTGCAATCGAAAGCAGTCAGTCGCTGTACCTTAACTTTTGGAGGCCAGTGTATTATTAATATTTAGAAGTATATACAACGTTCTAATATTTTAATAAATTTCCTGTTATACACCTAAGTGAGAGATTTTTATATATTAAAAAATTATATAACATACAAAGTGAAATGCATAATGATTTTAAAGATGCTTAGGTAGAACATAGCCAAAATACACTGAGAACGATAGCCGAAATCACTTTACCAAATGTATTAAACAAAGAATAGATATTTTATGTTGAACTTTTTTATGTGGTGCATTTAGTAATGAAGATAAATATCCATACATCATACATTTTGTTATCATAAAATTTAAATTATCGTAATTTATTCTTTTAAAAAACATACTAATATTAAAAAGATATATTTAAATAGTAGTTTTTATTAATTATTCCTCCGCAAATGTAATTAATTAATACTTTTACATTTATTTATTGACGTAAAATGTTAACTATTACAAGCTACAAATGGTATTTAAAAATTTGATTTTTTTTTTCACATTCACATTAGATTTTTTTAAAATAACAATAACAAGCTGAGATATAAATGTAATGTGATGTAATTCAGCAATTAATAAATGATATAAATGTAATTCAGCATTGAACTGCTTTAAAAATTTATTTATAACTGTTATTCCAAGAATTAGTCTTATCTGAACATCTCTTAAATCATTATGACGTCATGGCTAAATATATGTTACAGGGCTCCCAAATGGTCCGCCAACTGAATACCAATAAATTTTAACAGAACATTTTATGGTAGGTTTGCGCTAGAATTAACTTTTAAAGGTGATTCCGGGGCGGTTTATAAGAAAAATCTAAAAAGAAAATTTTCCTAAAATAATATTGGTATTCAGTTGGCGGACCATTTGGGAGTTTGATGTTAATATTTTTTAAATGTACAGACGTGGAAAAAAAAATTAAACACCCCTCACTTCCTCTTCAAAAAATTATCCTAGAAGAAAGATACAGATACCACACGATTGGTACTAAAATCTACTTTTAAAGGAAGTATATAAAATTTGCTTAGGGGGCAATGAACCATAACTTTGCATTTTCAATAGCAGTACACAATTCTGACAGCATAAATGAACCCTACACCCTTCAGTTAGCCTAAAAACAAATTTTTATGCAAGTCGTACGATAAGTTTCCGAGAAATTAATTATTTTAAAACGAGCGTATTTTAGGGGCTGTATTAAAGTTGAAGTTCGGTACTCGATTGTTGACTGAGAGAGCCTTCTTGATCAAGGCATCTTAAGCATCACTCAAGCAGTCATTGAAGGCTACTAGATTACAGGATATCATAAGAAATTTCAAAATATCTAGTCACTTCTATTATAGACGGCCCGTTAAACCATCATTTTGCCGTTTTTTAAGCATAATTTGAAAACTATTTGGAAGAAAAATGTGAAATTTTGGATTTCCATAAAGCAAGACCTTATAAATTTAAATCCATCAAAAAAATTGTAGGTTGCAATTCATAATTTTTTCGAATATTAATTTCATAATTCATAATTCACATCATAAAATTATAAAAATTGCAAATCCAACGTATTCATGTTTGGGCATTTTAGTATTACTGCGGCACAAAACATTAGCACATTAGGAGTATAATTTCAGGAGATATTAATAAAAATATGAGAATGTAATTTAACATTAGAAGCACTAAATTTTGAAAGTTTATAACTCACAAACTTATCATTTAAATGACTTGAAATTAGGTGTCTAGGCATAGTTTAAACCGAAGATTTGAAATATCTTGTTAAAATCGGGTATTGCCATTGAAAAAAATGAATTTTGGGTTCGTCTTACTATGTAGATGCCCCCTTAAGAAAATTTTATATACATCATTTAAAAGTAGACTTTTTTGCAATCGTTCGGTAACAGTAACTTTCTTCCACGATAATTTGTTGAGGAGTTAATAGGGGTTGTTTACTTCTTTTTTCCACGACTGTACATCTAATAGATTAAACTTCTCAATAAGCGATACCGGTGTGACGAAATACTTTGTCGTTAAAATAAACATGACCTTTATTAATTTTTATGATTGAGGAAACAGTTGAATCGTTGCATATAGATAAATATGTATTGTATGGAATTTCATGTCAATCAAGATATTCAAGATAATAATAGATTGTTTAAGAAAAAGACAGTGTTAATAATTCAAAAGTTTGCATCATAAGTTGTTTAGCAATGCGGAATTATTTAAAATTACTTATTGCTGTAAATTTAATAAAATTGTTTTTTTAACTATGATATTTCAAAGAACGCGTAACAATATATGACCAGTTACAGCAGTTAAAATATAGTATAGTATATCAGTTAAAAAGGAATCTTTTAAATTTCATTTGACAAACTTACTTTTTATGTACGAATATTAAATTTAATAAATAAATGTAATCAAATGCTCCATGTATGATACCAACATTAAAGCATCCTAAGATCCAAACAGTAGTTTTTGGCTTATTTAATCGCAAAAAATTGCTAAAACTCAAGATATTCTATAAATTAGAGATTACTATTCGGAAACTATGGTATCCGAAAGTAAGGTCCGTACTTACCCTGGATATAATAATGAATATCAGTAACTTCGGTTCTAAATACTGGGTGTCCGTGAAGATACAGAAAATATGAAAAATGGGTATAATAAATGGTTATGCATTATAATAACCGGTTGGTCAAAGGTCTTACAACCTTAAGTTTTATTGATATATATTATACTAAAAAGTATTGAAGTGAATAGTACAGTTTTTTATTTAGTACCGCAGCAGGAAGAGTTCCATATCCTGTGCTGGTTGGCTTGATTGGCGAAGGAATCCAAAATGGCACCAAAAAGCAAATTTAGCATCTTATAATATTTTTCAAAATGACTGAAAACATGGTATTTAAATATTTATAAACATATATATATATATATATATTTAATAAATGCTATATATGTAACATGTTAAAAAAATACAATGTTTATACAGATAGTATTATTTTAATGTATCTATATTACATATAGAGATATTTCTTATACATACATAATATATACCCCTATAAATAAATATTATTTAATATATAATTTTATATATTTATTATATATGTCAAATTAAAACAAAATTTATACATTTTTCGAAAAAAAATATGCTAAATGCAAAAAATTACACAAAAACATATGAATAAAGTCCATTCATAAAATTATAAAAATTGCAAATCCAACGTATTCATGTTTGGGCATTTTAGTATTACTGCGACACAAACAATTAGCACATTAAGAGTATACTTTGAGGAGATATTAATAAAAATATGAGAATGTAATTTAACATTAGAAGCACTAAATTTTGAATGTTTATAACTCACAAACTTATCATTTAAATGACTTGAAATTAGGTGTCTAGGCATAGTTTAAACCGAAGATTTGAAATATCTTGTTAAAATCGGGTATTGCCATTGAAAAAAAATGAATTTTGGGTTGGTCTTACTATGTAGACGCCCCCTTAAGAAAATTTTATATACATCATTTAAAAGTAGACTTTTTTGCAATCGTTCGGTAACAGTAACTTTCTTCCACGATAATTTGTTCAGGAGTTAATAGGGGTTGTTTACTTCTTTTTTCCACGACTGTACATCTAATAGATTAAACTTCTCAATAAGCGATACCGGTGCGACGAAATACTTTGTCGTTAAAATAAACATGACCTTTATTAATTTTTATGATTGAGGAAACAGTTGAATCGTTGCATATAGATAAATATGTATTGTATGGAATTTCATGTCAATCAAGATATTCAAGATAATAATAGATTGTTTAAGAAAAAGACAGTGTTAACAATTCAAAAGTTTGCATCATAAGTTGTTTAGCAATGCGGAATTATTTAAAATTACTTATTGCTGTAAATTTAATAAAATTGTTTTTTTAACTATGATATTTCAAAGAACGCGTAACAATATATGACCAGTTACAGCAGTTAAAATATAGTATAGTATATCAGTTAAAAAGGAATCTTTTAAATTTCATTTGACAAACTTACTTTTTATGTACGAATATTAAATTTAATAAATAAATGTAATCAAATGCTCCATGTATGATACCAACATTAAAGCATCCTAAGATCCAAACAGTAGTTTTTGGCTTATTTAATCGCAAAAAATTGCTAAAACTCAAGATATTCTATAAATTAGAGATTACTATTCGGAAACTATGGTATCCGAAAGTAAGGTCCGTACTTACCCTGGATATAATAATGAATATCAGTAACTTCGGTTCTAAATACTGGGTGTCCGTGAAGATACAGAAAATATGAAAAATGGGTATAATAAATGGTTATGCATTATAATAACCGGTTGGTCAAAGGTCTTACAACCTTAAGTTTTATTGATATATATTATACTAAAAAGTATTGAAGTGAATAGTACAGTTTTTTATTTAGTACCGCAGCAGGAAGAGTTCCATATCCTGTGCTGGTTGGCTTGATTGGCGAAGGAATCCAAAATGGCACCAAAAAGCAAATTTAGCATCTTATAATATTTTTCAAAATGACTGAAAACATGGTATTTAAATATTTATAAACATATATATATATATATATTTAATAAATGCTATATATGTAACATGTTAAAAAAATACAATGTTTATACAGATAGTATTATTTTAATGTATCTATATTACATATAGAGATATTTCTTATACATACATAATATATACCCCTATAAATAAATATTATTTAATATATAATTTTATATATTTATTATATATGTCAAATTAAAACAAAATTTATACATTTTTCGAAAAAAAATATGCTAAATGCAAAAAATTACACAAAAACATATGAATAAAGTCCATTCATAAAATTATAAAAATAGCAAATCCAACGTATTCATGTTTGGGCATTTTAGTATTACTGCGACACAAAAAATTAGCACATTAAGAGTATACTTTCAGGAGATATTAATAAAAATATGAGAATGTAATTTAACATTAGAAGCACTAAATTTTGAATGTTTATAACTCACAAACTTATCATTTAAATGACTTGAAATTAGGTGTCTAGGCATAGTTTAAACCGAAGATTTGAAATATCTTGTTAAAATCGGGTATTGGCCATTGAAAAAAATGAATTTTGGGTTGGTCTTACTATGTAGACGCCCCCTTAAGAAAATTTTATATACATCATTTAAAAGTAGACTTTTTTGCAATCGTTCGGTAACAGTAACTTTCTTCCACGATAATTTGTTCAGGAGTTAATAGGGGTTGTTTACTTCTTTTTTCCACGACTGTACATCTAATAGATTAAACTTCTCAATAACCGATACCCGTGCGACGAAATACTTTGTCGTTAAAATAAACATGACCTTTATTAATTTTTATGATTGAGGAAACAGATGAATCGTTGCATATAGATAAATATGTATTGTATGGAATTTCATGTCAATCAAGATATTCAAGATAATAATAGATTGTTTAAGAAAAAGACAGTGTTAACAATTCAAAAGTTTGCATCATAAGTTGTTTAGCAATGCGGAATTATTTAAAATTACTTATTGCTGTAAATTTAATAAAATTGTTTTTTTTAACTATGATATTTCAAAGAACGCGTAACAATATATGACCAGTTACAGCAGTTAAAATATAGTATAGTATATCAGTTAAAAAGGAATCTTTTAAATTTCATTTGACAAACTTACTTTTTATGTACGAATATTAAATTTAATAAATAAATGTAATCAAATGCTCCATGTATGATACCAACATTAAAGCATCCTAAGATCCAAACAGTAGTTTTTGGCTTATTTAATCGCAAAAAATTGCTAAAACTCAAGATATTCTATAAATTAGAGATTACTATTCGGAAACTATGGTATCCGAAAGTAAGGTCCGTACTTACCCTGGATATAATAATGAATATCAGTAACTTCGGTTCTAAATACTGGGTGTCCGTGAAGATACAGAAAATATGAAAAATGGGTATAATAAATGGTTATGCATTATAATAACCGGTTGGTCAAAGGTCTTACAACCTTAAGTTTTATTGATATATATTATACTAAAAAGTATTGAAGTGAATAGTACAGTTTTTTATTTAGTACCGCAGCAGGAAGAGTTCCATATCCTGTGCTGGTTGGCTTGATTGGCGAAGGAATCCAAAATGGCACCAAAAAGCAAATTTAGCATCTTATAATATTTTTCAAAATGACTGAAAACATGGTATTTAAATATTTATAAACATATATATATATATATATATTTAATAAATGCTATATATGTAACATGTTAAAAAAATACAATGTTTATACAGATAGTATTATTTTAATGTATCTATATTACATATAGAGATATTTCTTATACATACATAATATATACCCCTATAAATAAATATTATTTAATATATAATTTTATATATTTATTATATATGTCAAATTAAAACAAAATTTATACATTTTTCGAAAAAAAATATGCTAAATGCAAAAAATTACACAAAAACATATGAATAAAGTCCATTCATAAAATTATAAAAATTGCAAATCCAACGTATTCATGTTTGGGCATTTTAGTATTACTGCGACACAAACAATTAGCACATTAAGAGTATACTTTGAGGAGATATTAATAAAAATATGAGAATGTAATTTAACATTAGAAGCACTAAATTTTGAATGTTTATAACTCACAAACTTATCATTTAAATGACTTGAAATTAGGTGTCTAGGCATAGTTTAAACCGAAGATTTGAAATATCTTGTTAAAATCGGGTATTGCCATTGAAAAAAAATGAATTTTGGGTTGGTCTTACTATGTAGACGCCCCCTTAAGAAAATTTTATATACATCATTTAAAAGTAGACTTTTTTGCAATCGTTCGGTAACAGTAACTTTCTTCCACGATAATTTGTTCAGGAGTTAATAGGGGTTGTTTACTTCTTTTTTCCACGACTGTACATCTAATAGATTAAACTTCTCAATAAGCGATACCGGTGCGACGAAATACTTTGTCGTTAAAATAAACATGACCTTTATTAATTTTTATGATTGAGGAAACAGTTGAATCGTTGCATATAGATAAATATGTATTGTATGGAATTTCATGTCAATCAAGATATTCAAGATAATAATAGATTGTTTAAGAAAAAGACAGTGTTAACAATTCAAAAGTTTGCATCATAAGTTGTTTAGCAATGCGGAATTATTTAAAATTACTTATTGCTGTAAATTTAATAAAATTGTTTTTTTAACTATGATATTTCAAAGAACGCGTAACAATATATGACCAGTTACAGCAGTTAAAATATAGTATAGTATATCAGTTAAAAAGGAATCTTTTAAATTTCATTTGACAAACTTACTTTTTATGTACGAATATTAAATTTAATAAATAAATGTAATCAAATGCTCCATGTATGATACCAACATTAAAGCATCCTAAGATCCAAACAGTAGTTTTTGGCTTATTTAATCGCAAAAAATTGCTAAAACTCAAGATATTCTATAAATTAGAGATTACTATTCGGAAACTATGGTATCCGAAAGTAAGGTCCGTACTTACCCTGGATATAATAATGAATATCAGTAACTTCGGTTCTAAATACTGGGTGTCCGTGAAGATACAGAAAATATGAAAAATGGGTATAATAAATGGTTATGCATTATAATAACCGGTTGGTCAAAGGTCTTACAACCTTAAGTTTTATTGATATATATTATACTAAAAAGTATTGAAGTGAATAGTACAGTTTTTTATTTAGTACCGCAGCAGGAAGAGTTCCATATCCTGTGCTGGTTGGCTTGATTGGCGAAGGAATCCAAAATGGCACCAAAAAGCAAATTTAGCATCTTATAATATTTTTCAAAATGACTGAAAACATGGTATTTAAATATTTATAAACATATATATATATATATATTTAATAAATGCTATATATGTAACATGTTAAAAAAATACAATGTTTATACAGATAGTATTATTTTAATGTATCTATATTACATATAGAGATATTTCTTATACATACATAATATATACCCCTATAAATAAATATTATTTAATATATAATTTTATATATTTATTATATATGTCAAATTAAAACAAAATTTATACATTTTTCGAAAAAAAATATGCTAAATGCAAAAAATTACACAAAAACATATGAATAAAGTCCATTCATAAAATTATAAAAATAGCAAATCCAACGTATTCATGTTTGGGCATTTTAGTATTACTGCGACACAAAAAATTAGCACATTAAGAGTATACTTTCAGGAGATATTAATAAAAATATGAGAATGTAATTTAACATTAGAAGCACTAAATTTTGAATGTTTATAACTCACAAACTTATCATTTAAATGACTTGAAATTAGGTGTCTAGGCATAGTTTAAACCGAAGATTTGAAATATCTTGTTAAAATCGGGTATTGGCCATTGAAAAAAATGAATTTTGGGTTGGTCTTACTATGTAGACGCCCCCTTAAGAAAATTTTATATACATCATTTAAAAGTAGACTTTTTTGCAATCGTTCGGTAACAGTAACTTTCTTCCACGATAATTTGTTCAGGAGTTAATAGGGGTTGTTTACTTCTTTTTTCCACGACTGTACATCTAATAGATTAAACTTCTCAATAACCGATACCCGTGCGACGAAATACTTTGTCGTTAAAATAAACATGACCTTTATTAATTTTTATGATTGAGGAAACAGATGAATCGTTGCATATAGATAAATATGTATTGTATGGAATTTCATGTCAATCAAGATATTCAAGATAATAATAGATTGTTTAAGAAAAAGACAGTGTTAACAATTCAAAAGTTTGCATCATAAGTTGTTTAGCAATGCGGAATTATTTAAAATTACTTATTGCTGTAAATTTAATAAAATTGTTTTTTTTAACTATGATATTTCAAAGAACGCGTAACAATATATGACCAGTTACAGCAGTTAAAATATAGTATAGTATATCAGTTAAAAAGGAATCTTTTAAATTTCATTTGACAAACTTACTTTTTATGTACGAATATTAAATTTAATAAATAAATGTAATCAAATGCTCCATGTATGATACCAACATTAAAGCATCCTAAGATCCAAACAGTAGTTTTTGGCTTATTTAATCGCAAAAAATTGCTAAAACTCAAGATATTCTATAAATTAGAGATTACTATTCGGAAACTATGGTATCCGAAAGTAAGGTCCGTACTTACCCTGGATATAATAATGAATATCAGTAACTTCGGTTCTAAATACTGGGTGTCCGTGAAGATACAGAAAATATGAAAAATGGGTATAATAAATGGTTATGCATTATAATAACCGGTTGGTCAAAGGTCTTACAACCTTAAGTTTTATTGATATATATTATACTAAAAAGTATTGAAGTGAATAGTACAGTTTTTTATTTAGTACCGCAGCAGGAAGAGTTCCATATTCTGTGCTGGTTGGCTTGATTGGCGAAGGAATCCAAAATGGCACCAAAAAGCAAATTTAGCATCTTATAATATTTTTCAAAATGACTGAAAACATGGTATTTAAATATTTATAAACATATATATATATATATATATTTAATAAATGCTATATATGTAACATGTTACAAAAAATACAATGTTTATACAGATAGTATTATTTTAATGTATCTATATTACATATAGAGATATTTCTTATACATACATAATATATACCCCTATAAATAAATATTATTTAATATATAATTTTATATATTTATTATATATGTCAAATTAAAACAAAATTTATACATTTTTCGAAAAAAATATGCTAAATGCAAAAAATTACACAAAAACATATGAATAAAGTCCATTCATAAAATTATAAAAATTGCAAATCCAACGTATTCATGTTTGGGCATTTTAGTATTACTGCGACACAAAAAATTAGCACATTAAGAGTATACTTTCAGGAGATATTAATAAAAATATGAGAATGTAATTTAACATTAGAAGCACTAAATTTTGAATGTTTATAACTCACAAACTTATCATTTAAATGACTTGAAATTAGGTGTCTAGGCATAGTTTAAACCGAAGATTTGAAATATCTTGTTAAAATCGGATATTGCCATTGAAAAAAATGAATTTTGGGTTCGTCTTACTATGTAGATGCCCCCTTAAGAAAATTTTATATACATCATTTAAAAGTAGACTTTTTTTGCAATCGTTCGGTAACATTAACTTTCTTCCACGATAATTTGTTGAGGAGTTAATAGGGGTTGTTTACTTCTTTTTTCCACGACTGTGCACTATCTTACTTATGTTTACATGAATGAAAAAATAATACCCATAGACAATTACAGAAACAATAGTAACATCTAATTTTCAATTACCTTCAGCTTTACCTCCACAAAATTGAAGAAATACTGCTTTTTTTTCTACGCGATAAGAGATTATGTATTAAAAATATTAAAAAAATTCATTACCGTGATTTGAAAGGAATTTTTTAAATTCTATCTTGTCATAGTTCATCAATTTCCATTAAAATAACGCATATTTAATGCATTCTCCAGTATATTATTTCTTTTAATCTCTAAGCTACCTGAAGCGGCAGCTAAATACTTGAAAGGAAGCTGAAAATTCCTACGAAAGCAATGATTTGTTTTCAAAAATTGATTTTTATAACATACATAATATTTCTGGTTTCAATTAATTTTTAAAACGAATTCGCAAAATACACTAAACGCACAAGTTCGTTACTTTGTTGACCAGAGTGTTACAAGTGTAACAAACATTTGGTGTAATATATAGACAAATAAAATCTTTTTTTGTTACAAATTAGATGAATGTTACGTGCGTGAACGCGATGATATTTAACAGGCACTATCTTACATGTCAATTATGTCAATTTTATATTAATTATATTTTGAAATAAAATAATTGGAATTAATTATTAAAATTTGCTCTAATTGTCATAAGAGTAACGAATGGACGTTCCCTCAAGAAAGTTACAGCATTACTGGCAGTTATTTATTTTCTTAATAATACAATCGTACGATAATTACTGCGATAGTACGAAAAAATATAAATCGCTACAAACTTTTTTTTCGCGATGATGCAATAAACGCAAGCATCGAATACACATAGCATATAGCAACCTAATTTAGATTACATTGTTCTGGGTAGAGCTCCTCTTTTTTGAAGATATTTTTTATGATAATTATCAATGCCCATGCGCTCCGATTTGTAACAGTTTTTAACAAGTAAGTGTGTAGAATAGGGACTTCAACTACAGCTTACCAAATTTCATTTTTATTTCTTCTCACCTTACATAAATCAAATGTCTTACAATCCTCAACTTAAATTTTTCAATTTTATCTGTGCTTTTATAAATAAAAAAATAAACAGTCAGGTGTATTAATCAGTACACACAGTATTACTCGTGCTCAGAAGGTTCCGTACAATAAATATATGAAATATTAACTGCATTATTAAAATATCGTCGCTAAAAGAATAATAAGACTTTGTAATAAATAGGAGAATTGTAAGAATAATAAAACTATTCAACGTAGGGTTGAGTATCGCTGTATATACATATACTAGAAAAATATGAATGGGTATACCTTAAAAGTTCAAAGAAATATGAAGCCTTTAAATAATATCAAATATTGCTATTCTATATACCTTTTTTTTAAATACTGCCGTAATATTTTGACGTTAAATTTAACTCGATACTGACAGTAAAAGTAGTGCATATTTAAACTTCATTTTGCATTTCTTAAAACTAATCTCAGGGTAGTTATGATCTTTTTACAGTGTAGCTAAAACAAAACACTTGTTCAAAGTTTAAACTCAGCATTGTGCTAAGCGCGCTTCGAAAGGAGGTCGCAAAGTTGTAATACCGCCTTGGCCCGTGCCGCGTTTTTCCTGATAGGTTTTTTAATAAAATTTTAAAAGGCACGATTGGCGTACTGAGAGACGCACTCAATTCAAACTATTCGCGAATCCAATAGTAGTTATGTGATTAAATCTAATTAAATTAGTCTGTTTTTAACAATTTGACATTTATTGCTTTTATACTGCTACTGGGTATTCATTGCATTACACAAATGTATCATTAAAAGATATTATCTATGCTTTAAAAGCTGATAGTACATAGAGTACGCCGCTCCTGTGATTATGTACGTCCAAACCATTCGTGTTGCGAGCATTAATATCGTGGCTAATTACCTACAATTTGTTTTTGAAAATTATTATCAACAATGCTTTTATACTTCTTCTACGATAGGTACCTCCAGCGCTCCGCAATAGCTTTGCACATTAATTAATATCAAATGCAACGTAATGAAAAGAACGCATAATGAAAAGACGCATCAAAAGAAATTATTACAAAACTTGTAAAAACGAATAATTAAATGCCCTGGACATAGGCATTGACCTCAAGGGGGTGAAATAGACAATAAAGTTATACTTCTACCCCTAATACATACTTTAAAACATGTATTTTAGAAAAGTGCCGAGATTGTTTTTAAAATCTGTTACAATAAAATAACATTAAGACCTCTAGAATGGTTTCCGTTGTTTTTTCTGTTTGGTACTCGATAGTTATCAAAATAATTTTCTCAATTAGGTATTCTGTATCAATTCAGTTACTATACCGCACATATAGCACATATAATACAACAAAACTATCCCATTCCATATATACACATTTAAAAGTTTACAGATTATTTCAGGATAAACAGAGTTTCCTATACATACTACATATAAAGCTCTCGCTAATGAGTCTTTGCTTAAAACGTTTCCCCGATTAATAAACACAATTTCGTTTTCCCATCATTTTCTATTTCAAATTAAGAGATGAAGGCATCACTTAAAGCTTATTTATTACTCAACTGATAATGCTGAAATTTTTTTCACAACAATCTAAAATTGGGAGGAGTGAAAAGTTCACTCTTTGAAAGACTGACAAGCATTTTCACTCTTTTTGAAGTGAATTTTATAAAAATACACACAGATTGGAATTTTCCACTCCCTAGAAAGGAATGAGATATTTCACTCCATTTTCGAGAGAGAAATATGTCACTCCCTGGTCGAGAGTGAAATATCTGACTCCGCTGACGAGAGTGAAAGCCTGGCATTATGTTCTTTAAAAAATATCCGTTCAACTTTGAACCAATATATGGAGTAAAATATTGAAAAGCACCAAAATATGTCACTTCTTAATAAACTCCATGTCATAATGTAACTTTGAAAATTATGCACTAAAACGCACTCCTTTTCAAGAGTGAATACTCACGCCCCTGAAAGAGAGACAATTCACTCTAAGAAAGAGTGAGTATTGTATGAGTATTAATAATCAGCCAATCAGAACAGTCTTGTCTACGGCGTTTTTTTTAAGATAAGAGAAAGACGTCCGCAATTTTAGAATAAAAATCTACGGATATTATTAAAGAGATTATTTAGGGAACTTTTTATCTTCGTATAAAATTACATGTAATTCATTCAAAAAAGGATACAGAAGTACATTTTCAAAGAGCATTCGAAACTGTTTTGCTTTTTCAAACTTCTATTACTGTTATCTGCAGTTTTTCAGCGCGCTAAAAATCATCTTCAAAGATGACTCATACATGCATTGCTTGCATTATTATTTTTACTTCCGTCTCTAACCTGGCAGTGAAGTTCAAAATCTACATATATAAAAGCCGTTCTCTGTGTGTATGTCCGGTATACAAATCTTCAATTTTTGACCAATTTGCACGAAACTTCATGTACATACGTTTTAGAAGGTGGAAGAGATCACTGTCAACTTTAAAAAATCATCTGACCACTATTTATCCCTTTTTTCTACCAACTTACATAATTTAACATTAAAGAAATATCTCTTTAAAAATTCTAATTAAATCGTTTCTTTCCTGTTGCCACACCCATGACACAAAAATGTGAAAAAATTAACGATAATACGTGCAATTTTTTTTTTTATTTGCCAATAAAAATTCAAATTTTCTTGCTATATTTTTGAATTTTTGAAATTGACGTCGTTCTTAACAGGAAATGCAATTTTTTATATATATATAAAATAAAAAAATAACTATAATAGCGGTAAAATAACGTAGCGCCTTCATTTGAATGTTTTTTTAGATCAAAATATCTATTTTTAATACAGACTGTAAAATTTCATGAAAACAATTAAGGAAAAAGAAAATAAAGGCTAGATATGACGTCACATTCCATCAAATCTTTACAACGTGTAGCCAAAATCACTGTAAAAATAAATGGCTCCTGCATTCTGTTTACTACTTCGATTGTATACCACAGCCATATCTTATAGCTATACGTTATAGCTAAGTGTTGTATTGATTTAGATCTAGTAGTTACTTTTTCTGTGATTTATAGTAAAAAGATAAAATTTAGTTCCCTTTTCAAAAAAATTCTTGGCTGATGTCACGATTTAAAATTTATGGAAAATGACATCATTTCATCTAATCATTGTAGATTTAATTTCTATTAATGAAAAATTTAAGTTTACGTTTAAGAATGATGTTTTATTTAGAGTGGAAACCCTCTTGATCTAATACTTTAATCAAAGCTTATAATTGATGCATGTATTGTATTTTTCCCCGTATTGTGAGAAATCGTATATTTCTGTTACGCGTGACAAAGAGAACATGTATTTTAAAAGATAAAAAAATATACTTATTAGATTATTTTGAGTAGTTTGAATTGATATCTGTTAAATTCGTGTTTTATTTTATTTTATATTTGGTGTTTTATTTTCGTTTGCCAAGTCGGTTATTGAGTATTACACGAAAACGAACAAATTCTGAATTATTTACAATGTTTTTGAATAATTGAGTAAATAATTTGTAATTGGGTTTCTAGCATATTTAAAAAATATTCATGCTTAAAAATTACTTTAAAATCCCTAAAAAATCTGTTAATCCATAAAAAATTTAGATAAATATTAATGAAAGTACTTTTATTTTCTATAAGACGGGTGGAACAATCGAATGTGCGATGTTTAGAAGTTAAATTGCAGTAAAAAAGAAATTTATTGTTGTGTTGGGTTGTTGCCACCGAAAATATGATACCAGCGTTACTCATAGACATGTCTTTTCTTTATACTATTGCATTAAGAGTAAATGGGATCATCTTTCGTAATCGGGTTGCTGCACCTTTAAAAATATCCATGCTTGAAAATTACTTTAAAATCCATTAAAATCAAACAATTGAGATACGATTTTCAAACAAATTTTATTTGAAAGAACTTTTTTCAATTTTACATTCTAAAAAATGAAATTGTGTGGTGCTTAGAAGTCAGTAAAGGCACAATTTATGGGTTACAATTTATGGGGAAAAATTTATGGGCACTGACATAGTGTTTTTACTTTATAATGTGTATATATACTATAGAAACGAGAATTTCACTACATGCTGCGCGATTTGGTGAATTTTTTTTTATCATATTTTTTTCTTGCACCCACCAAAGAAAACGCGTATACTGTTATTAAAGCTCAGAGATTTTACTATGGTTGCGAGACAATAACGTCATGTTTCTTGATTGTCTTTTTAATGATCTGTGAATGGGAATGTACAAATTCTAGTTATTGCGAATGCCGTATTATTTCGTTTTAATTTATTTTACCTGGAGGGCTACTTAAAATTGACACGGGCAAAGCCGGGTGGTTCTGCTACCATTAAATAAAGAGTGTCTCATTTGAGCCAATACAGCTTAAATCAAAGGTTAATATTGAAAATTTCGGCGCAACTCAGATTTTGGGACGAAAATGAAACCAATTTTTCTGTCGATCACTATATGTATGTATTCGCATTACTCATCAACTAATCTGAACAGCAAAAGTCTTCGACGCTTTTTTTAAGTTAGGGAAAAGGCGTCCGTCATTTTTAGGATTAAAACATATGGATATTATCTTAAAAGTAAATCTTATTTAATTTTAACATTTTATTCCTAGTAGAATTTGTATGTTATGATTATGAGGTCAATAGGTATGATACATGTAATTATCGGCATTAAGAAAAAAAAAAACATGATATTTAAGCAATGAAATAAAGTGTTTGTTATGCCAGATATGAAGTTTATAGATAAAACTGCTTTACTATATATTTTTTAATGTTCATAGTATCATTTATATAATATAAGATTGAATCTATTTTAAAGAGATAAATAACTACTTTTAGCATTAAAAATGTTTTTCAACCAATAAGAACGGTACATATGCGGTACTTACTTTGCTTTTTACATTTCCTAGATCAATATTTTCCTATAAAACATACGAAAACAATTTAACTTAAATTCCCAAAATACAATATATACGGGAATAAAAACTTTAAATTAAACAAGGATTATCATATAATTTTCATGATTAGGTCAAGGAATATTTTTAAAAGAAAATTATAAACATATTCCACAGAACATGCAAATATAGACTCCATGCTCATATTTATTAAAACAATGACATATCATAACATATAAAAAGAAATCTTATACATTCTTAGTATTTAGATCAAGCATAGAACTTAAAAATAAAAAAATAAAATAAAATAAAAAGATGTGAGTTGATAAACATTGTATTTTTAGTGAAAAAAAATCAAAAATATTTTAGAAAAATAGGGTACTACAAAATAGCGCTAAAAAGATAAAATTTTACATTTAAAACAAAAATTAAAATGAAATCATACGTTGTTTTTCATATAACATCCACCTATTATACAGTTATTAATAAACTATAAAATAACTAAAATGCAGTAAACAATAACGTTTGATTAGATTTTAATTCATTAGCAATGAATTCTGAGAACTAAATATTTCAAATTTGAGTTATGCATGACAAACAAAGAACATAATTAACGTGCATTAATTTACATAATTAACGAATTAATAAAATACTAAATGAGTATCTAAAAAGAAAAATAATAACTTTATTTTTCTTATAAGATTTCGGTTAATTACTTTAACTTATGGGCATTTTAAAACTATCACACATTTATAGGGCATGCAATGAAAGCAAACATAAGGGATAAGATTGTAATAAAATATTTTAGTTTTTTTTTTTTTTTTTCTTTTGTAATCTATTTTAATTTACATGTAACTTTAATTGCGTTTTTTATTGAAAGTTCAATTAATGTTGCTAACTGTGAATTAAATAAATATTGTCAATAAAGTATTTTATTCCAGTCTTTACCACGCTTGTATTTATTTTCATTGCATGCTCTTAAAGATGTGATTCTTTTAAAATGCCCATAAAACAGCATAAAAAAAGAATTCACTGCATAAAAATTTATCATTTACTCCTTTGAAAGAGCAACTATTCACTCCTACCAGAGGTGAAAAAATGCACTCCTTTAGCAACAGTGAATTGTCACTCCTCCGAAAGAGTGATTATCCACCAAAGCGATATAAGTAAGCGTCCTATCTTAAATGGTAGAAGTAACCGCAAGATTAAGAGCGAGGTCACATCAATCAAGGTCATGCGCCACGTAGCGAATGGAGTGTGAACTACAGTTAGATACCTAACTGTTTTCTTACTCACACCACTAAAATTGTAAAGTTTTTTCACCTTGATTAATAACCGAAGTGCTTATGAGACGGTGAAGAAAACTTCGAGGCGTTAAGTGCATCTGGATGCCTCTTTCGCTACACCATTATTTTGCAATAAATGTGGCAAGCAAAATTAAATTACGTGAGTGACTAAAGATTATAAAATACGTGCCACACTAAAATCCCGCGTATGTGAATTATCACTCCGTCCACAAGGTGGCGCAACTGTGTTAATTTACGCCTGATTCCAGCATTAAGTTTGTTCGCTTACTTATAACGCTTTCTTATCCACCTTTGTTTAAAATGACTATTCACTTCCCAGGAGTGGGTATTCACTCCTTCAGAGAGTCAAACATTTCACTTTTGCTCATAGTGAGCAGTTGCTCTAAAGAGGTTGGGCATATTTTGACTCGGCGATAACGTGAACCTAACCGAAGTATCGAAGCCGAAATTTTACATTTTATTTTAAAAAGCAACATTCACATAACATTAGTTATACAGAGATCAATAAATTACATTAATGAAGTTATAATCAGTATGACTCAGATAACAATAAGGAGTTATATAAGTTATATACTTACTGATTTATTCAACTGACACATACAGCATGTAGAAATACCAGTTACATTATGTTAAGAAAAGCAAACTTGATGTAACTTTAGCCATTGAAATATCTATAAATTACGATAATAAAGTTACAATCAGTATGACTGAAATGACAATAAGAAAATATATAAGTTATATACTTACCGGTTTATTCAACTAAAAAATACAACATGTACAAATACACGTATGTTTTAGTTAAGTTAGTTAATTTTTGACGGCCGATTATCTGCACTAGGAATATGGGCCCGACGGGGAAGTGCCCTTCGTGGGGGTCTTTCTAAGAGAACCTTACCCGTATTTACGCATGGAAATCCATGGGTCGAAGAAAACCACGAAAACTCCAAACGATTA
Source organism: Maratus speciosus (assembly GCA_963932465.1). NCBI lineage: Eukaryota > Metazoa > Arthropoda > Arachnida > Araneae > Salticidae > Maratus > Maratus speciosus. The sequence continues at coordinate 154,401,905 of OZ010793.1, read as the reverse complement.
GGCCGACGGGCGCGATTGGGTTCGAACCCAGCACCTCCCGTCTACCAGCTTCGAGAGCAGAACCTCTCAGCCACTGGTGGGGCCCGTATATTTTAGATTATTTTAAGAAAAACATACTATTTGATGTAACTTCAGTCATTGAGATATCAAGAAATTACAGTAATTAAATTACAACCAGTATGATTCGGATAACAATAAGAAAATATGTATGCTACTGGGTTGACCTGCCCGATGCTGCTCGGGACCATTATAATAACATTAATCAAAACTCAAGTTTGTAGGATTTTATATCTTTTGAAAATCTTTTAAATGAACCTAGTTTCGTTGGCCCCATTGCCTTCTGCAGCATCTAGTGTGTTCCCAACAAATCTCTTTCCGAACGAACCTGTGACCTGGGTCACCACTACCTAAGGCTGCACGTACCAGAAGTAATCCGGAAGTGCTTGTAACATTCGAAAACCAAGTTGAATGAGCCATACCTCGTAGTAATGAAGACCATAGAACACGAAAAAGAATGCACCATTAATTTTCGAAAATGTTGGTAAGTGAAGTCTAAGACAAAATGTGAATATATAGAAAGGTGCTGAATTATAATATATGTTAAAAAATATTGTTTAATTTGGGACCTTAGAACCCGGGGAAAGAAAGCGCTCCCGAGCTGGAAAAGGTGATCACCTGTAAATTTCAGGAATGATTTTTAATATTAACATGGTATTTAATAAAATGATGAACAATCCCATATCTAAAGTTACCTTTAAAGTAACGCGATTTTAATTTACGGCTTTAGTGAGTAAACGGAAGTTGTTGCCGAAAAACTAGATTAATATTCGAAAAATGTGGTAGCTGAGGTATAAAAAAGCACCGTGCCCTGGGGAAAAGGGTCTTAAGTGGAATGTAATTGGGTACAATACATTTTTTAGTAGTTTTGAAGTAGCTGATGGACGCCAAAACTATGTTAACGAAATATGTAATAGAATCGAATCGTTTTTTAAAGAATCCGCAACAAAGGATCACAGATTAATATTCAAAACTGGTGGTTGCTAGAGGTCTAAAAAATTTGTGTGTTATTCATGTAGTTCCAAGAGGAATTAAGATTTAATAGGACAGAAAGCTTGTGAATTGGACCAATTTTTATGCTGTAACAAAGGGCCCAAAGAAGGCCAACGGATGATTAAGAATAAGGCCATAACATGAAAACATGTTAAAAGGTCTTAGTTTTTATTACTTTAGTTCTTCAATTAGTCAAAATTAAGCATATGGTACATATTAATCATTAGAATAAAATTTTAAATAAATGCACAAAAAATGAACGGAAATGCATAAAAAAAATAAGGACCTAGGATCACAGTAAATATATGAGAGCATTGTCCGGGGAGAGAAGTCCAAGACTTAACTTTAAAATTTTGCATTGAGAATGCGAGAAAATTAGAAGGTGAAAATGCATGCCACACAAAAAGGTCAAGGGTCCTGGATCGGGCCGTATGGGACCGCAGAGTGCACCTAGATTTTAACTGGAACATAGAGACAGGAGAATAACTAAATGGAAAAAAGGGGAAATGAAGATTGGATTAAGAAGGGCAATTTATTAACAATTTATGGTAAAAAAACTTCATTCAACCAAGGATTTAACTGGCGTATAGTCAAGTATAAAGATAATTTTTAGCAGTTTTTAATGTAATCGGATGAAGCTAGAACTATGTTCAAGAAAATTGCAAAAATTTCGGATGATTTTTAAAGAAGCTGCACCAAGGTCCCTAAGAAGGCAATCAATACTCTTAATTGGTTGTAGCTGAAGTCTGAGAAACTTTTTTATCGTTCATATAGTAGCTGGAGGACCTAAGACGTTGTTAGAATAAAAAGCTAGTGAATCAGACCATTTTTAAGGAAACTGTCATAAGGATCCCATAACAGCCAACTGATAATTGAGAGCAGGGTCCTTACATGAAAGCCTGTTAAAATATCTTAGTGCTTAGCGTTTTAGATCTTCAATTAGTCAAAATTAAGCATGGGGTTTGAATTAATCATTAGAATAAAATTTTAAAGAAATGCGTAAAAAATGGACGGAAATGCTTAAAATAAGGACCTAGGATCCCAGTAAATATATGAGAGTATTATCCGGAGAGAGAAGTCCAAGACTTAACTTTAAAATTTTGCATTGAGAATGCGAGAAAATTAGAAGGTGAAAATGCATGCCACACAAAAGGTTCAAGGGCCCCCGGATCGGGCCTACGGGACCGCGGAATGCCCCTAGATTTTAACTGGAATATAGAAACGGGAGAATAACTAAATGGAAGAAAGGGAAAATGAAGATCGGATTAAGAAGGGCACTTTATAAACAATTTATGGTAAAAAAAACTTCATTTAGCCAAGGATTTAACTGGCATGATGTTGAGTATAAAGATAATTTTTAGTAGTTTTTAAAGTAATTGGAGGACGCTAGAACTATGTTAAAGAAAATTGCAAAAAATTCGGATGGTTTTTAAAGAAGCTGCACCAAGTGCCCTAAGAAGGCAATTAATATTCTTAATTGGTGGTAGCTTAAGTCTGAGAAACTTTTTTATCGTTCAAGTAGTAGTTGGAGGACATAAGAAGCTGTTAGAATAAAAAGCAAGTGAATCAGACCATTTTTAATGGAGCTATCATAAGGGTCCAAAAAGGGGTCAACTGATAGTTGAGAGCAGGGTCCTTGCATGTAAACATGTTAAAATTTCTTAGTACTTAGCGTTTAGGTCTTCAATTAGTCAAAATTAATCATTGGGTATAAATTAATCATTATAATAAAATTTAAAAGAAATGAATAAAAAATGGGGGGGGGGGGGTGCTTAAAACAGGGCCCTAGGTCGCAGTAAGCACAGTTACGCAGTTATAGCACAGTTACAGTGGTTGGATTCTAATTCTGGCTGAACAAAATAAAAAAGAAATGGTGTAGTACATTTCTTCTTTTTTCATTCAACTAATCTTTAACTATTGGGTCTACTAGAATGCTTTTCAAAGGGAATCAGAATAATGATATATAAATCAATAAATGAAATATTCTTGTGGAAAATCACATTTTTTGAAACACGCGATTTGGCTATGAACTTTATTAGAGAAATTTATCATGAAACAGCAGCTGAATATGCCATTTTGTTTTATAATTCGAAAATAACGTAATCAAGACTTTTTAAGGGATCTCAGGTCTCTTAAAGCTTCAAAATTTGTGAGATTTAAATTTTTTTAGATGTCACACTCCTAATTTTTCTAAACAATTTTATATAATTGTTTCCTTGAAATTCCTGTTAGAATAGAAGTTATGGATTTTAGAATTATACCAGCTCAGTAGCGTTTCGAAACTTTGAAGTCATTTTTCTCCAAATGACGTTTTTTGGCATAACGCGCAGGATAGCTCAAAAACTTCTGAATATTTTTTCGTGAAATTTTCAAAACGTATGTCTCACGATAGTCTGTATAAACTGTACATAAAATTTATTTTTTATTGTTCAAAGAAATATTTTTAATGACTTTATCCTTGAAATTTTCTAAATTTTGTACAAGCTAAAGACATATTTGTAGTTAAAATATAAAAACTTCTTTAAATATAATTTATTTAGGTTCAGTGTAATTACTACAATCGGGAGTATAATTAGGCATGAAAATTTTCAATCTAGTTGCAAAATGTATTTTGTAATCCTGCGCATAACCTGTTATACCAATTTTCTGCTCGACAAATGTCAGACAGTTTGCAGCGTCCTATAAATATTAATTCTGCATCTTGCAATTTTTTAAATACATGAAATGAAAGAACATATTTACATCTTTCATCCGAATAAAAATTGTGTTTTATATCATGTATATTTTAGCATATTAAACGTTAAAATTGGTCATTTTTTTCATTTTTTTCCAATTTTAAGAGTAATGAGACCACTTTAAAATCTGCACAGCAATTCTCAGTAGCTAAAGAGATAGTGGGGCAGTTACAACAATCGGTTATTGGTTTCTAATTCTGGCAGAGACAAAATAGAAAACAAAACATTTAGTTTCTTTCTTATTTTTCCATTCAATTAATATTTAGTTATTGGGTCTACTTTTAACCCTTAAATCTCTAGTGTTGCTTTTCGGCAACATACCCAATTTAGGCTTCCAAAATACTATTAGAATAATTTTTAAGCTATAATGCCTAATGTTTCCAATACAATACATTCTGAAAATATTATAAAATCGATTTTAAACATGTAGATGGCAACACTTGTACTGTTAAAGAATAAAGATAGATTTATTTTTTCAATTGTTGCTACTTGTTCTTTTTGTTTTGTTTGGAAGCTTGCGAAATACCCTATTTTGTTTTGCAGTGAGCAAGTAAAATTTATTTCTTATTATAGTTCCTAAAATTCTTGTGTGTTTAATATTATAGAAATTTATCAAGCAAAATTATTTTTTCAATTAAAGACCAGTATTGCCGATTAGTAACAAACTATTTTTTAGCCGTAAACCATACTTAAAACAAAATATGATTTTTAAAAGTATTTTTCCCATGATATTTAAAAAATGAAAGCCGAAAAACATTATTACAATGACGTTTGAAAAATCAGGCATTTAAGGGTTAACTTACATCAGCATGACTTTAATGCCTTTCAAAGGGAATGGGAATAACATTAAATAAATTTAAGGGAGTCCGGGACACAAAAATCTTCACATTTTCTAAAAATATTTTATTGCAGTCAAACAATCCCCGCTTTTTTCTGCTTAAATGCTGCTTGAATCATGTTTCTATCCTTATTAGAGCAGAACAAATTAATTTTTTCGTTTCGATTTGTTTTCAAAATCTAGCTTTTAAGCAATGATTGTCATGCAAACGACTTTTTGTGAAAGTACGTTTTTCTTCATGGTGGGTTTTTTCACCATTTCTCATATTTAAATTGTTATAACTCTAGAACCGTTAAATATGTATGGTTAAAACTTGGAATATGTCTTTTTCCATTAGTTTACTTTAATTTTGATTCAGCAAATTAAAAAAAAATTACTTTTAAAAATATGATTTTTTAAAACAAAGTTACATCATTTTTTCTTAAATGTTTAACTTAAAATCTTTTATTTTTTTTTTAATTAATATTTTTTAAAATGCTGAATCTAAATTAAAACTTATATACTTCTATTTTTTAAAATGATAAAAAATTGAAATTCTATAAATAATATTTCGAGATATAACGATTTTAAATTACCCCACTTTTATAATAAATTCTAAAATTTATTTATTTTTAAATTATGAGATGTTTTATCATATGATTTTGTTTACAAATGATAAGGTTAACCATCACAAAAATATTCAAAAATTTCACTCAATAAATAAAAATTATTTTAAAATGTGTCCCGGACACCCTTAAAAAAAAAAAAAAAAAGTGAGAAATCATGTTTGCTGAAACATGCCATTTGGCTATGAACTTCATTACAAAGTAGTTGGATATGCCAATCCTAAAACTTTGTTCTATCTCACACATCTTAATATTTCAAAAAGTAGTTACACATGTTAATACTTCAATATTATTAGTTCAATACTATACCAGCTATGATTTTCATCTTAAATTTCTGCTTCAGTCAAATAATCGGAGTAAAAACGAGTTAATCTAGATCATATATTTATTAAAATGAACGGTTTTCCCTTATTGCGTTGTAATCAGGTGCCGGCTTAGCAGGACGTGAGATCCCGTCGCTGCACGAGCGCCGATGGGCATTAGAACTATGGAAAATCGATAAAATTTCACAAAATTCTATATCACAGCGCTCCTTTCCCACTGAATATTTTCAAATTCAATGAAGACCTGCTGGGCATAGCCAAAAACATGCACAAAAAGTTTGATTGAATTCTATGCATAACTTCATACACTTTTTGATGGTATAAAATTTAAAATGACACAAAAATCGTTATTACAGCGCCTCCTGAAGGTGGAATATACCTAAATTGAAGGAGGATCTGTTTGCCACAGCCATAAACATACACAAAAATTTTGGATTAATTCTATGTATAACTTCACGCACTTTCCGATGTTACAATGGCCGACACACGGACAGACGGACACACAAACATACAAACAGACATTTTGTATAAACATGTTTTTGTGATCTCTGATCCCTAAAACTTGGAAATCCGTCGAAAACCGGAAGTCGAAAAAATTTTCGATTACAATACTTTCTTCTATTGAAGATAGAAGAAATCAAGAATTATCCTGAAACTGCAGCTGAATATACTATTTTTCTAAATTTGAAAATAAGGTAATCATGAGTTTCTTTAAAATATGTACAGTAATGCGCAGTATTTAAAGAAATAGTCGCACAGTTACAAAAAAATCATTGATTGGTTTGTAATTCTAGCTGAGAGAAAAGGGAAAACAAAACATGCAGTTTCTTTCTTCTTTTTTTTTCTATTCAATTAATGTTTATTTATTCGGTCTACTTTTAACTTAGCCCAGCATGAATTTAAAATATTTTAAAGGGAAAGGGAATGACACTAAATAAAAAAAAAACATTCTTGAGGAAAATCATAATTGCTGAAACACGTCATTAGGCTGTGAACATCATTGCAAAAATTTATCCTGAAACTGCAGCTTCATATACCAGTTTTTTTTTTTCAAAAATAACGTAATGATGAGTTTCTAAAAAATATGTACAGCAATGCGCAATAACTAAAGAGACTGTGACGCAGTGACAACAATCGGTGATTGGTTTCTAATTCTGGATGAGAGAAAAATGAAAAGAAAGGTGTTGTTTCTTTCTTCTCTTTTCATTCAAGTAGCTTTAGTTTTTGTGCCTACTTTTAAGTTAGACCAGCATGAATTTAATGCCTTTAAACGGAATGGCAATAACATTAAATAAATAGAAAAATAACTATCCTTGTGGGAAATCATATTTGCTAAAACATGCCACTTGGCTATCAATTTCTGTAAAAAATATTATCCTGAAACTGCAGATAAATATACCACTTTTTTATAATTTGAAAATAACGCAATCATGAGTTTCTTAAAAATCTGTACGTACAGTAATGTGCGGTATTTACAGCGATAACCGCACAATTACAAAAATCAGTGATTGTTTTGTAATTCTAGCTGTAAGAAAATTGAAAACAAAATATGTAGTTTCTGTCTTTAGTTTTCATTCAATTAGCTTTAGTTTTTGGGTCTACATTTATGGGGACCGGGTAAGCTCTATCTTGGCCATGTTAAAATATACCAGCTTTATGTACCTTTTTCTCAGAAATGATGAAAGATATAGGTCTAGAATTTTTATTGTAGTTTGAGTATCATGTTTTTTATATTTTGACATACCATTTTCTTTCTAAGTGAACTTGACAATTGATTATTAATTATTTATTGAAAGGCATTTTTAGATTAGCCTTTTTGGTAAGATTTTACTGCATAAAATAAATAATTCTCAACAAACCCTGTGTTAAAATGTACAATATAACATAAAAAAAATAGTTAAAAAAAATAGAGTTCTTAAATTTAGTACATATTGAAAAAAAAAAGAACACAAACATGAAAAATCCAAATTTTGAGAAAAAGGTCAAAGATTTAAATGCCCATTAAGCTGTGAAGTACTATTAGAAAGAATGAATAATTCCAACACTTCTTCTTTTAATATATAAACATGTGTGACACATCGTTAGAGAGATAAAAGTTTAAACTATTTAATGATATAAAAAAATGTAAAAATCGATTTTATCCCAAGTTTCGGTTACCTGGTTCTTTTAGGTTAGACCACCATGAAATTAATGCCTTTCAAATGGAATTTGAATAACATTAAATAAATAGTAAAACATTCATGTCGAAAATCATATTGGCTAGAAAACTTCATTTGTCTATGAACCTCATTACAAAAGTTTATTCCCAAGACCAGATAATTAAGAAATTAATTTAGGTTACCACTAAATTGAAATCTATCAGCAAAAAAAAAAAACACAATTTTTTAACGATGAAAATAAAATTATTATAAATTCAAGTTGGATAGGTTAAATAATATTTTACATTAAATGTGTATTCCCAAATGTTTTTCCTATTTATCTTTTCTTCCTTTTTTTTTTTTCATTTGCAACATATAAAATATCTGCTCAATTTTAGTATAAGTATGGAAATAGATTTCATACATTCACAGCTTTGTTTACGAAAAAAAATTTTTTTAAGTAAAAATAATAAAACCTTTTCTTGGAAACCAGTATGAAATCCTATTGTCAGGTTCTGAGAAACATCTGCTATTAGAACTGGGGTTCTATATTACTTTTTTTCTTAATATATTATATATTGTATGGGCTGTTTATTGGAATTTCAAAATAATAGTCTTTCCTTATCTAAAACTGGATCTAAGCCGGTGAAAGTGTATAGATGGTATGAAGGGGGAAAAGATAGTTGGAGGGGAGTGTGCCCAATCTTTTGAGATGTCTGTGGAAGATGGGGAGACAAAAGACATTCCACGAACGAAGAAAAGGGCTTGGAATGTGAGCCAGGTAGAAAACCCCGAGGGGGTCACGTGGACTAAAGGCAGAGGGTGGTCAGAGAAGCAATCTCTTCTGCTGGGAGAGTCAGAGGTTGAGCGTAGCGCGCAAAGTGGACGTGTGTTCCTGGGTAGAGCTCTGAGAGATAGAGCGTAGTGTTCAGTTGGAGCCAAGACGCCAAGCGCAAGGTAGTTACTGTATATACCTCTTACAGAGAAAGTGCGTAAAGTTGAGAGAGGCTCGGAGAGCTTATGCTTAGAGCCCATGTGTTAGGAGATTGAGATTGATCTCCGGCAAACCTTATATGACGTGTGTAGAGTGAGAGTGGTTTAACGTAGTTTAACAGTACACAGCCAGCATTTACTGTATTCGATTTAATGTTGAACCGGATCACCTATATCCGAGTTTGTAAGTGTAAATAGTGTTTTATTGTTGTGTAAATAGTGTGCAAATAAACAGTTAATTTAGTTAATTGAAAGTGTTGGATTTCATTTAAACAATCCTCTCAGTGCGTGACCGATATCACGTAATCATATCGGTGGTGGCAGCATATAGATAACAAGGATTTTCTTCGAAGTTGTGCGGACTAAGAGGAAACTCCGACAAATTGATGGCAACGACAGGATAGAATCGTCTCAGACTAGTGACCAGCGAGCCGTGTTGCAGTGTGTTAGTGCCGGAGCACCCAGTGGAATTCTTGAGTAGAAATGCCGGATCGTTGAACGGAATTTTAGAGAGATAAAAACCAAGCGTTGAGCAGAAATACAGAGTGTGTGTGCCCTATCATCGTTACAGCGAACCGAACTAAAGTGTTGTGCCCTATCATCGTTACAGCGAACCGAACTAAAGTGTTGTGCCCTATCGTTGGTACGGCCAACCGAAATAGTGTTTGTGCCCTATCATCGCTACAGTGCCTCAAGTTATAGTGTATTACCGCCTGAGTGTTGAATATCATCAAAGTGACTTTAAAGTGCGGAATATTAAAATCGTCGTGAAACTACGTGTGAGCAGCGGAGTACCCCAGCAGATAAAGTATAAGGTAAGGTGTTTTGATCATTTCTGTCTACTGACATTCTCGAACCAAATGTATTTGTTGTTGTATAATTAATAGTAGCTTAAGATAATTTATGTGCAATAAAGTAATTTTGTTCAGATAGGTAGGAGATATTAAGAGCCATATTTATTATTGTTTTAAGAAAAAGTCATAATAACTTGTACTAATATTGATTTTCTATTTTTTTTTAATAATGGTAGTGAACAAAAGAAATGCATTGTGTTAATAATAATTGGAAGGAATAATTGAATTTACTTAAATTTAAATTATTATTAAAGTAATATTTAAATTAAGCAATACTGTTTTAAGTTTGAAGAGTTGATAACAAACGAGTAATGAACATTTGCTTAGAATTTTAATTGGCTAGATGTAAATTTCGAAAAAAAAAAAAAAAAAAGGCTCACAGTGAAAAAAAAAAGTGAGGGTTTTGGTTTTATTTGTTTTAAGTGTGAGAACCATTATTGAATTTGGAAATATTTTATTGAGGATAATTGTAGGAATTTATATGTGTATGTTGTACAATTTTTCTTTATGTGGATGTTTCTATTGGTGTCAGTACTTTTATTCAATTTGTAACGTATCAGTATTATTATGTAAATTGTATGTTATTATCTAATATATAAATTGGGATCTGTATTGCATAGTAATCAAATCTAAATTATTGTTTTACCTTTTGTTTTATTGGAAGTAAATTGTGTGATATCAATGGTTGAGGAAAATCAGATTATACAGTAGGTTAAATTAGAAATATAATACATCGATTATCTGAAATGTATTATTTAGTATAATAAGTGGAGGTAACTGTGCTAAAGTAGAAATTTAGCAAATGCTAATTTGGTAGGTTTAAATATTATTGTAGAGTGGTAATAGTAATCGGTGAAGGTATGGCTTTCTTATTGAAACTAAAAAGGGTGGAGTTTGGGGGTTGAATTCACGGAAGATGATACGAGATTTCAGCTTAAGAAAAAGATAATGGACAGCAAGGAATATGATGAGGGGACTATTAAGGAATTATCTAACACTATTGTTGCGGAGAGATTAGAGCGCGAAGAAAAACAGGAAAAATTAGAGAGCGAAAAGTTAGAAAGAGAAGAGAGGTCTGAAAAATTTAGGATGGAACATGAATTAGAAATGGAGAGGCTAAGGGTACAAGGTTCGACAAATAACTCTAATGGGTCTAGGGAATCTAATAATGAAAGTAACATAGAAAAATTGATCAAAAGTGTTAAAACTCTGTCTATCAAAGTACCAGAAGGGACTGAGGGATGGAATGTATTTTTCAACAGTTCAGAAAGGGCATTCAAAACTAAAAATGTACCGGAAAACCAGCAGGCCAAAATTCTACTAAATATGTTATGAGATAATGCAGATAATTTTTTAATTTATACCACTAGGGAACAAATTGAGAGTTATGAAGAATTAAAGGAGTTAGTTCTAAGGGAACATGAGCCGACTCCGAAGGCGTGTTTGGAAAATTTTAAGAAGGCTAGGAGAAACCAGAATGAAACTCATGGTCAACCAGTTAATAATAACGGATAAGTTATTAAACACGTTAGATGAAGAAACCGCATCATATATTGGGTTAACTCAGCAGAGTAAATGGTTAGAAGCTTCTAAAATTGCTAAAGAATGTGACAATTATTTTGACGCTAAACATAAGTCTTATGCCGTTACGTATAAAAGTTTTAAGGGTAAAGATAGATATGTAAACAGTGAAAAAATAAAACCAAGGGAGGATAGCGAATTTAGTGGTAATTGGAGGCAAAACGGGAGTAATGAGATTAATTCTTTTTCGGATAGAAAAACTGAGTTTAGGAGGTATAGCCCTAGATGCTTCAAATGTGGTATAAGAGGTCATTACCAACGTTTCTGTAATAAAGTGAGTAATGAGATAAATGACAATAATGATGCTAGTAAAGGGCGTGACGAGAAAGCGGGTGTAAATAAGATTGTCGTAAAAGGAAATAAAGAGTTACCTAAAGGAGCTATTGTGGCGAGGATATCGGCAAAGGCCGAAGAGAGAACTAATGTTATTAGTGAGAAATTAAATAAACTTGAGAAAATTGAAGTTAGTGTAAATGGGAAAAAAGCAAAAGGATTGGTTGATTCTGGATGTGAAATTAGTGTAATTCATAAAGTTTTGGTACCGGAAGAGAAATTAAAAGGAGATGATAGTATTTATTTACAAGGATTATTAGGTGAAGCAGTTAAATCACCGTTGGTTAAATTACCATTAGCTATTCCGCAATTCGGACAAACTAATATAATTCATCAGGAAGTACTTTGCGCGGTGACCGATAATATTAATGAGCAGGTAATTTTACATCCCGAGGAGATTAATGAGTTGTCAGGGGTCAATCGCGAAGAGCCATTGCTAGAGTCCCAAGAATTAGAAAGTTCGGAAATTAGTATCGATAACTTGAGTGAAAAGAAAGGTATGAGCAGCGATAATTGTAATGTTTACGCAATAAAAGCGAGATCGGAAAATTTACAAAGTCAGAATGCAGAAAAAACGGAAGTGGAGAAAAATAATAAAGTTATCTTTAGCAATTCAGATATATTTATGAAATGCCAATTGGAATGTAAAGAGTTAGAGCGAGCTTGGGAATTAGCTAAAATTGATAAAGGGGGTTATTATATTGAAAAGGACTTATTGTATCATAAAGATAAACTTGTTGAAGAAGCTATAGCTAAATTAGTAGTGCCTAAGGTCAAAAGAGAAGGAATCTTAAAGTCAGCGCATGTTTCTAATGAGGGAGAACATCACGCGGCAAAGAAAATCTTAGAGAGAATTAGGCAATCTTTTTATTGGGAAGGTATGGCTAAAGAAGCAAAAAAGTTTTGTAAATCATGTCTAGAATGTCAATTATCCAGGAAAGTGAAAGTGAGTGATAGAAGGTTAGTTGAGATGGCGGATGGTAGCAAAAAGTATGTATATCAAGATAAAAGGGAATTTATGGTCAGGTGTAACATAGTCAATATTGTTTTTGAAGGTGATGAGGAATTTGGAGAAGTTGGGGAAATTCCTATTCTAAACCGGGAACAAGAGGTAGAACAGGACATAGAAAGGTTCGAAATAAAAGGGTTATCTAATAGTCAAATCAAGGAGATAAAGTCTATTTTGAGGGAGAATAAAGAGGTATTTATGGGTCCTGTGCGACCAGCGGAAGTAGGGGAGCACCGTATTGATTTGAAACCGGATGTGGCAAGGAAAAAGTCAAAGTTATATAGTGTACCTGTTGCTTACAAAGAGGAAGTAGATAGACAGATTCAGAGTTACTAGAATTAAACCTAATCGAGGTATCAGATGCAGAAATTAGTCATCCAATTGTTTGCGTGGCGAAAAAGGACGCAACTGTTAGGCTTTGCATTGATTATAGAGCTTTAAATTCAGTAACAGAGGTCCCAACATTTCCTATGAAAGATTCGCAGGAAATCATGTATACTGCGGGGGCAGCTAAATATTTATCTTCGATTGATTTATTGAGGTGTTATTGGCAGATTAAAATGTCTGAGGAATGTAAACATTTAACAGCTTTTACAACACATAATGGGACTTATCAGTGGCGTACTATGCCTTTTGCTTTATCAGGGGCGGCTGCTACGTTCCAAAAAGATATGAATGAGGTTCTTCAAGGTCATCGGAGGTATGCACAAGCATATATTGATGATGTCATCATTTTCTCCGACACCTGGGAAGAGCATTGTGAGCATGTTAGGTCGGTTATAGAATAACTTAAAAATAGAAAATTTACGATTAGGCTGGATAAATGTAAATGTGGAGAGAAATTGACTAAGGTTTTGGGTCATGTAATTGGGGGTGGAACGCATGCACCTGATGAGGAAAAAATAGGAGTAATAAGGGACTTAAAGAGACCGAAAACTAAAAAGGAAGTTAGATCTGTTTTGGGATTAATGGGATTCTATCGATCTTATATTCCAAATTATGCAGAAATTGCTATACCTTTAACGGAATTAACTAAAGAGAAGGTTAAAAATACTGTACCATGGGATGAAAGGGAAGAAGAAGCATTTAATGCCCTTAAAGATGAGTTATGTAACGTGACGCGTTGGGCTACACCTACCGTAGGCCGGGAATATCAGCTTCACGCCGATGCTTCAGACCTGGCAGTAGGATGTTGTTTTACTCAAAAAGATGAAAAGGGTCAGTTTAAATCGATAGCTTTTGCCAGTCAGAAATTATCAGGAGCTCAGCGTGCTTGGATTAGTATAGAGAAAGAGGCTTGGAGTGTTCTCTTCGGGTTGCGGAAGTTTGAAAAGTGGACATATCGATCTCAAATTGAGATCATAACGGATCATAATCCATTAAAATTTCTCACTGAAACGACCCCAAGGTCCCCCAAACTCACTAGATGGGCTCTTGCCTTGCAACGCTGGAACCTGAGTATTTCTCATCGTCCAGGAGCGCAACATCTAAATACGGATGCAATTTCCAGGCTACATAGGAAGAGCTGGGAAGAACAGCCAATTGCTAGCCCAGCGGCATCAATGACTAAATAGTGGACAAACATTAAAGGGGTGTCATCACGTTTTAATTTTTTTTGTGTATGTGTAATTGTATTTGAATTTTGTGTTATAGTGTTATAGTGTATTAGCATGTGTAGCTTTTCTGTAATAATAATAGTAGTACACGGTTCATTAGAGATGTCAGTAGAGAATGCTCAGACACCTTGATATATATATGTTATAATAATAATGAAGAAACCTGCAAAGAGACTATTGAACTCTTCTGTGATGTTACTATATGTTTGGGGAAAATTAGCCCCTAAATGGCATATTTTCCGCTAAGGTGGGGGGGTGTCAGGTTCTGAGAAACATCTGCTATTAGAACTGGGGTTCTATATTATTTTTGTCTTAATATATTATATATTGTATGGGCTGTGTACTGGAATTTCAAAATAACAGTCTTTCCTTATCTAAAACTGGATCTAAGCCGGTGAAAATGTATAGATGGTATGAAGGGGAAAAATATAGTTGGAGAGGGGCGAGCCCAATCTTTTGAGATGTCTGTGGAAGATGGGGAGACAAAAGACATTCCACGAACGAAGAAAAGGGCTTGGAATGTGAGCCAGGTAGAAAACCCCGAGGGGTCACGTGGAGTAAAGGCAGAGAGAAGCAATCTCTTCTGCTGGGAGAGTCAGAGGTTGAGCGTAGCGCGCAAAGTGGACGTGTGTTCCTGGGTAGAGCTCTGAGAGATAGAGCGTAGGGTTCAGTTGGAGCCGAGAGCGCCAAGCGCAAGGTAGTTACTGTGTATAGCTCTTATAGAGAGAGTGCGTAAAGTTGACAGAGACTCGGAGAGCTTATGCTTAGAGCCCATGTGTTAGGAGATTGAGATTGATCTCCGGCAAAGCTTATTTAACGTGTGTAGAGTGAGAGAGATTTAACGTAGTTTAACAGTACACAGCCAGCATTTACTGTATTCGATTTAACGTTGAACCGGATCACCTATATCCGAGTTTGTAAGTGTAAATAGTGTTTTATCGTTGTGTAAATAGTGTGTAAATAAACTGTTAATTTAGTTAATTGAAAGCGTTGGTTTTCATTTAAACAATCCTCTCAGTGCGTGACCGATATCACGTAATCATATCGGTGGTGGCAGCATATAAATAACAAGGATTTTCTTTGAAGTTGTGCGGACTAAGAGGAAACTCCGACACTTATAACATTCGTAAAATGGTTAACAATTAGCAATTAATTGTAATCAATATTAATATAAATAGTTTTATTATTGCCCATACTTTGCATTTCGTTTAATTCAAAAAATTCCGGCAATATACTACAACAAGAAAGAAAAAAATCATGCTTCAAGCATAGAATATGAAGCACTTTACAACACATTCAGAATAATGTAAAAAACTGTACCGTTTAATAAATTGAAATATTTTGTCGAATTCAACCATATAGAAACGCATAACACACTTGAAAACCCAATTTCAGCTGTTCTCATCTACAACCGGAAAGTTATCCCAATTCTTTGAGCAGTCCTGTGTATAGATTTGTATCTATTAGCTACATGCATGCCAAAATTTAGTTCAGTTAAAAAATACATATATACATTAGTTGAAATTTCCCCTTCAGAAACTTTCGTATAAAGGAGAATAACGAGAATAAGCTAACGTGAGCTAACGTGAATTCTTTCGTGCAGCCCTGTATATGAAATATAGAATTTATATACAACTAATAAAATGTAAAAAAAAAGTTAAATTTAAAAGCGTATTCCGAAATTGAAAACGCACTTTCAACAATTATTACTCAAATACAGTACTGTAATCGATTTCTTTTGTGTATCCCTGTAAATGTACGACAAATGCAATGAACGCCCTTTATTAGCATAATCATCTTGTAGAGAAATATTCACTGATTTATATTAGTTTCAATACATTTGAAATAGCGTCATGTCATTAAAATTCTCTGCAAACGATTTTTCCCCATATACCATGATGTAATGGAATTATTTTGGATACCCCTGTAAAGTAACTATTAATCCCACATACTTCATATACAATACCAAGCATACTTATGTGATCCTAAATAACGTTTATCAATTTCATGAAAATCCGAGTATATTTAGAGTGAGTTAGAGAGTGGACAGACGGACAGATAAACCGAATGCATAAATACATTTCAACTTTGTTGGAAAGTGTTAAGTATTGATTTACATTTACTCGTGCTGCTTTTTAAGTGAGCATGATGACATGAATTAAAATGCTTTTGATAGTTTGATATAATTTTGGAACAATGGAAGAATAAAGCTGGTGTATGGATTCCCTAGTTGCTTGGCAACTTCACATCCAGGCTAAGAGTAAATCGTGTTACAATGCAATGGGAGCCTTAGAAAAAAGAGCGTTTAAACGCGGCTAGTAACCACGAAAAAGAGATGATATAACTTTAAAAAAACAAATTTTAATATATAAAACAATATTATATTTTTTATCTGGTTGCAATTAAAACATTTTCTTCAAAGATATTATAAAAAAAGTATACTGTAGAAATTTTTTATAACAATCCTATGGAAGTAATTTTTAGTGATATTTTTAGCATCAACAGATAATGGTATGGACATCTGAAAAGTACATTTTTACACTAGTTTAATTTAAAGAACTTGGCTCATGTTTAAATACATTTTAAGACTTTTTCTGGCATAAGGTTATAAATCGCCAAATAATCTTTATAATTACAGCCATTAACTTTTTGCAAAAACAATACAGTTAATGATACACCAACACAACCTCTCAAACACATGAAAATTGGCTTTGAAACTGCAACAACGGAATTTTTAAAAATCAAAAAGCATAAAATATAAATAAAAAATAAAGAGTGTAATATATTTTTTAATACATGCACTTATATTTTTATTTAAATTATGCGAAATTCACTCTACCTTAATAAAATAACTTGGAGTAAGAATTGCTTGTTTGTAGGAGGTAATCTCTGAAACTACCGAACTAGTTTCAAAAGTAATGGTATCGAAATTACGGTGTTAGTCTACGTTCGAACATAGGCTATATCTTAAGACGATGCCACTACCCCAAAGGGAATGCATGAGCAAAAAACGCTCTAAAAATACGATTTTTGTATTACTGAAGGAACTAGAAACATGAAATTTGGAATGATAGTTATTTATAAGATATAAATGAACTGTAAGGACATTTCTTAAAACATTCGAAATTAAAAAGAGGTGTAAATGCGCGAAAAGAGTTCTAAAAATCGTTTTAAAAGGCGATTTTTACGCTATCTCAGGATGTACCAAACCGATTACAAAAATAATGGTGACAGGCCTTGCTCCAACATAGGCTGTATTTTATGTCGGTGCCACTACCTTCGAAGGGGGTGCAGTAACAAAAAAGTTCTAAATTGCAATTTTTGTGCTACTAAAGGGCCCAGCCCAGATACATGGAATTTGGCATGGTAGTTCCTTATTAGATATAAATGATCTCTAAGAACATTTCTTAAAAAATTCGAAATTTAGAAGGGATGAAAATGCGCGAAAAGCGTTCTAAAAAACGTTCTAAATGGCGATTTGTACGCACTCTCAGGAAGTAACAAACCGATTTCAAAAATAATAGTGTCAAAATGATGGTGCTCCAACATAGCCTATATTTTATGTCGGTGCCACTACCCCAAAGGAGGTGCAAGAGAAAAAGACGTTCTAAATTGCGATTTCTATGCTATCTCAGGAAGTACCAAACCAGTTTAAAAGATAATAGTGTGAAAATGATGGTGACAGCCATTTGCTCTAAGATAGGCTATAATTTATGTCGGTGCCACTGCCACAAAGAGTGAGAAGAAGTATAAAAAGTTCTACATTACGATTTTTCTGTTACTGAAGGACCTAGATATATTAAATCTGGCATGGTAGTTACTTATTATATATAAATGATCTTTAAGAACATTTCCTTAAAAAATCGAAATTTAAAAAGGGTGAAAATGCGCGAAAAGCATTCTAAAAAACGTTCTAAGTTGCGTTTTTTACACTATCTCAGGAATTCCTGAACCGATTTCAAAAGTAATGGTTGGAAATTGATGGTGACAGGTTTTGTTCTAACATACGCTCTATTTTATGTAGGTATCACTACCACGTGGGGGTTGCAGGAGCAGAAAACTTTGTAAATTGCTATTTCGGTAATACTAAAGAGGCTAGAAACTTTAAATGTGGCATGGCTGCTACTTATAAAATGTAAATGCCCTCTAAGAACTGTCAAAAATAAATTCGAAATTTAAAAGAGGTGAAGCGAAGGGAAGGATCTAAAAGCGTACTAAAAGTCTAAAATTACGATTTCTATGCAATCTCAGGAAATAACAAACCGATTATAAAAGTTAATGGTTCGAATCAGTGGTGACAGTCTGTGATCTCACATAGGATATATTTTATGGCAGTGCCACTACCACCTGGGGTTGGCATGAACAAAAAACGTTCTAAAAAGCCATTAAAAACTTTCTAAATTACCTTTTCTATGAAATATTAGAAAATATCAAACCGATTTCAAAATTGCTGTTGACAAATTAATGGTGACAGTTTCTGTTTCAACATAGGTATTTTACGTTAATGCCACTACCACCAGAGAGGTCATAGACCGACAGCCAAGAAGCTTGGAATTTGACCTGATGGTTAACTTTAAGATGTAAACGCGTACTAAGAATGGTTTCTAAAAAATTCAAAACTTCAAATGATTACTGGAATGAGAGCATGAAATGTTCAAAATACTTTCTAAATTACCATTTATTTTGAATTAATTTTAGTTATTCTTATTAATTCAAGTCTTATTTCTGCCTAATGCAGTGAAATAATGAAGTTTAGTCAAACTGTGGCTAATTAGTAATTTTTTAATTTGACCTAAAAATATTATTTCTTCTAATAAAAATTATACATACAAATATCACTCTGAGTACTTCAACTATTATGTCAGCAAACCGCGGGTTATGCTAGTTTAAAATAAAAGGGAAATGAACGAGAAAATTTAACTGAGATTTTTAAATTTAATTCAAGGTTCGACATGTGATGTGTGTATGACATTTGTAGTTTCCTTGGCAAAAATATTTAAATTTGACAGTTTATCCCTAATAAAATATAAAGCTTAGTTACAATGGACAGCAGTATTGCAGTCATCTGGAACAATTAAAATAAAATACCAATATTGTATAATTTTTGGATTTATATTTGAAGTATGTGCAATAAGATTTCTCAATAGCAGAAATATTGGTATTATATTGATTACTCTTCTGTTATTCCTTCCAAATAGGATAAATATCATCCACACTTGTATTAAGTATCAGCAAATTTTACCGATAAAAAAGAAGTGTATATGTGTATATTTGTCGATTATACATAGTCACCGTAACGTTACCAATTATCTACTAGGTGCATCAATCAAATCTATCACTAAAAAGTTTTGGAATCATTTTCATTTAGCGACCTATTGACTCTACATAACGCTGAAAAAATTAGAAATCTGCATCATCTTCAGAATTCATTGTTAAAGAAATTTTCTTACGCGTGTTTTTTAACTGTTTTATTTGAGCAACCAATCATCTCTAATGAAGGGAGAACATTATTTCTGCCTCATCTGCAAATTACAGTGATACAGCATTTTTCTTATACATTTTTAACAAGTATTTTCGTTTAGCAACGCAATTTCTTTACAGAATGCTGGGAAAACATAAAAATCTCCCACATCTGCAGATTTCATTAATTCAGAAATTATGTTATAAATTTATTATAATAATTTTCATTAGGAAACCATCTTTTTTACTTAATGTTTGAAAAACGTTAAAAAACTGTAGATTCCTTTGATGCAAGAAATTTGTTTGTTGTGTGTTTTATAATTATTTTCATTCAGCAACCATCTTATCTACACAACTCTGGCAAAATATTAAAAATCTCTCTCATTTACAGAATCCACAATCGCAGGAAAAATAATTATACATTTTTGTAATTAACTTCATTTTCCTCCCATTTTCTCTAAGTAATGTTGGTAAAACATTAAAAATTGAACTCATCTGCACATTTCATTGATACGGAATTTTTCTTTATATATGTTTTAAAATGATTTTCATTAACATTCCATATAGTGTTTTATGCTTTTGGTGTTTGGGAAAAATATACAACTAAAATAAAAATGAATTATTTACTAACATTAGAGTTATTTGTTAATAGAATCTACCAATAACGCCGTTTTTAATACATTTATCTAAGCATTTCGAGTTTCTACTCCAATTTTATATACTAAAACTATGCATAAAGATTCACTACCTTGGACTTGCCTCAACAAACATGGAAAAATACTTGGATATTTGGACAAACCTGTGATCATTTTCTAATTATCAAAAACTGTATAGACTGATATCAATGAGTCTGAAATAAATCATGCTGATGGAAAAATAAATGTACAATTTCCAATTATCCTAACATACTATTTAAAATAAGTTTCAAAATTATCAGTCTGATTCAGAAACGAAAGATATTTTTCTAGTTTTCCGGCATCTTTAGAAATAGTTTAGTGTGTTTGCATAGAGACGAATTTCTCAATTAGCCTACATACATACGTACATGTGTATACATATGTGTGGCGGTAAATAATTCTTAATGTTTTCGAGAGTAAACCCCTGGGGAAAATAGCTGGTCCCCGGATAGTATGCACATTAGCAGCAAGTTTGATTTTTTTCTGATATTTTCTTGCCGTGACAAATTTGACATAATTAATTCGCAGCGAATCTCCTGCAAGGTAGACCATCACCAATTTACATGAATAGTTTGTTGGGAAACTGATGCAAGACTGTCTTTAATTCACGAAAATGACGAAAGCAGAAAATCCCTCTGTTGAGAGAATAGACAATCAGCACATGCACAGAAAATTGTATTAATTGAGTGATACTCAAAGGCAAGACACACACATCATTGTTACCGTTATGGAATCTCATTTTCATTGATTGGTTAACTTAAGGAACCCAGAAAAGTTATTTATTATTTTAACTGTTCAAATGGAGTTATTTTTTGTAAAGTAACATTTTACCTAAAAGTTACAGATTGTTTCATTAAAAAATTCTTACAAATTCTACAACTTATTTCATATACAAATTCTTACAAATTAAAAATGTATGTTAATTTACTAAGTTATATTTTCGTCTTCGGCCATTTTAAGTTTATTTTGAAAATTTTACTTTTTAAATAAATTTTTCTCAGTATTATTGGATTTTTTTAAAATGTCGTTTTAATTGATATTTATTTATGTATTTATTTTTACTTTTAACCCCATTCTAGTCTATAAGTTTTAACCCTTTCTTGACTACACCCTTTACAGAAATTTTATTCGGTTGACACCGATTTTTTTAAACGCTTTACTTAGCAAACACCAAAAATACTCTAGTTTAGAAATACAAATATTACTTTTGTTTGCTATTGTTGATGAAAACGACGCATGAACCTTCTGACGGTGCGCATACATCAGTGTGTGTGCATCAATAGATCTGAAGGGATTAATCTTATAGTGTCGTATGACAAGATTAATACTTAGAAATACGTTTGCAGCATTTATGACAAGATAAAGCTAAATTTTCTACTAGCTTGCAAAGACTTTACAGTACTTTAGCCATAACAGAACTAAATTTTCTACTCGTTTGCCGTTAATTTGCATTAAATTTGATACAGCAAAAGTTTAACTTGCACGACAAGTTAGCTGCAAGTTCAAAGTGTGGTGATTTCGGTGTTTGCATTACCTTTCTGCAGTTTTGTTGTAAACTTTCAGTCTTGTCATGCTTAACTTGCTGCAACGTTGAAAGCGTGGAATGCAAGACTGCTGCAAATTTTCTTTAAACTAAAATTGCTATGTGGGTCACAGTCTAACTTTTATGCCATTTTGCAGTTATGACAATACCTTTAAAAATGCCATTGATGTTTAAGCGTTTTCGAGTTAGCGTCATATTTATTTTTGTGGTAAACATTTCAAGTTTCCAGCCAAATAAAGAGTATGTACAGTTTTTCTTGTTCAATCAAATGCAAAACGCAAGTGAAAGTCATCATATACTTATGAAAACTTACAGTGACCCTACGTAAGATCAAGGGTTGACCCAGGACAACCATCAAAATCGACCGCAAAACCGATTTGCTTCGGAAAGAAGACACTGTTGTACAATTTGTGGGATCAGAAGAGTGTGGTGTATCACGAGCTTTTAAAATCAGGTAAAACAGTTAATTCCGTTCCCTGCCATCAACGAATTATCAATATCAGCCATGCATTCATCTAAAAGCTACCAATATGTGCTACAAGACACGAAAAAGGGATTTTGTTGCACGACACCCTCCCCCCCCCCCACACACACATACACACACATAGCGAAAACGTCTGTCGACAGCCTTTCTATTCTTGTCTTGTAAATCTTGCAGTACTCATCAAACTTGGTTCCTTCCTACTACCACTTGTTTTCGTGGATGTCTCACGCACTCTTCATGATACACTTATAGAAATGTCAAAAATAGGCTTCATGACTGCATTATAGAGATGGGAAAAATAGTTACTTTTTGTTAAGAGTTTACATCGTTCCACACTTATACAGGTAACAGGTTCCAACAACCTGTTATATTTATAACATATAACTAATCGCTGTGTATCCGGTCGACGAATATTTTAATTAGAAAGCCTTTCAAAAAAAAGTCTGAAATAGTTTTTTGATGTAAATATAAATGCTGTTTTATATTTACATGAATCAGATTCAGTTTATGGTTAAAAATTTAATTTTTGCAAGACAAAAACTTACTATATAATAATAATACTTTGTAATAACTAATAATACTTTGAATTTCATGCATTTTTGGCGTTTTCTGACACTAAAAACATATTTTTCCATTTATGCTGATTAAAACATTTAAAATTTATAAAATTCCACGTATCAAAACTGAGTAATTTTTGACAATTCAAGAATAACTTTTTGCTGTTTTACTTGTTAAAACATGGGGAAAAAAATTCTAAATAAAACTTATAGGATCCAGGCATTGTATAAAATTTGTAATTCCTTGTTGTAATGTAAATCGATTTTTATGTGACGCAAAAGAAGATTTGAAACATTTTTGCATCTGGCTATATCTCTAAAACTAACACCTTAGAAATTAGTTATTGGTAAACGATAAGAGACACGCACTATGTAATATTAGACACAGTTTTAACAACACGATTTCTATAAAAAAAATTTTATACAGCATAGATTATGAGACATTTTCCAACACATTCAGACTACTATAACAAAACTTCACAATTTACAAAAGTGGAAGATGACGTCTTAATGAACAATTTAGAAAATGCAGACTGCATTTGAAAACACGATTTCTACTATTACCATGAATAGTCGTTAAATTATACGATTTTTTTGCAGCCCTGTATATGATCTACAGATACGTATGTATACTATATAGTATGCTAAAAGTCAGTTCAGTTAAATGCATAGCACAGTTAAAATTTTCCGCTCAGCAATTTCAGCTAATAGACGAATGTTGTTGAGAACTTTTGTTCGACCTTGTATATGATCTAGAATTTATACACACCAAGTAATATTTGAAAAAATGGTTAAATTTAAAAATGCATACCACAAAAGAAAACGCACTTCAGGCAATTATTGTGCGTAGGTTTCACTAGTTCAATTGTTGCTCATTTTCTTCTATATCCAAATACTTTTGTGTTTTCCTGTAAAAAAATGATAAGTTCTATGCATACCCTATTCTAAGTAAGAACCTTGCATTATACTTCAGTGATGTATATCAATTTCAAAATGTGTTAAATACTGTAATATCATTAAAATACACGGCAAGCGATTTTCCCCTGTATACCGCAATGTAACGGGATTTTTATGAGTGGCCCTGTAAAACCCAGAAATGCTACACACGTCCTTTTCAATGCCGAACATGCCATAATAAAGCCCAAGAATAACATATATCCATTTCATGGCAATCTGACAATATTTACACTAGTTAAAGCAAGGGACAGACAGACGGACAAACAAACCGAATCCATAAACACTTTTCAACTACCGTGGAAAGTACTAAAAAAGATAAATTTGATCCCCGACTTCATAGCAGCCATATCTATCAACACATATTCAAAGCTAATTTCACAAGAGCACAAAGAAATTAAAACAAAATGCCCATAATTATCTTTCATTCAAAATATCAACACAGATCAAATCACTCCCTATTACTTCCTCATAATAATTATTCGATGTGCAAAACACTCTTTCATTCCTTCCAAAAAACACGGAGAGTAAATAAACACTTTTAATCACTGAGACGAATTTATCCTTTCAGATAAATTTATCCTTTAGCATATCTTTTTAAATTTAAAACACTTTCGTAACAAATGTTTCAAAATAAGCAAATGTTGTATTGACCGCAGAAGTTTTTAACAGATAAATAATTTCAAAGATGTTCTATTATCTATGTTTATTCAAATGCTTACCAAGCGATAAAACATCATTTTATATGTTAAGAACTAGATTTACTGATGGCGTAATAAAAATGTATCGGAATAAATTAAGGAATTATCTGTGGTTGGTTTTCAATTGCTGTTTTCAATTGAAATCAATCTAAGTTCAATGTACATGTTTTAAACGCGCTAATCAATTAAAAAATTATAAATTCCTGCATCTTATTTGGATGAAGTAAAATAATGTTTCGTTATTTTTGAAATATACTTTCTATCCAAAATCGAGAATTAAAATTTTTAAGACATAAATTTATAAATAAATGCATTTTACTTAAACGTTGCAAAAAGGTACTTTTCATAAATTTAATGATTCTAAACTCCAGTTTTGCTGCTTTTTTTTTTTGGGGGGGGGGGGGGGGGTGGAGGGGGATAGAAATCGATGCAATTAAATTATGTATAATTATTCAATTTTAGTTTGGAATATTGAACAGGGGTGTTGTGCTATCTTTAAAAAAATCCCCGAATCTTTGCAACTCCATGCTCAAAGAAATTCATTGTAATTCCTATTCCTTATTTCTCCTGTGTAACTGAGCTATATGCTTGGCAATACAATTCATAGGTATATATATATTTTAATTTACCTCGCTGAAATAAAAAAGCACGAAAATGTATTTTTAATTGGAAAAAACTGGTCAGATCAAAAGTTAGACAAAACGTTGCTGGGTTTTAGAAAGTCAAACTTGGCTTTTTGTTAAGGAAATGGTAACGGAAAACATTGAATATATATATTAATATATACAGGGTGTCCCAGAAGTAATGGGACAAACTTTAAGGGGAGGTAGGGGACATCACAAGGATTCAAATTTGCATAGCAACTCAGGGTCGGAAATGCTTTCCTGGCGCGGTGGTGACGACACAAAACACAAGAAAGACAGGATACGAATAAGAGGAGAAAACATGTTTATTATCCTTAGTACATCAAAAAACTAAGAAGAAAGAACAATAAAGGGACAACGATCGTCATCAAAGTAGGTGTTCGAAATTACGACCCCGGGCTGTGATGCATGGAAGCGCATATCCGGCGTATGGAAGATCTAATGTTCTCGAAAATACTGGGAATGCCCCGGACTTCCCCAGCAGCTGCCACGATGTGTGCAACAAGTTCCTCAACACTTTCCACCGTTGTCCCGGCATTTTTGTACTACTAAGTATAATAAACATGTTTTCTCTCCTTGTTCGTGTCCTTTCTTTCTTGTGTTTTGTGTCGTCACTACCGCGACAGGAAAGCGTTTCCGACCCTGGGTTGCTATGCAAATCTGAATCCTTGTGATGTCCCGTACGTCCCCTTAAAGTTTGTCCCATTGCTTCTGGGACACCCTGTATATACGATTTATGAGTACAAAGCATGTCAAGCATGAGCTTTTTTTTACCAATTTTCAGATGTTTTTCTGATCTACTATTTATTTCAGTGTTTCGTTTATGCTCTATTTTGCACAATCAGAATCGGAGAATGTGATGGTTGTGACCTAGCACCAGGCAACAAGCCGAAAAAGCGTTTAATTAGTGCTGCAAGTTTTTGCTATTCATGCATTAGGGATTGATGAAATGTAAAATATTTTTTTACCACCACACACCTAACAGAGTTACCAATAACTAGAGAATGAAGATGCGCACGTCTCAAAAGAAACGACTGAGGACGTTTTCAGTGAATGTGGTTCTATTTTCGAAGCACGAAATTGAATTCTTGATTAAGGCAAATGAATGAAGACGCTGCCATTTAAAACCATATGTTATTTAATTAACAGAGACTTTTCGGTAACATATTAATGGAATATTAGGTTCCAGCATAGTAACAGTGTTTTTTTTTTAATCCTAATACGTTAAATAATTCCCATCCCTACTGCATTACCTCAAAATATGTACGGTTTTTCTGGGAGGGCATTTACAACTAACCAAAGATATGGTAAAATGTGTAGTTACCGATGACACATACTTTGAATAAATCTTTTGTTAGTTTTCTTCCAAATTATAAGCGTTTTTTTCCCTTAAAATATTAAGAATTATTAACCGCCACACCTAGCATATACATACGCACTCACATATATATATATATATATAAACATTAGAACCTGTAAAAAGCAGACACCTCCTGAAAGATACATTTGTCATTTTCCAGAGGCAATGGCATAAACATAAAGGAAAAAGAATGACACCGGCTCCACGTTTTACCGGAGAACTCGCAACTTGTTCTTGAATAGCAACTCAATTTGCCATATATGTTTATCTTATGTAGCTTTTCATAGAATCAAAAATTTGTAAAATCACCAAATGATATTTCATTAAGTATTTACTTTAGTACTCTCTTGAAACGTGGTCAAACTTATGCACTTAAGGGAAGTTTTAAATACTAAATCTAAAAAAGTATGTATTCACCAGAAGTTATATTTAATGAAATGTAACGTATATCTAAATCGTATTCATTTTATTTCTTTAACTAAATGAATTTTTGTTACAAAACATACTTATTTGATTAATTCTGTGGGTAAATTTAATTATTCACAATGCATTAATATCTCACGACCACAATTAAAAAATTAATTAGTATTATCCTAACCAGAGAAGTCAAATATTTTTATAAGCTATTCTTTTTAAAGCACAGTTTTTGATTGGATGTGATAGCTGAAAAGTCCTCCAAAAAATAACACAATATCTTCATCAATCAGCATAAGCTGTAATTTATGTATAATCTGAATAAAGTATAAATACAGGGTGATTCATAAAAGATGGGCAGAACTTTAAGGGGTTATAGTACACTTAAAGACAAATAATATTAAATAGGAGACTAAGGGTCCCAGACGTATTCCCAAGGAGATAGGGGGCATTAAAGTTTAGGGTCTGAAATTTCAAATGATTATAAAACATGGAAAAATTGGTCGATTCGTTTGCGGTTTTTGCAAAAAATTTTCTTTATGCCAGTATTTTCTTGAAATAAAATTTTAAAGTTCAATTTCAAAAAATGCCGATAGGGGGCGCTTTAGACTTTGGAGTAACAAACAACTATTTTTTAACGTTATTTTTTGTATTTCTTTAAATGATTTCGAAAGCTTAGACTTAAACTTAAATTTTGATCTAAAAATCTGAGTCCTAACGAGTAGTTAAGTAGCATAAACTGAAATTTGAAATTTGAAACCCTTCTCCCCCCAGAACAAAAATCAGTTATTCCCGATCTTTGTGTCGTAGATTAGGCTCTAACTACTGCCGCGTTTTGCTAAAATTATTCTTTATGTCAGTATTTTCTTGAAAATAAATTTTAAAGAAAAATTTCAAAAAATTCCGATAGAGGGCGCTTTAGACTCTGGAGTAACGAACAACTATTTTATACCGTTATTTTTTGTGTCTCATTAAATGCTTTCTAAAGCTTAGACTTAAATTTTCAGCCCAAAATCTGAATCGTTAGACGTGGTTATGTTTCTGGGGAGAGGGGTTTGAAATTTCTACTCCTGAGCACAGTTCAGTTTACCATGTCCACACATTGTGTGCTGTGATACGAGGTAAAAAGACACAAATTAGGATTATGTTACCAAAGCATATTTATTAACATGTAATTACAATAAATGTTCAAAATTGTGACCACCAGAGGTTATGCACGCAGAACAACGGCGAAGAATGGAACGGCGAACATTCGCGAAAACATCAGGCTTTTCGAGCACTTCCCCTACAGCGGCGGAAAGTCTGGCGACCAGTTCCTCGGGGGATTCAATGGGTGTCTCATACATAAGAGCCTTCAATCGTCCCCAAGAAAAGAAATTGAGGGGTGAAAGATCTGGCGAGCGAGCAGGCCAAGCAACAGGACCACCTCGACCAATCCATCTGTTTGGAAATGTGATGTCCAGATAGTTGCGGACGTCTCGTACGTAATGGGCTGGCGCTCCATCGTGCTGGAACCACATGACCCGCCGGATGCGTGGAGGAACAACGTTTAACAGGTCTGGCAGCACATGTTGCAGAAATGTGAGGTATGTTTTACCGTTGAGGCGTTCAGGAAGAAGGTACGGTCCGATTAGGTGGTCTCCGAGGATTCCTGCCCAAACATTGATGGAAAAGCGTCTCTGATGAGCATGTGGATACGTAGCATGTGGATTGACATCCGCCCATACATGTGCATTGTGTGTGTTAAATGTACCTTCACGTGTGAAGGTACATTCATCGGTGAAAAGCACAGTTCGTCCAAAATGTGGATTTAGCGCGTTCTGCTGCAGAAACCAGCGGGCGAATTCAATACGATTTGGATAATCCCCTGGAGACAGTTTCTGGACTCGTTGCACATGAAACGGGAGCAAATGTTCATCCTTCAGTACCCTCCAAGTCATGGACTGTGAGGTATCCACCTGCCTAGCCACTGTTCGTGTACTTGTACTTGGCTGCGCCGCTACTACATCCAGAATGGCTTCTGCAACAACTACTGATTCGTCCTTTTTTGCACGACCTGCATTCGACCGGGAAGCGAGAAATGATCCCGTCTCACACAACTGTCTGTGCAAGCGCTCGAAAGTTTTGCGGTTAGGCAACCGCCTGTTGGGAAATCGCTCTCCGTACATTCGTTGTGCCTCTGCACCATTTCCATCTGCTGCTCCGTAAATTAAATGCATCTCAGCCTTTTCCTTATTCGTGAAGGGCACCATCTTCCGATTCATTACTACAGCGACTTACACTTGACTCACCGTTCAGTGGTTTTTATGCCTGAATCGTGTCGAAATTTTGCATACGTGTTCTTCTTCTTCCCCATTTGACATTTGCATACATTCTGTTTGTTTCTTCACCCGGTGACTAGCGTCAGGAATGGAGCTTTAACGTTTGCATGAGCGACGTTTCCAACTGTGCCAGTGCCTTTATGAGTGAATTCCGACTATGCAGTCCTTGACGAAAGTTGTATTTTTGCCTCGTATCACAGCACAGAATCGTTGGGCATGGTTAAGTAGTGCAAACTGAACTATGTTCAGAAGTTGAAATTTGAACCCCCTCCCCTCGCTACTGAACCACGCTCAGCGATTCAGATTTTGAGCGGAAAATTTAAGTTTAAGTCTAAGCTTTAGAAAGCATTTAATGAGACACAAAAAATAACGGTATAAAATAGTTGTTCGTTACTCCAAAGTCTAAAGCGCCCTCTATCGGAATTTTTTGAAAATTTTCTTTAAAATTTATTTTCAAGAAAATACTGACATAAAGAATAATTTTAGCAAAACGCGGCAGTAGTTAGAGCCTAATCTACGACACAAAGATCGGGAATAACTGATTTTTGTTCTGGGGGGAGAAGGGTTTCAAATTTCAAATTTCAGTTTATGCTACTTAACTACTCGTTAGGACTCAGATTTTTAGATCAAAATTTAAGTTTAAGTCTAAGCTTTCGAAATCATTTAAAGAAATACAAAAAATAACGTTAAAAAATAGTTGTTTGTTACTCCAAAGTCTAAAGCGCCCCCTATCGGCATTTTTTGAAATTGAACTTTAAAATTTTATTTCAAGAAAATACTGGCATAAAGAAAATTTTTTGCAAAAACCGCAAACGAATCGACCATTTTTTCCATGTTTTATAATCATTTGAAATTTCGGACTCTAAACTTTAATGCCCCCTATCTCCTTGGGAATACGTCTGGGACCCTTAGTCTCCTATTTAATATTATTTGTCTTTAAGTGTACTATAACCCCTTAAAGTTCTGCCCATCTTTTATGAATCACCCTGTATTTAAGACTGATGTATCTGAAACCTTACTAATTTGTTCCACATTGTAAAACAATTTTGTTTGAAATTATATTTCGCATTGTTTATTAATAGATATTTTTTTCATTCAGTTGCAAAGGAAATATTGGATTATTGAACTTATTTTAAATTATTTGTGCAAATTAATTAATTAAATAAATAATTATTTTTATTATTTACAAAGTAATTCAATTTAATACATTGTTTTTAATGCATTAGATGAAAAATGTGACTTTTTTCCAAGCTCACACTTCCCAAAACTGCCACTTTTAAACATAATTTACAAACACCATATTTTATATACTACCTTAAATTTAGATCAGTAAATAAGGTGTATTATTAAGCAAAGAATATCGTCTTTAATTTTATTTACCACATGCATAGAAACAAACGACAGGCAAATTAAAAACATTTGGTAGCTTTTTTTTTTTTTTTTCACTTGTAATGGCTAAAAAACAACATTATCTAGTAGATATGTCTTTGAATAAATTTTAATATTTTTATTTCAGCATAAAATATTTTTTTTTTAATGAAACAAAGGGATTGGGTCCAAACTAACGTATGGTTAAACATCTAATGTTATCTAATAACATAATATAAATTTAACATTAAATGTAGAACTAACTGAATGAAATATCTTAATATCTGTCACTTCTCGGGCTTGAAGAATGTAGGAAGTAATTCTTTGTTGTTGTTTTCTGCAAATTATATGTTTTTCTTTAATTATATTTCTAGTGCTACTGTTAAATAAAAAAGTGCTGAGAAGTAAGTTTGTTCCTTCAAAGACAAATATTAGTTAAGATAATTATCAATGTAATTAAATTTTTTTTAAGAAGAATTATAAAAAAATCATAAAATAGCAGCTATTTTGCATTTTATATATGTCGTGTAGATATAACTTAAACGGCATGAATGTACAATCCAATTAATTTAGTAAAAAAATGTAATTACAAAAATCTGAAATATATTTTGCGTAATTACATTTAAAAAACCATAGAATTTGATTTTTTAGCCTAATATTATTCTGTACATTTAAAATAACGTTTGAAAAAGAAAGAAATAATTCAAAAGAATTCCAGTTTAGGGACTAATTCATGTCCAAATTTTACAGAGTTTCAGTCAAATTAGTACATTTAACTGTTGTAATAATAAGCTAATTTAGATATATTATATTATTATGTCCCCAGAACGCAGAGAGATTATGCGCATAAGAGATTTTTGCAAAAACTAAACAAACATAAAAAGTAATGGATAATAATAATCAAAATTTTTTAACTTAATAAATTACATTGATATAGACAACAGTATTTGCGCTGCACATAAACAACATTTACGGTTTTCCACTAATATTTAATGTAATTTTATGAATTATAATTAAAAAAAAATGCTAAATAAGCTCAAGTTTACTATTAAATTATATTGCTGAGACAAAATCGGGGAAATTGGCTGCTAATATGCATTATGTAAATAATTTTATTTTATAGAGGTAGGCAATAGAAGCTATTTGTAGAATATTACTTAAAGGAAATATTAACCCATAACATTTATCCTTCAAATAAAATTCAGCTTCCAATTTGAGAAAGCATTCCTTCATAGAATCATATCTATGGTGTATCGAAAAGAATTCTTTTAGAATCAATTCTATGGTGCATCGAAAAGAATTCTTTTAGAATCAATTCAAACAAAACAGACAAACAAACATAAAAGTAATGAATAATTATAATCATTACGCTTTAACTTACTAAATTACATTGACATAGACAACAGTATTTGCGCTTTACATAAACAACATTTACGCTTTTTCACAAATATTTAATGTAACTTTATAAATTATAATTTTCCAAAATTTAATTACTAAACATGTTCAAATTTACTATTAAATTATACGGCTAAGACAAAATCGAAAAAATTGGCAGCTAACATGTATTATGCAAATAAATTTGTTTAATAGATATATGCAATAGAAGTATTTGTGGAATATCACTTAAAAGAAATTTTAACAGGTAACATTTATCTTTCAAATACTTTAGCGAATCTTTAGCGAATATCTTACTTTAGTGAACATGTGGATATTCTTAGAATGTCTTTTAAAAATGGATCCAAAATTGCAATGAGGGCACTACTTGCATTACATTTGTCACCGTCTTTTAAATGTTTTGTACAACGCAGGGCTCGATTTTGTACTTTCTTAGCAGCGACCTTTTTCATATTCACCATATGTGGTCTAACAAAACTATTATCTAGGAGGCCTTAGGCTAAATGGTTATATGTGGCTAGCGGTCAGTTCCATGAATTTGCATGTGGGAAACAATTTCTCATGTTCTTATATCTGTAAACAAGTCTTTTGATAAAAATAAGATTTTTTATTGATTTTGTTTAATATTTTTTTTACTTAGTAATATAATGTCTGTGTTTGGGGAGAGGTATTGTCAACACCTGTTGTGGATGGCTCCTCAGACTAAATAATTATTACTATGTTTTATCACAGAACAATTCTATAAAATCTTCCATTTGGAGAATGCCATACTCCTTCATAGAATAAATTCTATGGTGCATCGAAAAAAAATTCTTTTAAAATGAATTCTATGGAGCATCGAAAACAGCTAGAATCTCCTTTTTTATACCTTTTACTTTATACGTTCACATCATTCTTATCTCTGCTTTAAGTATAATACTTTAAAGTGGTAATATTTACTGGTTTCCACATTTTTTTACATGCACTAATTCTGTTCAATAAAAAGAAAAAAAATTACCTTTCAAAAATTTAGTTTTCAACGTTTACAACATGAAAACTTGGCTATGAACACAAATTTGAAAAAATTAATTTCGTATACAAAATTGTAGATATTTTGGAAATTATTGAAATAAATTATTAGTGTTTTCTAAGAATTTCTAGCCACAATGATCTGCTTCTAATCACTTGCATAGGATACGGATTACTTGGAGCTATTACGCGCATAACTTTAGTTTTTCTCGATTAGAGATAAAAGCTGATGTCTGTGAATATCCGTAAATATATAGCGGTTCTTCTAAACAATTGTAATTGAAAGCAAATTAAGAGAATTTTCTTATGGTGATTTCTTTGGAAGGTTAAACACGGTTAGAAATTTGAAATATTGAACTGAAAAACATTTGTTTTATACACCGGAGGAGCGAAAAGTTCGTTAAAACTTTAAAAACTCATAAACAAGTTGAAAATTGCTCGTCAAACGTGGCAAATGAGGTGCGTTCGTACTATAACTGGTTTTATAAATATTTTTTGCACCGCATATTGTACTGAATGTATATTTTTTTGCACATCATAAGTGCATAGTCTGTAACATCATTAAAATGAACTTGCAATAATTTTTTTCCTATTAGCCGTCATGTAACGGAAAAATTTGACTGTCCGTGTAAATAAACTACACATTCGATTTCCATAAAATTTGAAATAACTCGACAAAATTTTGCAACGATTATATATCTAAAATTTCAGACCATTCGGAAGGCTGTAACATCATTAAAATGCACTTGCAATATTTTTTTCCTATTGGCCGTCATGTAACGGAAAACTTTTGACTGTCCCTGTAAATAAACTATACATTCGATTTCCATAAAATTTAAAATAACTCGGCAAAATTTTGCAACAATTATATATCTAAAATTTCAGACCATTCGGAATACTGTAACATCATTAAAATGCACTTGCAATATTTTTTTTTTCCTATTGACCGAATAGTTCAGGCAATAGAGACCGTATAGGGACTCTACCAAGCAAAATTAATGGTAGTACTGGAAACCGGCTTTCTAGATGTTTTTGGGTCGCTGAATCCGAATTTGTAACTTTCCACCAAAATTTCCCCCGGCAATCCCCCAAATTTTGGTAAAAAGCCCCCCATAAAAGGTTTTTATTAAAAAATTCCATTTTTTCATTGTTTTTGGGGAAAAGTAGCTAGAAATTCAGAAAGTAGACAAAATTTGCAACAAATTAGATATATGACATTATGACTTAGTATGAAGGGGAAGGGGGTATGTGCCTCGGAACATGCGCCGCAGTTCTGCGTGAACTAAGTTGCGCAATTCCACTTAACCACTCACACGTTTTTTTAATAAAAAGCTTTTTGGGGGGGCTTTTTACCAAAATTTTTGGGGGGGGGGGGTTGCCGGGGGAAATTTTGGTGGGAAGTTACAAATTCGGATTCAGCGAACCAAAAAACATCTAGAAAGCCGATTTCCAGTACTACCATTAATTTTGCTAGGTAAAATTCCCTATTGCCTGGACTAGTAATGTAACGGAAAACTTTTGACTGTCCCTGTAATTAAACTATACATCCGATTTTCATTAAATTTGAAATGGCTCGACAAAATTTTACAACAGTTATATATTTAAAATTTCAGGTCATTTGGTTGGGTAATTTTTGCTCTGCTATATGCGGACAGACAGACAGACGGACTGAACGACGACTATAGGTGCTTCGTATTTATATAATTACGAACGCATTTAAAAAGGAAGAAATTATGATAAAGTACAAGAAAGGGTTCACAAGGTAGTCGAATTTTTTTAGGGGCAAAAAAAATATTAAAGTGCTATTTTGCACTTAAATAAATATAAACTGCTCATAATTCGTTTCCAGATTATATTCTATAATGAAATTAAATCATCCATTAACCAAAAAGTAAAATTATAAAATATAAATATAAGAAATATTTAAGAAATGTAATAAAATTTCACTCTTAAGCCATTGAAATAAATGGAATAAAAAACGATGATTTCAAAAAACGATCTTCGGCGACTTCTTAGTCTGTTAAATCCTGTCTCGAGACCAACACGAAAATATCGCTTTTAATGCATTTCCAAATTTTATTTGAAAGCATTACTGCTGTTTTTCATATAAATATGGTTTTTAGTAATGTTAATGGGCTTCTTATGGGCATTTAATTTAAAAATCTGTTAAATATATCAGTTAATAGAAAAAATGTAGATTCGTGCGAGACTCTCTTACTGCAATCTTTGAGTTTTATTGTTGATACGTTTTTTCATTAACTATGATTTTTTTTTTATCGAACAATGAATTTAATGACATAAAATACTACATCAAAAGCTGCTAAGAGAACCTTTTGAAAAATACATTTTTCATCACCGTTTCTTTGGTATGTGCAGAGAAAAAATAATTTTTATGAATAATATATATGTTGGTTTTCACCTATATTCTGTAAGCTAAAAAGCTTATCCCCTAGTAAATTTCAAATACAAATAAAAATTTCGTTGCGGCTACTTATAACTCTGGTTTTACTGAATGGATTTTAATGGAACTTTCACCGTTAGCTACATAATGTTTCAACAAAGCTTTTAGTATATAACATCTTGTTCTATGTTGGCTAGTTATAAAATTATAGTGGAAAGTGCTCAAATCAGATGAATCTGTTTATGATAAATTAGCCTTTTTAAAAGAATCTGTCGAATGGATTTCAATTAACCTTGCATTCTTAGTTATATAATTTTCCAGCGATAGTTTTAGTATATAATATAATGTTCTACGTTGCTTAGTTATAGAGTTATGGGGGAAAATCCTGTAATTACGTGACGCCAATTATCAAGGATTAGCCTTTTTAAACAGTAAGGGTACCAGGTAGTTGTATACCTCAGACTTAACTGTTATTTTGGTGAATTTTCAAAGACATTTTAGCATATAATATATTGTTCTAGAATAGTTAGTTTTAGAGTAATGACGGGAAATTCTTCAATCAGGATAACACGTTTATGGATGATCTCGGAGGAGAGATTTCCTATTTGACTATGGAAATCTATCCTCCATAGTCAAATGGACCGAGACTAACTATTGTCGAGAGACTAACTATTGCCAAAACCGAGACTAACTATTGTCGATTTTCAATCAAATATATTCGTAAATGGTTTCAATCAGTGGATTCCTGACTGATATTTGAAACCAAACTTGGCTGCAAATCACTAATATAGGAGTCGGAGTGGTCCCATTTCTAATAATCACTATTTCCTTACAAAACTTTTCGCTTTATTTTAGGTAGATTTCGAATGAAATACCACCTATTACATTCCCCCGTATGTTGGAATTTCAGAAAAGTTTTTGGAGATCAACACAGATCATGACCCCTAGCACACAAAACCTCCCTCGGTAGAAAATTTTATATATATATATATATCACTTTCTTCTGTACACGATAAGTTCCACAATTCTGCACAAATCTCTTCCAAACTGATACATAAAACCAAGGGGCATAAAATATCGGTCAAGTTCGTTAATGGGCAAAATCGGACCAAGGGGGTGGAAATACGGAGGGGTTTTGTGAAAACCGGAAAAACTCCATAACTTCTTAATTTTTGCACATATCAAATCAGTTTAAAGTTTTTATTACTTCTAAAAATAAGGCCGAAAATGTATGTATCACAGATTTTTGATAAAATTAAAATTGAGCCCAAGGGGCACAAAAAATAAGGTTTTAGAGAGAGAAAAATTCATAACATCGTTAATTCTCAAAATACCAAATCCAATTATTTATATTATCAATCTCCTTAATATTATCTACAACTTTTATATTCACAAGTTTTTGATAGAACCAATTCGTACCGCAAAAAAATTAAAAATGAAAACAAAAAAAGGGGCGGGGGGGTTGAAGTAGAAAAAAATCCATAACTCCGCCAATCCCCAAGATATAAAATCATGAATTTATCATATATCTTCTTAATATTGTCTACAACATTTATATTGACAAGTTTTTGATACGACAAATTCTTACAGCAAAAACAAATTAAAAATACATAGCTGTTGAAGAAAAAAAATCATCTTATTAAGGGTGTATTCAAATCCATACTGCTTAGTTTCTGACTCATTATTAAATTCATTTTTGCTCTCAAACGCATCCAATTGGTATATTCTCTTATTCAGAAACTATATAATGTACCGTAATGATCGATTTTTTGATAGAGGCAGAATATATTTCAAAAAATGATGTCAAAGTGGGCATTTTGAACAGAATTTCCCGAAGCAATTGTATTAGAAACGAAAAATATTGTCCTACTGAGAAAATAATTGTTTATAAATCAAGTTTTTAATTAATTGAACGGAAAATAAAACACAGGTCGCTTATGAATTTCTTCAAAAATCACGTCAGCAAATTTCATATTTTTTCTATTAAAAATGAATCTGAAAATGTGCCAGAAAATTTCGAGTTGTTGAGTATGGAAAAGTATTTTTTTGAATACGCGCCTTACCACGATTTGGATAAAACCAACTGTTATATAAAAATGAAATAAAAACTCGTCAAAAGCGGCCGAATAAAATTGTTAAAGCGGGTTTATCTCTAATCATGGTTTAGTTTTTGTTGGAGAAATTTGTATACTTAACTTCGAAATGTACCTTCGTCTGTAGACGGGCAGTCAGGGATTTTACTCTTACAAATATCGTAGAAACCCATTACGTGATGTGGTTTTTCGTTACTTTTACATCACACGGGCGCAAATCTCGCCAACAGTATTTTATTCTCGGCGGTAGCAGATTTTTTTTTCGCGTGTCTAAATTAGAAACAAAATTTTGACGATGAAATAAAAAGTTTTGCTTTATATTATTTCTTTTTCTTATGAAATCTGTGAACGGCGTGTACTTTAAATGAAAGTAATTTGCGTATTTTACATGTATGTATTTTAAATAATATGAGTGAAAAGTTTATATTTTAAATGAAATCAAAGGAATAAGAATGGTGGCGATCGGAACAATGTTTGGCGTTGTATCACATGAGATCGGCAAGCATAAAAGCATCGCTTTTCTTTGCAAATATTGTAACAATTTATCACCAAAATAATTAAAAAAAAAATGTTGTTGACCAAGACAAAAAACCACTCCAAGGACTGTTAATAATGTGTTAAATATGGCTAATGTTGAATATTATGATAATATTTCGTAGGTTAAACCAAAATACCGCGTCAATGACAGGCATATTTACATCCACAGATCCTAAAATCAGGAAAATTTGAAAGAGGGTGTAGTTTGTAACGCATGCATTACTTAAAGAAGTAAATTACATAATCAGTTCTAAAGACAATTGACGTATGTTAGCGGGAGTGGTTTGACGCATAATTAACGTCGAAACAAGCTTGAGTTGATTCTATGCTTTCAAAGTTTACCTTTTCCAAAATCGTGCCTAACGAGAATTGCCATAATATGGAACGAAGTTTTTTTGATACATTTTGGTACTTATTCGAACACAATAACTACAATGTATGATGATGCGCCAGTTCTTACAACTCTGAACATACAAATAATTTTTGGTACAGATGTCTCAGATGTACTGGATTATCTTTTTGTCGCCAAAATGTCGATTTTAATCCTGGGCAACAAGGCGATTTGGCAATATTCTCTTTCGTATGGCAACGCGGTACAAAGGATTACGAGTGTTTTACATTAAATTAAATGTTTTGCGTTTTTTAAATAAAATAGTTTCTCTGTTTATAAATACAGAACGCACTTATCATTATAAAATAAAAGTTGCTTGTGTTTTATAATAAGATCGTGTTTGTTACATAAAATTTACTGTTTCAAAATGAAATAACGGTAATATGCTATTTCCGTATACTAGACCTAACAGATACCGAAAAACGGGGTTTTCTCGAAAAAAAAAAAAAAAATTGAAACAACGTCGATGCGTTTGAGACAACTGTTCGAAATTTTTATTGCAAACCCTTCCAAGCATTGTGATTCACTATTTATTGAATGCAAATCTCTTTAAAAATTATTATTTAATCGTAGGTATGAAGAACTTATATCAGGTGAACCCGATTTTGCAGGATTAGCCTTTTTAAAAAGCTTCTGCTGAATGTATTTTGATGAGACATGCACTCTTATTTAGATAAATTTCATGAAAGGTTTTATTATATAACATATGGTTATACATTGCTTAGTTAGAGAATTATAGGGCGTTATATAATCAGTAAAACCCGATTATGAAAGATAAGCCTTTATAAAAGATCTGCTGAACGGATTTTGATAGAAATTGCACTGGTAGTTAGATCATTTCTCAGATGTGGTTTTCTAATATTGCATATCGGTCTATCTTTCTTTACCAAATACTACTGTAAATATCAACTAAAATAGTCCTTTGTTTTCGCCTGACACATTAGAAAGTATAATAGCGCAAAGGCGTTAGTATGGTTTTTAGCAATGGAGAAAGACATTCTAGTTAAAGGCACATACTACTTTAAAACATAAGGTCAATTTCACCGATGTTCTTGGTTTGCTTCAACGTTCGTTTGAAGAAACCAACCAGCGAAGCGGGCGTAGCCAGCTAATACATAATATATCGCTTTTTCGCGCTAAACTAAAATCTGTCAATGAACAGAGACGTTATAGTTCTATATTGAAAATAAAATTGATATAGAGTTAATCCAAATTAATTAAAAAATTCATCAGTACGAAAATGCTCCGAATTAAATGTTTTAATTTTTAATTTAAAAACAGCTTTTTTTTTAGGTCTATATCTCTTTTTGTCAATATATCTGCTATATTTGGTACTAATTAATAGGTAGATACAAAATTTACATGGATTTTTAAAACTCAGTCGTCAAAGAACGAAAAAAAGAAAAAAAAAAGGAAAAAGAGGTGAAAAGACTAGAAAACAGAAATTCTGCTTTTTCAGAATTTAGTGTCGCCCCTAAGAAAAATAAAAAATATATGTATAAATATAGATAGTACAAAGCATAATTCATTTTGAAGACATAAAACACACGCTTTTATTTCATATAAAATGACGGCATTCCATTCGCTGAAGAATTTCATATTTACGATTTACAGAAAAGTATGCATATGACGTCATAATCGCAGAATAACACACAAATCCAGCAAAAAAGCGATTCCGTCATTCAAGAAACTCGACTAAAAAATCTAACGTTTCATACGTTTGTAGTATTAATATGGGTACATCATATAAAATGTAGTTTATAATAGCTGCATATTTTATCACAAATGATAAATTTATATTTTTTCAACATGACACTTATTTTAATTAAAGTTTTTTTCACTTGTTATGTGAAAATGGCAACCAAAATATATAATAATCTACTATTTTTCCTTTACTTTCTACAGAAGTGGAGTTCTTCAAGTGCCAAAATTTAAAAAATGGCGTTAAAAATTACAAAAAAATTAATATCTCAAAAATAAATTGATATGGAATTTTCAAACAAATTCCATTTTAAAGTACACCTTTTCCCCATACGACTGTATAAAAATTGAAAATGTGCGATGCTTAGAAGTTAAAAAAATTGCAGTAGATGTTATTCCTTACAATGATACATATGCTTTTTTTTTACGGCTGGCTTATATAACGTAATACTATTTTTTTTAGACGACAGTTTAATTGCTGGCGGGAAGAAATGGCATATTGGAGGTAAATAGAATACTCAGGAAGGCAGAAAAACCCTCTAGTATATCTGCTACAAATCATCGTATAAAAATGTGATCGACACCAATCAATTAATAATAACATTTAAGCGGGACTTGATTCGATCAAGAGTGTTTCAAGTTTGATAATCCTAAAGATAAAGTCATCTTTAATCACTACATAACGAACTATACTCTTTGAAATCTGTTAAGTGTTTCCGAAACGTTTCTTAACATAAGTGGCAGCAAAACACACATGTGTTTGTTACAAATACACCTTAA
This sequence comes from Maratus speciosus, assembly GCA_963932465.1. Taxonomy (NCBI): domain Eukaryota; kingdom Metazoa; phylum Arthropoda; class Arachnida; order Araneae; family Salticidae; genus Maratus; species Maratus speciosus. The sequence goes on along the minus strand of OZ010793.1, from coordinate 154,361,041 downwards.
AATCTCGAAAAAAAAATGTTTTCTTTGGTCTCTAATGATAAAGAAAGCTTTTTGGAATAATAGGTAGCTCGTAAGAGGTTACTGAATTCGACCCAATTAATCTTATATTTTCCTAAATTGTAAAACTTTTCTTTTTTTTTCTTTTAACAGTGAGTAAGCTGGTTAGATGCTCCTTTTAAAAAAATTATTAAACATATATATCACGAATATAAATCCAACAATAGCAATTGGTACATATAATACATTTCCACTACAATTTATTGCAATAATTATGATTGAGATGATGATTATAATGCTCAAAATATTCTCTAAAATCAGAAAAAAAAGAAAACTGATTTATTTGTTCGGGTACTGTTGATTAAAGCATTTCTAGTTCAGATGATGTATTAAATTTAAACAGAAAAGTTTACAAAACAAAAAATTCTTATGAAGTAAGTATATATATGGGCATTCTCACAATCTTTTGACTTTAATGTCCCTGAATAATAATTTTTATTTTAATACGCTTTTTTTTTTATTTATTTAATATACTGGGGAACATCCCATTGCATGATTGCACAACAATATTAACGAGAAAAATAAGTTTTGTGCGATGTTCGGGGTCCAAACACCTGTAAAGCTCCCTTACCGTCCCGTGTCCCTGATGCTGACTTTTAAGTTTGGAGCTGTCTGGATAAAATTGTTTCAATAAAAATAATTCGATGTATTTTTTTTTCTGAAACTGAAACTATTGGTTTCCATAAATATGTAGCTACAAATTAACCTTCACACATTTGTAGGGTTGTTATTATTTTTTAAACTCTGTCCCTGGGTTTTAGATTCCTTCCCATCCCTCTTCTAAAATTATACAGAAAATCATTTCAGATGCAGCCACAGAATTTTTTTCAAGTTTTTTCTCATGCAGAAGTATGCTAGAGAAATAATGTCTAAAATTCTTTGGCAGGAAATTTACTGTAGAATTTAAATCAGCATTTAAATATCAATTTCAAGCATCTTGGCTTTATTGGTAGTCTCACTGTCCCCAAGGTTTATCCCTGCACCTTTCGAGGAAAAATTAAAAAAAAAATTAAATTAATCCAATGTTAACAACTGTTTTTAAAAATCAATGAACATTGTGGCTATCACACATTGTGGGTATCTGAACATGATTTTCCTAAAAATAGGTGGTAATTTTCCTTACCGTTCCATCCTTACCGTCCCTTCTTTAACACACCTTTAAGACAATGTTATACAAAAATTCTGTATTAAAAGTACTACATTGTTATTATTTCTTATTTGAATGTCGGGTGAGTATTATGCAAATTCATTATAAGTTAAATTTTAGAAGAAAATAAAAAGTTATAGGGGTAAAATGGTAAGGAAAATTAAACTCGCAAGTTTAACTTAAACCTCAGTTAAATGAAAAAATTTTCGTTGCTGAGCATTTTTTCTTTATTTTGAATTATTAAGGCATTCGTCTATCAGATTAAAATGTTATTTTAGCAAGTTTAATTTTGTCAGATTTTTTCCCCCTAAATTCAAAAGATTGTGAGAATGCCCCATATACCATAGGATTTATACAAGTTTCCTTTTAACACAAAAGAACTATTACATGTTATCAAGTTCTTCTAACCACATAATATTTTGACTGGAAAATACAAAAATTAAGAAATCTGCCGATTTATTTAAAGTACATAAGTTAGATTCTTCTTTTATTCATTGATTTATATTTTATGGAATCAATTTTTTTTCTTTTTGTATTTGTTGAAGTTTTAATAAGAACTGTACGCTTATAAACTAATTATTACTACATTGTTACTGTATATTGTTAGTTAATTATATATTTATAATGAAACATTAAATTTATGAAAGACAGAGTGCTTTCTGTGTTTTGACAATCGCTGTAGCTATTTGGTAGAATTCTTTTACTCTGCTCTATCATTTTTAATTACTTTTTACACCAACAATAACTAAAATAAATAATAGGCACTTTCATTACAATAAGCACTTGCATTCCTCCATTTGTCATATTGATACTGTTTAATTAATCTGGTAAGGATTTAATACTTAAAATATTTCAAATGCTAATACTTATTCTAATATGTGTTACTTTAGCTTGTGCTGATTAAATATACATTCTGAAACAATGTGATTTGCTCATTTACATATGCTGGACATTTCCTCTTGCTTAGGTGGCAAAGAGGCTATTTTGTAGTTTTTCTTTTAAAGTGACGCGTTTATTCAAAAATGTTTTAAAAAGTAAAATAGCAATTGAAGCTAAAGTAATTATAGTTACTATTGATATTTGTTTGTAGAAGGTAATATAAACTTTCATCAAACCTTAGAGTGGCTTCTTTACATTTCCTTCCCATAGTTTTATATACCGTTATAAATCTGCTTTTTTTATCAAAAATTCATTCTTTATGAAGATAAAATTACTTCATACTGGCAATAAGTTTGTTTACGTAGTATGCTAAAATTAAAATAATAAGAGCAATATTGGTTTAAAAATTTCGATGTTTGTATGAAACAATGTTTTTCTTGCTTTCTACTATTTATCCTGATATTCAAACTGTGCATGCTTTCTTCCAACATTTTTTTCCGTACAGTAATTTTTGGACTATGAAAACATAAATTATTACTAGAAAATACAAAAAAGACTACTATTTGAAAGAGTGTTTGAAGAAAGCAATAGGTAAGTAGCTTGAAAAAATTAGCATATTTTTTTATTTGTCTTTCAATGATTTTTTTTTCGATTATATTTTTAAACTATCCAATTTTTATCAAATAATTTAATAAACTTATCAAAACTTATTACAATTTATAAAAAAGTAGTGCGCGAAATGAAAAGAATAAATTATTTTTCTGCTTGTCAAGTGGTTCTAGAAACAATTTATCGAAATCGTAAAATTGTATGAAATTCTGCATAACAATTTCTTTTATTCTAAAACTTCTGTAAGACTGAATGAACATTTAAATTCAGTCAAGATAAAGTTTTAGATTTATCATTAAAATATTCCTAAAAACATTTATGTCTATTCAGAAAATAAAAGGTTTGAGATTTTTTAAACTAAGGAATTTCATTATACAGTTGTTGTTTTCTTTGCATTGTAAAACGCATTATAAATAGATATTTGTGCAAATACTCCTAAAACATTTAGATGGATCGTCATTAAAATTAAATAATAATATTTACAATTCAGAAAAAATTAAAGATAATTACATTTATTTAAATTGTGAAATTTTTTTTATCTAATTTAACAGTTTTATTATGTAGGCTCCCGATACAATCTCCCGATACAAATCCCGGACGGAATGTTGTGTTAAACAACATATAGGTATGTTTTAGTTATACAATAAACATCCTCTAATTAGGCATCATAAGGTCCGGCACGACTTTTGGAAACACAACTAAATCGAAAAGAGATAAAAGTGTGGATTGGAGGAAATTTGGATGTGCTGACAGAGAAAATTGTGACCGATAAGGCCATTATTCAGACTGTTTACAACCCAACAGCCCGCAAAGATGTTGGCTCTGATGAAGATGATGTGGTCGAGTCAAACAACATCAGTTGGAATGAAACAGTTGATACCTTGAATGCATTTATCGAGTTTTCTGAGCGCAGCCATTCGTTCAACGATTCGTAAATTATGAAACTCCCTATTATACGAAAAGACTTCCTAAAAAAAGGAAGAGAGAAGTAACACAATGATAAAAAAACTTATGCCAGATTTGTTTAAGATGGCTTATACGAGTAGGCCTACAGTGCACGTTTTCATTTTATAGTCATGTACATAGGTTGTTCTATACATTATTGAATATTTTTTTCTGTTTTATCCAAGCTGTAACATGAATAGGAACATGCTTTACTGTCATTATTAGTTTAATTCTAAATTCTACACGTTTTGTTTTCGGCTTTAATCCTGTAATCCGGCCCGCTTCAAGTCTCGAGCGTGCAGGATTAGAGGATGTTTACTGCAGTAGAGTACTTTAGAAGTCTAGCAGCTAGCGACAGCACGATTACAATAAGTGAGCTCAGCTTAAAATTTTCGAAACTTGAACCTTGGTATTTTCTCCCCTTTTCTCAAATCCTAAATCGAATCATCCTTTGTGATTTGATTGCGACTTATTGAAAAGTTATTATTTATCTTTGCGATAACTGTTAAATAATGTCTATATAAGTGGGTTTCTAGCAAAACGTATATGGTCCGTAAGATCTACTGGCTGTAAATTTCAGAAAAAGTAATATCTAACACCAATTTCATTCTATTTCCTATCATTTTTCCTAAAATTAAACTATAATTGTATTATATGCTTGATAAGCCAGAATCAAACGTAGAATAGAAATTATTACACTTTTTAACATATTCACGGAAGGTTCTCTTTCATTAGAAATATATTTTCTATTGAACGTATTGAGAATTTAGAATTTGAACAGTAATCAGTTTAAAAACTAACTCATAGTAACGAAAATAAAAGTAAGCTTAATTTGCTGATTATGTATTTAAAGTTCTATTTTTTCCATACAAATGAAAAACATCCCTTCAGAACCACACTTTTTTATTACAAATTAAATTCCATGAATTTTATATGCGAATGATGTTTATTCACTGAAATTAAATCTGTTACTTACAGTTACACAAATTAGAACTAATAAGAATTTTCATCAAAGGCTAACAAACATTTCTAGGAAAATTTGCATGATTACGATCTTTGATTATGTCGTAACGAAAAACTGTTTTTATTCAAAATACTTAAGCTAATTACTGCAATTTAAATTATGATTTATATGATAAATAAAAAATAATAAATTAGCTTGTTTAGCTCATCTTGCACAAAAGTGTGGCTATGGTTTAACAATTTCAGAATATAATTGTACATAATTCAAGAATTACATAAATTAAGAACAATATTAAGCCTGTAAATAATTTAACTGCCTTTTATAATTAAGTTCATCTTTATCTGCCACAATATTAGTGATGATAGTCTTAAATAATTATAAGCAAAAGGACTTAATTTTCTGCTAATAGATGACAGCATGAAACAAAAGTTTAAAAGAGGAAAACATCCCTTTTTAGGGTTAAATTCAAATTTTCAAGCACACAATATTTCACCCCAAGTTATAGCATTAGGGATCGTGCTGTCGCTAGCCGCTAGTCTCTAGAATTGATTGAACCTCGTAATCTAGAAACATTTAATAAGCTTTTATAGAACTTTTCAGCTTGTTTTTCGTAAAATATATGAAACGTTTAAATTTTAATAACTGCCGTTATTACATAATAAAAGAAAGAAAGAAATTCGATAAAAAAAAAACTATATTGATAAAGAATAACGGACATTTTTGATTTCAGACTCTATGACGAATTGCTAGAAAAAAAACGTAATGTTTTTGAAATTTGCGAATTAAAAGATCATCCTTTAACACTAGAAGGTCCAGATGGTGTCAATTTGACACCGAGCAAAAATAAAATGTCGATTCGGCCCAGAATCTTTTTCGTAAAATGAGATAAATTGTAACTTGAGAAAACCAAAGCGATATAAAGTAAGCATCCTATCTTAAATGGGAGAAATAACATCAATCCATGGAATTATTAATAAAGAGGAACTGACATATCCTTATAATACTAAAGCTTCAATGGTAACCGCGATCGCAGGAGTTGTTTACCGCCAGTGGAAACTTCCATCAGTAGATTTATATAGAAATTTTCAACTTATTTAAACACCTGATTATTACAGAATTACAGTCATAAATAATGGTAGAAACAGATTTTCATTTTTACTGGTAGCAGTTTACTTTGGCGGTAGTTAAGCCCTACGTTTTCGCCATATTGTGACAACCAGGGAATAAACTGACAGTTTTACAAGGCATACTGACGCCTGTAAAAACAAATAGAAAATTTTACGACATTTTTGAGAAAATAATTCGTGAATAAGACGCTTAATTAAGACGAAATATTCTATTAAATTTTGGTGGTGGGATGTTTGCCCTGGTGGTAATCAGAAACCGAAGATTCGATTTAAAAAAAAAGCATCCGACATCTTGTGACAACCTCCTCAGTTACTTCACTCGCAATTGGTAGACAGTACGCTATATGTCTCCTCCTCTTTATTCATAACTCCAATCATCAATCAAGGTCGCACGTCACGTAGCGGAGGGGGTTGAACTACAGAAAGATGCCTAACTGTTTTCTTCTTTATGGATAACACTAGTCTGCATGATATCAGATGATGAAAAAACAATGACTGCCTTTAATGCATTTTTTATGCAGATTACAGAACTGTTCTTAGTTTTCTTCTATCACGTGTAGTTTATTTGCAATCGACCCGAATCCATTTCGAAAATGCATCGCTGAGAACGAGCATTATGTGTTTGTCACACATAACTTAAATGTACTTCTGGATACTTGCCAACTTATCTAACTACTTTTACAATACAGTCTGTTTGACATGAACCACATTTAAACCCCCCAAAATTTTTGCTTCCACCATTAGACATCAAATTAGGATTAATGAAACAATTCGTGTGGGCTCTACCACAAGATGAGTATTGCTTCACGCACCTTACTATGAAATTTCCCTTCATCACACACGAAAAATTAAAAGCTGGAATTTTCGTTGGTTCTCAAATCAAAAAACTGATGAAGGACAAATATTTCGGAAAAAATGGTGAATGAGATAGAAAAAGACGCATTGACCGCCTTCAAATGTGTTACCAAAAACTTTCTAGGGAATAAGAAAGATCCAAATTACAGGAATATTGTTAAAACAATGCTGAAAATTTTCAAGAAGTTGGGCTGTAATATGAGTGTTTCTGCATTCCCATATCGCTACTTTTCAAAATATCTGGGACATTACAGTGAAGAGCACGGTGAGTGCATTCATCGGTATATCAAAGAGATGGAGATTAGAGGATGTACCAAAATTGAATTTCGGTACTCGATTTTTGAAAAGCTACACAATAACTATGTGTCTTCTATTAATGTATTATTTCTTGCCAATAGGACCATTGCACACGCTTAAGGGGACAGTGGAGGTTAAAAAAAAATGTCCTTTAATTTTCATAATAGAGATTTAAAATTTTGCGCAAATTTACACTTCACCATAAGTATACCGAAAGCTTTAAAAGAAATTTTCGATCTTATTCTAATTTTAAGATCTTTTAGAATTGTTAAAATTCTGAAACGAAATTTTAAAGTGTTCCTTGCGTCTTAATTTTTTATATACTTCCTCGATTTTGGATTTTAATCACGTAAAGCTCTATTACAAACAAATCTGTAAATCGATTTTTTTAATCTTTTAAATAGTTAATTTTTTAGAGATATTTTTCTGAAATCCATATCGATTTTCATCAAAATTCTGCCTTATAATAAATTTAAAATCACATTTTATTACCTTAATGAAGCCGAGTTTTAAAATGCATATACAGTTGTTTTTTAAGCAATGTCAGGATTCTTCCTTATCAGTTTCATGATTTTTGGTCAAAAATTAAGTAGCAAGGAATATTTCAAAAATAAGAAAAATCTGAAACATCAGTATTGAGAAAAAGAGATTTAAAGTATATTAACCCTATCGCTGCGCAACCCGAGATATTCTCGGGCATGCATTTTTTTTTTAAAGTTGATTTTTTCGAAACTACTGCACATATTAAAATAAGTGATACATGAATTTAAAGAGAAATATACGAAGTTTTTTCAGTTACAAATGTTCGATCTGTGACCCTCTTGTTACATGGCATACGTCTAATCTGTAATGCAGTTCGTCTCAAACATTTTGTAGCATCACTCTGTCAATGGTTCTGAATTCTGCACAAATGCGTTTTTTAAAGTTCTGACAGTGTCAAACACATTGTGTATGTACAACCAATGCCGAAAACAAAGTGTTCAGAACTTAAAGAGCGCATTTGTGAAGCTTTCAGAACCATTGACAGAGTGATGCAACAAAATGTTTGGAACAAACTTTTTTTTCCCCAGATTGTTGATTGTCACCGCTTTTTTGAAATAGAAATATTCGGTCTATTTAAAATTGATTAAAAAAAAATCTGAAAAATAAGGAGAACTATACTATTAAAAAAAAAAAAACGTTCACAGTCAAATACTCTGAATTAAAAAAGTCTCCAATCTGGCAACACTGCATGCGTCCAATCTGTAATCTAGTTCGTCCCAAACATTTTGTAGCATAACTCTGTCAATGGTTCTGTATGTTGCACAAATGCGTTCTTTAAGTTCCGGCAGTATCAAAGATATTATTTATGTACCACCCATGCCGAAAACAAAGTGTTCAGAACTTAAAGAACGCATTTGTGCAGAATTCAGAACCATTGACAGAGTGATGCTAGAAAATGGTTGGGACGAAATGGATTACAGATTGGACGTATGCCGTGTGACAGGAGGGTCGTACATCAAACATTTGTAACGGAAAAAAACTTGGTATATTTCTCTTTCAATTCATGTATCACCTCTTGTAATATGTGCAGTAGTTTTGAAAATATGATTTTTTAAATCGGGTCCATCATTTGTAATAGACCTGTAATATGAAACTTCATGATATTCCGTGCATTAGTTTTTGAGATACCGCTGTCGCGAAAATCATGAAAAATGCATCATAGCAGCACCAATTGTTGTATGATGTACACGACAACCAAATCAGAAACAACCTTTATCAAGGTCTAAAAAATATGTAGTTTGATCAAATTCCGTACATTAGTTCTTAATACATGTGTATAGCTAAAATCGTGTATATCCTGATCAGCAACTATCTATGTCGACGTCTAAATAAATCTGAAATTGTTTGAAAATCAATGCATTAGTCCTTGAGGCAGAGCTATTGCAGAAATCGTGAAAAATGCAGAACAGCAGCACCACCTATTGAGCAATTTACGCCAAAAAACAATCAGCACGATTTAATATCAAGGTCTAACTGAATCTAAAAAAGTACTAAATTACGTGCATAAGTTCTTCAGAGAGAATGTGTGAGGAAAGTCATCAATTGCAGTCAGGAACTGAGCCGTGATTTTCCAGTTAAACATTGAATGCTTATAAAATGTTTTTTTTTTTTTAAACTTATTGTTATTTTTATACTTATGATAATTTGCTTAATAATTAGTTAATAATAATTTTGAAAGTTTCCGCAAAATGTTTTCATATTGCGTAAGACTATTTGATTGTTGTTCAAAGACACAAGTTACAAATAGAATTTCATTGTTCTTTAGAAAATGACCAATTGTTAACGGAAAAAAATATCAACAAATAATTATAAATCAGATTACAACAATTCATGAAAATAAACAATACAGATTTTGATAACTTCATTTTACTATACTAAAATAATAGCCTCATATATTGCTAAAAAATATTCAAAAGCATATAATGTTTCAATGTTAAATAAAGATGAAATAACAATCTTAAATTTTATGTTTTATTATCGTTGCAGTTTGTGGTATTACTTCTGTGAATAGAAACAAAAATAACAAATATGGATAAGGAGAATCTTGTTGATTTGGTTATAGAAAAAAAACAGTTCCGATCTTGGAAAGTGATTAGCCGAGGACAATTCTCTGCTACAATAGAAGTAGATTATAAAGACAAACAACAGAAAGCAGCTATTCTCATATTGAGTAAGCAAGAGGCAGAAAATAGACAATTTGATTTCGAAAAAATAACGAACCCATACACTCTCCAGGCTCTTCAATATGAATACATGTGCAAACTTAAAACATATTTAATTTACACAGAAACCACAGAAAATACATTTCAGGATAAAGTTGCTGATAAAAATTTCCGAAAAGCTCCAGAAGCAATAGCGTCAATCTGTAACTGGATAAAGGAAATTTCACTGGGATTAAAGCAAATTCATGCAAAGGGATATGTTCATTTAAATATCCATTTAAGCACAATTATGATAACCTCAAACAACAGAGCGAAAATAGGAGGTTTTGATTATGCCAGAAATACTTCCACGCAGAATGACAGGTAATATTTCTTCTCTTTAACAATATTATCTTCTTATGTATTTTTTTCACATTAATATAGTAAAAACATTTCAGTAAACAAAAAGTTATTGTCTAGGTTGTTTTGAAAAATTCGGCTGAAAACAAAAATAAATTTTTTGGTCGCATTCACCAGTATTCGAGCAAAGCGCTTAGACGTACTTCGCCTTAAAACTATTTATTAAATATAGGCAGATTAAATTATTGCACGTTGCATAATATAAAGAAAGCATCTTTTAGCGCATTTCAGTGATTTCATTATGTTTAAACTATCATAACGTGGAATTATCGCGCGCATCCTTGTAAACGAACTTTAAATGCTACTTATACTGTCTTTATACTATCATAATATAGAATTCTGTTGTGCATCCCTGTAAATTAACTGTAAATGCTACTTATTCTATACACCTTAAGGAAGCTTCTTGTAGTTGATTGTTGTGTTATATTTGAACCTCATTATATCTTAAATATCGCAGCTTCAATAAAATGTATAGGAAACGATTTTTCCCCATGCATCATAATGTAACACAGCTCTTTTGAGAGTCTCTGTAGATGAACTATAACTGTCATATGCTTCATTTTCAATAATGAACATTCTATAGTAAAAAATTTCAGGGCAATCCGAGTATATTTATCAGAGTTAGAGCTCGGATAAGCAAATGGTAGACACACAGACGGACAAACACATTTCATAAACTTTTCTAAACTATGTTGGAATGTGTAAAAAAACATTTTTGTGTGAACAGTGCTGAACAGTGAAGCAGCGGTTAAGGGGTTGGCCTAGTTGAAGTCAACTTTACACCCAGTCTGATTATTGTGATGTCTTACATAATAGAAGAGCCATTGGGGAAGAATAAAGGTGTAGTTGTTTACAACTACTTAAAAAAGGAAAAACTAAAGATTTTACTAGCATAGATGCTTTAATATTTAAGAGAAATAAGTTAAAGAAAGTTTAAGAACTTGAATTAAATGATGAAATTATATTAAGATATAGGTATAGCTGCAGTACTAGACTGCTGTAAGGAATAGAAAAATAAGTTAAAATAAAAGTTAGCACTAGTTCAAAAGTTACTCACACCAAGCATGGCAGGGTTGGCGGTTAAGGAAGGCAGCAAGGCTGCTTACATAAACAAAAAGGCACTAATCAGGGCAATATATCTTTTTTTTAATATATAAGATAGTAAAAAAGAAAGAAAAAGTGAAAAAAATTACTAGAGCAATCTTATGCGGTGAACACAAAGCTCACGGGGATTCCATTATAGAGGATTGTGTAGATATTTTAAAAATTATGCTTATATCTTAATTACAAGCTGAGACATTAATTATTATTTCACCAATTGGATTATTTCTATTAAATGCTCATTTTAAAAGGCATTCACGTTATTTTTTATACTAGCATTCTGCAGAAAGGTCTAGATTATTTAAAAATACAGCATAACTGCTACTTATACAATCTTATCATTTACTTATTTAATATAAAATAAGTAATATTACATTATATATAATATATACGTATATTACATATAAAAATGTCAAAAGTTTCGTTACCACTATTTTCGAATAATAATTTCATCAAATAGCTTAAATTCTTGCTTAAGACCGTTACCACCTCAAGTAATATATCTACTGATAGGTTGTTTAACCGAGTTTCGTTCAGATACAGTTTTGTTAAGAATAGAGTGCCCTCCAGGTTGTGGAATGTGGAACAAACAGAGCGCGATTTTGTTAATATCTGGAAATGTAACAAGGCGATCTGTTAAGATAGTTTACAACGCATGATAAAAAAAATAAAAAAAAAGAAGAACGGCGCGTCACATTTCGGGGGGGGGGGAGGGGGAGGGCCGCGAACAAAATTAGGATATATAATAATTCAATCTGTAAGAAACATTAAGGTAGATTATAACTTATAATAAAAATTTAAAAAATGAAACCGCGTCAAAAATTGGGGCGATGGGGCGCGTTTTTACATTATCTAAAAAATTGAATGCATAGAAAATAATTGTCGCGAAGCGATCCAGAATGGAAACGCGAAATAATTAAGTCTGATGTTGCCTCGAAAATAGGGATTGCTTCGCGATACCAAACAGTATCGGGAAGAGTTTACGCGGTTGGTTGGTGAGCGTAGCGAGCAGCGGGCGGAGACCCCTATTATTATAAATTTTTATAAATTTCCTTTTAAATATTTAGTTTCTAAATTAATATAATCAAACAATGACAAAAACCCTTTTAAAATTTAGCTAAGTCAATTAAGAGACCTTCAAAATTCTGCCATCGAAGTTTGCTACTTGTTAACTGCAGCGTGGGAAAAGCATGTTACAGTAATGTTACAGTAAAAATTAATATAATCAAACAATGACAAAAACCCTTTTAAAATTTAGCTAAGTCAATTAAGAGACCTTCAAAATTCTGCCATCGAAGTTTGCTACTTGTTAACTGCAGCGTGGGAAAAGCATGTTACAGCGGTTCGCCAAACTATAGGTCTCAGGCGATGTTTTAATGTGTCGGCGATAGATCTAGTATGCATTCAAAGCTGCATAATTACTTTTATCTACTATGAAAATGTAATGAAAACGATGCGTATTATTAAGCAGAAAAGTCAAATAGTTTTAAATAATAAATCTTTTGTGAAATATTCTAAAAAAATTGAGTAAAATTCCTTGCATATTTATGTCAATAAATGTGTTTTCTTAGTTAAAACCGCTCATCTAATAAAAAATATTTCATTTTAGTATTTTATTCGCATTTTAGCTTTACCTTTTAATGTTATCGTTGCTTTATTTATGTCAAAGTGAACATTCTACGTAGTATTCAAAACTACCTTATATTCCCTAATATTGTGCGTCGCGAAATTTTTTTTAGAACCCGGTAAAATAACAATTTCCGGAATGTCTGTAACGCATTACGGCAAAAACTTTAAAATATATGCTGTTATTTATAAAATATAAGTATAACAATAAATCGAATTGGATACTGATGCTCATTTCTTTAAATTAGATTTGAAATTGGATCTAAACCACATTATCATTCACCAGAGATTTATGCTCGTGATTGTGCTGCAATTGACGGAGAAAAGGTTGATTCTTGGAGCCTGGCTATACTGATAGTTGAATCTCTAACAAACAACTACATAGCACAGAAATCATACCAAGTGACATCATGGCCTGTACAATATCCCATAATACATAAAATACTACAAGTAAGTAAATTTTAGTACATAGTTTTTTACTGTTAAAATTTATATGGCCGATGTATGTAAATAATTATGCGTTGACATCCCATCTGGAATTAGAAGCACTATTTTACGCCTGTTATCTAAGCAAGCAGGAAAGCACAAGATATATAGTATGTTGAACCTGAATTTGGCTTTTATACTTATCCATCACGGGAATGTTTATGCATACATTTGTTAACCCGGCTTTACTCGCGCCGGGCTTCCGAGGCCCGAACAGTTTTTTAAAGCTCCGTTAACCCTACCCCTTAATGCTGAAATGTGCCGCACCCAGTCTAGCTGAGTTCAATGTGACCTTCGACACAAAAGAAGTGTTTTCGGAATTTTGTTTTATTCCGTTCGAAGGAAAACATGATTTCCGGGTCTCTCAGGCCCGACGCGAGTAAACGTATCTCTCATTTCGAGTTTAAAGTGCATCAACTTCGGAGCACAATATGGCTCGCAAATTAACGTATAATGAAGAAATGGAACGATTACGCAAATTGTTAGAAGAAGTATCGACGGATGAGGAATCTATCGAAGAAAATGATGCATTTTCTGATTGCGATGAAATGTTTAGTGCGCATGATACATCGTCGGAAGAAGAAATCGAGTCTGATGAAGAGGGTGCTGTTGAATCTAATTCAGAAGATTGTTTTACTGGAAAAGATGGAAAGACGATTTGGAAAAAAACAAAGTTTCGTCAAAATTTTCAAACTTTAGCACGAAATATTATTTCAAAATTACCAGGAAATATTGGAGAGGGAAAAGACGTAACTTCCCCTATTGAGTCATGGAATTTATTATTGCATGAAAACATCTTGAATACGATTGTCACCTGTACAAATATATATATTGACACTATCAGTGGCAATTTTCAGAGGGAACACGATGCCAATAAAACGGAACTCTCTGAAATCAAAGCCTTTATTGGATTACTGTATTTATGTGGTATACATAAATCATCTCATGTGCATGTAAGAGATTTATGGCGCACTGATGGAATGGGACTAGAAATACTTCATAGGACCATGTCCCATAATCGTTTCTTATTTCTTATAAGATGTATAAGATTTGATGATGTTAGAGATAGGCAAATAAGAAAAGAAGTGGACAAACTTGCCCCAATAATGTATGTTTTTGATTCATTTGTGCATAACTGCCAGATTTGTACATACCTGGATCCTATGTTACAATTGATGAAAAACTCGAACCATTTAGAGAACGTTGTTCATTTCGTCAATACATGCCGAAAAAGCCAGCTAGGTATGGCATAAAGATTTTCGCTCTTGTTGATGCAAGAACTTTCTATACATGCAAGTTAGAAGTTTATACAGGTACTCAGCCCCAAGGTCCGTATCACGTAAATAACTCATCAGTTGAAGTCGTGAAAAGGTTAACAGAAAACTTAAATTCTGGGAGAAGTGTAACAGTCGACAACTGGTATACTAGTTATGAACTTGCAAAATATCTTCTTCAGAAAACATTACTCTAGTGGGCACCATAAGGAAGAACAAGAGAGAAATACCGAAAGAGTTTGTGAGCAATAAAAATCGCAAGGTGCATTCATCCTTGTTTGCATTCCAGAAAGACATGACTTTAGTGTTGTATGTTCCTAAAAAAACAAATTTGTTAACCTCTTAACCACAATGCATAATGACGACGCTATTGGCCAAACAACAGGTGAGGCAAAAAAGCCTGAGATAATAACGTTTTATAATTTGATGAAAGGAGCTGTTGATGTGGTGGACCAAATGTCAGCAGCGTATTCCACTGCAAGAATCAGAAACATATGGCCGATGGTTTTATTCTATACAATCTTGAATACTGCTGCAATCAATTCTCGAGTATTACTCCAATGCTCAAAACATCCATCCTTAGAGCACAAGAAGCGTAGTCATTTTTTGAGAGCTCTTGCAACGGATTTGCTGAAAGAACACACAGAGAAGAGAAGCACTGTAACATGTCCACCTCGACATTTGCAAGAAAAACTAGCTTCCCAAAGCCCTCCTGCTAAAAAACAGAAAGTTGCTGAGAGAAAAAGGTGCTATATTTGCCCAAGTTCAAAGGACCGAAAATCTAAAATAAGTTGTATAAAATGCGAAAAAAATGTCTGTGGTGAACATTCTGTTTTTACGTGTATCAATTGTACATAAAATTTGGTAATTTTCTTTAATGATTCTATACATATATTAATTAAAATTACTACTCTAAACGGTGTCTTAAATTATGTTGTTAGTTAATGCTTAATATGGTGTTTAATGCGCTGCGGGACATATAAATCCGTAAACGGGCCTCGCAGGCATACGAGTACATGCGTGCGTACGATTAGCGCGAGTAACGCCGGGTTAACTGCGTTTCAAGAAGGCCTAGTGTAGAACACATATATAAACACTTAAGATTCTCAAACTGGCCTCAGACATTTAGAAAGCAGGCTATATTTGGTAATAACCAGTCCATTTTGAAAAAAAAAATGAGATAGACCATTTAGAAGATGCATAAAATACATGTTATCCACTCCCTCGGTGAACCAAGTCTGTTTTCACATATTTTCTCATATATGTCATCTGTTTGCGGATTTGGTTTAATATGGAAGTGGATAAAATACCTTTTATGCAAATTCTAAAAGGACTATCTTCTTTTTTTTTTTTTTTTTTTTTTCGAAATGAGATTTGTCAACTATGGTTGTGAGCCCCTCATATAATGTTATCACTTTAGGAGATGGGGGGGGGGGTCTGGCGCTTGATATCGTTCGTTATCTCTACGGAGATTGGGTTTGTCTTTTGATATCGTTATTACTTTTACATAACGAAAATTTCCTGTTTTTGGTAATTTTTTTGTATCAATATAGTCTGTTATCTCTTTTTTTTAGTCAGTTGTCACAAAGCTATTATTTAAAACCATTAAATTATAAAATAATTTCACTCCAAAGTAATGTAATACCCCAAAGTTCGCCATTTCTATTCTTCTGAAATATACAAATATAATTCTTTGTTAGAGAAGAGAGCTTCTGAGTGATACTTGCCACATTTACTAGTAAAAAATGGCAAACACTGTCATCTGTTTTGTTTATGAGAAGTTCTGCTTACGCCTGTTCGAAAGGAAATTACACAAATGCAATATTACTGCTTTATGCATTATGTAACAAAAATATATTATTACATACTTTCAAATAATAAGTAATTCTTTAAAGTGTTATTTCATATACTATAGTGATATCTTATTAACTTTTCTTAATAATTTAAATCGGTAAAAGTATGCGAATAATAAATGTGAAACCATACCTGTATATTATTGCAAACGTATAAAAAGTAAAAGAAGCAAAGAAAATTGTAGAAAGTAAAAGAATTTTTGGAAACTGAGAACGATACCATTAGAAGAGGGGGGGGGGAGGGTATGAAGAATAATAACGTATGATAACACAAGTAGGGAGGAGGTTCAAAATAGCCAAGAAGTTGATAACGATATATATGTACTACCCCTAATTTGGGGCTGATATAGAAATTTATTTAGCGACTAGGGGAAAATGTATGAATTGAAATAAGTTATAGGACATCTGATCCATTTTATAATTAATAATGTGTATGATTATAAAAAAAATTAATTATACAGTACTGATTATTAATTTTCTGAAAAAAATATTTTGTTTCGCTATTTTTAATAAATTATACGCTATTCTTAACTTTTTCGAATTCATTTTATTTGATATCCTGGACACTTTTTTTCATCGTTCTTGAAAGCTCAAATTACTTTCATTTTCGATTATAACGAATCATATAGTGCCATTTTAATGACATCATCACTTTTTTTCTATCAAGAAAATAGTTCAGATTTCAAATTGGGACCTAAGCGAGGATTGGAAGAGTTAAAAATCGCTTAGATGATTATTTTAGTATATAGGGCTAATTATTTTAAAGGCTCAACAAAGTTTGAAATTAATCATTTTTGTCTGTGTAGTTGTCCCTCTTAAGCATCCTTTTTTTTCTTTTTTTTTTTTTTTTTTTTTTTTGTAATGTGTTTTTTAGTGCATATATAATCTACTGAAAATTTTATGTAGTACACAATAGAAATACTACTGTAATGTGAATACCAGACAAAAAAAGATTTTTATCAAAACAATTAATCATTAATTTTCTTCATTTATCCCGCATCTAACGGTTAGACACCCCACTTGATTCAGATATATGCCCCATTCGCATACGAATACAAAGCAGGAGTAATAAACATTTATAAATTAAAAACTAGATTTGCATTTGAATTATTACCCTATTTACATGAAATTTTGGATTAAAAAAATGTGAAATAAAAAATCTTGAACTGAAACTTTTTTCTTTTTACCTGGAAATATTGGAAAGGATATTACCCATTCTTCATGTCTCATGTCTCATTTAGCCATTCCATACAATCAACACACTGCCTTTCCCCAATAAGCCGGTACACAAAATTTGCAGCCAATTGGATAATTCTAATGAAGGAACCCTTGTTTAACACTTAACTACTGTTACAAAAATTGTGGTTTAACTACTGTGATATGTCTGTGAGACCACTCCATCGAAAGATAAATAAGGGCTCGATTATCTCACATGATAGTGTTTTCTTTTTTTCTAAACTTTTGTTACCAGATTATTATAATTAAATTTCACCTATTAAAAAGTCTCTACCGATAGTAGTAGAGCTACAAACAAAACACAATATCGCTAGCATCTGTAGCTGAACTGGAAATTAGTTGTTAAACTGAGAAAATTAAAAAAAAGCAGCGGTCTGTAAGGTGGTTAACACAAATTAGGGGTTCATCTAATCTAAGAAGGGTAACCCCACCCTTCTTATATTAAATCACAAAATCTAATTCTGGAACCGATTTTCCCAATAAGATGAAATAGACAATTTGAAGGAAATCGGATGATTCTAACGAAGGCTAAAGTTTTTAAACCTTAACTAAGAGTGATTTTCCGCTCTCCTTCTTATCGCCGATGTACAAACTCTAAAAACTAATTCGGGAAACAAATTTTAAATTCTCAAGTTAAATACGATAGATTTTTATGTTTCATAATGAAAGAGTTGGAAATATTTTCTATATTCTCAAGTTAAACTTAAAGATAACTATAAGGTTAAACTTATATAATTTAAATGAAGGAGGCAGTAGCAGAAAAGGTGCCAAAATACAAGAATATTAATTAAATAAATAAATCAGCAACGGGATTATATAACTAATATATGCACCGGTATAATTCCTTCTAAATTTATTTGACAATTTGAAATGTCATGTATAAAGCATATATGGATGAAAGGTTGGACAAGTATCCTTTTTAAGCCGGGTCCAAGTCAGTAACTCTGGAAGCAGCAACAAATATAGATGCAACCTACTCTAACATATAAGTTGATTTCAACTTTCAACAATATTCTCTAAATATTTGATCAAAAATCTTTAATAAGTATATCATATTTCGACATCTACTTAAAGAATTTTAGATTTCTGTTTTGCATTGAGATTTCTATTTAGTGCGTTTGACTATATTCTGATGTAAAGAGAGGGAACGTTCGGAATTTATGTATTACAATTCTCTGAACACGGATGTAAATTCAAAATATTTCAGGATTTTCACTTAAAAATGTGACGGAATTGCAACCTTTAGAACCAACTTTCCGAATTGAAACAAATGAATTGAGAGAATTTATTGCTACTCATTCCTCCCCTCCCCCACCCCCATTGACTTGACAGATTTTCTTTTTATCCATAATGCTTAAGAATTTGAAAAATATTCTGACGCATAAAATTTATTTGATCATTACAACTTATCCCGATCAGACATATATCCGGATGCAAGGTTAGACAAGTATACTTTTCAATCCCGGATAGATGCTCCAGCCAGTCACTCAACTAGTAGCAGCAAATATGGCTGCAACCTACATTAACACATAACTTTATACAAATTTCAATATTCACTAAATATTTGTAAACAAATCTTTAGTAAGTTCATTATATTTCGACTTCTACTTGACTCTAGGGGAAACCGGGGAATGGCGACAACTTAAGGGAATTTAATTTTTTTCACCTCAAAAAAATGTTTATTTTTTAATAGTAAAAATTCTAAAGCTGAATGATTATCTTTAGTATCTGTATAAATTTAACCGTAATCATAATTGTAAAGTAAGCACACATACAAAAAAATTTCTTTCAACCTCTGTACAGTGGCGGGATTACCCAGGATACTGGGGTAATTCCTCCACTGTATCGGGGGTAATGACGCCACTCTATAATGACCTAGTAAATACATAAAATGGATACTAGGAAACACATAACCTACTAAAAATGTTTAGAAAGCAATAATTTATCAAATTAATGAATAATTGCAATGTTCCTTAAGCTAGATTTATTAATGTTCTAAGCTTACAATTTAAATCAAATTGGAAAAGTCACCCTTTGCCATGGTGGCGGCATTACCCCAAGAGGACAGTATAGTGAAAAAACCCCAGCAAAGCCGAAAGAAGAACCGAACTTGTTCAACAAATTGCATCAAAATGTCGGCGAATGCATGTAGATTACGGATAATATTATATTACGTACCTAATGTTTCAATAAAAGGTGTTTACCTCTACACATTTGAAGCTCCAAAATAAGAAGCAACTAGATGAAAACTAAATTTTTCACTAGAACGAGCGAACGACGTTCAACAAAACGATCCTCACTCTAGGCACTGTTTCTATTGTTGGCAGCTATAGTGCAGACGCCATCTCTATCTCAAACTTCAGTTAATTTTTAAACTAGAGGGGGTGGCGGCATAACCCCGAGTGGCGGCATTCCCCCGATCTCCCCTATCTCATAAGTGTAAGCAACAAAAGCCAAACTTGTCATTCTTTCATGAACATAGCTTTTATTTTAAGAAATAAATCGCTGTAACTTCCTCTAAAGCGCTTTTATATAATAATTGAGAGCAGCAGAATGTTACTTGCTCCGCCACAAGTCCCGTACCTGAAATACAGTAAATAGGACTGCTAACCCGGTATTGCAGGCGTTTCCAACCTTTCAGTAACGGGCTGTTCATATATTACGTAAGCATGTTTTTGGCAATTTTTGACACCCCCCCTCCCCCGTTGTCAGCAAAAGTAAGCAAATCGCAAACACACCCCTTAATAATTAAGTAAGCAAATTGCAACCCCCCCACCACTTTATTAACAGTAATAATTTAATTTTTAAAAAATTAGGACTTAATTGAAATTTAAAAACTACACTCGACTTGGAAAAAAAAAAAAAAAAAAAAAAAAAAAAAGCTAGTTTTATTTCTTTACAATTCCATTTAAGAAAATTTCTTAGATCACAATTTTAGAAGAACTTATCCATTTGTAAAATTTAAATTTGAACATGCCCATATCTATTCCGATGCTGATAAATTCAAGCCATTTTTCCATATATGTTATGATATTGGTTTCCAGTTTTACTTGATTATCTTCATCGCTTTCTTTTCGGATGCAATCTTGATCAACTTCATCTTCATTGATCCACTCAACATCTTCCATATCTTCCACGATTTTACGACGCACCTAAGTTCATTTGCTCGACGAGCAGCAATTCTCAATGGTCGTATAAAGCAAGCCTCGCTTTTTTCACTGTGTTGAATTTTTTTGTATCTGTTTGCAGGGCCGAAACTAAGGGGGGACAAAGGGGGCATGTGCCCCGGGTGCCAGAACAAAGGAGCGCCAAATGAAGGATTATACCTTTGGAATGGATCATTTTCTTCTGATGGATTGATGGCTTCCATTATTATGAAACAGCCATTATAAATTAAGTCTTAGGTGAAGATGAAAGAGCAGTTTTAAAAAGTTAGAACTCTGATTTTCTGGTCAGAATGGGGAGAAAAATGGCCATATTTTTTTTTCTTTTTTTTTACGGCTGCTCTTTCATTTTCACCTAACACTTCATTTATAATGGCTGTTTCATAATAAGGGAAGCTACCAATCCATCAGAAGAAAATAACTCAGTTAAAGAGGAAACTCGGTTAAGCAGGAGTCGGATAATCGGGACTCTACTGTATATTTCATTTAAAAAATGATCTTTAGAAATTTTTTGTTGGTGTTCAGACGGGAGTCATCACCTCCGTGACCTCCCCTTTGGATCCGCCATTGTAGATTACATAGTTCAGTATTACACGTTTTATGATTACATATTTTAAATTTTAAAATAATTTGGCTATTAGAAAATTAATAAAATTATCTTTGTAACTATAGTTTGCGGAAGAGGGGAGGGGGGTGCTCCAAAATCCATGTTTGCCCCGGGTGCAAAAAAGGCTAGTTTCGGTCCTGTCTGTTTGCTTACTTCTGAGATGCATGATATTGGCCACAACTTCCACAAGTTCTTGCGGATAATTGCGACTTTATGGAAGGGCAAAAATAGTCATACGGCATCTTTAAAAATCCCTTTGCTGTAATATTCAGATTTAAGGCCAGACGGAGACTTAAATCTATAAATTCCCCCTCCTCACTTGTAATGATGTCATTTGGCGATTGTATCATTTTAATTGGAGGAGGAATGAATCGTCCTTTTAATATACAAAATAATCCACTACGTTCAGGAGAGCAACAATTATTTTCTTCGCATTTTTTTTGCAGCAAGCATTGACTTTCTTGTACGTGCTTCGAATACCAATCAAGTCATAACCAAGAGAGTCTGGTTCGCCTGAATCAACATATGTGGTAGTAACAGGATAACAATCAATTAGTCAATGTTTGAGTTCCAGATTTCTGCGAGAGTTTTACCAGCATATGCAAAGTTATTTTGCTCCATTTCTGCATCAATAGTGCAATCGTTCTCATCGAGATGAGAACCATAATTTTTGAAACTTTCAAAAAGTTTTTTTTTATACAAGATTTCTCGTAATGAAGATATATTTCCGATTTCACTTACTTTAATCACCACCACACTACGGTACTGAGAGGTTTTCAAAACTCACGACATACCAGACAGTAGAGCAGTCGGTCACTATGTTTATGGGGTTCAACCATTAGA
Organism: Maratus speciosus; assembly: GCA_963932465.1. NCBI lineage: Eukaryota > Metazoa > Arthropoda > Arachnida > Araneae > Salticidae > Maratus > Maratus speciosus. The sequence continues at coordinate 154,338,867 of OZ010793.1, read as the reverse complement.
CAGTGGAGAGGTTGAAACAAAGATGATGGAATTTTACTTACGTTTCGGAAACTTACCCAGAAAACACGTATTGTCACAATACAACATATCACATCGGTCCATTCTATTCTATTCTATTCTCACAATTGGAAATAGTAGTAAATTCTCAGAGATAATAAGCCCTCATGCATCAAACATGAACAGTCACCTCTATGTAAAAGCGATCGTTTACGTTTTCCTTGTGCGGTCAAAATAGCTGACATCAGAACTTCAAGTTTAATAGTCTTTTGCTGTTTCTTTTATTCAATTTGAAATTTTTAATAGTTTTTTTTTACAAGTTAGAGATTCTGAAAATGTCTTACGTAAGCATCATTCAAACACCCCCTCCCCCTTGTCTGCAAAAATAAGCATATCGCTAACCCCCTCCCTCCCCCTATAGGTGCTTATGTAATATTTGAAAGGCCCCTAAGCAGGCACTCAATGAAGGGCGCCATTATTTACATGAGTGAAAACATGCGGTATTAGTATAGGCTCACAGTCTGAACATAATGCAAATGAATCTAACAGCGATAGACAAAAGGCGCCTAAGGTTCTGCAGTAACATGTATTAAATTAAGAGTTGAACATTTTTTATAAGAGGTCTATCTCAAAAATATTTGTAGGGTAAGGTGCCAGAAACTTTTATCCGGACTATAATAACAATTAAAAGTAAAATAAAATAAATATGGAAATCAGAGATACTTGCATTGCTAGGTTTTGTTTTAGGGTGTGAAAATTCGCTTTGACATATTTTGAATGCGTGAATTTAGTTTTATAAAAAGTACAAAAATAAAGACAGGCATGTTAGTGACCAGTCCATATGAGTGGTTACAGATAGATTATTTGGAAGTGTTTTCATAGATGGAAATCATCCTGCATTGTTTAATTAACTTTTCTAAAGAAATTGAAAGAAAAAAACTTAAAATTTCGAAAGACAAAAGGAAAAATTAAGCGCCTTTATCCGTCGTAGAAAAAAATCAACGGGCCAGTGTGACAACAGCAAAAATAAATAAAGTGAAGTTTTATCGACAGTTGTCTTCAAAGGGCAGGTTGAAGGTGAAAAACGTTTATTTTTCTGTTAATCCTTAAGAATTAAGAAGTGCCATTTTTAATTATTATTAAATTTAACCATCATAATTACACTTTATAAACAATAAATACAAATGATGAAGGTATGCATGATTAAATTTTCATAGTATGTTTTGGTTTTTAATGCGTTTCCGCAAGTTTTGAAAATATCTCTAATGAAAATATTAATTATTTTAAAGAAAACACTGTTATAATGGAATGTTACTTCTAAAAAGTCTAATAACAGGAAACCTTCAATAGGGTACCAAGAAAAGCTTCAACTGGCGCCATAACGCCTGCGAAAGCCGCGTTGGATATTCATGCGGTGGGATATCTAACCTGGATTTACCCCATATGTCATCGTCTAATTTAATATGTATAATAATAGATAGATAGATACATAGATTTATTTAGGGATTTGGCTGTAGAATTATCTTATCAAAAACGTGATGTCGTTGACATGTCGTTTTGTTGTCATGCAATTGTATATAACTATAAAATACTAGTTTAGTTTTACGTTAATTAAATAACTAATTTAACAACAACCATTATTTACATTTACACCTATTTAATAATTCCATATAACATATTTTCAAGCAAGCATATTGTTAAGACATAATATTCTGTTTTCTTTTTTCCATTTTAGAAAACCAAATTCAAAGAAATAGTTAAAAAAACATATCCCAAAGCCGCAGAAGGAGAATATTTGGAAGAAATTCTCCACCTAATCAAGCACACAATTAAGTTTCATCCTAAAGAAAGACCGAGTATGAGCGAGGTTTCAATATTAGTGATGGAATTAGTATTTCTTAAATATATTGACAACAAACAGTTAGTTGAAGATGAAATATGGAATAAGAGAGGTAATTTTTTAATGCATTTTGATTATACGCAAAAGCAAAAGCAAAAAGCATATTATCACATTATAAAAATGATATGAAATGACTATTATAAGTATTTTTTTAAATAAGGTAAGGTCAGTCTGCCTAAATGAGACACGATTCCCCGTAGTTTTGTCGCATTTAGGGTATATTTGGGATTTTATTATATAAATGTATATTTTATTAAGCAACAAATTACTGAATACTGTACCTTTAGTTTAAAACTAACTTGTTTTGTAGAAATTTAATAATTATCTGTAGTATAAAACCACAATATAGGATTGTCGCATTTAGGTCATTTTTGTCGCATTTATGGCAGGTAAAACCTAAATGAGACGTTCATAGTCCTAAATGTGATAATGCATTTTATACATGACAATTCATCTGAAAAAGTTCATTTAACGATTAAGGGCTGTGACAGAAAATTGCCACATTACAATCTGCGAAACCATTCGATTGAAATATGAGTAAAATGTGCGATTAACTCATAAAATGCTGTTTTTACACTAAACTGTTTGTAGGGGAGACCGGGGGAATGATTAATCCATAAGGGAATTTAAATTTTTTTACATAAAAAATATGCTTATTTTTTAATAGTAAAAATTCTAAAGTTTAATCATCATCTTTAGTATCTGTATAAATTTCGCCGTAATCATAACTATTAAGTAGGCACACATAAAAAAAAATCTTTCAACCTCTGTACAGTGGCGGGATTACCCAGGATACTGGGATAATTCCGTCACTGTATCGGGGTAATGACGCCACTCTTTAATAACCTAGTAAATACATAAAATGGATACTATGAAATACATAACCAACTGAAAATATTTAGAAAGCAATAATTTATCAAAATAACGAATAATTACAATGTTCCTTAAACTAGATTTATTAATGGGCTAAGCTTACAATTTAACTCAAATTGGAAATTCACCCTTTGCCATGGTGACGGCATTATCCCGAGAGGACAATATTGCGGAAATCCCCCAGCAAAACCGAAAGAAGAACCTAACTTGTTTAACAAATTGCTTCAAAATGTTGGCGAATGCATGTAAATCACTGGTAATATTATCTTAAGTACCTAATGTTACTGTAAAAGGTGTTTACCTCTACTCGTTTAAACTCCAAAATAAGAAGCAACTAGATTAAAACAAAATGTTTCACTAAAACAAGCGAATGACGTACAACAAAATCATTCTCACTCTAGGCACTGTTTCTATTATTGCCTACTATAGTGCAGGCGCATTCACTATCTCAAACTGCCGTCAGTTTTTAAACTAGGCGGTATAGAGGCATAATCCCAGGTGGCGCCATTTCCCCGGTCTCCCCTGCTGTACTATTTCTAATAAAATTTCTATTTTCCAAACATTTCAAACAATAGTACTAGACTCCAAATGAAGCAAAATTTCGCTGTATCAATAGTTAAACTCGGGAAATTAAAAAAAAAGCAGCTCTAAAAGCCGTTTAGGGTTAACTGTAATTATTTTTTGAAGTAAATAACCCTTATCTGCTGTGACAGGAATTGTTGAATAGCTACTCTGAGCGGTCTCCGAGACCACTTAATTAAAATATGAATGGAAGTCTCTATTAACTTACTGAGTACTGTTTCTGTACTAAAATTTAAGTACAGGACTATTATAATTAAACTGTTCAATATTATTCTTGAAATGTTTATCACGGCGCAGCACCATACTGTTTGTCAATTTTACACTGCTAATACGCAAAAGTTATTTAAATGCTGCGTATAATGTCTAATATAAATAACCCTCAAATAAATGAATGCGTTTCTAATATAAGAAAAACTCTCATCCCTCTTTGCCAAGGAGCTATGGACATAACTACAATTAAATGATTGTCGCAGAAAACATCGTGTAAAATTTGCGAAATTCGCGCGTCAATATTAACCCATAATTTATACACCAGTGCGATTTGGATTTCCGTAACTTACACTCCGCATAATTTTGCTGAAAATCTGGTGATAATGAAATATAACTACATGATCCATATACGAAATTTAATAAGGAATCCAAATGAAATATTTGATTTTATCAAAATTCTTATTTTGTGAATGAAAAATGCGAATTAAAGACGGCGACATTTCGGTCGGTGCGAATTCACAGTGTGGAGCTTACGGGTTAAAAGAGCATTTAAAAGATATTTATAATATTGCTAACTAGATTATTTATTACATATAACTTTATTATAAAATGTCACATGATAAATATATCAGCCTTAGAAATAGATAAAATCGTACAATATTTCTAATAATTCTGATTAAGCCAAAGAGAAGCTCTGTGCCTGATATTCTGTTGCACCCGCCCCCCCCCCCCCTCTTTATTTTTCTTGAGCTTTCACAAAAAAATTAACATTTTTTGTACTTAAAAAAACGTATATGGAAGCAAATATTCATTTAGATAAGCATGGTTTATTTATTTTTTATCGTTTACTAATTTAAAAGTAGAAAATGTCGATTATAACGAATAAAAAATAGAATTAAAATGTCAGATTTTATAAAAGTGCTAACAAAAATTATGACTCCTAAACCAGGGAATAACTCAATTGCGTCACGTTTTAATCGAAGACAGCATTTAAGCTACCGAATGGTATAATGTTGGTAAAATTAACTTACTTAACCGCATTAAAATAAACATAATTGTTTTCAATCTACACAAGATTTTCCAGAATTTCCATTATGTAAAATTATTGCAAATTCTTTAACCTTTAACTGATGTCACAGAAATTGTCACATAACTAGTGTGAAGCGGTTGAGACCGCTCCATTGAAAGATGAATAAAAGCCGCGATTAGGATGTTTTTGTACTAAACTTTTTGTACAGGAGTGTTATAATTAAACTTCACCTATTCAAAAGTCTCTGGTGGTAGTACTAATGTTCCAAACGAAACAAAATTTCAGTAGTGTTTGTAGTTAAACTGAAATTTGCAAGTTAATCTATGAAAATTGAAAAAAGCACCGGTCTGTGAGACCGGTAACATCAGTTAAAGGTTAATCATATGTCTATATTATGTTACTGGAATAGACACTGCGTTTCTTCCTTTTTTTATTAAAAATTTTAAAGAAGCATATTTGGCCTTTTTGATCGTCTTAAAGGCATATTTAAACACCTGGTTAAAGAAACACATTAATGGAGGATTAAGCTGACTCAACACAGCTTAATTAAACATAAAATTTGATTTAATATCATTTTAACACGATATATAAAAAATCCCATATAAACTTCTTCGTTAATCTTCTAAATGTTTCGCCGCATTTACAATAATATGTATGTCGCTATTAGGCAGAGGCTGAAAACAAGCTCGCCTAAATGCGTAGTTCACTTCAAATTCTAAACCGGAAACTGGTCGCCTTTTCTTTAGTTTAACTGGTCAGCTAACTGAAACGGACAACGTAGCTCTTGACGTTTATAAGGTTATTTGATCTTCAAATTTTAAAAATAAAAACCGTGAGCCACTTTCGGGAATTTTTGTCGCATTTACGAAACATGGGGGCGATATAAAATGAACGATGTGTTTTTGATGGGAAATTTCTTTTAAAGAAACCGTTTTACATGCAAAAAAATGTTTCGGGTTTTGTTTCTGAAGTTCGTATGCTTCATTATATTACATTTATTTACGATTCCTGCATTAAGTTTTTATGTAAAAGAACATTGTCGCACTTAGGGGTTATCACATTTAGGCAGACTGACCTTATATATTGATTTCTCTGTACTTGACATATAAACCTAAATTTAAATTAGTCACATTATTGATCTGCTAACTTTTATTTCAAATATTTCAACTGAATTTTACAAATAATTTGATTATACGATGTGCAAAATTTTCGAAAATTATTCAGTAACACATTTTAAAATTTAATACAATGACAAATTATCGTGTCAGATTATGAAATAACTTCATTGCAACGTAACGGCATCATGGTCAAAACTTTTATTTAAGTAAATAAAAAAAATGTTTCAAAATTAGAATTTTCTAGTGTGCAGCCACCCACTTCTTTCTATATACAAAATGCTTTCTGTTTCTTAATAGTGGATCTAAAATAATAACTTTAGGAGGTAATTGTACTTTGTTATCTCCAAAAAATGTATATTTATTTATTTTTAAATTTTTTATCCCTGGAGCTTGCGAATAAGTACCTGAAACGATTTTGGATTATCATAATGATTTACGAAGTGACGGCTTTTTGAATGTAACATTGAATGAATTGAGTATTGATAAATTAAAATTTTAAATTAAAAAAAAACTTTATTCCAAGACGCGGGGCAGCGCACCATTTAAGCCGTTTAACCGATTACACAGGACTGCGATACTCTAAGTTTTTAAAAAATACAAGAGACGTTTTCGCTGATTTTTATGTTATTTGATGTGCTGATTTCGAAAATGACCTGCATTTTCCCCCATCACGTCAGGATTTTTTATAAAACGATATCAATATTTTTCCTAAAATACACAGGCCTGCGATGAAAAAAATACAAGGGAACTGATAGCTGAACATTATACATTTTTTGGTGCTAATTTAAAAAACAATGAAAAATACCTATCACGTCACGTTTTCTGGAAAAATTAAATTTTACTTGGTTTTTTATGAACATTTACCACAAAGGATCCACTCCATGTTCCTGACTCCTGAGCTCGCGCAAGCGGTGCGCGTGCATCTTGAACAGACCTGTATTTAGTAGAGGTCTGTTCAAGATGCACGTCCACCACGCGCGCAAGCTCAGGAGACAGGAACATGGAGCGGGTCTTTTGTGGTAAATGTTCATAAAAATCCAAGTAAAATTTAATTTTTCAAGAAAACGTGACGTGATAGGTGTTTTTCATTATTATTTTTTAAATTAGCACCAAAAAAATGCATAATGTTCAGCTATCAGTTCCCTTGTATTTTTTTCATCGCAGGCCTGTGTTATCAAAGCATTAATCAGGTTTAAAGTGTAGTCGTCGTTTGTTGGCATTATCCTATTTTATAAAAATAAATTAAATTTTAAGCATTTTTTACAGAGGCTTTAAAAACGAAAAAACGGAAAATCCTTAGTTCGATTTTCAAACTAGAGTAATTTTGTTTTGTGTAAGTGACTTTTATTGCTAATAGATTAACGGCACTGAAAATTTAATGGGCTTTCACAATCCGCATCATCTTTTTATTTTAATTATCCTTTTAAACGTGAAAACTAGTGGGTGTCATTTATGATCAAAATTTGGAACTAATTTGTTTTACTATCTTTAGCATCGCGACTAAACTTTTAAGTTAAATAGTTTAGTCTAAACCTCACTTTCATATGGAAATTACTCTAAGTTATACTATTTTTTAAAGTCCGTCCCTTTAGAACACTTTGATCCTCAATTTTAATAAAACATATCATTCATCAAGTGAATGTGTTTATCTTTAACGATCTGTTAATTTAAATACTTTGTAAATTATATCCATATTCTTAAAATTGTAACTAATGCTGCTGCTGATACTGCTGACGTAATTGAAATCGTTGTGAGCATTTCAGTTTTTCAGCTTATTCTGAAAAGCTACTCCAAAGAAAAGCACGAAAACTAATGTATTTTTGGAGAAGTATCTCACAGAAACAGTGAAGCAGACAGCTAGACATCCAAGAAATATTATAATCGTTACTTAATATTAAAATCTGTCAATCTATTACGATTAAATATGTTTTATTGGTTTAAAACTGATCAGTTAACAAAGCAATTTTTTGCAGGCACATACTTAAGTGGATTGCTGTGTGCACTAATTTTAATTTTTATTTGGCTATTTTTTAGTATTTTGTTTTGTTAATTTTTGTTCAAAATTTAATTAGTTGCGTAAAGATTTATTTCATAGTGTAAAATAACCACTTTACCTACTGTAATTCACGTTGCTTAATCAATTTGGAAAACAACATAAGCTGTCATGACAACGGTTGACTTGGCCTTCAGAACTGAAAAAATATCTAGGTCAAAGGAAAATTTGTGGCAACATAATTACAGAAGATCGCCATTGGTTATGACAATATCGTCAACATTCCGTAATAAAGTAATCATTTTGAAACAGAGAAAATATTGAGTAATGGAGGATATTCCAAATATGGGTTCGAGGCTGAAAACAGTCACATGATACCGGTAATTTACACGAAGAACTTCTAACTGATAAGAAAGGAAACGGGAAACTACTACTGCTTTCCCCCATGAACTGTTTCGTTGGCTAGCGGGGATTTACATTAGGTCTACGGAGCCTTCCCTTCTTTACGCAGAAGTTTTTACCTTGACCACGTGATCATGACGTAGATGGAATATCCTCCATTGTTGCCTGTTGTTCCTGGACTGGATTTTGCGAACATATATCGTAAGCGGTAGAGGTCTCTCGACTGATTTTTTTAAATTAGTGTCACAACGCAAATAGTTTCCCTGTTGGTATTCACTGTTGCGAGCGTCTGCAGTGATTGTAGTTTAACGACGAAATGAAAAAATATTAAAACTTGAATTTTATAAACAACTTATTGTCTGGTGAAGTTAAAAATACAGCCGCAGGACTGCACTCTCATTCTGTTTTCTGTCTTTTTTAAGAATAGCAATATGTTTAAATAAATCCAATTAAACTAAATTGCTACGCATACATTTAAGTAAAAATCTGTATATTTAATATAAAATATATATAAAATATATTTAAGTAAAAATAAGTAAAAATCTGTATTTTTTATTTATGTTTTGCTTCATACGCTAAAAAATGGTGGCTTGACAGCTGATGAGGGGGGAAGTGCTTCGGAAAAAAGATCGAAGTAGTGAACACGAAAACTCGTCGTAGACTTAACCTAGAAAAGTGGTACAAAAATTAGATTTTTAGTAGAAAAGATGGTAAAATAAGTAGATATTTTTTTACAAAATATGTTTTTTGGGGGGAAATTATATCAATTCAAAGTCAAATATAAAATTCCAATAAGAAATTTAATCGCTGAAAGTTATAGAGATAGTGAGCTATCAATATTTATATTTACTTATATATATAAGGGTTGCTCAAATGAATAGTATACATGTGCGATTGCGTCAGGATGACTGCAGCTAAAGCAGAGCCACAGAGTACTGATATTAAGGGTGGTAGGAGGCATGCAGTGAAACAGTGAAGCCTGTTCGCGGTACAGAAAATTGATCGAAAGTAAAGTCGTGCCATACATGGATCGGAAGAACACGTGGTAGTGCGATTTCTGATTGGTTGATTTCCTACCCCAAGGAATCACTATCTATTCAACACAATTCAACACAGTCCTCTGACAAGCCTACGGAAAGGAACAAATAGCAAACTGCTAGGCTTTGTCACACAAAGAGCGATCATTCTCTATGATAATGCCCACCCACACGTCTCCATTGAAACCCAGACGACCTTAAACATATTCCGTTGGGAAGTGGTGGAACAACCAGCGTACACTCCAGATTTGTCACCCTGTTACTTCCACACCTTTTGGCCACTTAAGAGAGCATTACAAGGGAAACGTTTGAATCAGGACGATGAAGTGAAGAAAGCTGTGCTGGAATTCGTCAAGAATCAACCGCGATCTTTCTACAACAAAGGCATAGACCTGCTGCGGAAACGATGGGAACTGTATAACAAAGCCCATGGCTAATTCTTTTGATTTCCAATAAAGTCATTTTTTTGTTATATTTAACTTGTCCACTTTTTATTTGGGCAATCCTTATATATATGTGACCTGTGGCAACAGTCTGTAAGAGACGAAGGCAGCGCCACGAGTCGGCGTAGAAGAATACCTTTTTAGAACATTCGACAGACGCGGGAAAAGAAGGTAAAAGGAGGTGGTTGCAAAACACCGAGCTCTCAACGACGTTTCATTAAGACGCATTAAGACGAATGAGTGTTTAATTTCATTAATGTTCTACTTAATTGTAATTGTATATAGTATAAATAGTTCATTTAATATATTTAATTCTTAAAGTTAGCAAGTGTTATTATTCGAGTATGAGTCTCCTTTTCCCCGTCACATATATGTATATGGTATATCTTTCACAATAAAAGTGATGATTTTCAAAAACATAGAGATTGTTGTTCGAACATCTGTGGAACTACAGTATGTACAATTTTTAAAATGATTATTTGTTACATATATATATCCAAACAGTTTTCTCTTTATATATATAAGAACCACGTTAAAAGTTTTTTTAACTTATTTGTCACTGCAGCGCGATCCACGTATATTGTTCCAAAATTGCTCTTTTGTCATCGATTTGTAAATATTAAAATTAAATTTTACGTGTACGAAGTGTTTTTAAGAGACAAGGAAAAAAATTCGAAACCGGGAACAGGTAAAGTGGGGATTACACATTATAAAAACAGCTAATGGAATAATATAAATCCCTATTTCTAGATCAAACACATGTACTTTATAAGAATAAACTTATTATAATAAATTTATATGTATATTTTTTTTCTTCCAATTAGTTCCACAGAAAGAACTCGAGATTAAAATGCTAAATATGGCTTTGGAAAAGATACCACTTGGTGCTAGTAAGAAAAAGAGATATAAATATGGTGAAGAATTTATCCATGAGGTGTCACTCAGCGATGGAAATCAACATGAAAAAGTTTTCCCAAGTAACGTCAACCATCCAAATATTTCTATTGGAGCTAAAGGTAAAACGAAGAAGAAAGGAGTTATAAAACCCCGTTATAAAGCTCTAAGTAATACTAAGGATCTTACCGTGAATGAAAAAGAATTTTTTTTATCAAAAACAGGTGAAATAAAGTCTAACAACGAAATGACTGGAGATTTTAAAATAGATGAATTTGACAGTAAAAGCAGACCAACTTCGTCGTTTCCATTCGAACATAGATATTCACATCCTTCAGAATTCCCCTTATCCGGTAAAGTGAGGTCAGAGTCAGGGAATATACAAACATCTAAACATGATGGATACGAAAAACTTGATTCAAATACTGATTTAAGCGAAAATACAGATAAAGAAATTTGTTTTCCAAAACAGATAAAAGCTGTATTCGAACAATCAGAGAACTTTGTTCCAGATATAATTAATAATAACATAGATGTTGCTCAAAAATACGATGATGCTGTGCCATGTGAAAGTGAAAAACATTTAAATGAAAACATTCCAGGAAATACAGCAAGAACGATTTTCACAACCAAAATTATCTTCCAAAATGTGGTTAAATGGGCTTTGGATGAAACGTTTTACGGCGGAGTCATCAACCACGGAAGTTACATTAACAAGATTTCAAAATATCTCACAGGTTAAGAAGTTACAAAAAAATGTAGCAGATCAATAGCAGAAAAAAGAAGCAGTTTTAAAAGAACATTTATCAGAGATACTAATTCAAGTGACACATTTTGAAAAAAAAATCAGATTTCTTTTTTCCAATAGCTTTATAGTTTTGTTAAATATTTTAGATTACTTATGATAATTGAGAAAAAAAATACTTCAGTTACAACAATATAAAATGAAATTATAAAAGTAACTTCAGGGACAAAAAGTTTTTAACTCTCCCTTGTCTCTTCAAGTTCACATTCACGATGCTTGGAATCACTGTGGCAAAATATTCAAAAGTGCAATTAGGGCCAGTCTTCTCTTTGGTGATTTAGCAGATGGAGAAATGATTTGGATTAGAAAGACATTTGAAGTAGCTCTCTCCTTCTCGCCTCTCTCTTTCTTCCTCTTCCACCCGTTATCGCCGATCTCCTTTTCCTCATCACTTCTTCCCCAATGCCCCATTCGTCTCTCTCTCACACACATTCTTCCCTCGCTTGCCCTTCACTCTCTTCTTCCGTTCCCATTCCCCCACCTCTCTCCTACCCCTTACCTCCTCTCTCTTCCACTGTCCTTCTGCTGTTTGCTTCACTGTTTTTTTCTACTTGTCAATATTTTATTTTAATTTAAGTATTTAGTAATTAATTAGTTTAGTTTTTAAGTAAATAGTTTGTTTTTAAGTTTCTAAGTGGGCGGCAGATGGACAGTGGGAAGGAGCAGGGGAAGGATTGGATGAGAGAATGGGAACAGAAGAAAAGAGTTCAGGGGGAGGAAAGGAAAGTGGAGAAAGGGAGAACTAAAGGAGCAAGAGATATTCGGAGAGTGAGGAAATTGAGGTCAGTGAGAAGGGGTGAAGGACAGAGAAGGAGGTAGACGAGATGGAAGCTGGCGAGAAAGAGAAAGTTACTTCACTTATCGTTCAAATGTAAAATATCATTAGATATGAGACGAATTTAGTGAAGTGAGATTAGGCTTATGCCCTAATGAGAAAAGTTATTTTAAATATTAAGAAAAATATTTTTTTTATTTCAAAGCCTTTATTATTTTTCTAAATAAAAGAATAGAAAAGTCAGTTAATGTTCTTTTTAAAACTGCCTTCATAAATAAAATAAATCCAATACAAATGTAGAAAAGAATCATTAAAAAGGGAAAAAAAGATAACAGTCTGCATAGAAAAGAAATCACTAAAAGAAGCTCAGAAAATAGTGCAAAAGAAAGAAATTAGTTAAAAGAAATGCTTTTAGAAGATTCCTCACAAGACAAAAGTTAAATGACTATGACATCATATGCTGTTATTATGTGAACGACAATGTTCGATATGAAAATAGTTGAATGAAAATTATCGCAGCCGACATAGTTAATTGTATACATTTAAAATGACTATGATTGTAAATTCGATAGTTTCTTGTTTCATGAAATTCTTGTGACAATTCATTAATAAAAATACCAAAGTACATGCATTGTGTAATTTTTCTCTAAATGATCATCACCTAAAATACACAGTTTTTAAGCACAGGATTCGTTAAGAATTTAATATTGCATTCTCTGCATTCAATAAAGTGTAAAAGACCTGAAAAGAAAGTTTGTGCATAATGCAACCATGTTTATATAGGATATTTTTCATTGTTCCAGACAGGAAATGCGATTAAAATCTACCTTCTAGAGTGAAAAAGTGTCTAAGACGGATATTTTCCCGGTCTCTGGTGTTTCCAGTTTTACAGTTGTATTATACTTGATTACTGTTTTTTACACAAGATATACTAATCGGCTATTTCTAAAAAAAACTTTCTTAAAAATAATTACATTCGATTCTGTTAGTTTAACGAATTTCTCCGTGTTTTATAGGAAAGTGCCAAATGTGCTGTAAGTAAAACATGCAAGGTAAATAATAATAAATTCCTAATCTTGAAATTTTAGCCGTGGATCCTATGCTCAAAAAATGCATACTCTATTACATTTGTTATGTTTTTGCCTAGAAACTTAATTATTTACAGTCTGGCATCTAGAGTCCGCAAAATAAGATGACGCAAGCCGTGTGCAAATGCAATAATTTGATAAAATGATTGCAAAAATTATGTTATAGTGCACTCTCTCCTGTTGTTTAAAGAATATATAAAACTTAAAATTCCTTTTTTGAGAATCTGCTATGTGTAGAAATATCTTTTGAAGCATTTTTAGCATACATCCTAAAAGCATGTCCGTAAATGATAAAAAGAAATTAGTTTCACTAATGACCAAAATATGAAACCATTTCATTTCCTGAATATGAATTCTGCAGCAAAATATTTTTATGAACCAAACTCCATTAAGTCAAACAGACCCGTACCTGACCCGAAACAAAAAATAAAAGTTTGCTCGACAAAACCACGAGTCGGGTGCCCGTTGAGCTGTTTAAGTTGACTCAAAATTCAAGATGAGTGGAAACTTTTTACGAAAATATAAAATTTACTAAAGCTTATAAAGTAAAAAAAAAAATAATCAAGAAAATAAACAGATTGACAGAATCAGAACATCGTAAGATTGAATCCTTCGGGGAAACTAAAATCGCATTTTTCGTTCAAAAGCTTTTCGTGACATACATAAAACAATAAATATATAAGCAAATTGTACAACCTTCTTTGTTGGAAATCGGTTAAAAATGCCACATCAGGTATGCCAAAAATTAGAAAATGTCCAGTCTCACCAATGCTTTGTTCATAGAAATAACATTGGGCTGGGCTCCGGTTACGGATCAGTGTACAACTCTATGCAACTTGCGTGGAAAATCGAAAGGGAATTTATCCTATGTAATATTCTTCCACATTACGCATGCCTAACAAACATCCGTTTGTTAAATAAATAAATAAATAATAAAAAAAAAATAATAATAATCGGTCAAATGGGAGTATTACTCATGCACAGAGGGCTCCGTACAATAAATATATTAATTTGTAACCGTAATATTACAAAAAAAAATCTAAAAGAATAATAATACTTTGTAAAATCTATACAGCGTAGAGTGTGGTATAACTATATTTACTAGAAAAGTATCAAATATTGCTATTCAGTATAACTTTTTATAAATGTTTTGCAAATCTGTTTATGATGACTAAAAAATGAATGAATATGACGACATTTAATTCCGTATTGACAATAAAAGTTGTGCATATTTAAACCTCATTTGGAATTTCATAAACTCAATTTCAGTGTAGTAATAATCCTTTTCTTTTTACAGTGCACCTAAATCAAAGACCTTGTTCGAAGTTTAAATTTGACATTCTGTTAAACAACTTTGTAAAGGAAATCGCACTTTTGCAACGTCTCCTTGATCCGTACCGCGTTTTTAGAGATATGTTTTTTATTAACCTTTAAAGACACGGGTAGCGTATTGAGAGAGCCTCTCATAGCAAACTATTTGCGAATCGCAAAGTAATTACGTGATTGATTCTAGTTAAATTAGATTGTTTTTTAGCAATTTGAAGTTTATTACTTTTATAGTACTACTGAGCAGTGCATTACACAATTACAGTAAAACCTCCTTAAAGCGACCACGTTCCATTCCAATAAAAATGGGTCGCTCAGAGAGGTGGTCTCTTAATGGAGGTCATGCTTAAATCTAGATATAAATTGCTGAAAAAAGGTAACATTAATGTTCCTAAAATTTATTTTTCACATTAGGAAAAAATATGAAAATTTAAGTATAAAAAAATGTTAATTACATAAGTTAATTAATATAGAGTTTAAAAATTGAACACATTAACGTTTGCTTTAATTTTACGGTTTTATCTTTTATAAATTTTGTTTCGTAGTCCTTTCAAAGTTCAGGAAATAAATGCAATTTTTTTTTTTTTTTTTTTTTTTTTTTTTGACGGGAACAAATAATGACGATTTTATTAATTTATCTATTTCTTTGAGAGTTTCCTGACAGAACAGAACGAGGGAGTTTATTGACCGTCATTCTTAATCTGTCATCAGAGTTAAATTCATTGCCTAAAAAGGCACAAAGAGGTTTAAACACTTAAAAGTTACCGGAATAAAAAAAATTCGAAACTTAGTTTAGAAGTTTCATGAACAATGTGCTATCCGGAATTATTTTTCTAATAAGACCTTATTCAAGCGACCAGGAGAAAATGGAATTTGTTCTATTTTCTTCAAAGAAATTGGTCGCTCATGGAAGGAATTCAACTGGGATGGCCTCTGAATGAGGATAAAATTAATATTTAGCCAATGGGAATAAATTTCGTTCCATGAAAAATGGTCGTTCAGGGAGGTTTCACTGTATAACATTAAACGTTTTTATCTAGGCTTTAAAAGTCGGTTGCGCATATAGTATGCCGACCGTGTCTATATGTATTTCAAAACCGTCCGTCTCTTTAAAGTTTAATATATCGGCTAATTACCGACATTTTTTTCGAAAATCATTATCAACAATCCTTTTGTAGTTCCGCGATGATAGGTACCTGGAGCACGCCTCAAC
Source organism: Maratus speciosus (assembly GCA_963932465.1). Lineage (NCBI taxonomy): Eukaryota > Metazoa > Arthropoda > Arachnida > Araneae > Salticidae > Maratus > Maratus speciosus. Next base: position 154,323,181 of record OZ010793.1, on the reverse strand, counting down.
TTCTTTGCGGAGCACCCCCAAAGTGAAACTTGTGTGTAAAGGAAAAATGCGAGAAGATTGTACAATAAATTAGGCTAAACATAACCATGTGCTATACTTAAAAAAGTGAGTAAATGTGATAACAGATCGCTCAAAAGGTTTCGTTTAATATTCCTTTCAAAACGCCTAGTACATTTATCGCCATAGAGCCCCATCTAAATTTTGGTAAACCCTCCCTAAACTGCCATAATGTTTTAAACAGATCGCCTTGTTATATTTCCCAATTTTGTTCGCTCACTCCCCCCCCCCTCCCAAAATATGACGCACCCTTCTTTTTTTATAAATTTTAATCATATGTTATAAACTAGCTTAAAGTTTTAAACAGATTACCGTGTTAGTTTTCCTAATTTTAACAAAGTCGCGTTTGTTAGTACCACATTCCACCATTACGGAGCGCACTCTATTCTTAACAAAATTGTATCTGAACGAAACACAGTTATACAACCTATCAGTCGATATATTACTCGAGGGGGTGGCGTTTCTTGACAGAGCCCTCGCTTGCCCACCCCCCCCCCCCACCTCATCCCAACAAAAAATCAACTCACCTTAAGGGGTCTCAAGACTCTTAAAATTGAAAAAAAAAATGAAAAAAAGGAAATTTTCAACATATATTATCTTAAAATGTATTTAATTTTAAGACAAAATTTTGAATGGGAATGAAAGATATGAGTATAGTCTTTCATTTCATATATTTAAAAAATTGCAAGATGCAGAATTAACAATTACAGGGGGCTCCAAACTGTCAGACATTTAACAAGCATTAAATCGGCATAACAGATTACGCTCAGCATTACGAAATAAATTTTGCACATAGAATAAAAATTTTGGTGTCTACTTATACTTCAGATTGTAATAATTACCCTGAACCTAAATAAATTTGTATTTAAACCATTTTTATATGTTTAATACAAAGTTGTATTTAGTTAATGCAAAATTTAGAAAATTTCAACAATCTAATCACCTAAAAATATTTTGTTCAACAAGAAGAAAGAAATTTTAGGTTTCATTTTATACAGACTAAGAACATACGTTTTGAAAATTTTATGAAAAAAATATTAAGAAATTTTTTAGATATCGTGCGCGTTATGCCCAAAAACGTCATTTGGAGAAAAATGACTTCAAAGTTTCGGAAATGCTGCTTCAGCTATTGTGTAGATATAATTCTAAAAGCCATAATTTCTGTTCTAATAGGAATTTCAAGGAAACAATTTTATCAAAATGTTCAGAAAAGATAGAAGTTTAACATGTAAAAAAATTAAAACCTCGAAAATTTTAAAGCTATAAGAATCCTGAGACCCCTTTAAATATATAAAATTCTTATTATGTGTTATAAGGTAACTCAAAGTTTAAAAGCGAACGGTTCTATCGTTTTCGTAATTTTAACGAATTTCTCTGAATTTTATTTCTCGAAAAAAGCATCTCTTTTATAAGTTTCGAAATCGATTTTTCATAAATAGGAAAGTAAGCGTCCGTTTTTTTAAAATTTAGATTTTTTGAATCAGCGTACAAAATAACATCCGGATGCGAAAGGACCAAATTTGTAACACCAATAGTTAAAAAAAATTGTACTGCGATTATAAATTCCCAGTATAAAAATTTATCTATTTTTCTTTCCGCATCACGTAGAAAAATCCGTGCAAAAAAGGCAATTCTGGCATTAATTACAAACTAGTTGGATGTGCCAATCCCAAAACTTTCTTCTATCTTATACATCTTAATATTTCAAAACCTAGTTACACATGTTAATACTTCAATATTATTAGTTCAATACTATACCAACTTTGATTTTCATCTTAAATTTCTGCTCAAGTCAATTAAACGGACTAAAAACGAGTTAATCTATATCATGATATTTGTTAAAATTATTAATTTTTCCTTATTCTGTCGTTATCAGCTGTTTGCGAATAGCCGGCATAGCAGGAAGCGAGTTCCCGCCGCTGCATGAGCCGCCGATGCGCAATAGAACTACGAAAAATCAAGAAAAGTATACAAAAATCGCTAGCACGGAGCCCCTTTACCGCGCAATATTTCCAAATTCAAGGAGAACCTGTTGGCCAAAGCCAAAAACAAGCACAAATATTTTAGTTCAATTGTATGCATAATTTTATACGCCGCTCGATGGTATAATAATGAAAATGGCACAGAGATCGGAATTATAACGCCTCCTTCTTTCGGAATTTTTTCAAGTTCTTGGAGGACTTGCTTGCCATAGCCAGAAACATGCACAAAAAATTTGGTTCAATTATATGGATAACTTCATACACTTTTTGATGGTACAATAATGAAAATGGTACAGACATCGCAATTATAGTGCCCCCTTCCGGCAGAATTTTTCTAAATTCAGGGAGGACCTTCGTGACATGACCAAAAATAAACACATAAAATTTGGTTCAATTCTATGCATAACTTCATACACTTTTCGGCGGTACAATATTCAAAATGGCACAAAAATTGTACAAAAATCGCTATTACAGCGCCCTCTACGAGCGATTTTTTTACAAATTAAGGGAGGACCTCCTTGCCATAGCCAAGAACTTAAAATTTTTTTTTGGTTCAATTCTATGCATAACTTCATACACTTTTCGATGGTGCAATATTCAAAATCGCACAAAAATCGCTATTACAGCGCCCCCTAACGGCGAATTTTTTGCAAATTCATGGAGGGCCTGCTTGCCATATCCAAAAACTTAAAATAAAAATTTGGTTTAATTCTATGCATAACTGCATACACTTTTGGACGGTACAATATTCAAAATCGCACAAAAAACGCTATTACAGCGCCCCCTACCGGCGAATTTTTTCCAAATTCAGGGAGGACCTGCTTGCCATAGCCAAAAACTTAAAATAAAAATTTGGTTTAATTCTATGCATAACTTCATACACTTTTGGACGGTACAATATTCAAAATCGCACAAAAATCGCTATTACAGCGCCCCTACCGGCGAATTTTTTCCAAATTCAGGGAGGACCTGCTTGTCATATCCAAAAACTTAAACTAAAAATTTGGTTCAATTCTATGCATAACTCCATACACTTTTGGATGGTACAATATTCAAAATCGCACAAAAATTGTTATATCAGCGCCCCCTACCGGCGAATATTTTCCAAATTCCGGGAGGACCTGCTTGCCATAGCCAAAAACTTATAATAAAATTTTGGTTTAATTCTATACATAACTTCATACACTTTTTGATGGTACAATGGCGACAGACAGACGGACAGACGGACAGACGGACAGACGGACGAACGGACAGACGGACACACAGACAGACAGACATTTTTTATAAACATGTTTTTTAGAATCTCTGACCCCTAAAACATGCAAATCCGTCGAAAACCGGAAGTCGAAAAAAATTTCGATTACAATACTTTCTTCTATTGAAGATAGAAGAAAGTAAAAAGTTATTTATCTTCTCTTCCGATTGTCGAAATTGAAAATAAAGACATTCTGAAAGAAAATGAAATTTTACGTCGGATGGCGTAAAAATAGTAGACCTTAAGATGCACCTGTTTTACATTCTCTCGTTATCGCCGAAACTTCAATGCCACCAGGCATTTTTTCCTTCTGAAATGAAGGAAAATAAAAGATTTTTTCTCGATTTTTAATGAATTTTCGAGTTTTTACTGTAGGATCGAGACAATTTTTCCCCCCGTCTTGTGGTACTCATTTTGAATTTATGGGATGCGTAGAAAAAAAACTATTCGCACCTTAAAAAATCGACAGACCTTATCTGCCGTTAAAATGACACCTGTATTTAATTGGCGCAAGAGATCGTTTTTGTAATTTGACAAAAAAAAAAAAAAAAAATCCATGCTTTTGTTGAATTATGAATGCCTTTCCGATCGTGTAATGAAAGCTTTTTAATTAATAATGTCCTTTAATTACTACTTTTCAAAATTTTATGATTTGTCGTTTGATGTTAGGTGTTCTGCTATAAGTATGCAAAATTTGAAATCTCTAACATATATAGTTTCTGAGAACGGGCTCTGTGACAAACGGGCAGACAGACAGAGGAATGAGACGAATAGGGTTTCTTGACATGAACGAAACCCTAAAAAGTGAGTATGTAGGCAGGATTGACCCAATCAATGTGAGGGAGTGTTGACCAGCTGGCCAAAGCTCCCTTAATTAAACGTTTTCGGTATTCTTTTTATTATGCACTATACATAATGAATGGTTAATGGTTGTATTTCTAAAATAATATATATATTTATTTCGCAAAGCTAAAAAAATGAAGTGATAGAATGGAAAACGTTTAAAATTGATTAAAGGAAGATGTGACAAATTGCTATAGAAGCAAGAAAAAATTTAATGGAATATAAATTGGAAAGTTTATAGGAATCTTTATTTCATTTAAATAGTACCTATAGAAAGTAAATAGAAATAATTAAAGCAGCAGCCTTAAGAAATGTTAAGTGTTCACGCCTCTTCAAAAGAAAATAACATTGATCAAAACACTTTAGTAAGGTATGTAGACAAATTTCACCAACATGAACATAATGAGATGAAGCCAAAATATGGGGCAACGAGTATTGTCAGGTCGAGCGTCACAAAGAGTGAGTGTTTATAATTGAATTTTTCATATGTGCCTTGAATTCCATCTAAGCAAGTTAGTTTACACGTGACATTTTCCCAAAGAATTTTTTATAATAACTAAACCATGTAGCATAAAGTTATTGTGCCATTTTAACAACTGATTTTATTTCATTTAACAAATATTGGAGATGGGGGCACATGTGAACAGGGGGCAGATGTGAACATCGCAATTTTTCAATAGTTATTATAAGTTTTTTTATTTGAAAAAAATTACTAAAGATGACAGCACCTGTAGACATACAGGGAAAATTTTTTGGAGCTTTTTGACATTTTGTTTGTCCTCTGTAGCCAAAACACTGTTTTTAGATCTCAAAAGTAAAATCTTTGTTCCAAGTTGATAAACGTATAACTTTATTTATTTATTCATTTATTTGAATTTGAGTATTTTAACATATACTATGAATACTAATAAATATTTTTGATAAAGTTCATTTTCTTCTAAAATTGAGAAATGGTAATAATTTATCAATTTAGCAGAAGCAGCAATGTGGGGCACTTGTGAACAGACAAGTTGCGGCAGATATGAACAGTATATAAGTGCCCCAATAATCATTCTGTGATTCTGTTCCTTTCAGTTAACTTAATAATAAATAATGTTAGTTCCGTTATCTATAATTTTCCTGAAATAGAAGATATTTTCCTCACACAAAGTTGATTTTGCAATGAAACTTCATCAAACACGATCAAACACTTCAGCAAATACATAAAGAGCAAAAAGCTCGTTTACATTCAATTGTACTTTAAATAAATTTAATGTTTTATAAAATGCAATAAGTGTTATATATTATTTTACTAAATAGTTTAAAACAATATTTTTCATGCATTGTTAATACAAAAGTATTACTTTGAACAACTTTGCAAATTTTTCTATTACATTTGTTCTAAACTTGCAGTGATGGGTTACTTCCATATCTAAAACAGTTATGTATATGATGCTTTGAATGGAGTTAGATATGAGTATTAAAGTAATATTTTAAGAAAGTAAAATTTTTAAACTGATAACTACAGTAAAATCCCTATTGTAACCCCCTCCCTCTTTCAAAAGCTAAAGAGGTTAGAGGAGGGGGGTGGGTTATAGTCGAGATTTTTTTAAAATCATTAAAAAACCCTTCTTTACCTATAATTTACAAGTAAATAAGGCAAATGCAGCAGTGAGAATCTTTCGTATTTTGGTTGATTTGAGATAAATAGTATGTAAATGCCCCCTCCCTAAAACTTTCCCCAAACAAAAACCTCTAAGCAAAATTTTTAATTTCTTTTTTAAAATTGCTTCTTTATTTTTTTATTTTATTTCAGCAATACTTAATGAATTATCTAAGCCTCCACCCCCAAAATCTACTTATTTTCATTTTATAATCTTTTGCTTAAACATATCACCCAGAAAATAGAGAAATATATATATATATATATATAGAATTTCACAGGTAATTAACTAATGATTACGATGACAAATGAATAACAGAAAATAAAGCATGTCAAAGGCTATTTTTCCTTGTGTTCACATGTGCCCCACGTGGTTCACAACTACCCCGCTGATGGGGCACATGTGAACAAATTTTCGAATTTATAAAACTATTAAAAAATGTAAGAAGAACTATACAGGTGATTAAAAAAAAATTACCATGCATAAAAGAAAGTCCTGTTTACTATATTGAGTAGGTTTTGTTTATAGAAATTAATCCAGTTATGAGAAAAAGCTATATTTATGCGAACTGTTCACATGTGCTACCATCTCCCCTATTTCAATATAGAATAAAGTGGGTAAAGACTCCCATACGTGGGGAGCCTTTACGCAGTATGTTCTCTTCATTAAAATCAATCATTTTTCAAGTTTCTTATATATTATACTTCTGTCGCAATTTTATTTTGATAACAGATTGTTAATCGAATAAAATGATATAGAAATTTTTATTCTAGGTTGAAAATTTAAAAAATAAAAAATATTTTTGTAAAATAAGGTCAACCGTCTACAGTCTCCCCTATATATAAATTATTTTGGAGTAAATTAATCAGCTCCCCTACATTTTCCCTAAATATATTCTTGAATTTTTAATAAACTATAAATATGTGTGTCTATAGTCTTTATTACTTCTGCCAAATTTGAACTTTTCACGGACAGACAGACAATAGTAATATTATAATAGAACCGTTTTTAATTTTTACGCTCTGTATCCTAGAAAAGAGAAAAAAAAGAAATTTTATTTAAAAATAAATTAAAATTAAAACCATGTAGACACATGACAAATTTTATCAAATAAAAATTTTGGTTTCATATATGTTAATTTATTTTGAAAAAGAAATTAGTTGGGATTAAGTGAAAACAATACTCATAAAGATACTAAATTAAATTCAATTTTAAATTATAACTTTCTCCTATATTTCAAAATAGTTTTCTAAAAGAACTTCGATTTCTACATCTTAATTAAACATGGAAAATAACACTATATTTCTCTTTATGATACTTTATTATAAGTAATTATTATAAGTAATTTATTATAAGTATTTTCTAATCTGAATTTATTTTAGGCGTACAGTTTTAAAAGAGAAGACAAAACTGAAAGGCCTACAACCTTTAGGTGATATATATATATATATATATTAATATATAACCTTGTTACCACACACTTAAAACTTAACCCTTAAATGCCTGATTTTTCAAATATCATTGTAATAATGTTTTTCGGCTTTCATTTTTTAAATAACTAGGGGGCTCGGCCCCCTACGAGCTACGCTCGCCAACCCCCGTCCAGACACCTTAGACTCTAAATGCACGCTAATTTGATCGGCTTTAAAAAGATTTCGAAAGATTGAATTACAATTTAAACTAGTTGGATGTGCCAATCCCAAAACTTTCTTCTATCTTATACATCTTAATATTTCAAAACCTAGTTACACATGTTAATACTTCAATATTATTAGTTCAATACTATACCAACTTTGATTTTCATCTTAAATTCCTGTTCAAGTCAATTAAACGGACTAAAAACGAGTTAATCTATATCATGACATTTGTTAAAATTATTAATTTTTCCTTATTCTGTCGTTATCAGCTGTTTGCGAATAGCCGGCATAGCGGGAAGCGAGTTCCCGCCGCTGCATGAGCCGCCGATGCACAATAGAACTACGAAAAATCAAGAAAAGTATACAAAAATCGCTAGCACGGATCCCCTTTACCGCGCAATATTTCCAAATTCAAGGAGAACCTGTTGGCCAAAGCCAAAAACAAGCACAAACATTTTGGTTCAATTGTATGCATAATTTTATACGCTGTTCGATGGTACAATAATGAAAATGGCACAGAGATCAGAATTATACCCCCCCCCCTTCTTTCGGAATTTTTTCAAATTCAGGGTGGATTTGTTTGCCGTAGCCAGAAACATGCACAAAAAATTTGGTTCAATTATATGGATAACTTCATACACTTTTCGATGGTACAATAATGAAAATGGTACAGACATCCCAATTATAGTGCCCTCTTCCGGCAGAATTTTTCCAAATTCAGGGAGGACCTTCGTGACATGACCAAAAATAAACACATAAAATTTGGTTCAATTCTATGCATAACTTCATACACTTTTCGGCGGTACAATATTCAAAATGGCACAAAAATTGTACAAAAATCGCTATTACAGCGCCCTCTACGAGCGATTTTTTTTACAAATTAAGGGAAGACCTCCTTGCCATAGCCAAGAACTTAAATTTTTTTTGGTTCAATTCTATGCATAACTTCATACACTTTTCGATGGTGCAATATTCAAAATCGCACAAAAATCGCTATTACAGCGCCCCCTAACGGCGAATTTTTTGAAAATTCATGGAGGACCTGCTTGTCATATCCAAAAACTTAAAATAAAAATTTGGTTTAATTCTATGCATAACTTCATACACTTTTAAACGGTACAATATTCAAAATCGCACAAAAATCGCTATTACAGCGCCCCCTACCGGCAAATTTTTTCCAAATTCAGGGAGGACCTGCTTGCCATAGCCAAAAACTTAAACTAAAAATTTGGTTCAATTCTATGCATAACTTCATACACTTTTCGATGGTACAATATTCAAAATCGAACAAAAAACGCATTTACAGCGCCCCCTACTTCCGAATTTTTTCCAAATTCAGGGAGGACCTGCTTGTCATATCCAAAAACTTAAACTAAAAATTTGGTTCAATTCTATGCATAACTCCATACACTTTTGGATGGTACAATATTCAAAATCGCACAAAAATTGTTATATCAGCGCCCCCTACCGGCGAATTTTTTCCAAATTCCGGGAGGACCTGCTTGCCATAGCCAAAAACTTATAATAAAATTTTGGTTTAATTCTATACATAACTTCATATACTTTTTGATGGTACAATGGCGACAGACAGACGGACAGACGGACAGACGGACAGGCGGACGGACGGACAGACGGACAGACGGACACACAGACAGACAGACATTTTCTATAAACATGTTTTTTGGAATCTCTGACCCCTAAAACATGCAAATCCGTCGAAAACCGGAAGTCGAAAAAAATTTCGATTACAATACTTTCTTCTATTGAAGATAGAAGAAAGTAAAAACAGTGGCGATCTCTCTATAAACGGATTTCTATTCATTTCTCTTTGATTGGGGAATTTTAACGCCAAATCCGTTGCGGTACTACTTGATTATCCCGTCGACCAATTTCGCCAAATTATATAAATCGCCAAACTACTCGCCAAATTATATAAATCGCCAAACTACTCGCCAAATTATACAAATTGACATAATTTTTATTTTAAATAACGAAAAAACAAATAAATTAGTACAACATTAATAAAAATACAAATAAAACGTCGAAATAAAAATAACTTGATGACGTAGACACGTGTAACAACATTTCAAAATAAGCTAATATAAAAGGAATTAAGTAAACAGAGTCTTTGTCTCCTGGTATTTTTTAACAAAGTGAAAAGAAAGTTCTTTTAAATGAGACATTTTAAATTAATCGTTTTTAATCTGACGTAATTTTGACCAAACTATTCTTTCTCTTTTTAATATTCACGTGAAAATACTTGTGTTAGAAATTAAATATTATTTGCGCTTTCCTAACAAAAATAGTTGAAAAGTATCCTCTTAAAATATCAAATAAATGTCTAGCGCAATTTCTAAATTTAAACCGTTTTGCAATATTATTTTGTGTTCATTTTATGTAATAACTGTAATGTGACGTAAATATGACGTAATTTCTCCTATTTAAGACTTCTAACGCATGTTAATAAATTTATTGCTTTACAAATTCCTTTCTCTCTTAAAATTCACGTGTAATTATAGTTTTTATGATGTAATTTAAGTTCCTGCTTTTTGTACATAATTATTTAATTCTAATTCCAAATGTTTTTTTCTGTTTATAATAGTCACGTGTAAATAAATTTTTAATTTATTTACACGTATAAATATTTTTTTTAAGCAAACATTATTGCTTCCGCTGTTTATACAGTTGGCAACAGTTTAAATTAATATCACTTTCTAAAATCTGTTAAAATTATCTCTAGAAATGCTGAAAATCTGAATTTAAAATAGAAATAAAACCTCAAAAAATTAGTCAAAATAAAAAAATTAATGCAATCTGCACTCCGGCAAATTCTAACGCATAAAATGATCTAAAAATGATTAAATTCCTATGAACAGTTTTTGCTCCTATAAAACTTTTTTAGTGGAACGATTTTGTCCAACTTTAGCATTAAATATCTCTTAAAATAATTCTTCGATCTGAAATCTGTCTGCATCAGCGTGTTTATCAAACATTTCTGTATAATACTACCGATTTTCATATTTTTGTATGCATTGTTTTTCTTAATATTAACGAAGAAAGACCTCCGGTCACAAAAAATTCAAAACCGGCGGCGGCGGTGACAGCGGTAGTTACTTTTTTTTTAGAATAGAGAGATTCATGGGAAAAATTATTTTAAAAAATCACATTTTGTTTTAAGTATGGTTTACGGCTAAAAAACAGTTTGTTACTAATCGACAATACTGGTCTTTAATTGAAAAAATAATTTTCCTTGATAAAATTATATAATATTAAACACACAAGAATTTTAGAAACTATAATAAGAAATAAATTTTACTTGCTCACGGCAGAACAAAATAGGGTATTTCGCAAGCTTCCAAACAAAACAAAAAGAACAAGTAGCAACAACTGAAAAAATAAATCTATCATTATTCATAAACAGCACAAGTGTTGCCATCTACATGTTGAAATTTGATTTAATAATATTTTCAGAATTATTTTATTGGCAACATTAGGCATTATAGCTTCAATATTATTCTAATAGTATTTTAGAGCCTAAATTGGGCATGTTGCCGAAAAGCAATACCCGGCATTTAAGGGTTAAAACTGTTTCAGTTAGAATTTTCCCTTTGTAGCAATACTAAAAACTAAAGTTCTGGAAAAGCAGGTCTGCCATAGACATATTATTTTCAATTATTTGTCTATCATTTTGCTCCGGATAATTGATAATAATGTTTCTTTATTCAACGAAAAAATCAGAATGTAAACGAGAGAATTATAGCAAAAGGGATAATTTACAGTGATGACAAAAGCATAGGTTTATGGACAAAAAGATGTTGGACACTTTAATTTATGCAAAATTCGTTCTTATTTTATCTGAAGAATAGATACGTTTTTATCTATTTGCTCGTTATTGGAAAACTAAAGAATAGAATGTCAATCAATAACGCAAAAATATATAACCTATCTCTGGAAGTATAATCAATGAAACAAAAATATACAGGGTGTATCTGAAATGCTTCAACAAACTTAGGGGATGATAGTATTCATCAAGATGAACAAAAAATGCAATGAAACATGGCGTTGCAAATGACGTTTAAAGGATGAAAATCGCAAAACTAATAAAAATATAAAAATCTCGCATGCTGCTTTTCTGCAGAACTGGCTAGTAGCACGAAGCTTGATTTCCTTTCACTTTATGCAAATCCTGTCAGAAAGAGGTAACAAAAACGTGGAAGAAAGACAAGCAAAACTGTGAGCAGGAATCCACGTATGCAAATTTGAGCGTGTCCACCTCGTTCCCCCGTAGATGTACTCTGTGTAATGATGTCCGCGGTCGACACTTTGAACAATTGTTGTAAATTATTTGTTTTCTCTGGACATCACGAGCTGTGTTGTACCTATTCTATGCAATAAATAATTTTCTGGAGTGTTTCTTTCTTGTCTCAGTTTGTCCATTTCCAAACGCATTTTCTCGATTTTCATCCTTTAAACGACATTTGCGACCCTATGCTCCATTGCATTTTTTATTCGTCTTCATAAATACTATCATCACTCTAAGTTTGTTGAAGTATTTCAGATACACACTGTATAATCTATCTCTGGAAGAAAAATCAATGATCTGGGACTCCTTTCGCTGTTTGGTTGGTAGATGATACAGATGTACCGAGCTAGGAGATTTCACTCACGTCTCAAAATAAAGAGATGAGGGCGAACATTTTGTTCTCATAAATTTTTCGACCCTATAATACTTAGTACATGTAAACTATACTTTCATGAACAGCGTTTTTCGGACTTGGTCTGCTATTTTGTATTGGCTTTCATCATTATCGAATTTTAATCGAAATGGCTTTAATCACTAGAATGAACAAGAACATAAGACATAATTTCTTATCTAATGCAGTATGCTGTATAAACATATGAGAATGTATAATTAATATGTGATATACTTAAAAAAAAGAAAAAAAAACAATCGGGTAAGTACGATTACAGATCGCACAGAGGGTTTCGTTTAATATTCCTTTCAAAACAATTTATCCTTTTTCAAAATCTTTTAGTTACACATTTCGCAACCAGGGGGCGCACTCTATTCTAAACAAACCTCTATCCGAACGAAACTTCGTTTTACAAACTATCCGTATATATATTATTCGAGGGGATCGGGCCCATATCACCCGAGGTAGTTATGCGGCACCTAGCGGTAACAGTTGGAACTAAAATATGTACGGCTATGGTGCATAATATGAAAGAGTGGTAAAAGGAGATACGGCAAAAGTTAGAAAAGTGCACCCCGGGTGAAAAGCGTGCAGGTTAGAAAAATTGTAACAATACAGAAGTTAGAGCCCTGAGCGGTAATTAATATCAGACTTTTTGAACATTTTATGAGTTTTTTCGTGTGATCGCAAGTGTTCTGCTATAACTGTGCAAAATTTCACATCTCCAACTTAATTAGGGGCTGAGTTAGAAAAATTGCTTAAAATACACAAGTTAGAGCCTAGAGGGGTAAATATAAGACTTTTTTTTTAAATTTTACGACATGCCTTTTGATGTGCGGTGTTCAGCTATACGTATCCAAAACTTTAAGTCTTCAACTTAATTAGTTGTTCAGTTATAAAAAAAGATTAATATACACAAGTTAGAGTCCAGAGGGGTAAATATAACAGTTTTTCAAAATTTTATGATTTTTCGTTTGATGAGAGGTATTCCGCTATAAGAATCCAAAATTTTATGTCTCCAACATATATAGTTTCTGAGAACTCTGTGACAGACAGACAGACAGACAGAGGAGCGAGATGAATAGGGATTCGTCAGATGAAAAAACCCTAATAATGTACTTACTTTTTATGAAGAAATTTTCGATTAAATCTGTTTCTTAGAAAACGTTATTTTCTATGCTTTTACATATTATTTCTTTTCTTAGAACGATGCACTGAACATTTAATAAAGTATAAAAGGTATGTGTTTAGAGAGCATTTTACTTTAATGCTTTTATAATTTATGATTTTAAAAGCTTAGAATATTTATAAATGCATATTCGTCTTTCCTTAAAAATTACATTTTTCTGTAAATCGCTTAGCTATAAATAATCCTGTTATCCACATGTTCTTTACTTATACTAAACTTATCTTTTTGAACATAGTTTATGCCCTCATGAAATGAAGAAATTTTTCATTGCTTAATTTTTTTATATCTAATTCCCAGGAGTAGGGAAAATAATGTACAAACTAAAATAAATAGCTCCCTATTTCGTTTTTATAAACAGCTGCAATCTATTAAGCTACATCAGTTGATTTTAAAAATCGAATGTCAAAGTGTCCCCGAATTCATGGCCAAACTGTAAGGGAAGGTAAAGTAGTCACAAGTAAAAATTAAATTGAAAAATTGAAAAATTTCCGACTGCATAAAAAGCGAAATAATTAATTATTTCTCATCAATGTGAAACTATTGTTTTATATTACATACCTATTTTTTTATTTACTTGTATTGATGACTTTTAAGCTGTGTTTAACTGTTAGTTCCTATCTATAAGCACTGTTTTGATGCGGCCTATAGATGTCTATGACTGTTAGAGTTACAGTAAAGCTAGAGATCCTACCTACACAACTGCAAGGTTGTGTAATATTTAAACGGAGCTTCTAACTGTAAAATAGTCAATTAAACATCGTCTTCATTTTGAAAGACCTATCCAATGATATGCCACTCAATAGAGTGCGTAATTTTTTTTTGTCTCTGCCGCCATTTTGAATTTATAAAAACGAACCATAGGACGGTTAAGTTGAATCGATAGAAACATCATTCATTAAAATCCATCCAGCCGTTGGGATGTTCCGACGGTATAAAGGAATCCACATTCCCAGATACGTGTAAAACACATAACCCTTTTTGGCAGTCGGGTAATAAAGAATAAATTTAGTTACAGCAATGTGGTTTCGGAAATGCAAATTTTTGGCGAAAACCAAGGAATGCAGAGAAAATGAAAACGGGTGTTTTATTTACGTAATAATTAAATTGCTGAAATATGATACTGACAGCGTCTAGCAAGTGACTGGCGTACCTTTTCGCAGATTCCAAGTGTTTCACGAACATTTGCAACAATGACTGAAAGACTTGCATTGAAATCCTCATCCGAGTCAACTGTTGTCTGTTAGATGAGACATCCTAGAACCTTTAAAAGGGTACGTCAATACCTTGCTAGACGTTGCTAGGTATGTTTCGATGTTGGTCTTGGCATATTTGACCACTGGCTGTAATTGTTATGTCAACAAAACGTTTGTTTTCATTTTCTCCGTATTTCTTGTTTTTCCCCAAAACTTTTCATTTCCGACACCACCTTTCTACACCAAAATTACTTCTTTACGTGTAGTTTACCTTCTCTTGCAGTTTGGCCCATGAATTCGGGGTCACCCTATATAATAAAATTATTGCCATCTCCTAATTAAGTTTCATCTCGTGTAAGGATGTTTCGCATACAGAAGGAAATTGTTACTATAGTAAATACAATTTTTTTTTTTTCGTTTTAAACATACTGCAGTTTTTGTATTTGCAATATGATAAATGCTGATAAAACAACAGAATTGCATTTAACCCTTACCGGCGCGGTGTCCTTAAAAAAGGACAACTAATTCGAATTCCAAAACTGACAAACGGCACCAAGAATATTTAACTAAAATTTTCCTATTATAATGTACATTAAAATAAGCAAGTTCGTATTTTCTAATAAATTCGTTTATAAATTGTGTCAGTCCATTATTTCATCAGTTTATAAACAGAATTACTCCGCGCCGGTAAGGGTTAAATATCAATAATAGTTAACATTCGAAACATTATTTAAATTTTACAAGTACATACATTATTTGTATGATTTCATAAATCTACAGAATTAATAATGAAGTGGAATGAATCTTACTGATATGTATTTAAAAAATTAAGTGTATAGATTTTATTAGTATAAAGGATTTACCGAAACTTACTATAATAT
The DNA here is from genome assembly GCA_963932465.1 of Maratus speciosus. Taxonomy (NCBI): domain Eukaryota; kingdom Metazoa; phylum Arthropoda; class Arachnida; order Araneae; family Salticidae; genus Maratus; species Maratus speciosus. Next base: position 154,307,807 of record OZ010793.1, on the reverse strand, counting down.
ATTATATATAAATGATATCAGAAAATTTTTAATTTCTGTATTGCTTTAAAGCAAACATTACACTGTTTAATTGTTTTCTGTCTGCCATATTTTTTATCGTTGTTCATTATTTGGATTAGTACTTGTTAAATTTAATTCCCCAGATGTTCTTCGGCAACTGCTAAAAGTGATAAAAAAAAAAAAGAAAAGAAAGAACATGTTACTAAACACAGATCATTTCAACAAGCAAATTTACGAACTACTTCTTTTTACTTCCGCATTTAATAATGAGTGCTATTGCAGCCCACTTGAGTAACTCTCTAAAGCATATGTTCTAATAACTAAGATTTCATCACTGATATGTAACTAAAAGGAACATCTGAACATTTTGACTTTTGCCAGACACCTTTAATTATTATATATTTTTTTCTACGCTGCGAATATGTGTTTTTAGCAGCTTTATGTATTATCACTCTTAATCATGTAGCCTCTCTGTTAAGACGGAGTTTCTTATACTCCAGTAATATGTTTAATTATAAGTATTTAAAGCTAAAAGTTGAATCTTTCTTTATCGTAAAAACACACAATACTAATTCATATTACATTATATCTTCCCATGGATTTAGCGATTCATATTAAGCTCTCAAAGGATACTTCAAAGGATAAATAATGCTTCACAAAATAAAATAAAATAATTTCTTCAAGAAGCTTTTGGATAAATCCCTGGCCACGCCACACCGATGAAGTTATACGTCATCGCGATATTGATGAATCCCAGGTAAGAGCATTTTACCTATTTCCATTTCAAAAGCAGCATAGCCACAAGAGATTTTTTCTAATTGTTTAAATATGAGACAGCGAATTCCTGCTATCGAGAATGGGGTGCTTTTGGCTTGATAGGCCACTTAAACTCCAACAAAAAGATTAATGAGACAGATAAAGTGCTCATGTTTAGCGAAAAAGAAGAAAAATTTTATATAGTGGCTTAGATTATAAATATTAAAAATATTCATGTTCTGAATAAAAAATAAATAAATAAAAAGATGCTGCATTGAATAAAATAATGAATGTTATTGTACCAGAAATATAAAGGTGAATGAAAAAGAAACATTTATATATTTATGTTTTATGTAATGAACATTTAAATAATTAGTGAATGAACAATTTGTTGGTTGTGAGTAATAATAATAATAATAAAAGAAATCGTTCATTTTACATTTTACAGTAAATAAATAAATAAAAAGGAAATAGGTTGGTCGCATAAACAAATAAAAATAAACATGGCAGGGATAAAAGAAACTCAAATAGTCGAAAAATTAAATTCGACAAACTACGCAAATTGGAAATTTCGCGCAGAAATGATTTTAATAAAAGAAGAATTGTTTGATGTAATAACACAAAATCCCCCAGATCCAATTACCACGGACTGGACGAAGAGGGACCGTAAAGCACGTGCAATTATCAACTTGAGTATTGAAGACTCACAGATCGTGCATGTAAAGCACTTAAACACTGCCAGAGAAACCTGGCAAGCTTTAAAAACAATTCATGAAAGGGCTAATCTCTCGAGCAAGTTATATTTGCTGAGAAAATTATACGGAGCAAAACTCCCAGAAAACGGCAATCTAATAAAACACATTACACATATTTTAGAACTTGTTGATAAACTTTCAGCCATAGGCGAAACTATTAATGACTCGCACATTTCAGCTCTGTTACTTTGTTCATTACCACCTAGCTACAACACCTTAATTATAGCCCTCGAGGCCCGTCCAGAAAATGAACTTAATTCAGAGTTTATAAAAGGAAAACTCACTGATGAATATACAAGACGTTTAGAAAACACAGATCAGAGCGAGAATTCCTCAAAAGCGTTTAAAACGCATAAAAGGTTTCCGGCTGAACACTATAATAAAAAGGACAAACAGTGCACATACTGTAAATTAAAAAACCATACATACAGAGAGTGCTGGCATCTTAAGAACAGAAACACCTACTCACCGTCACAAAAACAACAGCCGCACAAATCCAAGTATTACACATCATCGTTATGTTATGAAGACGCAAACTATTATAGAGAAAACAAAAACCGTGAAACAGAACCAATTCGGATTAACAAAACACAGGGCAATTCAGGAAAAGGCAGCGACGCACCCTTTTTTAGTCCAGAAACCAGGAAAACAAACCTGGATAATCGACTCAGGATCATCGACACACATTCTAAACAGTAAAGATGCATTCACTAAGTTTAACGACACTGAAAAGACGACAGTCATCATTGCCAATGGAAAAACGCTGAATTCACACGGTACAGGTGAAACGACATTTAAAACAAAAACATCCGATGGAGGGATAAACACAATCACATTAAAAGAAGTATTATACGTACCAGAATTAGAATCAAACCTCATATCGGTAAGCAAAGCAACACAGAATGGCTATAAATTAATTTTCGATAAAGAAAAATGCACGTTATCCCGAAACGGGAATATTTATCTTGAAGCAAGAATGAAAAATAATTTATATCAAGTCGAATTATTAGAAAGCGCTGAAACTAATAAAGTAAACATTGCACATGAATGTAAAAATAAAAATTGCATAGAAGTTTGGCACAAACGGCTTGGCCATCGTAACTATAATGCGATAAAAGAATTAATAAATAAAAACTTAGCAGACGGAATAAAAATAAATAACTGTAATCATAATGCATTATGTGAAATATGTATCCAAACAAAAATAAGTGATGCCCCATATCCGAAATCAACAAACTGTCCCAAAACAGGCAAAGTGCTCGATCTGATACACACGGACGTGTGCACATCTATCGGTACACCTACTATCGGGGGAAAAACAATGTTCGTCACTTTTATAGACGACTATTCAAGGTTCACAGTAATTTACTTACTTTCGCATAAAAATGAAGTTCACGAAAAGTTAAAAGATTATGTAGCCATGGTGAAAACCCAATTCGGCAGATTCCCTAAAGCTATTAGATCCGATAATGGAGGGGAATATTTAGGTAAACAAACGGAAGAATACCTAAGGGCAAGAGGTATCCAACACCAGTTTACTGTACCATTTTGTCCGAGCCAAAACGGCGTAGCGGAAAGAAAGAATAGGTCATTATTAGATATGACTAGGAGTCTACTCTCCGAAGCAGGCTTACCTCAAAAATTCTGGGGAGAAGCCATAAATACCGCCAATCACCTGCAGAATAGGCTACCAACCAAAATAACAAACAAAACACCGTTCGAAATTTGGTTCAACCGAAAACCCACCTTACACTACCTGCGTACATTCGGCTGTAAAGCTTATGCCTATATACAAAAACATCAGCGAAACAAATTAGATGATAGAGCGCAGGAAGGAATACTTGTGGGGTATGACAACAAATCAAAAGGTTACCGTATATTTACAAAAGAAAACAAAATAATAATAGCGAGAACAGTTAAATTTATAGAAAATAGTGAAAACAACTTAAAAGAAAGCGAAGAGGTAGCAAACTCAGACAATGACAACAACTACATTCAAACAGAGTTAAGTAATTCGGACGAAGAACCAACCGCGTCCAAACAACCCGACGTAGAACCGAGAAGGTCTCAGAGGTCAAATAGAGGAGTACCACCCGACAGATACGTATGTCACGTAAAAACAAATGACACATTCGAACCATCCGATTTTTATGACATAGCAAACATGAACAACCCAGTAGAAAAAGAAAATTGGCTCAAAGCCACTCAACAAGAAATCAACTCATTAAAGAAAAATAAAACTTGGGACTTAGTAGATCCACCACCAAATAAGAAAATTATTGGTTGTAAGTGGATTTTTAAGAGAAAGTTAGATAATTTAGGAAATGTACAAAAATACAAGGCCCGTTTAGTAGCGAAAGGATATAATCAGAAGTACGGCGAAGATTATGATGAAACCTTCGCACCCGTAGTTTCACACACAACAATCCGCACATTTTTAGCCTCAGCGGCATATAAAAATCTTTCTGTTCAACACATTGACATCGACACTGCATTTCTTCACGGCGAAATAGAAGAAGAAATTTTCATGAAACAACCAGAGGGTTTTATAGAAAAAAAATTGTGAAAACAAAGTGTGTAAACTGAATAAAACAATCTACGGCTTAAAGCAGGCAGCTAGAGCCTGGCACAAAAAGATCGCAGAATCATTAAAAAACATGAATTTTGTGCAAAGCACTGCTGACTCATGTTTGTTTACTAGAAAAGAAAAGGAAAATTTCACTTATATCATCGTCTACGTTGACGATATTTTAATCGCGAGTAAAAGTGAAATAATTAAAGATGTAATAAAACAATTGCAAAATGAGTACGGAGTAAAAGACTTAGGCGAAATAAGTCAGTACCTAGGAACCAACATAATCAAAACGAATGATGGTTACAAATTAAACCAAAAGTCAAAAATAGAAGATTTGGTTAGAAAGTTAAATTTAACAGATGCAAGACCTATTGGTACACCGATGGAAGTAGGTTTCTATAAATTAGAAGATAGCGACAATTTACTTCCGAACAATACAAAGTTTAGGCAAGCGATCGGTTCGCTCTTGTACATTGCAACTGTCACTCGACCCGACATTATGGCACCAGTAAATATACTTAGTAGGAGAAGTGCAACGCCACGCGAGAAGGATTGGAAAGCGGCAAAAAGAATTATTATTTACCTCAATTGCACAAAAAACCTATGCCTAACAATAAGCAAAAATAAACCACCAATACTCATCGCGTATGCTGATGCTGATTGGGCTGGGGACACTAAAAATAGAAAATCAACCACCGGCAATATTTTTTTTCTGGGTGATAATCCCATTCAATGGACTACAAAATTACAGTCAAGCATTGCATATTCTTCCGCTGAAGCGGAATATGTTGCTGCATCAACGGCAGGACAAGAAATTTTATGGCTATTAAAACTGCTAGAAGATCTTAACTTGTATCAAGTAAAACCTATTTTACTTTACCATGACAACCAAAGCAGTATAAAGATGATAGAAAATGAAAAATTTTCGAAGCGGACAAAACACATTGATATCCGCTTTCACGCCATAAGACAATTAAAGGAGGATAAAATTATCGAATTAAAATATTGTCCCACGCAATACATGATTGCTGACTGCTTGACAAAGCCCACACCCAAACCTCAACTTTTGTGTGACATCAAGACTATGAACTTGTTATGAACTTATCCATCTGAGGAGATTAAGGAGGGGTGTTAAATTTAATTCCCCAGATGTTCTTCGGCAACTGCTAAAAGTGATAAAAAAAAAAAAGAAAAGAAAGAACATGTTACTAAACACAGATCATTTCAACAAGCAAATTTACGAACTACTTCTTTTTACTTCCGCATTTAATAATGAGTGCTATTGCAGCCCACTTGAGTAACTCTCTAAAGCATATGTTCTAATAACTAAGATTTCATCACTGATATGTAACTAAAAGGAACATCTGAACATTTTGACTTTTGCCAGACACCTTTAATTATTATATATTTTTTTCTACGCTGCGAATATGTGTTTTTAGCAGCTTTATGTATTATCACTCTTAATCATGTAGCCTCTCTGTTAAGACGGAGTTTCTTATACTCCAGTAATATGTTTAATTATAAGTATTTAAAGCTAAAAGTTGAATCTTTCTTTATCGTAAAAACACACAATACTAATTCATATTACATTATATCTTCCCATGGATTTAGCGATTCATATTAAGCTCTCAAAGGATACTTCAAAGGATAAATAATGCTTCACAAAATAAAATAAAATAATTTCTTCAAGAAGCTTTTGGATAAATCCCTGGCCACGCCACACCGATGAAGTTATACGTCATCGCGATATTGATGAATCCCAGGTAAGAGCATTTTACCTATTTCCATTTCAAAAGCAGCATAGCCACAAGAGATTTTTTCTAATTGTTTAAATATGAGACAGCGAATTCCTGCTATCGAGAATGGGGTGCTTTTGGCTTGATAGGCCACTTAAACTCCAACAGTACTGACATGCAATATTTCACAAAAAATGAAACCGACTTCAAAGGGATTGTTTTTTGTCTTCGTGTTTTGTGCCAATCCTGTGTTATTATTCACAGTGTATCGGATTATACCGACTCAAACTATGAAACTTTATATGAGTTTAACACTAATCCGACGCATTTCTTACCCATATTTTCATGAGTCAATCCATTTGTTAATTCTATTTTTAATAAATACTCTGCAACATCATGTTTTGGACATCAGTTTTATCTTTTAAATTTTAAATTAACATATATAGGGGAAGGTTTCCTAAAATGATCCTAGCGGGCAAAACGATCCACATAGGTTTTCTTCCAGACAAGTCGCGCTGTCTACAGTGTAACACATAAACTAGTTGTGCCAAGTGAAGAAGAAGCAATGCTGGTATTCAAGCGATCGCAGTATTACGCGTCTGAAAAGAAAGAAAAAATGGTTCTTATAACATCTGTCATAACATAAGCACTAACTTTCATAATTATTTACATATACAGTCTTTCATGTACAGAAATATGACTTGGTTTACTTAATAGAGTATGTTTTTAGATGTGAATTACACTTGCTAAGTTTGTTATGTTTCTCGGCGTCATCTAGTTATATGTCCTAAAATGAACGGCCATGTTGCCGGGTAAAATTATCCATTATGTGGAATATGTTTATAATGCAAAATGCAGTGTAAAACATATTAGCATAGGGCTAAAGTTTCATTTAAACAGTTATGCTATTTTACACAAGTTTTTCCCTTAAGGGGAGCATTTTAGGCCACCTTACCCTATGACATGTATAATAAAAACATGTAGTTTTATCTATTTAAAAAAGATTGTAAACATTCTTTTAAAAATAATTACTGTAATCATTTACAATGTATAGATAAATGATATCGTGAGGATTGTTATTTTAAAAAATAAGTTTTATCTATTATATAAAAATAAATTTTCTAGTGTACATCACACTCTGTTAGTGTTTACTAATATTCGAACAGCGCAATTGAAAGTGAGTAATGTGATATAGTGTCGATTATATAAATTCTCTAGTTTACTTCATTTACATTTATTAATTTTCGAACAGCACAATTTCTTTTTTCTGAGATTATTTCTTTTTATAACAAGATTTACAAAGACCATACACTTTTTTTAAATGTAAAGTAACGTTTAAACATTCCTTTCTTGCACAATATTTATTGATAAAAATCTAATAGTGATATAGTTCTTGAATTCTTATTTACACCATGTTATATTCAAACATGAAAATATTTAATGAAAAATGTCATCTTCATCACTAAATAAAATAATTAAAAAAAAACTGTGAAACAATGTATTTTAGAAATTGCTAGTAAAGAATTTTTTTTAGGGTTCCGTACTTCTTAAAAAGTAAAAACGGAACCATTATAAGATCACTCCTGTGTCTGTCCGTCCGTCTGTCTGTCACAGCCATTTTACTCGTAAACTATGGAACGTAGAAAGTTCAAATTCGGGGAAGTAATAAAGACCATTGACCCACATATTTTCAGATTAATAAACATTCATAAATATATTTAGTAAAAATGTAGGGGGGCAAATTAAGCTACTTGAAAAAAAAATCTTTTCTTTGTATATCATGTCTGGTATCCTGTGAAAGCTTTCTTAACGCTGAACTCAAAAATACGTTCCTTTTAATTTTAGGTGGTATTATATTTTTAAAAATATTGTCAAAAATGTAACGCAAAAATATGTCCCCCCCCCCTATCTAATTCCGAAACTACTGAAACTAAAATTATGAAAAAATTAGAGGTAGTAGATGTTAATGTAAACCTTGCCGGAAAATTATAGCGATTATCCTAGGTGACATAGTTTTCGAGAAATTAGCATTTTTCTGTTATACACAAATTTCGATTTACGGGCATTCAGAAAAAATGTTGAGCATCGCTGGATATACCTATCGTTGCAGAAGTATAAGAGAATTGTTGATAATGAATTTCGAAAAAAATCATCAGTAATTAGCTGAGATATTAACCCTTAAAGATAAGCCAGTTTGGACATACATAAGGACAGGGGCGGCGTACCTAGTTAACAACTTTTAATTTATATATATAAAAGAAAGTTTGGATTTCGCATTAATCAACGCGCAGCCAAAACTACTGAGCCTAAAATCTTGAAAATCGGGTTAAAAATATTCTTATGACATAGAGTGATGCTAAGAAAGGGTTTTCCAAAATTCCACCCCTAAGGGGGTAAAAAAAAGAACGAACTTAAAAAAAATTCCTCAAAAATCAGATTTTATAGTTATTTTTCAACTGATAACATATTGTGGTGTATTTTTGTATGCTGAATCGAATGGTACTAACTAAACTCTTTTATGTCCAATTACAGAGATATTTCATATTTTTCGAATTTGGCGATGTCTTTGGCGGCAAAACGTCAGATTTTCAAGTGATAATTTCTAAAAATGCATCCGTTACTATAGCAACGGAAATTGTCAAATAAACATTTTTGTTGATCAATTCTTTTGATTAAAGAATTAAACGGTTACATCAATTAGAAGGGGAAAAAGGTTAACGCATCGGGTAAAAAAAAAAAAAAAATTGTTACTGATTTTATAAAAAAAAAAAAAAAAAATCTTAAATAAAAAATTAACATTATAAAAGAAATATTTCCGCATGAAGTGTCCATTTCCATTACTATAGTAACGTATATATTTTAAGAAATTAACAATTGTAATGTACTTGCAAACAAGTATTTTGGCGTCTAATTAAAAAAATATACAATAGCTCATGTAATATAAAAATCCGAAGAATTTATTTCGTTTCTTTGCTCCGGCGAATTAGCAAATCACGTGAGCAATTTCTGAAGTATCGCATCTGTATGCGCAAGTTATAAAAATAATTTAATTTTTTTTTTAAACTTCTGTTTTAGTGTAAATAAAAGTGCTAGTATGTTGTTCCAGCAATATTTTTGGTTAACCGTTGAATTGTATCGCTAAAGATTGTGTTATTATGCAGTAGATGTGGTTTTTCTAATAGTAACTTACCGTTGCTTAACTTTGCATTTTATTAATTTCAAAGAAGTAAACAATTATAATGGAACTCTAAAGTAAAGGAAGGTATGAAATTATTGTTCCAGCAGTTTTTTCGGCGATCGTCACAAAAGTTTAATTTGTTAGGACAGTAGATGCGTTTTCAACACAGATATGATATACATATTGGCGCGATTTTTTACGACGCCAATTTGGCGTAAACCTCGTTACCATATCATCTATATCTTGGCTACCATATCAAGCAAAATAGCGACACTTTGGCGCCAGTTAAGTTCCCGGTGCGTATGTGACATTGGCGTCAGAAAAATATCGCGCCAATATGTGACGTTTATGACATCTGTCCGGCTATCATAATGGCTGAAGAAGTTGTCATTAATGAAATACAGAACCTTTACTTTTGCCGAATTGTAAACTTTTGCCGAATTGAAATCAATATCAACTTCAGAAATAATACTAGAAATGAGCTGTCGGAATATTTTTTAACGCTTGGTCCAAGTCCATTCATTCAAGAATCGACGACCAGAGAAAACACAATTATCGACAATGTATTCTTCAACATCCCCGTACAATGTGGCGTTATTCATTCATTTTTTAGTCATCATAAGCAGATTTGGTTAAGATTTAAAAAATAAAATAGCAATATTTGATAGTATTTACGTTTCATCTCAGAACTTTCTTGGTATATCCTATCAATCCATACTTCCCAAGTATATATAGCTGTACAAAATCCTACGGTGTATAGTTTTTACAAAGTCTAATTATTCTTTTATTAACGATTTTTTAAAATAATACAGTTACTAATTAATATATTTATTATACGGAACCCTCTATGCGGGAGTAATACTCGCACTTGTCAGTTTATTTATAATTAGCTTTTAGTATACATAACATGTGCGAAAAAACATATTTTATACGGTATGATTAATTTAATTACGGTATGATTTCAAGTAGTTTGTTTTGTTATTAGATATTCTTTAAAATGCTCAATTATTTTATGATAAAAATTCTAAAAAAACCTCATTTCATTTTTTTGAAACAAAAAATATCTGTTTCAAAAATTAATGGGTTATTTAATTTTTAAAACACTTTTGTTTAAAAATTAAATATATTGAAAAATAATACAGTAAAATAATAATGTAATTTTACTTTCTGGACATTATTCTTTTCAATAAATTGTGAATTAATAAGATTTAGTGCAGCATGAAAAAAATTAATAATATGCATTTTCTGACGTTCTGAAAAAATAGTAACTGTATTTGTTTAACTTTATATAGTCAATAAATTGTGTTAATTATTTACATATGCTTTTAAATATGCATGTGTTAAAGCATATATAACCTCATCGCTTTTAAGTCAATATTATAGGTCTGCTTCTTTCAATTATTTTAATTATTATGCTTTTTCCTCTGCGTATTTTAAACTTTTGAATGGGAATGTTTTAAAACACCTATTTTATGGTTTGAATTTTGAATTTATAATGTACAACTTTTATTGTTAGATTATAACATCATTAAAAAATAAATCAATAAAAATGTTTTCTACCAAAATAAAAACTAATTAAAATACATATAACAGCACAAATAATTAAACAAAATTACTTTCAGATGAATATACAGGGTGCAATATGTTATCTATCGCCGATATTTAATTTCTCAACCGTTGGTCATAGACATATAGTTCCAATTACAAAAACGTTTCAAATGAGGTAAATATTCATGTTGTGACATTATTTAAAGTAAAAAATCAATTTTATAAAAATTACGAAATCTAACTTTTTATACGGTCCCCCATTCCCTATAGTTATACAGTAGCCTCCCGCTTAACCGGCCTACATGGGACCAAGGGTAAGCCGGTTAAGAGAAAAACCGGTTAAAGCGGAGAAGTAGAAAAAAATTTAATAATATCTGCGTAATTTAATTAATTAAACCTGTAGGATGCATTTAGTTTTTAAATTTGGGTACTTTAAAAAAAAACATATTTTCTATATTTTGTGAAATGAATATTAGTTATAATTAACTGAATTGAAAGAAAAATTATCACTGATAACAAACAATGAAAAATATTTAACAAAAATTCAATTGTTGAAAATCGTGTCACACACGTTTATAAGATGTTGAAATTATTCTACATTATGTATCTTTAAGTTAATCAACGATAAAGAAATCAGCGACCTTCTTCTGTTGAAGGCAAGCTGCCCGGCATTTTGCAGCATTATAACTCCATCTTTTTAACATCATAAGTTTAACCGCGTAAGCTGTTAGCCACTGTTCAACTTATAGCGTAGTGCCAACTCTATTGCTTTTACCCCGGTCCGTATGAGGAATTTTAGCAATGTCAACTTTAACTGCATCATCATCAGAATCGTCTTCGTATTGAACAACACACGTTAATGTCCTGTTCGAATTCGACGAAATCTCACATTGAAACTCTCAATTTACAAGGCAGAAGCCAGCATAGGGAATCTAATGTATTTTCACCTAGTCTCAAAATTTCTTCAGAGTCCTAGAAAATGTCGCAAAAGATGAAACAAATATATCAACTTCAATCCATCTTTATTTATTTATATATTTATCTTGTTCAAATTTTCAATCGTTAATAAAATACTCATTATTCATCCTATCAAGTTGAAATAAATTTTTTTAAACTTGTACTGGATGACAATTGATGTTAATACAGTTTTTTCAAATATTAATTAAATAATTAAATTTTAATTAATTAATTTTAGTTTTGCATGGGAAAGAAAATGGCGGCCATTGGTTTTTGAAGATCAATGAAAATATTTTCAATAAGGTGTTACCATACGGGGACCCTGTTCTGTCGCCAAATACCGCCAAATTTGGCGGCCAAAATGAGTCACCAAAAGTGACGACAACTTGGCGATATCTCTAATATTTCGCCAAATTCCCACAGAGTTCCATTGTAAACCTACTTTCTTATAGAAAATCAACAAATTGAGATATTTTAATGCAACAAAAACTAATATTAGCTTAAGGGATTATATTAAATTTTTCTTTGGGTCAAGCTATTTTTATCTAAGAAACGGCTCTAACGATTTTTACTAAACTCTATATTCAACAGTTTTGCATTACGAGAAGACCATTGGGCTAAGTCACATGTTCGAGAAAATTCTGTTACTTGGTCATTTTGGGGTCACCGTGGGTCAAGCTAAGTTTATCTACATAACTGCTCCAACGAGTTTGACAAAATTTTGCACCCTGCTGTTTTCGGGCACGAAAATACCACTGAGATGGATCTCGTTTTCGAGAAAACTCGATTAGTGGGTCATTTTGTGTCATAATGGGTTAGGGTCAAGCTAATTATGTCTAGAGAACGGCTCAATCGATTTTGAATAAATTTTGTATCTAACCATTTTCGTGCACGAAAAGACCATTGAGATGGGTCACATGTTCGAGAAAATTCGATAAGTGGGTCATTTTTGGGTCACCGTGTTTCAAGCTAAGTTTATCTAGATAACTGCTCTAACGATTTTGACGAAATTTTGTCCTACTGTTTTCGGACACGAAAAGACCATTGAGATGGGTCTCGTGTTCGAGAAAATTCAATTAGTGGGTCATTTTGAGTCATAATGGGTCAGGGTCAAGCTAATTATATCTAGAGAACGGCTCAATCGATTTTGAATAAATTTTGTATCTAACCATTTTCGTGCACGAAAAGACCATTGAGATGGGTCACATGTTCGAGAAAATTCGATTAGTGGGTCATTTTTGGGTCACCGTGTTTCAAGCTAAGTTTATCTAGATAACTGCTCTAATGATTTTGACGAAATTTTGTCCTACTGTTTTCGGACACGAAAAGACCATTGAGATGGGTCTCGTGTTCGAGAAAACTCGATTAGTGGGTCATTTTGGGTCATAATGGGACAGGGTTAAGCTAATTATGTCTAGAGAACGGCGCCAATTGATTTTGACTAAATTTTGTATCTAACCATTTTTGGGCACGAAAAGACCGTTGAAATGGGTAACGTGTTCAAGAAAATTCGATTAGTGGGTCATTTTTGGGTCACCGTGGGTACAGCTACGTTTATCTAGATAACGGCTCTACGATTTTAACGAAATTCTGTAATCTATCGTTTTCGGGCACGAAAAGACCTTTGGGATGGGTCACGTGTTCGAGAAAATTCTATTAGTGGGTCATTATGGTGCAGAATGGGCCAGAGTCAAGCTAATTGAATCTAAAAACATGCTCAAAAAATGTTGGCCAAATTTTATATTATACCGTTTCTGGGAATGAGAAGAGAATTGGGCTAAGTCACATGTTCGAGAAAATTCGATTAGTGGGTCATTTTGGGTCACAATAGGTCAGGGTCCAGCTAATTGTATCTAAAAATCTGCTCAAACGACTTTGACTAAATTTTGTATTCTATCGTTTTCGGGTCATTTTGGGTCACAATGGGTGTAGGATCAAGCTAATTGTATTTAAAAAGCGCTTCAAAACATTTTGACAAAATTTTATATAATACCGTTTCTGGGCATGATAAGACCATTGGGCGGGGTCGCATGTTCAAGAAAATTCAATCAATGGGCCATTTTGGGTCCCAATAAATCAGGATCACGCTAACTGTATCTAAAAAACGGCTCAAAAGATTTTGACAAAACTCTGTACTACACCGTTTCTGGACAAGATAAAACCATTGGGCTGAGTCGCATGCTCAAGAAAATTCTATTAGTGGGTCATTTTGTTGATAACGTGTCGGGGTCAAGCTAACGGTATCTCAAAAAGGTTCAAGCAATTTTGATAATTTTTTTTGTTATGCCGTTTAACAGTACAAAAAGACCATTGAAATAGCTGACATGTTCGATAAATTTCGGTTAGTGGGTTTTTGAATCAATGTGGGTCAAGCTTATTTTATCTAGAGCACGACTAACGATTTCCACTAAACTTTGTATTCTAGCGTTTTCAGGCTCGAGAAGAGCATTTTGTTAGGTCGCATGTTCGAATAAATTTGATTAGTGGGTTATTTTGGGTCACTATGTCTCAGGGTCAAGCTAATTGCATCTAAATCAGCAAGAATGATTCAGTGGGAATAATACATCGAGATAAACACAAAGCTAATTTTGACCGAGCTTAGCTCGGTCATTCCTGCTAGTTATATTATTATGTCCCCAGAACGCAGAGAGATTATGGGCATAAGAGATTTTGTTAAAAAACAAAACAAATATAAAAAGTAATGGATAGTAATAATCAAAACGCTTTAACTTACTAAATTACATTGATATAGACAACAGTATTTGCGCTGTACATAAACAACATTTGCGCTTTTCCACTAATATTTAATGTAATTTTATAAATTATAATAAAAAAAAATTGCTAAATAAGCTCAAGTTTACTATTAAATTATATTGCTGAGACAAAATCGGGGAAATTGGCTGCTAATATGTATTGTGTAAATAATTTTATTTTATAGAGGTATGCAATAGAAGCTATTTGTAGAATATTCCTTAATGGAAATTTTAACCGATAGCATTTATCCTTCAAATAAAATTCAGCTTCCAATTCGAGAAAGCATTCCTTCCATTTCCATTCCTTCATAGAATCATATCTATGGTGTATCGAAAAGAATTATTTTAGAATCAATTCTATGGTGCATCGAAAAGAATTCTTTTAGAATCAATTCTATGGTGCATCGAAAAGAATTCTTTTAGAATCAATTCAAACAAAACAGACAAACAAACATAAAAGTAATGGATAATAATAATCAAAACGCTTTAACTTACTAAATTACATTGACATAGACAACAGTATTTGCGCTTTACATAAACAACATTTACGCTTTTTCACAAATATTTAATGTAACTTTATAAATTATAATTTTCCAAAATTTAATTACTAAACATGTTCAAATTTACTATTAAATTATACGGCTAAGGCAAAATCGAAAAAATTGGCAGCTAATATGTATTATGCAAATGAATTTGTTTAATAGATATATGCCATAGAAGTATTTGTGGAATATCACTTAAAAGAAATTTTAACAGGTAACATTTATCCTTCAAATACTTTAGGGAAACTTTAGCGAATATCTTACTTTAGAGAACATCTGGGTATTCTTAGAATGTCTTTTAAAAATGGATCAAAAATTGCAATTTTGGTACTACTTCCATTATATTTTCCCCGTCTTGTTAAATGTTTTGTACAAAGCAGGGCTCTATTTTGTACTTTCTTATCAGCGACCTTTTTCATATTCACCATATGTGGCTGAACAAGACTATTATCTAGGAGGCCTTAGGCTAAATGGTTATATGTGCTTAGCGGTCAGTTCCATGAATTTGCATGTCGGAAACAATTTCTCATGTTCTTATACCTGTAAACAAGTCTTTTGATAAAAATAAGATTTTTTATTTATTTTGTTTACTATTTTTTTTTACTTAGTAACATAATGTCTGTGTTTGTGGAGGGGTATTGTCAGCACATGCTGTGGATGGCTTCTTAGACTAAATAATTATTACTATGTGTTATCACAGAACAATTCTATAAAATCTTCCATTTCGAGAATGTCATACTCCTTCATAGAATCAATTCTATGGTGCATCGAAAAAAATTCTTTTAGAATTAATTCTATGGAGCATCGAAAACAATTCTTTTATATCGAAATTTCGTTAAACACAAATTCAGCTAGAATCTCCTTTTCTCAATACTTTTTCCTTTATACGTTCACATCATTCTTATCTCTGCTTTAAGTATAATATTTTAAAGTGGTAATATTTACTGGTTTCCACATTTTTTTTTACATGCACTAATTCTGTTCAATAAAAAGAAAAAAATTACCTTTCAAAAATTTAGTTTTCAGTGTTTACGACATGAAAACTTGGCTATGAACACAAATTTGAAAATTTAATTTCGTATACAAAATTGTAGATATTTTGGAAATTATTGAAATAAATTATTAGTGTTTTCTAAGAATTTCTAGCCACAATGATCTGATTCTAATCACTTCTATTGGATATGGATTACTTGGAGCTATTACGCGCATAACTTTATATTTTCTTGATTAGAGATAAAAGTTGATGTCTGTGAATATCCGTAAATATATAGCGGTTCTTCTAAACAATTGTAATTGAAAACAAATTAAGAGAATTTTCTTATGGTGATTTCTTTGGAAGGTTAAACACGGTTAGAAATTTGAAATATTAAACTGAAAAACATTTGTTTTATATACCGGAGGAACGAAAAGTTCGTTAAAACTTTAAAAACTCATAAAAAAGGAAGAAATTATGATAAAGGCGTGAAGTTTTCAAGAAAGGGCTCACAAGGTAGTCGGATTTTTTTTAGCGGCAAAAAAAAAAAAAAAAAAAAGATTAAAGTATTTACTTGCACTGAAATAAATATAAATAGCTCATAATTCGTTTCCAGCTTATATTCTATAATGAAATTTACTCATCCATTAACCAAAAAGTAAAATTATAAAACATAAATGTAAGAAAAATTTAAGAAATGTAATCGAATTTCATTCTTAAGCCATTGAAATAAATAGAATAAAAAACGCTGATTTCAAAAAACGATCTTCGGCGACTTCTTAGTTGAATCCTGTCTCGAGACCAACACGAATATATCGCTTTCAATGCATTTCCAAATTTTATTTGAAAGCATTACTGCTGTTTTTCATATAAATATGATTTTTATATAATGTTAATGGCCTTCTTATGGGCATTTAATTTAAAAATCTGTTAAATATATCAGTTAATAGAAAAAATGTAGATTCGTGCGAGACTCTCTTACTGCAATCTTTGAGTTTTATTGTTGATACGTTTTTTCATTAACTATGATTTTTTTTTTATCGAACAATGCATTTAACGATATAAGAATACTACATCAAATGCCGCTTAAAGAACCTTTCGAAAAATACATTTTTCATCACCGTTTCTTTGGAATGTGAAGAGAAAAAATAATTTTTACATCAGAAATAATATATATGTTGGTTTTCACCTATATTCTGTAAGCTGGAAAGCTTATCACCTAGTAAATTTCAAATACAAATAAAAATTTCTTTGCGGCTGCTTATAACTTTGATTTTACTGAATGGATTTTAATGGAACTTTCACTGTTAGCTACATAATGTTTCAACAAAGGTTTTAGTATATAACATCTTGTTCTATGTTGGCTAGTTATAAAATTATAGTGGAAAGTGCTCAAATCAGATGAATCTGTTTATGATAAATTAGCTTTTTTAAAAGAATCTGTCGAATGGATTTCGATTAACCTTGCATTCTTAGTTATATAATTTTCCAGCGATGGTTTTAGTATATAATATAACGTTCTACGTTGCTTAGTTATAGAGTTATGAGGGAAAATCCTGTAATTACGTGACGCCAATTATCAAGGATTAGCCTTTTTAAACAGTAGGGGTACCAGGTAGCTGTATACCTCAGACTTGAACTGTTATTTTGGTAAATTTTCAAAGACATTTTTAGCATATAATATATTGTTCTAGAATAGTTGGTTTTAGAGTAATGACGGAAATTTTTGAATCAGGATAACACGTTTATGGATGATCTCGGTGGAGAGATTTCCTATTTGACTATGGAAATCTATCCTCCATAGTCAAATGGATCGAGACTAACTAATGTTGAGAGACTAAATATTGCCAAAACCTAGACTAACTATTGTCGATTTTCAATCAAATATATTCGTAAATGGTTTCAATCAATGGATTTCTGACTGATATTTGAAACCAAACTTGACTGCAAATCACTAATATAGGAGTCGGAGTGGTCCCATTTCTGATCATCACTATTTCCTTACAAAATGTTTCGCTTTATTTTAGGTAGATTTCGAATGAAATACCACCTATTACATTCCCCCTATGTTGGAATTTCAGAAAAGTTTTTGCAGATCTACACCGATCATAACCCCTAGAACCCAAAACCTCCCTCGGTAGAAAACTTATATATATATATATATATATATAATTTTTTTTTAAATTTTTTTTATTTATTTATTTATTTATTTATTTATTTTTTATACTTACAGCTTTAATTCATATTAATTGACGGTGGTAGGTTATGTTTAATTAATGGTTATATATATATATATATATATATATATATAATCACTTTCTTCTGGACACGATAACTTCCACAATTCTGCACAAATATCTTCCAAACTGATACATAAAACCAAGGAGCATAAAATCTCGGTCAAGTTCCTTAAGGGGCAAAAACGGACCAATGGGGTGGAAATAGGAAGCGGTTTTGTGAAAACCGAAAAAACTAGATAACTTCTTAATTTTTGCACATATCAAATCAGTTTAAATTTTTTATTACTTCTAAAAATAAGGTCGAAAATGCATGTATCACAGATTTTTGATAAAATTAAAAATGGGCCCAAGGGGCACAAAAAATAGGGTTTTAGAGAGAGAAAAATTTATAACATCGTTAGTTCTCAAGATATAAAATCCAATTAATTTTCTTATCAATCTCCTTAATATTATTTACAACTTTTATATTCACAAGCTTTTGATAGAACCAATTCGTACCGCAAAAAAATTAAAAACGAAAACAAAAAAAAGGGGGGGGGGGTTGGAGTAGAAAAAAATCCATAACTCCGCCAATCCCCAAGATATAAAATCACCATGAATATAACATATATCTTCTTAATATTGTCTACAACATTTATATAGACAAGTTTTTGATACGACAAATTCTTACAGCAAAAACAAATTAAAAATCCATAGCTGTTGAAGAAAAAAAATCATCTTATTAAGGGTGTATTCAAATCCATACTGCTTAGTTTCTGACTCATTTTTAAATTCATTTTTGCTCTCAAACGCATCCAATTGGTATATTCTGTTATTCAGAAACTATATAATGTACCGTAATGATCGATTTTTTGATAGAGGCAGAATATATTTCAAAAAATGATGTCAAAGTGGGCATTTTGAACAGAATTTCCCGGAGCAATCGTATTAGAAACGAAAAACATTGTCCTACTGAGAAAATAATTGTTTATAAATAAAGTTTTAATTAATTGAACGGAAAATAAAAACACAGGTCGCTTATAAATCTCTTCAAAAACCACGTCAGCAAATTTCATTTTTTTTCTATTAAAAATGAATCTGAAAATGTGCCAGAAAATTTCGAGTTGTTGAGCATGGAAAAGTATTTTTTTGAATACCGCCTTAATAGGATTCGGATAAAACCAGCTGTTATATAAAAAGGAAATAAAAACTCGTCAAAAGCGGCCAAATAAAATTGTTAAAGAGGGTTTATCTCTAATTATGGTTTAGTTTTTGTTGGTGAAATTAGTATACTTAACTTCGAAATCTACCTCCGCCTGTAGGCCAGGCAGTCAGGGATTTTTTCTCTTACAAATATCGTAGAAACCCATTACGTGATGTATTTTTTCGTTACTTTTACATCACACGGGCGCAAATCTCGCCAACAGCATTTTATTCTCTGCGGTAGCATATTTTTTTTCGTATGTCTAAATTAGAAACAAAACTTTGAGTATGAAATAGAAAGTTTTGCTTTATATTATTATTTCTTTATCTTATGAAATCTGAACGGCGTGTATTTTAAATGCAAGTAATTTGCGTATTTTACATGTATGTATTTTAAATGAAATGAGTGAAAAGTTTATATTTTAAATGAAATCAAAGGAATAAGAATGGTGGCCATCGGAACAATGTTTGGCGTTGTATTACACGAGATCGGCTAGCATAAAAGCATCGCTTTTCATTGCAAATATTGTAGCAATTTATCACCAAAATAATTTTGAAAAATGTTGTTGACCAAGACAAAAATCCGCTCAGAGGACTATTAATAAGGTGATAAATATGGCTAATGTTGAATATCATAATGTTTCGTAGGTTAAACTAAAATACCGCGTCAATGACTGGCATATTTACATCCACTGATCCTAAAATCAGAAAAATTTGAAAGATGGTGTAGTTTGTAACGCATGCATTACTTAAAGAAGTAAATTACATAATCAGTTCTAAAGACAATTGACGTAGTTAGCAGGGGTGGTTTGACGCATAATTAACTTCAAAACAAGCTTGAGTTGATTCTGTGTTTTCAAAGTGGATCTTTTTCAAAATCGAGTCTAAAAAGAATTGCCATAATATGGAACAAAGTTTTTTGCATATATTATGGTACTTATTCGAACACAATAACTACAATGTATGATGATGCGTCATTTCTTACAACTCTGAACATACAAATAATTTTTGGTACAGATGTCTCAGATGTACCGGAGTATCTTTTTGTCGCCAAAATGTCGATTTTAATACTGGGCAACAAAGCGATTTGGCAATATTCTCTTTCGTATGGCAACGCGGTACAAAGGATTACGAGTGTTTTACATTAAATTAAACGTTTTGCGTTTTTAAATAAAATAGTTTCTCTGTGTATAAATACAGAACGCACTTTTCATTATAAAATAAAAATTGCTTGTGTTTTATAATAAGATCGTGTTTGTTACATAAAATTTACTGTTTCAAAATGAAATAAAGGTAATATGCTATTTCCGTATACTAGGCCTAACAGATACCGAAAAACGAGGTTTTCTCGAAAAAAAAAATCGAAACAACGTCGATGCGTTTCAGACAACTGTTCGAAATTTTTATTGCAAACTCTTCCAAGCTTTGTCATTCACTATTTATTGAACGCAAATCTCTTTAAAAATTATTATTTAATCGTAGGTATGAAGAACTTATATCAGGTGAACCCGATTATGCAGGATTAGCCTTTTTAAAAAGCTTCTGCTGAATGTATTTTGATGAGACATGCACTCTTATTTAGATAAATTTCATGAAAGGTTTTATTATACAACATATGGTTCTACATTGCTTAGTTAGAGAATTATAGGGCGTTATATAATCAGTAAAACCCGATGATGAAAGATTAGCCTTTATAAAAGATCTGCTGAACGGATTTTGATAGAAATTGCACTGGTATTTAGATCATTTCTCAGATGTGGTTTTCGAATATTGCATATCGGTCTATCTTTCTTTACCAAATACTACTGTAAATATCAACTAAAATAGTCCTTTGTTTTCGCCTGACACATTAGAAAGTATAATAGCGCAAAGGCGTTAGTATGGTTTTTAGCAATGGAGAAAGACATTCTAGTTAAAGGCACATACTACTTTAAAACATAAGGTCAATTTCACCGATGTTCTTGGTTTTCTTCAACGTTCGTTTGAAGAAACCAACCAGCGAAGCGGGCGTAGCCAGCTAATACATAATATATCGCTTTTTCGCGCTAAACTAAAATCTGTCAATGAACAGAGACGTTATAGTTCTATATTGAAAATAAAATTGATATAGAGTTAATCCAAATTAATTAAAAAATTCATCAGTACGAAAATAATCCGAATTAAATATTTTAATTTTTAATTTAAAAACAGCTTTTTTTTAGGTATATATCTCTTTTTGTCAATATATCTGTTATATTTGGTACTAATTAATAGGTAGATACAAAATTTACATGGATTTTTAAAACTCAGTCGTCAAAGAACGAAAAAAAGAAAAAAAAAGGAAAAAGTGAAAAGACTAGAAAACAGAAATTCTGCTTTTTCAGAATTTAGTGTCGCCCCTAATGAAAAGAAAAAATATATGTATAAATATAGATAGTACAAAGCATAATTCATTTTGAAGACATAAAACACACGATTTATTTCATATAAAATGACGCCATTCCATTCGCTGAAGAATTTCATATTTACGATATACAGAAAAGTATGCATAGGACGTCATAATCGCAGAATAAAACACAAATCCAGCAAAAAAGCGATTCCGTCATTCAAGAAACTCGACTGAAAAATTTAATGTTTCATACGTTTGTAGTATTAATATGGGTACATCAAACAAAATATAGTTTATAATAGCTGCATATTTTATCACAAATGATAAATTTATATTTTTTCAACATGACACTTATTTTAATTAAAGTTTTTTTCACTTGTTATGTGAAAATGGCAACCAAAAGATATAATAATCTACTATTTTTCCTTTACTTTCTACAGAAGTGGAGTTCTTCAAGGGCCAAAATTTAAAAAATGGCGTTAAAAACTACAAAAAATTTAATATCTCAAAAATAAATGGATATGGAATTTTCAAACAAATTCCATTTTAAAGTACACCTTTTTCCTATACGACTGTATAAAAATTGAAAATGTGCGATGCTTAGAAGTTAAAAAAATTGCAGTAGATGTTATTCCTTACAATGATACATATGCTTTTTTTTACGGCTGGCTTATATAACGTAATACTATTTTTTAGAGACGACAGTTTAATTGCTGGCGGGAAGAAATGGCATATTGGAGGTAAATAGAATACTCAGGAAGGCAGAAAAACTCTCTAGTATATCTGCTAAAAATCATCGTATAAAAATGTGATCGACACCAATCAATTAATAATAACATTTAAGCGGGACTTGATTCGATCAAGAGTGTTTCAAGTTTGATAATATTAAAGATAAAGTCATCTTTAATCACTACATAACAGATTTCAAAGAGAGTATAGTTCGTTAAGTGTTTCCGAAACTTTTCTTAACATAAGTGGCAGCAAAACACATATGTGTTTGTTACAAATACATCTTAAAATCTTGAAAAAAAAAAAATGTTTTCTTTGGTCTCTAATGATAAAGAAAGCTTTTTGGAATAATAGGTAGCCCGTAAGAGGTTACTGAATTCGATCCAATTAATCTTATATTTTCCTAAATTGTAAAACTTTTATATATTTTTTCTTTTAACTGTGAGTAAGCTGGTTAGATGCTCCTTTTAAAAAATTATTAAACATATATATCACGAATATAAACCCGACAATAGCAATTGGTACATATAATACATTTCCACTACAATTTATTGCAATAATTATGATTGAGATGATGATTGTAATGCTCAAAATATTCTCTAAAATCAGAAAAAAAGAAAACAGATTTATTTGTTCGGGTACTGTTGATTAAAGCATTTCTAGTTCAGATGATGTATTAAATTTAAACAGAAAAGTTTACAAAACAAAAAATTCTTATGATGTAAGGATATATATGGGCATTCTCACAACCTTTTGACTTTCATGTCCCTGAATAATAATTTTTATTTTAATGCGCTTTTTTGTTTTTTTTTTTATTTAATATACTGGGGAACATCCCATTGAATGATTGCACAACAATATTAACGAGATAAATAAGTTTTGTACGATGTTCGGGGTCCAAACACCTGTAAAACTCCCATACCGTCCCGTGTCCCTGATGCTGATTTTTAAGTTTGGAGCTGTCTGGATAAAATTGTTTCAATAAAAATAATTCGATGTAATTTTTTTCTGAAACTGAAACTATTGTTTTCTATAAATATGTAGCTACAAATTAACCTTCACACATTTGTAGGGTTGTTATTATTTTTTAAACTCTGTCCCTGGGTTTTAGATTCCTTACCATCCCTCTTCTAAAATTATACAGAAAATCATTTCAGATGCAGCCACAGAATTTTTTTCAAGTTTTTTCTCATGCAGAAGTATGCTAGAGAAATAATGTCTAAAATTCTTTGGCAGGAAATTTACTGTAGAATTTAAAGCAGCATTTAAATATCAATTTCAAGCATCGTGGCTTTATTGGTAGTCTCACTGTCCCCAAGGTTTATCCCTGCATCTTTCGAGGAAAAATTAAAAAAAAAATTAATTTAATCCAATGTTAACAACTGTTTTTAAAAATCAATGAACATTGTGGCTATCTCTTAGTCTTAACATGATTTTCCTAAAAATAGGTGGTAATTTTCCTTACCGTTCCATCCTTACCGTCCCTTTTTTTACCATTTCTCCCTTTTTTCCAATACCATCCTCTTTTTTTACCTTACCGTCCCTTCTTTAACACAACTTTAAGACAATGTTATACAAAAATTCTGTATTAAAAGTACTACATTGTTATTATTTCTTATTTGAATGTCCTGTGAGTACTATGCAAATTCATTATAAGTTAAAATTTAGAAGAAAATAAAAAGTTATAGGGGTAAAATGGTAATGAAAATTAAACTCGCAAGTTTAACTTAAACCTCAGTTAAATGAAAAAATTTTCGTTGCTGAGCATTTTTTCTTTATTTTGAATTATTAAGGCATTCGTCTATCAGATTAAAATGTTATTTTAGCAAGTTTCATTTTGTCAGATTTTTTTCCCCCTAAAGTCAAAAGATTGTGAGAATGCCCCATATACCATAGGATTTATACAAGTTTCTTTTTAACACAAAAGAACTATTACATGTTATCAAGTTCTTCTAACCACATAATATTTTGACTGGAAAATACAAAAATTAAGAAATCTACCGATTTATTTAAAATACACAAGTTAGATTTTTCTTTTATTCATTGATTTATATTTTATGGAATCAATTTTTTTTTCTTTTTGTATTTGTTGAAGTTTTAATAAGAACTGTACGCTTATAAACTAATTATAACTACATTGTTACTGTATATTGTTAGTTAATTATATATTTATACTGAAACATTAAATTTATGAAAGACAGAGTGCTTTCTGTTTTTTTTACAATCACTGAAGCTATTTGGTAGAATTCTTTTACTCTGCTCTATCATTTTTAATTACTTTTTATACCAACAATAACTAAAATAAATAATAGGCACTTTCATTACAATAAGCACTTGCATTCCCCCATTTGTCATATTGATACTGTTTAATTAATCTGGTAAGGATTTAATACTTAAAATATTTCAAATGCTAATACTTATTCTAATATGTGTTGCTTTAGCTTGTGTTGATTAAATATACATTCTGAAACAATGTGATTTGCTCAT
Organism: Maratus speciosus; assembly: GCA_963932465.1. Classification (NCBI taxonomy): domain Eukaryota; kingdom Metazoa; phylum Arthropoda; class Arachnida; order Araneae; family Salticidae; genus Maratus; species Maratus speciosus. The sequence goes on along the minus strand of OZ010793.1, from coordinate 154,283,028 downwards.
TTACATATGCTGGACATTTTCTCTTGCTTAGGTGGCAAAGTGGTTATTTTGTAGTTTTTCTTTTAAAGTGACGCGTTTATTCAAAAATGTTCTAAAAAGTAAAATAGCAATTGAAGCTAAAGTAATTATAGTTACTATTGATATTTGTTTGTAGAAGGTAATGTATTATAAACTTTCATCAAACCTTAGAGTGGCTGCTTTACATTTCCTTCCCATAGTTTTATATACCGTTATAAATCTGCTATTTTATCAAAAATTCATTCTTTACGAAGATAAAATTACTTCATACTGGCAATAAGTTTGTTTACGTAGTATGCTAAAATTAAAATAATAAGAGCAATATTGGTTTAAAAATTTAGATTTTTGTTTGAAACAATGTTTTTCTTGCTCTCTACTATTTATTCTGATATTCAAACTGTGCATGCTTTCTTCCAACATTTTTTCCCGTACAGTAATTTTTGGACTATGAAAACATAAATTATTACTAGAAAATACAAAAAAGACTACTATTTGAAATAGTGTTTGGAGAAAGCAATAGGTAAGTAGCTTGAAAAAATTAGCATATTTTTTTATTTGTCTTTCAATGATTTTTTTCAATTATATTTTTAAACTATCCAATTTTTATCAAATAATTTAATAAATTTATTTAAACTTATTAAAATTTATAAAAAAGTAGTGCGCAAAAGGAAAAGAATAAATTATTTTTCTGCTTGTCAAGTGGTTCTAGAAACAATTTATCGAAATCGTAAAATTGTATGAAATTCTGCATAACAATTTCTTTTATTCTAAAACTTCCGTAAGACTGAATGAACATTTAAATTCAGTCAAGATAAAGTTTTAGATTTATCATTAAAATATTCCTAAAAACATTCATGTCTTTTCAGAAAATAAAAGGTTTGAGATTTTTTAAACTAAGGAATTTCATTATACAGTTGTTGTTTTCTTTGCGTTATAAAACGCATTATAAATAGATATTTGTACAAATGCTCCTAAAACATTTAGATGGATCGTCATTAAAAAAAAAAGAAAAATAATATTTACAATTCAGAAAAATTAAAAAAAGTTATATTTATTTAAATTGTGAAAAATACTTTAACCAATTTAACAGTCTTTTTATGTAGGTTCCCGATACAATCTTGACTTCATGGACGGATTGTTGTGTTAAACAACATATAGGTATGTTTCAGTTATACAGTAAACATCCTCTAATTAGGCATCATAAGGTCCGGCACGACTTTTGGAAACACAACTAAATCGAGAAGAGATAAAAGTGTGGATTGGAAGAGATTTGGATGTGCCGACAGTGAAAATTGTGACCGATAAGGCCATTATTCAGACTGTTTACAACCCAACAGCCCCCAAAGATATTGGCTCTGATGAAGATGATGTGGACGAGTCAAACAACATCAGTTGGAATCAAACAGTTGATACCTTGAAGGCATTTATCAAGTTTTCTGAGCGCAGCCATTCGTTGAACGATGCGCAAATTATGAAACTATACGAAACTATACGCATTATACGAAACGACTTCCTAAAAAAGGAAGATAGAAGTAACACAATGATAAACTGTTATTCCAGATTTGTTTAAGATGGCTTATACGAGTAGGCCTGCAGTGCACGTTTTCATTTTATAGTCATGTACATAGGTTGTTCTTTACATTATTGAATATTTTTTTCTGTTTTATCCAAGATGTAACATGAATAGGAACATGCTTTACTGTCATTATTAGTTTAATTCTAAATTCTACACGCTTTGTTTTCGGCATTAATCCTGTAATCCGGCCCGATTCAAGTCTCGAGCGTGCAGGATTACAGGATGTTTACTGCAGTAGAGTACTTTAGAAGTCTAGCAGCTAGCGACAGCACGATTACAATAAGTGAGCTCAGCTTAAAATTTTCGAAACTTGAACCTTGGTATTTTCTCCCCTTTTCTAAAATCCTAAATAGAATCATAGTTTGTGATTTGATTGCGACTTATTGAAAAGTTATTATTTATCTTTGCGATAACTGTTAAATAATGTCTATATAAGTAGGTTTCTAGCAAAACGTATATGGTCCGTAAGATCTACTGGCTGTAAATTTAAGAAAAATTAATATCTAACACCAATTTCATTCTATTTCCTATCATTTTTCCTAAAATTAAACTATAATTGTATTATATACTTGATAAGCCAGAATTAAAAGTAGACTAGAAATTATTACACTTTTTAACATATTCACGGAAGGTTCTCTTTCATTAGAAATATATTTTCTATTGACGTATTGAAAATTTAGAATTTGAACAGTAATCAGTTTAAAAACTAACTCATAGTAACGAAAATAAATGTAAGCTTAATTTGCTGATTATGTATTTAAAGTTCTAGTTTTTCCATACAAATGAAAAACATCTCTTCAGAACCACACTTTTTTATTACAAATTAAATTCCATGAATTTTATATGCGAAGGATGTTTATTCACTGAAATTAAATCAGTTACTTACAGTTACATAAATTGGAACTAATAAGAATTTTCATCAAAGGTTAAATATTTCTAGGAAAATTTGCATGATTACGATCTTTGATTATGTCGTAACGAAAAACTCTTTTTATTCAAAATACTTAAGCTAATTACTGCAATTTAAATTATGATTTATATGATAAATAAAAAATAATAAATTAGCTTGTTTAGCTCATCTTGCATAAAAGTGTGTCTATGGTTTAACAATTTCAGAATATAATTGTATATAATTCAAGAATTACATAAATTAAGAACAATATTAAGCCTGTAAATAATTTAACTGCCTTTTATAATTAAGTTCATCTTTAGCTGCCACAATATTAGAGATGATAGTTTTAAATAACTATAAGCAAAAGGACTTAATTTTCTGCTAATAGATGACAGCATGAAGGAAAAGTTTAAAAGAGGAAAACATCCCTCTTTAGGGTTAAATTCAAATTTCCAAGCACACAATATTTCGCCCCAAGTTATAGCATTAATGACCGTGCTGTCGCTAGCCGCTAGTCTTTAGAAGGGATTGAACCTCGTAATCTAGAAATATTAAATAAGCTTTTATAGAACTTTCCAGCTTGTGTTTTCGTAAAATATATTAAACGTTTAAATTTTAATAACTGCCGTTTTTATTACATAATAAAAGAAAGAAAGAAATTCGATAAAAAACTATATTGAAAAAGAATAACGGACATTTTTGATTTCAGACTCTTTGACGAATTGCTAGAAAAAAAAATACGTAATGTTTTTGAAATTTGAGAATTAAAAGATCATCCTTTAACACTAGAAGGTCCAGATGGTGTCAATTTGACACCGAGCAAAGATAAAATGTCGATTCGAACCAGAATCTTTTTCGTAAAATGAGATAAATTGTAACTTGAGAAAACCAAAGCGATATAAAGTAAGCGTTCTATCTTAAATGGGAGAGGTAACCGAAAGATTAAAGGCGAGGTCAGATCAATCCACGGAATTATTAATAAAGAGGAACTGACATATCCTTATACTAGCAAAGCTTCAACGGTAACCGCGATCGCAGGAGTTGTTTACCGCCAGTGGAAACTTCCACCAGTAGATTTATATAGAAATTTTCAACTTATTTAAACGCCTGATTATTACAGAATTTCAGTCATAAATAATGGTAGAAACAGATTTTCATTTTTACTGGTAGGAGTTTACTTTGGCGGTAGTTAGGCTCTGCGTTTCCGCCATATTGTGACAACCAGGGAATAAACTGACAGTTTTACAAGGCATACTGACGCCTGTAAAAACATATAGAAAATTTTACGACATTTTTGAGAAAATAATTCGTGAATAAGACGCTTAATTAAGACGAAATTTTCTATTGAATTTTACTGGTGGGATGTCTGCCCTAGCGGTAATCAGAAACTGAAGATTCGATTAAAAAAAAAAAAGCATCCGACACCTTGTGAAAACCTCCTCAGTTACTTCACTCGCAACTGGTAGACAGTACACTATATGTCTCCTCCTCTTTATTCAGAACTCCAATCATCAATCAAGGTCGCACGCCACGTAGCGGACGGGGTTGAACTACAGAAAGATGCCTAACTGTTTTCTTCTTTATGGATAACACTAGTCTACATGATATCAGATGATTAAAAAAAAATGACTGCCCTTAATGCATTTTTTTATGCAGATTACAGAACTGTTCTTACGAGGGAACCACTTTAGGTGTTGCTCGCACCTAGAATCGATACCTGGTGCATTTTGTAGCCCTATGCATAAAAGTTAGAGAACCGATAAAAATTCTTTGTTAAAATCATATTTTATATATTTTTTTATATTTATAATTTTTTATTATTGGATTTTTATTTGTTAATTTTTACACCAAAAGAGAGTTAAGTCGCCAGATATGGCACTTCAAAATTTTCACTAGCTTTATACCTGTAGGTTTATGTCCAAACCAATACAACACGGTACGTAGAGAAAATACTGAGCTAGGGTTGCCGGAAAACTGTACGGGACGAAAAAGACGCCAATCTTTCCCCGCCAAATATGTAAATATAACATTGTATTTTTTGTAAATCAAATTCGTAGGTTCGTGAAGGAATTTTAAAACTTTTTTCAACAATTTATAGTTATTATTAACTAATTTATATTTTTAACTATTTTTTTTTTAACTTACGTTAAAAGCCCGAAAAGTGGTCTAGAAAATTGCATTTTCAGAAAGTTAATCTGCTGTAAAATCAAAAAATATTATTTTAACAAAAAATTTTTATCGATTCCCAAACTTCCTAATATAGAGCTTTAAAATGCACCAGGTTTCAATACTAGGTGCGAGCAACACCTAAAGTGGTTCCCTTGTTAGTTTTCTTCTATCACGTGTAGTTTATTTGCAATCGACCCGAATCGATTTCGAAAATTCATCGCTGAGAACGAGCATTATTTGTTTGTCACACATAACTTAAATATACTTCTGGATACTTGCCATCTTATCTAACTACTTTTAGAATACAGTCTGATTGACATGAACCACATTTAAAGCCCTTAAAATTTTTCTTTCCACCATTTTCTTTCCACATCAAATTAGGATTAATGAAACAATTCGTAAAGGCTCTGCCATAAGATGAGTATTGCTTCACGCACCTTACTATGAAATTTCCCTTCATCACACACGAAAAATTAAAAGCTGAAATTTTCGTTGGTCCTCAAATCAAAAAACTGATGAAGGACAAAAATTTTGCAAAATGGTGAATGATATAGAAAAAGACGCATTGACCGCCTTCAAATGTGTTACCAAAAACTTTCTAGGGAATAAAAAAGATCCAAATTACAGGAATATTGTTAAAACAATGCTGGAAATTTTCAAGAAGTTGGGCTGTAATATGAGTGTTTCTGCATTCCCATATCGACTACTTTCCAAAATATCTGGGACATTACAGTGAAGAGCCCGGTGAGCGCATTCATCGGTATATCAAAGAGATGGAGATTAGAGGATGTACCAAAATTGAATTTCGGTACTCGATTTTTGAAAAGCTACAGAATAACTATGTGTCTTCTATTAATGTATTATTTCTTGCCAATAGGACCATTGTGCACGCTTAAGGGGACAGTGGACGTTTTAAAAAAATGTCCTTTAATTTTCATAATAGAGATTTAAAATTTTGCGCAAATATACACTTCACCATAAGTATACCGAAAGCTTTAAAAGAAATTTTCGATCTTATTCTAATTTTAAGATCTTTTAGAATTGTTAAAATTCTGAAACGAAATTTTAAAGTGTTCCTTGCGTCTTAATTTTTTATATACTTCCTCGATTTTGGTTTTTAATCACGTAAAGCTCTATTACAAACAAATCTGTGAATCGATTTTTTTAATCCCTTAAATAGTTAATTTTTTAGAGATATTTTTCTGAATTCCATGTCGATTTTCATCAAAATTCTGCCTTATAATAAATTTAAAATCACATTTTATTACCTTAATGAAGTCGAGTTTTAAAATGCATATACAGTTGCTTTTTAAGCAATGTCAGGATTCTTCCTTATCAGTTTCATGAATTTTGGTCAAAAATTAAGGAGCAAGGAGCATTTCAAAAATAAGAAAAAATCTGAAACATCAGTATTGAGAAAAAGAGATTTAAAGTATATTAACCCTCTCGCTGCGCAACCCGAGATATTCTCGGGCATGCATTTTTTTTTTTTTTTAAAGATCATGTTTTCGAAACTACTGCACATATTACAATATGTGATACATGAATTTAAAGAGAAATATACCAAGTTTTTTCAGTTACAAATGTTCGATCTGTGACCCTCTTGTTACATGGCATACGTCTAATCTGTAATCCAGTTCGTCTCAAACATTTTGTAACATCACTCTGTCAATGGTTCTGAATTCTGCACAAATGCGTTTTTTAAGTTCTGACAGTGTCAAAGACATTGTTTATGTACAACCAATGCCGAAAACAAAGTGTTCAGAACTTAAACATTTGTGAATCTTTCAGAACCATTGACAGAGTGATGCTACAAAATGTTTGGAACTGGGGACAAAAACAAACTTTTTTTGTCCCTAGATTGTTGATTGTCACCGCTTTTTTGAAATAGAAATATTCGGTCTATTTAAAATTGATTAAAAAAAATCTGAAAAATAAGGAGAACTATACTATTTAAAAAAAAAAAAAAAAAAAAAAAAAAAACGTTGACAGTCAAATACTCTGAATTAAAAAAGTCTCCAATCTGGCAACACTGCATGCTTCCAATCTGTAATCTAGTTCGTCCCAAACATTTTGTAGCATAACTCTGTCAATGGTTCTGAATGTTGCACAAATGCGTTCTTTAAGTTCTGGCAGTATCAAAGATATTATTTATGTACCACCCATGCCGAAAACAAAGTGTTCAGAACTTAAAGAACGCATTTGTGCAGAATTCAGAACCATTGACAGAGTGATGCTACAAAATGGTTGGGACGAACTGGATTACAGATTGGACGTATACCGTGTGACAAGAGGGTCGTACATCAAACATTTGTAACGGAAAAATAAAATTCGTATATTTCTCTTTCAATTCATGTATCACCTCTTGTAATATGTGCAGTAGTTTTGAAAATATGATTTTTTTTTAAATCGGGACCATCATTTGTAACAGAACTGTAATATGAAACTTCATTATATTCCGTGCATTAGTTTTTGAGATACTACTTTCGCAAAAATCATGAAAAATGCATCATAGCAGCACCAATTGTTGTATGATGTACACGACAACCAAATCAGAAACAACCTTTATCAAGGTCTAAAAAAATATGTAGTTTGATCAAATTCCGTACATTAGTTCTTAATACATGTGTATAGCTAAAATTGTGTATATTCTGATCAGCAACTATCTATGTTGACGTCTAAATAAATCTAAAATTGTGTGAAAATCCATGCATTAGTCCTTGAGGCAGAGCTATTGCAGAAATCGTGAAAAATGGAGAACAGCAGCACCACCTATTGAGCAATTTACACCAAAAACCATCAGCACGATTTAATATCAAGGTCTAACTGAATATAAAAAAGTACTAAATTACGTGCATAAGTTCTTCAGATAGAATGTGTGAGGAAAGTCATCAATTGCAGTCAGGAACTGAGCCGGGATTTTCCAGTTAAACATTGAATGCTTATAAAATGTTTTTATTTTTTTTTTAACTTATTGTTATTTTTATACTTATGATAATTTGCTTAATAATTAGTTAATAATAATTTTGAAAGTTACCGCAAAATGTTTTCATATTGCGTAATACTATTTGATTGTTGTTGAAAGACACAAGTTACAAATAGAATTTCACTGTTCTTTAGAAAATGACCAATTGTTAACGGAAAAAAATATCAACAAAGGAATTATAAATCAGATTACAACAATTCATGAAAATAAACAATACAGATTTTGATAACTTCATTTTACTATACTAAAATAATAGCCTCATATATTGCTAAAAAATATTCAAAAGGATATAATGTTTCAATGTTAAATAAAGATGAAATAACAATCTTAAATTTTATGTATTATTATCGTTGCAGTTTGTGGTAATACTTCTGTGAATAGAAACAAAAATAACAAATATGGATAAGGAGAATCTTGTTGATTTGGTTATAGAAAAAAAACAGTTCCGATCTTGGAAAGTGATTAGCCGAGGACAATTCTCTGCTACAATAGAAGTAGATTATAAAGACAAACAACAGAAAGCAGCTATTCTCATATTGAGTAAGCAAGAGGCAGAAAATAGACAATTTGATTTCGAAAAAATAACGAACCCATACACTCTCCAGGCTCTTCAATATGAATACATGTGCAAACTTAAAACATATTTAATTTACACAGAAACCACAGAAAATACATTTCAGGATAAAGTTGCTGATAAAAATTTCCGAAAAGCTCCAGAAGCAATAGCGTCAGTCTGTAACTGGATAAAGGAAATTTCACTGGGATTAAAGCAAATTCATGCAAAGGGATATGTTCATTTAAATATGCATTTAAGCACAATTATGATAACCTCAAACAACAGAGCGAAAATAGGAGGGTTTGATTATGCCAGAAATACTTCCACGCAGAATGACAGGTAATATTTCTTCTCTTTAACAATATTATCTTCTTATGTATTTTTTTCACATTAATATAGTAAAAACATTTCAGTAAACAAAAAGTTATTGTCTAGGTTATTTTGAAAAATTCGGCTGAAAACAAAAATAAATTTTTTGGTCGCATTCACCAGTATTCGTGCAAAGCACTTAGACGTACTTCGCATTAAAACTATTTATTAAATATAGGCTGATTAAATTATTGCACGTTGCATAATATAAAGAAAGCATCTGTTAGCGCATTTCAGTGATTTCATTATGTTTAAACTATCATAACGTGGAATTATCGCGCGCATCCTTGTAAACGAACTTTAAATGCTACTTATACTGTCTTTATACTATCATAACATAGAATTCTGTTGTGCATCCCTGTAAATGAACTGTAAATGCTACTTATTCTATACACCTTAAGGAAGCTTCTTGTAGTTGATTGTTGTGTTGAATTTGAATCTCATTATATCTTAAATATCGCAGCTTCAATAAAATGAATAGGAAACGATTTTTCCCCATGCATCATAATGTAACAGAGCTCTTTTGAGAGTCTCTGTAGATGAACTATAACTGTCATATGCTTCATTTTCAATAATGAACATTCTATAGTAAGCCTCAAAAAATTTCAGGGCAATCCGAGTATATTTATCAGAGTTAGAGCTCGGATAATCAAATGGTAGACACACAGACGGACAAACACATTTCATAAACTTTTCTAAACTATGTTGGAATGTGTAAAAAAACATTTTTGTGTGAACAGTGAAGCAGCGGTTAAGGGGTTGCCTAGTTGATGTCAACTTTACACCCAGTCTGATTATTGTGATGTCTGACATAATAGAAGAGCCATAGGGGAAGAATAAAGGTGTAGTTGTTTACAACTACTTAAAAAAGGAAAAACTTAAGATTTTACTAGCATAGATGCTTTAATATTTAAGAGAAATAAGTTAAAAGAAAGTTTAAGAACTTGAATTAAATGATGAAATTATATTAAGATATAGGTATAGCTGCAGTACTAGACTGCTGTAAGGAATAGAAAAATAAGTTAAAATAAAAGTTAGCACTAGTTCAAAAGTTACTCACACCAAGCATGGGCAGGGTTGGCGGTTAAGGAAGGCAGCAAGGCTGCTTACATAAACAAAAAGGCACTAATCAGGGCAATATATCTTTTTTTTTAATATATAAGATAGTAAAAAAGAAAGAAAAAAGTGAAAAAAATTACTAGAGCAATCTTATGCGGTGAACACAAGGCTCACGGGGATTCCATTATAGAGGAATGTGTAGATATTCTAAAAATTATGCTTATATCTCAATTACAAGCTGAGACATTAATTATTATTTCACCAATTGGATTATTTCTATTAAATGCTCATTTTAAAAGGCATTCACGTTATTTTTTATAGTAGCATTCTGCAGAAAGGTCTAGAATATTTAAAAATACAGCATAACTGTTACTTATACAATCTTATCATTTACTTATTTAATATAAAATAAGTAATATTATATTATATATAATATATACGTATATTACATATAAAAATGTCAAAAGTTTCGTTACCACTATTTTCGAATAATAATTTCATCAAATAGCTTAAATTCTTGCTTAAGACCGTTACCACCTCAAGTAATATATCTACTGATAGGTTGTTTAACCGAGTTTCGTTCAGATACAGTTTTGTTAAGAATAGAGTGCCCTCCAGGTTGTGGAATGTGGAACAAACAGAGCGCGATTTTGTTAAAATCTGGAAATGTAACAACGCGATCTGTTAAGATAGTTTATAATGCATGATAAAAAAAAAAAAAAAAAAAAAAAAAAAGAACGGCGCGTCACCTTTCGGGGGAGGGGGGGGGGGGAGGGGCGCGAACAAAATTAGGAAAGCAATCTGTTAGAAACATTAAGATATATTATAACTTATAATAAAAATTTAAAAAATGAAACCGCGTCAAAAATTGAGGCGATGGGGGGAGCGCGTTTTTACATTATATAAAAAATTGAATGCATAGAAAATAATTGTCGCGAAGCGATCCAGAATGGAAACGCGAAATAATTAAGTCTGATGTTGCCTCGAAAATAGGGATTGGTTCGCGATACCAATCAGTATCGGGAAGAGATTACGCGGTTGGTTGGCGAGCGTAGCGAGCAGCGGGCGGAGCCCCCTATTATTATAAATATTTATAAATTTTCTTTTAAATATTTAGTTTCTAAATTAATATAATCAAACAATGACAAAAGCCCTTTTAAAATTTAGCTAAGTCAATTAAGAGACCTTCAAAATTCTGCCATCGAAGTTTGCTACTTGTTAACTGCAGCGTGGGAAAAGCATGTTACAGCGGTTCGCCAAACTATAGGTCTCAGGCGATGTTTTAATGTGCCGGCGATAGATCTAGTATGCATTCAAAGCTGTATAATTACTTTTATCTACTATGAAAATGTAATGAAAACAATGCGTATTATTAAGCAGAAAAGTCAAATAGTTTTAAATAATAAATCTGGTGTGATATATTCTAAAAAAATGAGTAAAATTCCCTGCATATTTATGTCAATAAATGTGTTTTCTTAGTTAAAACCGCTCATCTAATAAAAAAATATTTCATTTTAGTATTTTTTCGCATTTTAGCTTTACCTATTAATGTTATCGCTGCTTTATTTATGTCAAAGTGAACATTCTACGTAGTATTCAAAACTACCCTATATTCCCTAATATTGTGCGTCGCTCGCGAAATTTTTTACAACCCGATAAAATAACAATTTCCGGAATGTCCGTAACGCATTACGGTAAAAACTTTAAAATATATGCTGTTATTTATAAAATATAAGTATAACAATAAATCGAATTGGATACTGATGCTCATTTCTTTAAATTAGATTTGAAATTGGATCTAAACCACATTATCATTCACCAGAGATTTTTGCTCGTGATTGTGCTGCAATTGACGGAAAAAAGGTTGATTCTTGGAGCCTGGCTATACTGATAGTTGAATCTCTAACAAACAATTACGTAGCACAGAAATCGTACCAAGTGACATCATGGCCTGTACAATATCCAATAATACATAAAATACTACAAGTAAGTAAATTTTAATACAAATTTTTTTACTGTTAAAATTTATATGGCCGATATATGTAAATAATTATGCGTTGACATCCCATCTGGAATTAGAAGCACTATTTTACGCCTGTTATCTAAGCAAGCAGGAAAGCACAAGATATAGTATGTTGAACCTGAATTTGGCTTTTATACTTATCCATCACGGGAATGTTTATGCATACATTTGTTAACTACGTTTCAAGAAGGCCTAGTGTAGAACACATATATAAACACTTAAGATTCTCAAACTGGCCTCAGACATTTAGAAAGCAGGCTATATTCGGTAATAACCAGTCGATTTTGAAAAAAAAATGAGATAGACCATTTAGAAGAAGCATAAAATACATGTTATCCACTCCCTCGGTGAACCAAGTCTGTTTTCACATATTTTCTCATATATGTCATCTGTTTGCGGATTTGGTTTAATATGGAAGTGGATAAAATACCTTTTATGCAAATTCTAAAGGGACTATCTTCTTTTTTTTTTTTTTCAAAATGAACTTTGTCAACTATGGTTGTGAGCCCCTCATATAATGTTATCACTTTAGGAGATGGGGGGGGGGGGGTCTGGCGCTTGATATCGTTCGTTATCTCTACGGAGATTGGGTTTGTCTTTTGATATCGTTATTACTTTTACATAACGAAAATTTCCTGTTTTGGGTAATTTTTTTGTATCAATATAGTCTGTTATCTCTTTTTTTTTAGTCAGTTGTCACAAAGCTATTATTTAAAACCATTAAATTATAAAATAATTTCATTCCAAAGTAATGTAACACCCCAAAGTTCTCCATTTCTATTCTTCTGCCATATACAAATATAATTCTTTGTTAGAGAAGAGAGCTTCTGAGTGATACTTGCCACATCTACTAGTAAAAAATGGCAAAGACTGTCTTCTGTTTTGTTTATGAGAAGTTCTGCTAACGCCTGTTCAAAAGGAAATTACAGAAATGCAATATTACTGCTTTATGCATTATGTAACAAAAATATATTATTACATACTTTCAAATAATGAGTATTTCTTTAAAGTGTTATCTCATATACTATAGTGATATCTTATTAACTTTTCCTAATGATTTAAATCGGTAAAAGTATGCGAATAATAAATGTGAAACCATACCTGTATATTATTGCAAACGTATAAAAAGTGAAAGAAACAAAGAAAATTGTAGAAAGTAAAAGAATTGTTGGACACTGAGAACGATACCATTAGAAGAGGGAGGGGGGGGTTCGAAGAATAATAACGTATGATAACATAAATAGGGAGGAGGTTCAAAATAGCCAAGATGTTGATAACGTTATATATGTACAACCCCTAATTTGGAGCTGATATAGAAATTGATTTAGCGACTAGGGGAAAAATATATGAATTGAAATAAGTTATAGGACATCTGATCCATTTTATAATTAATAATATGTGTGTATGATTATAAAAAAATTAATTATACAGTACTGATTATTAATTTTCTGAAAAAAATATTTTGTTTCGCTATTTTTAATAAATTATACGCTATTCTTAACTTTTTCGAATTCATTTTATTTGATATCTTGGACACTTTTTTTCATCGTTCTTGAAAGCTCAAATTACTTTCATTTTCCATTATAACGAATCGTATAGTGCCATTTTAATGACATCATCACTTTTTTTCTATCAAGAAAATAGTTCAGATTTCAAATTGGGACCTAAGCGAGGATCGGAAGAGTTAAAAATCGCTTAGATGATTATTTTAGTATATAGGGCTAATTATTTTAAAGGCTCAACAAAGTTTGAAATTAATCATTTTTGTCTGTGTAGTTGTCCCTCTTAAGCACCCTATTTTTTTTTTTTTTTTTTTTTGTAATGTATTTTTCAGTGCATATATAATCTACTCAAAATTTTATGTAGTACACAATAGAAATACTACTGTAATGTGAATACCAGACAAAAAAAGATTTTTATCAAAATAATTAATCATTAATTTTCTCCATTTATCCCGCACCTAACGGTTAGACACCCCACTTGATGGAGATATATGCCCCATTCGCATACGAATATAAAGCAGGAGTAATAAACATTTATAAATTAAAAACTAGATTTGCATTTGAATTATTACCCTATTTACTTGAAATTTTGGATTAAAAAAAATGTGAATTAAAAAATCTTGAATTGAAACTTTTTTCTTTTTACCTGGAAATATTGGAAAGGATATTACCCATTCTGCATGTCTCATGTCTCATTTAGCCATTCCATACAAGCAACACACTGCCTTTCCCCAATAAGCCGGTACACAAAATTTGCAGCCAATTGGATAATTCTAATGAAGAAACCCTTGTTTAACCCTTAACTACTGTTACAAAAATTGTGGCTTAACTACTGTGACATGTCTGCGAGACCACTCCATCGGAAGATAAATAAGGGGCTCGATTATCTCACATGATAGTGTTTCCTTTTTTTTAAACTTTTGGTACCAGATCATTATAATTAAATTTCACCTATTAAAAAGTCTCTACCGATAGTAGCAGAGCTACAAGCAAAACAAAATATCACTAGCATCTGTAGCTGAACTAGAAATTAGTTGTTAAACTGAGAAAATTAAAAAAAGCAGCGGTCTGTAAGGTGGTTAACACAAATTGGGGCTTCATCTAATCTAAGAAGGGTAACCTCCACCCTTCTTATATTAAATCACAAAATCTAATTCTGGAACCGATTTTCCCAATAAGATGAAATAGACAATTTGAAGGAAATCGGATGATTCTAACGAAGGCTAAAGTTTTTAAACCTTAACTAAGAGTGATTTTCCGCTCTCCTTCTTATCGCCGATGTACAAACTCTAAAAACTAATTCGGGAAACAAATTTTAAATTCTCAAGTTAAATACGATAGATTTTTATGTTTCATAATGAATGAGTTGGAAATATTTTCTATATTCTCAAGTTAAACTTAAAGATAACTATAAGGTTAAGGGGTCTCAGGGACTCTTAAAGCTTTAAATTTTTCGAAATTTTAATTTTTTTAGATATTAAACTGCTATCTTTTCTGAACATTTTGGTAGAAATGTTTCCTTGAAATTCCTATTAGAACAGAAGTTATGGCTTTTAGAATTATACACGATCAATAGCTGAAGCGGCGTTTCAGAAACTTTGAAGTCATTTTTTTCCAAATGACGTTTTTGTGCATAACGCGCACGATATCTCAAAAACTTCTGAATTTTTTTTCATGAAATTTTCAAAACATATGTTTCATGTTAGTCTGTATAAACTAAACCTAAAATTTCCTTCTTATTGTTCAGAAATATATTCTTTATAGGTGATTATACTGTTGAAATTTTCTAAATTTTGCATTAACTAAATACAACTTTGTATTAAAAATAGAAAAATGCTTTAAATACAAATTTATTTAGGTTCAGAGCGATTATTACATTGTGAATCATAAGTAGAACCCAAAATTTTCCTTCTACTTGCAAAATTTATTTTGTAATCGTGCGCATAATCTGTTATGCCGATTTTCCGCTCGTCAAATGTCTGACATTTTGGAGCCCACTGTAAATTCTAATTCTGCATCTTGCAATTTTTTAAATACATGAAATGAAAGAACATACTCATATCTTTCATCCCAATATAAAATTTTGTCTTAAAATCAATTACATTTTAAGATATTATATGTTGAAAATGGTCTTTTGTTTTTTCGATTTTTCCAATTTTAAGAGACCTGAGACCCCTTAAACTTATATAATTTAAATTAAGGAGGCAGTAGCAGAAAAGGTGCCAACAATACAAGAATATTAATTAAATAAATAAATCAGCAACGGGATTATATAACTAATATATGCACCGGCATAATTCCTTCTAAATTTATTTGATAATTTCAAATGTAATGTATAAAGCATATATGGATGAAAGGTTGGACAAGTATCCTTTTTAAGCCGGGTCCAAGTCAGTAACTCTGGAAGCAGCAACAAATATAGATGCAACCTACTCTAACATATAAGTTGATTTCAACTTTCAACAATATTCTCTAAATATTTGATCAAAAATCTTTAATAAGTATATCATTTTCGACATCTACTTAAAGAATTTTAGATTTCTGTTTTGCATTTAGATTTCTATTTAGTGCGTTTGACTATATTCTGATATAAAGAGAGGGAACGTTCGGAATTTATGTATTACAATTCTCTGAACACGGATATAAATTCAAAATATTTCAGGATTTTCACTTAAAAATGTGACGGAATTGCAACCTTTAGAACCAACTTTCCGAATTGAAACAAATGAATTGAGATAATTTATTGCTACTCAATCCTCCCCCCCCCACCCCCATTGACTTGACAGATTTTTTTTTTATCCATAATGCTGAAGAATTTGAAAAATATTCTGACGCATAAAATTTATTTGATCATTACAACGTATCCCGATCAGACATATATCCGGATGCAAGGTTAGACAAGTATATTTTTCAATCCCGGATAGATGCTCCAGCCAGTCACTCACCTAGTAGCAGCAAATATGGCTGCAACCTACATTAACACGTAACTTTATACAAATTTCAACAATATTCACTAAATATTTGAAAACAAATCTTTAGTAAGTACATTATATTTCGACTTCTACTTGACTCTAGGGGAGACCGGGGAATGGCGACACCTTAAGGGAATTTAATTTTTTTCACCTCAAAAAAATGTTTATTTATTAATAGTAAAAATTCTAAAGCTGAATCATTACTTTAGTATCTGTATAAATTTAACCGTAATCATAATTGTAAAGTAAGCACACATACAAAAAAAATTCTTTCAACCTCTGTACAGTGGCGGGATTACCCAGGATACTGGGGTAATTCCTCCACTGTATCGGGGGTAATGACGCCACTCTATAATGACCTAGTAATTACATAAAATGGATACTAGGAAACACATAACCTACTAAAAATGTTTAGAAAGCAATAATGTATCAAATTAATGAATAATTACAATGTTCCTTAAGCTAGATTTATTAATGTGCTAAGCTTACAATTTAACTCAAATTGGAAAAGTCACCCTTTGCCATGGTGGCGGCATTACTCCGAGAGGACAGTATAGTGAAAAACCCCCAGCAAAGCCGAAAGAAGAACCGAACTTGTTCAACAAATTGCATCAAAATGTCGGCGAATGCATGTAGATTACGGATAATATTATCTTACGTACCTAATGTTTCAATAAAAGGTGTTTACCTCTACACATTTGAAGCTCTAAAATAAGAAGCAACTAGATGAAAACTAAATTTTTCACTAGAACAAGCGAACGACGTACAGCAAAACGATTCTCACTCTTTGCACTGTTTCTATTGTTGGCAGCTACAGTGCAGACGCCATCACTATCTCAAACTTCCGTTAGTTTTTAAACTAGACGGGGTGGCGGCATTCTCCCCGATCTCCCCTATCTCATAAGTGTAAGAAACAAAAGCCAAACTTACCATTCTTTCATGAACATAACTTTTATTTTAAGAAATAAATCGCTGTAACTTCCTCTAAAGCGCTTTTATATAATAATTGAGATCAGCAGAATGTTACTTGCTCCGCCACAAGTCCCGTACCTGAAATACAGTAAATAGGTCTGCTAACCCGGTATGGCAGGCGTTTCCAACCTTTCAGTAACGGGCTGTTCATATATTACGTAAGCATGTTTTTGGCAATTTTTGACCCCCCCCCCCCACACACACACACCACTTTTTTAACAGTAATAATTTAATTTTTAAAAAATTAGGACTTAATTGAAATTAAAAAACTACACTCGACTTAAAAAATAAAATTGCTAGTTTTATTTCCTTACAATTCCATTTAAGAAAATTTCTTAGATCACAATTTTAGAACAACTTATCCATTTGTAAAATTTAAATTTGAACATGCCCATATCTATTCCGATGCTGACCAATTCAAGCCATTTTTCCATATATGTTATGATATTGGTTTCCAGTTTTACTTGATTATCTTCATCGCTTTCTTTTCGTATGCAATCTTGATCAACTTCATCAATCCACTCAACATGTTCCATATCTTCCACGATTTTACGACGCACCTAAGTTCATTTGCTCGACGAGCAGCAATTCTCAATGGTCGTATAAAGCAAGCCTCGCTTTTTTCACTGTGTTGAATTTTCTTGTATTTGTTTGCAGGGCCGAAACTAAGGGGGGGCAGAGGGGGCATGTGCCCCGGGTGCCAGAACAAAGGGGCGCCAAATGAAGGATTATACCTTTGGAATGGATCATTTTCTTCTGATGGCTTGATGGCTTCCATTATTATGAAACAGCCATTATAAATGAAGTCTTAGGTGAACATGAAAGAGCAGTTTTAAAAAGTTAGAACTCTGATTTTCTGGTCAGAATCGGGAGAAAAATGGCCATATTTTTTTTCTTTTTTTTTTTTTTACGGCTGCTCTTTCATTTTCACCTAACACTTCATTTATAATGGCTGTTTCATAATAATGGAAGCTATCAATCCATCAGAAGAAAATAACTCAGTTAAAGCGGAAACTCGGTTAAGCAGGAGTCGGATAATCGGGACTCTACTGTATATTTCATTTAAAAAATGATCTTTAGAAATTTTTTGTTGGTGTTCAGACGGGAGTCATCACCTCCGTGACCTCCCCTTTGGATCCGCCATTGTAGATTACATAGTTCAGTATTACACGTTTTATGATTACATATTTTAAATTTTAAAATAATTCGGCTATTAGAAAATTAATAAAATTATCTTTGTAACTATACTTTGCGGAAGAGGGGAGGGGGTGCTCCAAAATCCATGTTTGCCCCGGGTGCAAAAAAGGCTAGCTTTGATCCTCTCTGTTTGCTTACTTCTGAGATGCATGATATTGGACACAACTTCCACAAGTTCTTGCGGATAATTGCGACTTTATGGAAGGGCAAAAATAGTCATACGGCATCTTTAAAAATCCCTTTGCTGTAATATTCAGATTTAAGGCCAGACGGAGACTTAAATCTATAAATTCCCCCTCCTCACTTGTAATGACGTCATTTGACGATTGTATCATTTTAATTGGAGGAGGAATGAATCGTCCTTTTAATATACGAAATAATCCACTACGTTCAGGAGAGCAACAATTATTTTCTTCGCATTTTTTTGCAGCAAGCATTGACTTTCTTGTACGTGCTTCGAATACCAATCAAGTCATAACCAAGAGAGTCTGGTTCGCTTGAATCAACATATGTGGTAGTAACAGGATAACAATCAATTAGTCATGTTTGAGTTCCAGATTTCTGCGAGAGTTTTACCAGCATATGCAAAGTTATTTTGCTCCATTTCTACATCAATAGTGCGATCGTTCTCATCGAGATGAGAACCATAATTTTTGAAACTTTCAAAAAGTTTTTTTTATACAAGATTTCTCGTAATGAAGATATATTTCCGATTTTACTTACTTTAATCACCACCACACTACGGTACTAAGAGGTTTTCAAAACTCACGACATACCAGACAGTAGAGCAGTCGGTCACTATGGTTATGGGGTTCAACCATTTGACAGTGGAGAGGTGGAAACAAAGAAGATGGAATTTTACTTACGTTTCGGAAACTTACCCAGAAAACACGTATTGTCACAATACAACATATCGCATCGGTCCATTCAATTCTATTCTATTCTATTCTATTCTATTCTCACAATTGGAAATAGTAGTACATTCTCAGAGATAATAAGCCCTCATGCATCAAACATGAACAGTCACCTCTATGTAAAAGCGATCGTTTACGTTTTTCTTGTGCGGTCAAAATAGCTGACATCAGAACTTCAAGTTTAATAGTCTTTTGCTGTTTCTTTTATTCAATTTGAAAATTTTAATAGTTTTCTTTTTCTTTTTTTTACAAGTTAAGAGATTTTGAAAATGTCTTACCTAAGCATCATTCAAACACCCCCTCCTCCTTGTCTGCAAAAATAAGCATATCGCTAATCCCCTTCCTCCCCCTAGGTGCCTACGTAATATTTGAACGGCCCTTAAGCAGGCACTCAATGAAGGGCGCCATTATTTACATGAGTGAAAACATGCGGTATTAGTATAGGCTCACACTCTGAACATAATGCAAATGAATCTAACAGCGATAGAGAAAAGGCGCCTACGGTTCTGCAGTTACATGTATTAAATTCCAAGTTGAACATTTTTTATAAGAGGTCTATCTCAAAAATATTTGTAGGGTAAGGTGCCAGAAACTTTTATCCGGACTATGATAACAATTAAAAGTAAAATAAAATAAATATGGAAATCAGAGATTCTTGCATTGCTAGGTTTTGTTTTAGGATGTGAAAATTCGCTTTGACATATTTTGAATGCGTGAATTTAGTTTTATAAAAAGTACAAAAATAAAGACAGGCATTAGTGACCAGTCCATATGAGTGGTTACAGATAGATTATTTGGAAGGGTTTTCATAGATGGAAATCATCCTGCATTGTTTAATTAACTTTTTAAAAGAAATTGAAAGAAAAAAACTTAAAATTTCTAAAGACAAAAAGGAAAAATTAAGTGCCTTTATCCGTCGTAGAAAAAAATCAATGGGCCAGTGTGACAACAGCAAAAAAAAAAAAAAAAAGTGAAGTTTTATCGACAGTTGTCTTCAAAGGGCAGGTTGAAGGTGAAAAACGTTTATTTTTCTGTTACTCCTTAAGTATTAAAAAATGCCATTTTTAATTAGTATTAAATTTAACCATCATAATTACACTTTATAAACAATAACTACAAATGATGAAGGTATGCATGATTAAATTTTCATAGTATGTTTTTGTTTTTAATGCGTTTCCGCAAGTTTTGAAAATATCTCTAATGAAAATATTAATTATTTTAAAGAAAACACTCGTTATAATGGAATGTTACTTCTAAAAAGTCTAATAACAGGAAACCTTCAAAAGGGTACCAAGAAAAGCTTCAACTGGCGCCATAACGCCTGCGGAAGCCGCGTTGGATATCCATGCGGTGTGGTATCTAACCTGGATTTACCCCATATGTCATCGTCTAATTTAATATGTATAATAATAGATAGATAGATACATAGATTTATTTAGGGATTGGGCTGTAGAATTATCTTATCAAAAACGTGATGTCGTTGACATGTCGTTTTGTTGTCATGCAATTGTATATAATAACTATAAAATACTAGTTTAGTTTTACGTTAATTAAATAACTAATTTAACAACAACCATTATTTACATTTACACCTATTTAGCAATTCAATATAACATATTTTCAAGCAAGCATATTGTTAAGACATAATATTCTGTTTTCTTTTTTCCATTTTAGAAAACCAAATTCAAAGAAATAGTTAAAAAAACATATCCCGAAGCCGCAGAAGGAGAATATTTGGAAGAAATTCTCCACCTAATCAAGCACACAATTAAGTTTCATCCTAAAGAAAGACCGAGTATGAGCGAGGTTTCAATATTAGTGATGGAATTAGTATTTCTTAAGTATATTGACAACAAACAGTTAGTTGAAGATGAAATATGGAATAAGAGAGGTAATTTTTTAATGCATTTTGATTATACGTAAAAGCAAAAAGTGATAAATATGATATGAAATGACTATTATAAGTATTTTTTTTAAATAAGGTAAGGTCAGTCTGCCTAAATGAGACACGATTCCCCGTAGTTTTGTCGCATTTAGGGTATATTTGGGATTTTATTATATAAAAGTATATTTTATTAAGCAACAAATTACTGAATACTGTACCTTTAGTTTAAAACTAACTTGTTTTGTAGAAATTTAATAATTATCTGTAGTATAAAACCACAATATAGGATTGTCGCATTTAGGTCATTTTTGTCGCATTTATGGCAGCTAAAACCTAAATGAGACGTTCATAGTCCTAAATGTGATAATGCATTTTATACATGACAATTCATCTGAAAAAGTTCATTTAACGATTAAGGGCTGTGACAGAAAATTGCCACATTACAATCTGCGAAACCATTCGATTGAAATATGAGTAAAATGTGCGATTAACTCATAAAATGCTGTTTTTGCACTAAACTGTTTGTAGGGGAGACCGGGGGAACAATGAATCCATATGGGAATTTAAATTTTTTTACCTAAAAAAAATGCTTAATTTTTAATAGTAAAAATTCTAAAGTTGAATCATCATCTTCAGTATCTGTATAAATTTCACCGTAATCATAACTATAAAGTAAGCACACATAAAAAAAAAATCTTTCAACCTCTATAAAGTGGCGGGATTACCCAGGATACTGGGGTAATTCCGTCACGGATCCGGGGTAATGACACCACTCTTTAATAACCTAGTAAATACATAAAATGGATACTATGAAATACATAACCAACTGAAAATATTTAGAAAGCAATAATTTATCAAAATAACGAATAATTACAATGTTCCTTAAACTAGATTTATTAATGGGCTAAGCTTACAATTTAACTCAAATTGGAAAAGTCACCCTTTGCCATGGTGACGGCATTACCCCGAGAGGACAATATAGCGGAAATCCCCCAGCAAAACCGAAAGAAGAACCGAACTTGTTTAACAAATTGCATCAAAATGTTGGCGAATGCATGTAAATTACTGGTAATATTATCTTAAGTACCTAATGTTACTGTAAAAGGTGTTTACCTCTACTCGTTTAAAGCTCCAAAATAAAAAGCAACTAGATTAAAACAAAATTTTTCACTAAAACAAGCGAATGACGTACAACAAAATCATTCTCACTCTAGGCAATGTTTCTATTATTGCCTACTATAGTGCAGGCGCATTCACTATCTCAAACTGCCGTTAGTTTTTAAACTAGGCGGGATAGAGGCATAATCCCAGGTGGCGCCATTCCCCCGGTCTCCCCTGCTGTACTATTTCTAATAAAATTTCTATTTTCCAAACATTTCAAACAATAGTACTAGACTCCAAATGAAGCAAAATTTCGCTGTATCAATAGTTAAACTCGGAAAATTTTTAAAAAAGCAGCTCTAAAAGCCGTTTAGGGTTAACTGTAATTATTTTTTGAAGTAATTAACCCTTAACTGCTGTGACAGGAATTGTTGAATAGCTACTGTGAGCGGTCTCCGAGACCACTTAATTAAAATTTGAATGAAAGTCTATTAACTTACTGGGTACTGTTTCTGTACTAAAATTTAAGTACAGGACTATTATAATTAAACTGTTCAATATTATTCTTGAAATGTTTATCACGGCGCAGCACCATACTGTTTGTCAATTTTACACTGCTAATACGCAAAAGTTATTTAAATGCTGCGTATAATGTCTAATATAAATAACCCTCAAATAAATGAATGCGTTCCTAATATAAAAAAAAACCTCTCATCCCTCTTTGCCAAGGAGCTATGGCCATAACTACAATTAAATGATTGTCGCAGAAAACATCGTGTAAAATTTGCGAAATTCGCGCGTCAATATTAACCCATAATTTATACACCAGTGCGATTTGGATTTCCGTAACTTACACTCCGCATAATTTTGCTGAAAATCTGGTGATAATGAAATATAACTACATGATCCATATACGAAATTTAATAAGGAATCCAAATGAAATATTTGATTTTATCAAAATTCTTATTTTGTGAATGAAAAATGCGAATTAAAGACGGCGACATTTCGGTCGGTGCGAATTCACAGTGTGGAGCTTACGGGTTAAAAGAGCATTTAAAAGATATTTATAATATTGTTAACTAGATTATTTATTACATATAACTTTATTATAAAATGTCACATGATAAATATATCAGCCTTAGAAATAGATAAAATCGTACAATATTTCTAATAATTCTGATTAAGCCAAAGAGAAGCTCTGTGCCTGATATTCTGTTGCACCCCCCCCCCCCTCTTTATTTTTCTTGAACTTTCACAAAAAAATTAACATTTTCTGTACTTAAAAAAAAAAAAAACGTATATGGAAGCAAATATTCATTTAGATAAACATGGTTTATTTATTTTTTATCGTTTACTAATTTAAAAGTAGAAAATGTCGATTATAACGAATAAAAAATAGAATTAAAATGTCAGATTTTATAAAAGTGCTAACAAAAATTATGACTCCTAAACCAGGGAATAACTCGATTGCGTCACGTTTTAATCGGAGACAGCATTTAAGCTACCGAATGGTATAATGTTGGTAAAATTAACTTAATTAACCGCATAAAAATAAACATAATTGTTTTCAATCTACACAAGATTTTCCAGAATTTCCATTATGTAAAATTATTGCAAATTCCTTAACCTTTAACTGATGTCACAGAAATTGTCACATAACTAGTGTGAAGCGGTTGAGACCGCTCCATTGAAAGATGAATAAAAGCCGCGATTAGGATGTTGTTTTTGTACTAAACTTTTTGTACAGGAGTATTATAATTAAACTTCACCTATTCAAAAGTCTCTGGTGGTAGTACTAACGTTCCAAACGAAACATAATTTCAGTAGTGTTTGTAGTTAAACTGAAATTTGCAAGTTAATCTATGAAAATTGAAAAAAGCACCGGTCTGTGAGACCGGTAACATCAGTTAAAGGTTAATCATATGTCTATATTATGTTACTGGAATAGACACTGCGTTTCTTCCTTTTTTATTAAAAATTTTAAAGAAGCATATTTGTCCTTTTTGATCGTCTTAAAGACATATTTAAACACGTGGTTAAAGAAAAACATTAATGGAGGATTAAGCTGACTCAACACGGCTTAATTAAACATAAAATTTGATTTAATATCATTTTAACAAAATATATAAAAAATCCCATATAAACTTCTTCGTTAATCTTCTAAATGTTTCGCCGCATTTACAATAATATGTATGTCGCTATTAGGCACAGGCTGAAAACAAGCTCGCCTAAATCCGTAGTTCACTTGAAATTCTAAACCGGAAACTGGTCGCCTTTCCTTTAGTTTAACTGGTCAGCTAACTGAAACGGTTAACTATATTATGTTACTGGAATAGACACTGCGTTTCTTCCTTTTTTATTAAAAATTTTAAAGAAGCATATTTGTCCTTTTTGATCGTCTTAAAGACATATTTAAACACATGGTTAAAGAAAAACATTAATGGAGGATTAAGCTGACTCAACACAGCTTAATTAAACCTCTTGATGTTTATAAGGTTATTTGATCTTCAAAGTTTAAAAATAAAAACCGTGAGCCACTTTCGGGAATTTTTGTCGCATTTACGAAACATGGGGGCGATGTAAAATGAACGATGCTTATTTGATGGGAAATTTCTTTTAAAGAAACCGTTTTACATGCAAGAAAATGTTTCGGGTCTTGTTTCTGAAGTTCGTATGCTTCATTATATTACATTTATTTACGATTGTTGCATTAAGATTTTATGTAAAAGAACATTGTCGCACTTAGGAGTTATCACATTTAGGCAGACTGACCTTATATATTGATTTCTCTGTACTTGACATATAAACCTAAATTTAAATTAGTCACATTATTGGTCTGCTAACTTTTATTTCAAATATTTCAAATGAATTTTATAAATAATTTGATTATACGATGTGCAAAATTTTCGAAAATTATTCAGTAACACTTTTTAAAATTTAATACAATGACAAATTATCGTGTCAGGTTATGAAATAACTTCATTGCAACGTAACTGCATCATGGTCAAAACTTTTGTTTAAGTAAATAAAAGAAATGTTTCAAAATTGGAATTTTCTAGTGTGCAGCCACCCACTTCTTTCTATATACAAAATGCTTTCTGTTTCTTAATATTGGATCTAAAATAATAACTTTAGGAGGTAATTGTACTTTGTTATCTCCAAAAAATATATATTTATTTATTTTTTAATTTTTTATCCCTGGAGCTTGCGAATAAGTACCTGAAACGATTTTGGATTATCATAATGATTTACGAAGTTACGGCTTTTTGAATGTAACATTGAATGAATTGGGTATTGATAAATTAAAATTTTAAATAAAAAAAAAAATACTTTATTCCAAGACGCGGGGCAGCGCACCATTTAAGCCGTTTAAACGATTACACAGGCCTGCGAAATTGAAGTTTTTAAAAAATACAAGAGAAGTTTTCGCTGATTTTTATGTTATTTGATGTGCTGATTTCGAAAATGACCTGCATTTTCCCCCATCACGCCAGGATTTTTTATAAAACGATATCGATATTTTTCCTAAAATACACAGGCCTGCGATGAAAAAAATACAAGGGAACTGATAGCTGAACATTATACATTTTTTGGTGCTAATTTAAAAAACAATGAAAAATACCTGTCACGTCATGTTTTCTGGAAAAATTAAATTTTACTTGGTTTTTTATGAACATTTACCACAAGGGATCCACTCCATGTTCCTGACTCCTGAGCTCGCGCAAGCCGTACGCGTGCATCTTGAACAGACCTGTATTCTGTAGAGGTCTGTTCAAGATGCACGCCCACCACGCGCGCAAGCTCAGGAAACAGGAACATGGAGCGGGTCTTTTGTGGTAAATGTTCATAAAAATCCAAGTAAAATTTAATCTTTCAAGAAAACGTGACGTGATAGGTATTTTTCATTATTATTTTTTAAATTAGCACCAAAAAAATGTATAATGTTCAGCTATCAGTTCCCTTGTATTTTTTTCATCGCAGGTTTATGTTATCAAAGCATTAATCAGGTTTAAAGTGTAGTCGTCGTTTGTGGGCATTATCCTATTTTATAAAAATAAATTAACTTTTAAGCATTTTTTACAGAGGCTTTAAAAACGAAAAAACGGAAAATCCTTAGTTCGATTTTCAAACTAGCGTAATTTTGTTTTGTATAAGTGACTTTTATTGCTAATATATTCACTGAAAATTTAATGGGCTTTCACAGCCCGCATCGTCTTTTTATTTTAATTATCCTTTTAAACGTGAAAACTAGTGGGTGTCATTTATGATTAAAATTCGGAACTAATTTGTTTTACTATCTTTAGCATCGCGTCTAAACTTTTAAGTTAAATAGTTTAGTCTAAACCTCAGTTTCATATGGAAATTACTCTAAGTTATACTATTTTTTAAAGTCCGTCCCTTTAGATCACTTTGATCCTCAATTTTAATAAAACATATCATTCATCAAGTGAATGTGTTTATCTTTAACGACCTGTTAATTTAAATACTTTGTAAATTACATCCCTATTCTTAAAATTGTAACTAATGCTGCTGCTGATAATGCTGACGTAATTGAAATCGTTGTGAGCATTTCAGTTTTTCAGCTTATTCTGAAAAGCTACTCCAAAGAAAAGCACGAAAACTAATGGATTTTTGGAGAAGTATCTCACAGAAACAGTGAAGCAGACAGCTAGACATCCAAGAAATATTATAATCGTTACTTAATATTAAAATCTGTCAATCTATTTCGATTAAATAAGTTTTATCGGTTTAAAACTGTGATTAGTTAACAAAGCAATTTTTTGCAGGCACATACTTAAGTGGATTGCTGTGTGCACTAATTTTAATTTTTATTTGGCTATTTTTTATTATTTTTTTTGTTAATTTTTGTTCAAAATGTAATTTGTTGCATAAAGATTTATTTCATAGTGTAAAATAACCACTTTACCTACTGTAATTGACGTTACTTAATCAATTTGGAAAAGAACATAAGCTGTCATGACAACGGTTGACTTGGCCTTCAGAACTGAAAAAATATCTAGGTCAAAGGAAAATTTGTGGCAACATAATTACAGAAGATCGCCATTGGTTATGACAATATCGTCAACATTCCGTAATAAAGTAATCATTTTGAAACAGAGAAAATTTTGAGTAATGGAGGATATTCCAAATATGGGTTCGAGGCTGAAAAAAGTCACATGATATCGGTAATTTACCCGAAGAACTTCTAACTGATAAGAAGGGAAACGGGAAACTACTACTGCTTTCCCCCATGAACTGTTTCGTTGGCTAGCGGGGATTTACATTAGGTCTACGGAGCTTTCCCTTCTTTACGCAGAAGTTTTTACCTTGACCACGTGATCATGACGTAGATGGAATATCCTCCATTGTTGCCTGTTGTTTCTGGACTGGATTTGGCGAACATATATCGTAAGCGGTAGAGGTCTCTCGACTGATTTTTTTTAAATTAGTGTCACAACGCAAATAGTTTCCCTGTTGGTATTCACTGTTGCGAGCGTCTGCAGTGATTGTAGTTTAACGACGAAATGAAAAAATATTAAAACTTGAATTTAATAAACAACTTATTGTTTGGTAAAGT
Source organism: Maratus speciosus (assembly GCA_963932465.1). Taxonomy (NCBI): domain Eukaryota; kingdom Metazoa; phylum Arthropoda; class Arachnida; order Araneae; family Salticidae; genus Maratus; species Maratus speciosus. The sequence continues at coordinate 154,255,259 of OZ010793.1, read as the reverse complement.
TAAAAATACAGCCGCAGGACTGCACTCTCATTCTGTTTTCTGTCTTTTTTAAGAATAGCAATATGTTTAAATAAATCCAATTAAACTGAATTGCTTCACATATATTTAAGTAAAAATCTGTATATTTAATATAAAAAATATATAAAATATATTTAAGTAAAAATAAGTAAAAATCAGTATTTTTTATCTATATTTTGCTTCATACGTTAAAAAATGGTGGCTTGACAGCTGATGAGATTTGAAGTGCTTCGGAAAAAAGATCGAAGTAGTGAACACGAAAACTCATCGTAGACTTAACCTAGAAAAGTGGTACAAAAATTAGATTTTTAGTAGAAAAGATGGTAAAATAGGTACATATTTTTTTTTACAAAATATGTTTTTTGGGGGGAAATTATATCAATTCAAAGTCAAATATAAAATTCCAATAAGAAATTTAATCGCTGAAAGTTATAGAGATAGTGAGCTATCAATATTTATATTTACTTATATATATAAGGGTTGCTCAAATGAATAGTATACACGTGCGATTGCGTCAGGATGACTGCAGCTAAAGCAGAGCCACAGAGTACTGATATTAAGGGTGGTAAAAGGTATGCACCGCATACGCTGCAGTGAACAGTGAAGCCTGTTCGCGGTACAGAAAATTGATCGAAAGTAAAGTCGTGCCATACATGGATCGGAAGAACACGTGGTAGTGCGATTTCTGATTGGTTGATTTCCTACCCCAAGGGATCACTATCAATTCAACACAATACTGCAGTCCTCTGACAAACCTACGGAAAGCAACAAATAGCAAACGGCTAGGCCTTGTCACACAACAAGTGATCCTTCTCTATGATAATGCCCACCCACACGTCTCCATTGAAACCCAGACGACCTTAAACATATTCCGTTGGGAAGTGTTGGAACAACCGGCGTACACTCCAGATTTGTCACCCTGTTACTTCCACACCTTTTTGCCACTTAAGAGAGCATTACAGGGGAAACGTTTGAATCAGGACGATGAAGTGAAGGAAGCTGTGCAGGAATTCGTCAAGAATCAACCGCGATCTTTCTACAACAAAGGCATAGACCTGCTGCCGAAACGATGGGAACTGTGTAACAAAGCCCATGGCTATTTCTTTTGATTTCCAATAACGTCATTTTTTTGTTATATTTAACTTGTCCACTTTTTATTTGGGCAATCCTTATATATATGTATATGGTATATCTTTCACAATAAAAGTGATGATTTTCAAAAACATAGAGATAGTTGTTCGAGCATCTGTGGAACTACAGTATGTACAATTTTTAAAATGATTATTTGTTACAACCAATATATCCAAACAGTTTTCTCTTTATATATATAAGAACCACGTTAAAAGTTTTCTTAACTTATTTGTCACTGCAGCGTGATCCACGTATATTGTTCCAAAATTGCTCTTTTATTTTTGTCATCAAATTGTAAATATTATAATTAAATTTTGCGTGTACGAAGTGTTTTTAAGACACAAGGAAAAAAATTCAAAACCGGGAACAGGTAAAGTGGGGATTACACATTATAAAAACAACTAATGGAATAATAGAAATCCCTATTTCTAGATCAAACACATGTACTTTATAAGAATAAACTTATTATAATAAATTTATATGTATATTTTTTTTCTTCCAATTAGTTCCACAGAAAGAACTCGAGATTAAAATGCTAAATATGGCTTTGGAAAAGATACCACTTGGTGCTAGTAAGAAAAAGAGATATAAATATGGTGAAGAATTTATCCATGAGGTGTCACTCAGCGATGGAAATCAACATGAAAAAGTTTTCCCAAGTAACGTCAACCATCCAAATATTTCTATTGGAGCTAAAGGTAAAACGAAGAAGAAAGGAGTTATAAAACCCCGTTATAAAGCTCTAAGTAATACTAAGGATCTTACCGTGAATGAAAAAGATTTTTTTTTATCAAAAACAGGTGAAATAAAGTCTAACAACGAAATGACTGGAGATTTTAAAATAGATGAATTTGACAGTAAAAGCAAACCAACTTCGTCGTTTTCATTCGAACATAGATATTCACATCCTTCAGAATTCCCCTTATCCGGTAAGGTGAGGTCAGAGTCAGGGAATATACAAACATCTAAACATGATGGATACGAAAAACTTGATTCAAATACTGATTTAAGCGAAAATACAGATAAAGAAATTTGTTTTCCAAAACAGATAAAAGCTGTATTCGAACAATCAGAGAACTTTGTTCCAGATACAATTAATAATAACATAGATGTTGCTCAAAAATACGATGATGCTGTACCATGTGAAAGTGAAAAACATTTAAATGAAAACATTCCAGGAAATACAGCAAGAACGATTTTCACAACCAAAATGATCTTCCAAAATGTGGTTAAATGGGCTTTGGATGAAACGTTTTACGGCGGAGTCATCAACCACGGAAGTTACATTAACAAGATTTCAAAATATCTCACAGGTTAAGAAGCCACAAAAAAATGTAGCAGATCAATAGCAGAAAAAAGAGGCAGTTTTAAAAGAACATTCATCAAGGATACTAATTCAAGTGACACATTTTGAAAAAAAAATCAGATTTCTTTTTTCCAATAGCTTTATAGTTTTGTTAAATATTTTAGATTACTTATGATAATTGAAAAAAAAATACTTCAGTTACAACAATATAAAATGAAATTATAAAAGTAACTTCAGGGACAAAAACTTTTTAACTCGCCCTTGTCTCTTCAAGTTCACATTCACGATGCTTGGAATCACTGTGGCAAAATATTCAAAAGTGCAATTAGAGCCAGTCTTCTCTTTGGTGATTTAGCCGATGGAGAAATGATTTGGATTAGAAAGATATTTGAAGTAGCTCTCTCCTTCTCGCCAGCTCTCATCTCGCCTCTCTCTTTCTTCCTCTTCCACCCGTTATCGCCGATCTCCTTTTCCTCATCACTTCTTCCCCAATGCCCCATTCGTCTCTCTCTCACACACATTCTTCCCTCGCTTGCCCTTCACTCTCTTCTTCCGTTCCCGTTCCCCCACCTCTCTCCTACCCCTTACCTCCTCTCTCTTCCACCGTCCTTCTGCTGTTTGCTTCACTGTTTTTTTTCTACTTGTCAATATTTTATTTTAATTTAAGTATTTAGTAATTAATTAGTTTAGTTTTTAAGTAAATAGTTTGTTTTTAAGTTTCTAAGTGGGCGGCAGATGGACAGTGGGAAGGAGCAGGGGAAGGATTGGATGAGAGAATGGGAACAGAAGAAAAGAGTTCAGGGGGAGGAAAGGAAAGTGGAGAAAGGGAGAACTAAAGGAGCAAGAGATATTCGGAGGGTGAGGAAATTGAGGTCAGTGAGAAGGGGTGAAGGACAGAGAAGGAGGTAGACGAGATGGAAGCTGGCGAGAAAGAGAAAGTTACTTCAGTTATCGTTCAAATGAAAAATATCATTAGATATGAGGCGAATTTAGTGAAGTGAGATTAGGCTTATGCCCTAATGAGAAAAGTTATTTTAAATATTAAGACAAAATATTTTTTTAATTCAAAGCCTTTATTATTTTTCTAAATAAAAGAATAGAAAAGTCAGTTAATGTTCTTTTTAAAACTGCCTTCATAAATAAAATAAATCCAATACAAAAGTAGAAAAGAATCATTAAAAAGGGAAAAAAAGATAACAGTCTGCATAGAAAAGAAATCACTAAAAGAAGCTCAGAAAATAGTGCAAAAGAAAAAAATTAGTTAAAAGAAATGCTTTTAGAAGATTCATCACAAGACAAAAGTTAAATGACTATGACATCATATGCTGTTATTATGTGAACGACAATGTTCGATATGAAAATAGTTGAATGAAAATTATCGCAGCCGACATAGTTAATTGTATACATTTAAAATGACTATGATTGTAAATTCGATAGTTTCTTGTTTCATGAAATTCTTGTGACAATTCATTAATAAAAATACCAAAGTACATGCATTGTGTAATTTTTCTCTAAATGATCATCACATAAAATACACAGTTTTTAAGCACAGGATTCGTTAAGAATTTAATATTGCATTCTCTGCATTCAATAAAGTGTAAAAGACCTGAAAAGAAAGTTTGTGCATAATGCAACCATGTTTATATAGGATATTTTTCATTGTTCCAGACAGGAAATGCGATTAAAATCTACCTTCTAGAGTGAAAAAGTGTCTAAGACGGATATTTTCTCGGTCTCTGGTGTTTCCAATTTTACAGTTGTATTATACTTGATTACTGTTTTTTACACAAGATATACTAATCGGCTATTTCTAAAAAAAACTTTCTTAAAAATAATTACATTCGATTCTGTTAGTTTAACGAATTTCTCCGTGTTTTATAGGAAAGTGCTAAATGTGCTGTAAGTAAAACATGCAAGGTAAATAATAATAAATTCCTAATCTTGAAACTTTAGCCGTGGATCCTATGCTCAAAAAATGCATATTACTCTATTACATTTGTTATGTTTTTGCCTAGAAACTTAATTATTTACAGTCTGGCATCTAGAGTCCGCAAAATAAGATGACGCAAGCCGTGTGCAAATGCAATAATTTGATAAAACGATTGCAAAAATCATGTTATAGTGCACTCTCTCCTGTTGTTGAACGAATATATAAAACTTAAAATTCATTTTTTGAGAATCTGCTATGTGTAGAAATATCTTTTGAAGCATTTTTAGCAAACATCCTAAAAGCATGGCCGTAAATGATAAAAAGAAAATAGTTTCACTAATGACCAAAATATGAAACCATTTCATTTCCTGAATATGAATTCTGCAGCAAAATATTTTTATGAACCAAACTCCATTAAGTCAACCAGACCCGTACCTGACCCGAAACAAAAAATAAAAGTTTGCTCGACAAAACCACGAGTCGGATGCCCGTTGAGCTGTTTAAGTTGACTCAAAATTCAAGATGAGTGGAAACTTTTTACGAAAATATACAGTTTACTAAAGCTTATAAAGTAAAAAAAAAAAAATCAAGAAAATAAACAGATCGACAGAATCAGAACACCGTAAGATTGAAACCTTCGGGGAAACTAAAAACGCATTTTTCGTTCAAAAGCTGTTCGTGACATACATAAAACAATAAATATATAAGCAAATTGTACAACCTTCTTTGTTGGAAATCTTTTAAAAATGCCACATCAGTTCTGGCAAAAATTAGTAAATGTCCAGTCTCACCAATGCTTTGTTCATAGAAATAACATTGGGCTGGGCTCCGGTTACGGACCAGTGTACAACTCTATGCAACTTGCGTGGAAAATCGAAAGCGAATTTATCCTATGTAATATTCTTCCATATTACGCATGCCTAACAAACATCCGTTTGTTAAATAAATAAATAAAAAATAATAATAATAATAATCGGTCAAATGGGAGTATTACTCACGCACAGAGGGCTCCGTACAATAAATATATTAATTTGTAACCGTAATATTACAAAAAAAAAATCTAAAAGAATAATAATACTTTGTAAAAACTATACAGCGTAGAGTGGGGTATAACTATATTTACTAGAAAAGTATCAAATATTGCTATTCCGTATAACATTTTATAAATGTTTTGCAAATCTGTTTATGATGACTAAAAAATGAATGACTATGACGACATTTAATTCCGTATTGACAATAAAAGTTGTGCATATTTAAACCTCAATTGGAATTTCATAAACTCAATTTCAGCGTAGTAATAATCCTTTTCTATTTACAGTGCACCTAAATCAAAGACCTTGTTCGAAGTTTAAACTTAACATTCTGTTAAACAACTTTGTAAAGGAGGTCGCACTTTTGCAACGTCTCCTTGATCCGAACCGCGTTTTTCGAGATACGTTTTTTATTAACCTTTAAAGACACGGGTAGCGTATTGAGAGCGCCTCTCATATCAAACTATTTGCGAATCGCAAAGTAATTACGTGATTGATTCTAGTTAAATTAGTTTGTTTTTAGTAATTTGATGTTTATTACTTTTATAGTACTACTGAGCAGTGCATTACACATTTACAGTAAAACCTCCTTAAAGCGACCACGTTCCATTCCAATAAAAATGGGTCGCTCAGAGAGGTGGTCTCTTAATGGAGGTCATGCTTAAATCTAGATTTTAATTGTTGAAAAAAGGTAACATTAATGTTCTTAAAATTTATTTTTCACATTAGGAAAAAATATGAAAATTGAAGTATCAAAACAAATGTCAATTACATAAGTTAATTAATATAGAGTTTAAAAACTGAACACATTAACGTTTGCTTTAATTTTATGGTTTTATCTTTTATAAATTTTGTTTCGTAGTCCTTTCAAAGTTCAGGAAATAAATGCAATTTTTTTTTTTTTTTGGACGGGAACAAATAATGACGATTTTATTAAATTATATATTTCTTTGAGAGTTTCCTGACAGAACAGAACGAGGGAGTTTATTGGCCGTCATTCTTAATCTGTCATCAGAGTTAAATTCATTGCCTAAAAAGGCACAAAGAGGTTTAAACACTTAAAAGTTACCGAAATAAAAAAAATTCGAAACTTAGTTTAGAAGTTTTATGAATAATGTGCTATCCGGAATTATTTTTCTAATAAGACCTTATTCAAGCGACCAGGAGAAAATGGAATTTGTTCTATTTTCTTAAAAGAAATTGGTCGCTCATGGAAGGAATTCAACTGGGATGACCTCTGAATGAGGGTAAAATTAGTATTTAGCCAATGGAAATAAATTTCGTTCCATGAAAAATAGTCGTTCAGGGAGGTTTCACTGTATAACATTAAACGTTTTTATCTAGGCTTTAAAAGTCGGTTGCGCATATAGTATGCCGACCGTGTCTATATGTATTTCGAAACCGTCCGTCTCTTTAAAGGTTAATATATCGGCTAATTACCGACATTTTTTTAGAAAATCATTATCAACAATCCTTTTGTAGTTCCGCGATGATAGGTATCTGGAGCACGCCTCAACTTCTTTGCGGAGCACCCCCAAAGTGAAACTTGTGTGTAAAGGAAAAATGCGAGAAGATTGTACAATAAATTAGGCTAAACATAACCATGTGCTATACTTAAACAAGTGAGTAAATGTGATAACAGATCGCTCAAAAGGTTTCGTTTAATATTCCTTTCAAAACGCCTAGTACATTTATCGCCATAGAGCCCCATCTAAATTTTGGTAAACCCTCCCTAAAACTGCCATAATGTTTTAAACAGATCGCCTTGTTATATTTCCCAATTTTGTTCGCGCACTTCCCCCCCTCCCAAAATATGACGCACCCTCCTTTTTTATAAATTTTAATCATGTGTTATAAACTAGCTCAAAGTTTAAAACAGATTTTCCTAGTTTTAACAAAATCGCGTTTGTTCGTACCACATTCCACCATTAGGGAGCGCACTCTATTCTTAACAAAATTGTATCTGAACGAAACTCAGTTAAACAACCTATCAGTAGATATATTACTCGAGGGGGTAGCGGTTTTTGACAGAGCCCTCGCTTGCCCTTCCCTACCCCCCCCCCCATCCCAACAAAAAATCAACTCACCTTAAGGAGTCTCAAGACTCATAAAATTGGAAAAAATGAAAAAAAGGCCATTTTCAACATTTAATATCTTAAAATGTATTTAATTTTAAGACACAATTTCGATTGGGAATGAAAGATATGAGTATGTTCTTTCATTTCATATATTTAAAAAATTGCAAGATGCAGAATTAACAATTACAGGGGGCTCCAAATGTTCAAACATTTGACGAACAGTAAATCGGCATAACAGATTACGCGCAGCATTAATAAATAAGTGCAGAAATAAATTTTGCAACTAGAATGAATATTTTGGTGTCTTCTAATACTTCAGATTGTAGTAATTACCCTTAACCTAAATAAATTTGTATTTAAAGCATTTTTATATTTTTAATACAAAGTTGTATTTAGCTAATGCAAAATTTAGAAAATTTCAACAATCTAATCATCTAAAAAATATTTTTTTTTCAACAAGAAGAAAGAAATTTTAGGTTTCATTTTATATAGACTAAGATGAAGCATACGTTTTGAAAATTTCATGGAAAAAATATTAAGAAATTTTTTAGATATCGTACGCGTTATGTCCAAAAGCGTCATTTGGTGAAAAATGACTTCAAAGTTTCGGAAATGCTGCTTCAGCTATATATATAATATGATTCTAATACATAATATATTCTCGGTTATAATTCTAAAAGCAATAATTTCTGTTCTAATAGGAATTTCAATGAAACAATTTTATCAAAATGTTCAGAAAAGATAGAAGTTTAACATCTAAAAAAATTAAAACCTCGAAAATTTTAAAGCAATAAGAGTCCTGAGACGCCTTTAAATACATAAAATTCTTATTATGTGTTATAAGGTATGTCAAAGTTTAAAAGCGATCGGTTGTTTCGTTTTCGTAATTTTAACGAATTCATCTGAATTGACTTTTGCGAAAAAGCATCTCTTTTATAAGATTAGAAATCGATTTTTTCATAAATAGGAAAGTATGGGTCCGATTTTTTAAAATTTAGATTTTATGAATCAGCGTACGAAATAACATGCGGTTGCGAAAGAACCAAATTTGTAAGACCAATAGTTAAAAAAAAATTGTACTGCGTTTATCAAATCCTAGTATAAAAATGTATCTCTTTTTCTTTCCGTATCACGTAGCCTGCCGTGCAAAAAAGGCAATTCTGGCATTAATTACAAAAAAGTTAGTTATCTTCGCTTCCGATTGTCGAAATTGAAAAAGAAAGACATTCTGAAAGAGAATGAAATTTTACGTCGGATGGTGTAAAAATCGTAGCTCAAAAATGGATATCTAAAAAAAATTGGTTCTGTAAAAATTCTGACTCAGTCCGTGTCTGACCTTAAGATGCACCTGTTTTACATTCTCTCGCTATCGCCGAATCTTCAATGGCATCAGACATCGGTTGCCTTAAAAAATGAAGGAAAATAAAAGATTTTTTCTCGATTTTTAATGATTTTTCGAGTTTTTATGGTACGAATTTTTAGAATTTTTAGAATTTATGAAGTCTGATTTTTTCCCCCTATCTTGTGGTACTAATTTCGAATTTCTGGGAAGCGTAGAAAAAAAAAAGTAATCGCACCTTAAAGAAATCGACAGAGACCTTATCTGCCGTTAAAATGACACCTGTTTTTAATTGGCACAAGAGACCGTTTTTGTAATTTGATAACAAAAAAAAAAAATCCATGCTTTTGTTGAATTATGAATGCCTTTCCGATTGTATAATTAAGGTTTTTTAATTAATAATGTCCTTTAATTACTACTTTTCAAAATTTTATGATTTGTCGTTTGATGTGAGGTGTTCTGCTATAAGTATGCAAAATTTCAAGTCTCTAACATATATAGTTTCTGAGAACGGGATTTGTGACAGATGGACAGACAGACGGAGGAACGAGACGAGTAGGGTTTCTTGACATGAACGAAACCCTAAAAAGTGACTATGTAGGCAGGATTGACTCAATCAACGTGGGGGACTGTTAACCAGCTGGTCAAAGCTCCCTTAATTCAGCGTTTTCGGAATTCTTTTTATTATGCACTATACATAATGAATGGTTAATGGTTGTATTTCTAAAATAATGTATATATTTATTCTGCAAAGCTAAAAAAAAATGATGTGAAAGAAAGGAAAATGTTTAAAATTGATTAAAGAAAGATGTGACAAATTGCTATAGAAGCAAGAAAAGATTTAATGGAATATAAATAGGAAAGTTTATAGGAATCTTTATTTCATTTAAATAGTACCTATGGAAGGTAAATAGAAATAATGAAAGCAGCAGCCTTAAGAAATGTTAAGTGTTCACGCCTCTTCAAAAGAAAATAACATTGATCGAAACACTTTAGTAAGATATGTAGACAAATCACATCAAGATGAATATATTGAGATGAAGCCAAAATATGGGGCAACGAGTGTTGCCAGGTCGAGCGTCACAAAGAGTGAGTGTTTAAAATGGAATTTTTCATGTGTGCTTTGAACTCCGTCTAAAGAGGTAAGTTTACACGAGCCATTTTCCCAATGATTTTTTTTAGAAAAAGTAAACAATGTAGCATAAAGTTATTGTGCCTTTTTTTAAACTGATTTTATTTCATTTAACAAATATTTCAATATAAAATAAAGTGGATAAATCCTTCCATATGTGGAGAGCCTTTACCTAGTAAGTCCTCATCATTAAAATCAATCATTTATCAAGTTTATTTATGTTATACTTATGTCGCAATTTTATTTTGATAACAGATTGTAAAACGAATAAAATGATACATAATTTTTTATTCTAGGTTCAAAATTTAAAAAATAAAAAATCATTTTGTAAAAAATGGGTCAACCGTCTCCAGTCTGCCCTATATATAAATTATTTTCGAGTAAATAAAATAGCTTCCCTACATTTTCCCTAAATATATTCTTGAATTTTTCATAAACTATAAATATGTGGGTCAATAGTCTTTATTACTTCTGCCAAATTTGAAATTTCCACGGACAGACAGACATAATAGTAGAGGAAAACGTCCAAATACCGGCTACCACTTTTGTTTTCAATCTAGATCATACAATTTTCAAAATTAATAAAATAAAAAGTGACAGCAGGGTACCTTGACACGTCTTACACATGTTTAGAGAAAAAAAAAATCAGTTTAAAAGGAGTTTTCTGTTTATAAGAAGCAAAATTCCGAAAGTCTTCAAATTTTGAGTTTTTAAAATGGGGTCTAAATACCGGCTACCTAAGTTTTTTTTTTTTCCAAAAGATCACACAAATAGAGCTAATGACAATTATTAAGCAATAAGAATATTATTTTAATAAAATGTATTGATTAATAACATTTCTTGTGCACAGAAAAATACTCAATTTTTAATAAATAAATATTTTTGTCAAATTTCTAAAATTCTTTACGACTATCTCTCACAGTCTTCCCATTATGTTTCTAATTTTGTCTTTTAACTTGTAAAAAAAAAAAAAAAAAAAAAAGCTTGCTGATTGAAATGAGAATTATTTTATCTGAAAAAATCAAAAGCATAATATCACTCTTTGCGTCGGTATAGTCCCTATCAACCCACATATCGCATTCTTAAGATTGACCCCAGAATCACCTCGCCCATTCTTGTCCACATAAAAAGCAAACATGCAGAAGACACAGATTTATCATCTTCCTCTGTTCGATATTCTCCTTTTTCCCTTTTTTACCCCTCCCGCTGCGTAATTGTTTTATCAAAATAGCTTCAAAAATTGCGTATTTAACCCTTTTGCGACGAGCGTCTTTTAAGAATTTTTATTCTTTTGTCACAGATTTTACAAAACAAATTTTTTTGTCTAATTTAACCGGGGAAAATGCTCCGATTAAATAAGGCATAATTTACAATAAAAAATAACTGGTGGGAATAATCAAGGAGGGTTAATTAGACGGAAAAAATGCATCCCCGAGGAAATCTCGGGTTGCGCAAATTTTGCTACATTTACGATGCCCAAGGAAATCCCGGTTTGCGCAGCGAGAGGTTTAAAATCAAATTTCTGCCTCTTTCGCCTGGTTTACTCCGTCATTTTTTTTTCTTTCTCTTCACATTTATTACAGGCAATTTTGTAGTGTCCAACAGCATTTTTTGGAAAGTGATCCGGTAATCAGTGTCGGTCCTGAAGAATTACGTCCGTGGTTGTTGTTTTCATATTGCCAAATGGGACGGGGACTATTTCTGAACCATTTAAATTAATTTATTAATTATGGAACTATTTAAATTAATTTATTTTCCTCCCCTTCAAGCAGAGCAACCGAGAGTGGTCCAAATACCGGCTAGCCGGTATTTAGATCACTCTAAGTAGCCGGTATTCGGACCACTGCTATGTTTAAGTTAAAACCGGTATTACTCATTCATATAATAAAATACTAATACTGTGCGCGTGGCAATTGAGAGCTAAATATGTCTAGAAAATAACTTAATCAACAATTCAAGCCGATATACGATCCGTATATTTTAAAAAAATGATAAACCCACATCTGAAAAACTTTTGATGTACCAGATTATGCAGATTCGACACTTTTGTATTTACTATTTGTAAATGACACAGACTTCAGCGACGCACTTTTCGTAACTTTCTTCTCTCAATTAAAGTTACAAACTCTGCCTATCACCGCTAGGTTGCGCTGCGCTCAGTTCTCAGAACACCTAGTAGCCGGTATTTGGACCTTCTCTAATATTATAATAGAAAGGTTTTTAATTTTTACGCAAGGTATCCTACAAAGAGAAAAAACAGAAATTTTATTTAAAAATAAATTAAAATTAAAAACATGTGGAGTGGACACAAGACGAATTTTATGAAATAAATATTTTGGTTTCATATATGTTTATTTATTTTGAAAAAGAAGTTAGTTGGGATTATGTGGAAACAATACTCATAAAGATACTAAATTAAATTAAATTTTAAATTATAATTATCTCCTATATTTCAAAAAAGTTTTCTAAAAAAACATCTAGTTCTAAATCTTAATTATACAGGAATATAACACTGTATTTCTCCTTATGATACTTTATTATAAGTAATTATTATAAGTAATTTATTATAAGTATTTTCTAATCTGATTTTATTTTAGGAGTACAGTTTTAAAAGATAAAACAAAATTGACAGGGCTACAACATTTAGGAAAATTAATCAGGAAAATTAATTTTTCATATATTATTTGTGCATTTTAAACGTTGGTTTTTCTGCTTTTTAGTACACTATATGTCTCCTCCTCTTTATTCATAACTCCAATCATCAATCAAGGTCGCACGCCACGTAGCGGACGGGGTTGAACTACAGAAAGATGCCTAACTGTTTTCTTCTTTATGGATAACACTAGTCTGCATAATATCAGATGATTAAAAAAAATGCTGCCCTTGACACCTTGGGGACGAGCGGCACGTATACGTGCCGCATGAAGCGCTCAAAACCCTTGTTTTTCCTCACCAGTAAAATTTTACTGTAAAATTTGCCTTATTTAATCAGCGCATTTTCTCGATTCAAGAATACACAAATTTCTGTTTTTAAAAAACGGTGAGAAAAGATTAAAAATTTCGTAAAAGGCTCCCGTCCCGAAGGGGTTAATGCATATTTTATGCAGATTACAGAACTGTTCTTAGTTTTCTTCTATCACGTGTAGTTTATTTGCAATCGACCCGAATTGATTTCGAAAATTCATCGCTGAGAACGAGCATTATGTGTTTGTCACACATAACTTAAATATACTTCTGGATACTTGCCAACATATCTAACTACCTTTAGAATACAGTCTGATTGACATGAACCACATTTAAAGCCCCAAAAATTTTTCTTTCCACCATTACATATCAAATTAGGATTAATGAAAAATTCGTAAAGGTTCTGCCATAAGATGAGTATTGCTTCACGCACCTTACTATGAAATTTCCCTTCATCACACACGAAAAATTAAAAGCTGGAATTTTCGTTGGTCCTCAAATCAAGAAACTGATGAAGGACAAAGATTTTGAAAAAAAAAATGGTGAATGAGATAGAAAAAGACGCATTGGCCGCCTTCAAATGTGTTACCAAAAACTTTCTAGGGAATAAGAAAGATCCAAATTACAGAAATATTGTTAAAACAATGCTGGAAATTTTCAAGAAGTTGGGCTGTAATATGAGTGTTTTTGCATTCCCATATCGACTACTTTCCAAAATATCTGGGACATTACAGTGAAGAGCACGGTGAGCACATTCATCGGTATATCAAAGAGATGGAAATTAGAGGATGTACCAAAATTGAATTTCGATACTCGATTTTTGAAAAGCTACAGAATAACTATGTGTCTTCTATTAATGTATTATTTCTTGCCAATAGGACCATTGCACACGCTTAAGGGGACAGTGGACGTTTTAAAAAAAAATGTCCTTTAATTTTCATAATAGAGATTTAAAATTTTGCGCAAATATACACTTCACCATAAATATACCGAAAGCTTTAAAAGAAATTTTCGATCTTATTCTAATTTTAAGATCTTTTTGAGTTGTTAAAATTCTGAAACGAAATTTTAAAGTGTTCCTTGCGTCTTAATTTTTTATATACTTCCTCGATTTTGGATTTTAATCACGTAAAGCTCTATTACAAACAAATCTGTGAATCGATTTTTTTAATCCCTTAAATAGTTAATTTTTTAGAGATATTTTTCTGAAATCCATATCGATTTTCATCAAAATTCTGCCTTATAATAAATTTAAAATCACATTTTATTGCCTTAATGAAGCCGAGTTTTAAAATGCATATACAGTTGCTTTTTAAGCAATGTCAGGATTCTTCCTTATCAGTTTCATGATTTTTGGTCAAAAATTATGTAGCAAGGAATATTTCAAAAATAAGAAAAATCTGAAACATCAGTATTGAGAAAAAGAGATATAAAGTATATTAACCCTATCGCTGCGCAACCCGAGATACTCTCGGGCATGCATTTTTTTAAAAAGTTGATTTTTTCGAAACTACTGCACATATTACAATAAGTGATACATGAATTTAAAGAGAAATATACCAAGTTTTTTCAGTTACAAATGTTCGATCTGTGACCCTTTTGTTACATGGCATACGTCTAATCTGTAATCCAGTTCGTCTCAAACATTTTCTAGCATCACTCTGTCAATGGTTCTGAATTCTGCACAAATGCGTTTTTTTAAAGTTCTGACAGTGTCAAACACATTGTGTGTGTGTACAACCAATGCCGAAAACAAAGTATTCATAACTTAAAGAGCGCATTTGTGAAGCTCTCAGAACTATTGACAGAGTGATGCTACAAAATGTTTGGAACAAACTTTTTTTGTCCCCAGATTGTTGATTGTCACCGCTTTTTTGAAATAGAAATATTGGGTCTATTTAAAATTGATTAAAAAAAAAAAAATAAGGAGAACTACCCAGGTAGCACAAAGATATCGGCCAATATCAAAATTAGACATTGGCCGAAATCAAAATGTAATATTGGCCAACATTAAATGACCCCCCCCCCCCCCTAAAAAGATATCCACAAATATTATTTTTTGATATTTGACAATGTTGGCCAATATTTCCCAACATCTCTGAATATCAGTTTGTGACATTACGCGATATCTTTTTCTGTCATTGCTGAATATCATTATTTGACATTGAGTGATATATTTTTACAATATCCAGAATAACATTTTTAAATATTAAATTATAACTTTTTAGACATTAACTTCTTTTTTAAACCCAACAACTGCGATTTGCAAATGTGGTGAAAGTATACTTCTCACTGAGCTAGACGTTGAAGCTCAATGAGATTTTCAGTCTTATTAAAGATTAAAGCAGGAAAACCTACTAAAATTGTAATAATAAGAAACGTGCAATAAAAAGTGGTGGGAGTAGATTTTTCTATTAGATTTTTTACATATATTTATTTAAATATCACTTTTTATAAATAAGTTTGTTAGAAATTTAAAA
The DNA here is from genome assembly GCA_963932465.1 of Maratus speciosus. Lineage (NCBI taxonomy): Eukaryota > Metazoa > Arthropoda > Arachnida > Araneae > Salticidae > Maratus > Maratus speciosus. Next base: position 154,239,850 of record OZ010793.1, on the reverse strand, counting down.
AGAAATTATGTTGAAAACTAATGACCTACTTTTGAAACTAAACTTGTATTCTTTCTATAATAAAAAGTAAAATTATTTTAAAAGTGTGAAATTCGAGATCATTTTAAAAAGAAAAACATAGTATCCATTAAAAAATACATAAATTGATCTCTTGAAAAAGAGACCAATTGGTCTCTTTTTTATTAAAAAACTTTATGTAATAAAAAAGCATCTTTCGTTTTTTATAAAACTAACAATTGTTATATTTTAACATCGTTATAGGCACTACATTATTATTTTAAATACAAATAATTCTAGAGCAATAATTACAGATTTCCTTATTAATTTTTTATTAGCACTATCAATAGATTTTAATATTAATTCTATTTTGCATCTATAAATTTCTATATAAATTGTGCTACAGAAAATTTTCCATACTAATCTCAATAGATTTCTATGTTTTTTTGTTGTTTTTTTAAATATATACATATATAAATAACTATAGATTTGTAAAGAAAATTTTTATATAACGCAAATTTCATGGCCAACGAAAACTATAAAAATGGGCGGTGCTTCAGAACTTTGCATTCACTTTCGTCAAGATTACAAACTTCGTCAGATATGCTAAATGTCGACAGATATCTTGAAATGTCTGAAAAATTATATTGTTTTTACGAATGTTGACAGATATCTTTGAATGTTGGAATACTAATATCATTTTTACGACATTGGCCAATGTAAATAAAACATCAAAAATAAGGCATTAAAATTACAAGTTTTCTAAAAATAGTAAAAAAGTTAAATTTTATTGTTTAGAATACTATTTACATATTATAATGTTATAAGTAATGCAAAAAAATTCGTTTGGATGCTTTTTTTTTAAAACTAATTTTAAGTTACATCTGTGAATATCGGCAGATATTGTAAATTTGACGTCTGACATTCAGTGACTTTCGCGATATCGGCCAATATTGATCGGGACATTGGCCGATATCTGTGTGCTACCTGGGTATACTATTTAAAAAAAAAAAAACGTTGACAGTCAAATACTCTGAATTAAAAAAGTCTCCAATCTGGCAACACTGTATGCGTCCAATCTGTAATCTAGTTCGTCCCAAACATTTTGTAGCATAACTCTGTCAATGGTTCTGAATGTTGCACAAATGCATTCTTTAAGTTCTGGCAGTATCAAAGATATTATTTATGTACCACCCACGCCGAAAACAAAGTGTTCAGAACTTAAAGAACGCATTTGTGCAGAATTCAGAACCATTGACAGAGTGATGCTACAAAATGGTTGGGACGAACTGGATTACAGATTGGACGTATGCCGTGTGACAAGAGGGTCGTACATCAAACATTTGTAACGGAAAAAACTTGGTATATTTCTCTTTCAATTCATGTATCACCTCTTGTAATATGTGCAGTAGTTTTGAAAATATGATTTTTTTTAAATCGGGTCCATCATTTGTAATAGACCTGTAATATGAAACTTCATTATATTCCGTGCATTAGTTTTTGAGATACTGCTGTAGCGAAAATCATGAAAAATGCATCATAGCAACACCAATTGTTGTATGATGTACACGACAACCAAATCAGAAACAACCTTTATCAAGGTCTAAAAAAATATGTAGTTTGATCAAATTCCGTACATTAGTTCTTAATACATGTGTATAGCTAAAATCGTGTATATCCTGATCAGCAACTATCTATGTCGACGTCTAAATAAATCTGAAATTGTGTGAAAATCCATGCATTAGTCCTTGAGGCAGAGCTATTGCAGAAATCGTGAAAAATGCAGAACAGCAGCACCACCTATTGAGCAATTTACATCAAAAACAATCAGCACGATTTAATATCAAGGTCTAACTGAATCTAAAAAAGTACTAAATTACGTGCATAAGTTCTTCAGATAAGAATGTGTGAGGAAAGTCATCAATTGCAGTCAGGAACTGAGCCGTGATTTTCCAGTTAAACATTGAATGCTTATAAAATGTTTTTTTTTTTTTTTACTTATTGTTATTTTTATACTTATGATAATTTGCTTAATAATTAGTTAATAATAATTTTGAAAGTTTCCGCAAAATGTTTTCATATTGCGTAAGACTATTTGATTGTTGTTGAAAGACACAAGTTACAAATAGAATTTCATTGTTCTTTAGAAAATGACCAATTGTTAACGGAAAAAAATATCAACAAAGGAATTATAAATCAGATTACAACAATTCATGAAAATAAACAATACAGATTTTGATAATTTCATTTTACTATACTAAAATAATAGCCTCATATATTGCTAAAAAATATTCAAAAGCATATAATGTTTCAATGTTAAATAAAGAGGAAATAACAATCTTAAATTTTATGTTTTATTATCGTTGCAGTTTGTGGTATTACTTCTGTGAATAAAAACAAAAATAACAAATATGGATAAGGAGAATCTTGTTGATTTGGTTATAGAAAAAAAACAGTTCCGATCTTGGAAAGTGATTAGCCGAGGACAATTCTCTGCTACAATAGAAGTAGATTATAAAGACAAACAACAGAAAGCAGCTATTCTCATATTGAGTAAGCAAGAGGCAGAAAATAGACAATTTGATTTCGAAAAAATAACGAACCCATACACTCTCCACGCTCTTCAATATGAATACATGTGCAAAATTAAAACATATTTAATTTATACAGAAACCACAGAAAATACATTTCAGGATAAAGTTGCTGATAAAAATTTCCGAAAAGCTCCAGAAGCAATAGCGTCAGTCTGTAACTGGATAAAGGAAATTTCACTGGGATTAAAGCAAATTCATGCAAAGGGATATGTTCATTTAAATATCCATTTAAGCACAATTATGATAACCTCAAACAACAGAGCGAAAATAGGAGGGTTTGATTATGCCAGAAATACTTCCACGCAGAATGACAGGTAATATTTCTTCTCTTTAACAATATTATCTTCTTATGTATTTTTTTCACATTAATATAGTAAAAACATTTCAGTAAACAAAAAAGTTATTGTCTAGGTTGTTTTGAAAAATTCGGCTGAAAACAAAAATAATTTTTTTGGTCGCAATCACCAGTATTCTTGCAAAGCGCTTAGACGTACTTCGCCTTAAAACTATTTATTAAATATAGGCAGATTAAATTATTGCACGTTGCATAATATAAAGAAAGCATCTTTTAGCGCATTTCAGTGATTTCATTATGTTTAAACTATCATAACGTGGAATTATCGCGCGCATCCTTGTAAACGAAATTTAAATGCTACTTATACTGTCTTTATACTATCATAACATAGAATTCTGTTGTGCATCCCTGTAAATTAACTGTAAATGCTACTTATTCTATACACCTTAAGGAAGCTTCTTGTAGTTGATTGTTGTGTTAAATTTGAATCTCATTATATCTTAAATATCGCAGCTTCAATAAAATGTATAGGAAACGATTTTTCCCCATGCATCATATTGTAACACAGCTCTTTTGAGAGTCTCTGTAGATGAACTATAACTGTCATATGCTTCATTTTCAATAATGAACATTCTATAGTAAGCCTCAAAAAATTTCAGGGCAATCCGAGTATATTTATCACAGTTAGAGCTCGGATAATCAAATGGTAGACACACAGACGGACAAACACATTTCATAAACTTTTCTAAACTATGTTGGAATGTGTAAAAAAACATTTTTGTGTGAACAGTGCTGAACAGTGAAGCAGCGGTTAAGGGGTTGCCTAGTTGAAGTCAACTTTACACCCAGTCTGATTATTGTGATGTCTTACATAATAGAAGAGCCATTGGGGAAGAATAAAGGTGTAGTTGTTTACAACTACTTAAAAAAGGAAAAACTAAAGATTTTACTAGCATAGATGCTTTAATATTTAAGAGAAATAAGTTAAAGAAAGTTTAAGAACTTGAATTAAATGATGAAATTATATTAAGATATAGGTATAGCTGCAGTACTAGACTGCTGTAAGGAATAGAAAAATAAGTTAAAATAAAAGTTAGCACTAGTTCAAAAGTTACTCACACCAAGCATGGGCAGGGTTGGCGGTTAAGGAAGGCAGCAAGGCTGCTTACATAAACAAAAAGGCACTAATCAGGGCAATATATCTTTTTTTTAATATATAAGATAGTAAAAAAGAAAGAAAAAAGTGAAAAAAATTACTAGAGCAATCTTATGCGGTGAACACAAAGCTCACGGGGATTCCATTATAGAGGAATGTGTAGATATTCTAAAAATTGTGCTTATATCTTAATTACAAGCTGAGACATTAATTATTATTTCACCAATTGGATTATTTCTATTAAATGCTCATTTTAAAAGGCATTCACGATATTTTGTATGGTAGCATTCTGCAGAAAGGTCTAGAATATTTAAAAATACAGCATAACTGTTACTTATACAATCTTATCATTTACTTATTTAATATAAAATAAGTAATATTATATTATATATAATATATACGTATATTACATATAAAAATGTCAAAAGTTTCGTTACCACTATTTTCGAATAATAATTTCATCAAATAGCTTAAATTCTTGCTTAAGACCGTTACCACCTCAAGTAATATATCTACTGATAGGTTGTTTAACCGTGTTTCGTTCAGATACAGTTTTGTTAAGAATAGAGTGCCCTCCAGGTTGTGGAATGTGGAACAAACAGCGCGCGATTTTGTTAAAAACTGGAAATGTAAGAAGGCGATCTGTTAAGATAGTTTATAACGCATGATAAAAAAAAATTTAAAAAAAAAAGAACGGCGCGTCACATTTCGGGGGGGGGCGGTGAGAGTGGGAGGGGCGCGAACAAAATTAGGAAATATAACAAGGCAATCTGTTAGAAACATTAAGATAGATTATAACTTATAATAAAAAATTAAAAAATGAAACCGCGTTAGCTTTACCTATTAATGTTATCGTTGCTTTATTTATGTCAAAGTGAACATTCTACGTAGTAATCAAAACTACCCTATATTCCCTAATATTGTGCGTCGCGAAATTTTTTACAACCCGGTAAAATAACCATTTCTGGAATGTCTGTAACGCATTACGGCAAAAACTTTAAAATATATGCTGTTATTTATAAAATATAAGTATAACAATAAATCGAATTGGATACTGATGCTCATTTCTTTAAATTAGATTTGAAATTGGATCTAAACCACATTATCATTCACCAGAGATTTTTGCTCGTGATTGTGCTGCAATTGACGGAGAAAAGGTTGATTCTTGGAGCCTGGCTATACTGATAGTTGAATCTCTAACAAACAACTACGTAGCACAGAAATCATACCAAGTGACATCATGGCCTGTACAATATCCAATAATACATAAAATACTACAAGTAAGTAAATTTTAGTACATAGTTTTTTACTGTTAAAATTTATATGGCCGATATATGTAAATAATTATGCGTTGACATCCCATCTGGAATTAGAAGCACTATTTTACGCCTGTTATCTATGCAAGCAGGAAAGCACAAGATATAGTATGTTGAACCTGAATTTGGCTTTTATACTTATCCATCACGGGAATGTTTATGCATACATTTGTTAACTGCGTTTCAAGAATGCCTGGTGTAGAACACATATATAAACACTTAAGATTCTCAAACTGTCCTCAGACATTTAGAAAGCAGGCTATATTCGGTAATAACCACATATTTTCTCATATATGTCATCTGTTTGCGGATTTGGTTTAATATGGAAGTGGATAAAATACCTTTTATGCAAATTCTAAAAGGACTATCTTCTTTTTCAAAATGAACTTTGTTAACTATGGTTGTGAGCTCCTCATATAATGTTATCACTTTAGGAGATGGGGGTGGGGGTGGGGGGTGTCCGGCGCTTGATATCGTTCGTTATCTCTACGGAGATTGGGTTTGTCTTTTGATATCGTTATTACTTTTACATAACGAAAATTTCCTGTTTTTGGTAATTTTTTTGTATCAATATAGTCTGTTATCTCTTTTTTTTTTAGTCAGTTGTCACAAAGCTATTATTTAAAACCATTAAATTATAAAATAATTTCATTCCAAAGTAATGTAACACCCCAAAGTTCTCCATTTCTATTCTTCTGCCATATACAAATATAATTCTTTGTTAGAGAAGAGAGCTTCTAAGTGATACTTGCCACATTTACTAGTAAAAAATGGCAAAGACTGTCATCTGTTTTGTTTATGAGAAGTTCTGCTAACGCCTGTTCAAAAGGAAATTACAGAAATGCAATATTACTGCTTTATGCATTAAGTAACAAAAATATATTATTACATACTTTCAAATAATAAGTATTTCTTTAAAGTGTTATTTCATATACTATAGTTTTATCTTATTAACTTTTCCTAATGATTTAAATCAGTAAAAGTATGCGAATAATAAATGTGAAACCATACCTGTATATTATTGCAAACGTATAAAAAGTGAAAGAAACAAAGAAAATTGTAGAAAGTAAAAGAATTGTTGGACACTGAGAACGATACCATTAGAAGAGGTGGGGGGGGGGGGGGTTCGAAGAATAATAACGTATGATAACATAAGTAGGGAGGAGGTTCAAAATAGCCAAGAAGTTGATAACGTCATATATGTACAAACCCTAATTTGGGGCTGATATAGAAATTGATTTAGCGACTACGGGAAAAATATATGAATTGAAATAAGTTATAGGACATCTGATCCATTTTATAATCAATAATATGTGTGTATGATTATAAAAAAATTAATTATACCGTACTGATTATTAATTTTCTGAAAAAATATTTTGTTTCGCTATTTTTAATAAATTATACGCTATTCTTAATTTTTTCGAATTCATTTTATTTGATATCCTGGACACTTTTTTTCATCGTTCTTGAAAGCTCAAATTACTTTCATTTTCGATTATAACGAATCATATAGTGCCATTTTATGACATCATCACTTTTTTTCTATCAAGAAAATAATTCAGATTTCAATTTGGGACCTAAGCGAGGATTGGAAGAGTTAAAAATCGCTTAGATGATTATTTTAGTATATAGGGCTAATTATTTTAAAGGCTCAACAAAGTTTGAAATTAATCATTTTTGTCTGTGTAGTTGCCCCTCTAAGCACCCTAATTTTTTCTTTTTTTTTCTTTCTTTTTTTTTTGTAATGTGTTTTTCAGTGCATATATAATCTACTCAAAATTTATGTAGTACACAATAGAAATACTACTGTAATGTGAATACCAGACACAAAAAGATTTTTATCAAAACAATTAATCATTAATTTTCTCCATTTACCCTTCACCTAACGGTTAGACACCCCACTTGATGGAGATATATGCCCCATTCGCATACGAATATAAAGCAGGAGTAATAAACATTTATAAATTAAAAACTAGATTTGCATTTCAATTATTACCCTATTTACATGAAATTTTGGATTAAAAAAATGTGAATTAAAATATCTTGAATTGAAACTTTTTTCTTTTTACCTGGAAATATTGGAAAGGATATTACCCGTTCTTCATGTCTCATGTCTCATTTAGCCATTCCATACAAGCAAGACACTGCCTTTCCCCAATAATCCGGTACACAAAATTTGCAGCCAATTGGATAATTCTAATGAGGGAACCCTTGTTTAACCCTTAACTACTGTTACAAAAATTGTGGCTTAACTACTGTGATATGTCTGTGAGACCACTCCATCGGAAGATAAATAAGGGGCTCGATTATCTCGCATGATAGTGTTTTCTTTTTTTCTAAACTTTTGTTAGCAGTTCATTATAATTAAATTTCACCTATTAAAAAGTCTCTACCGATAGTAGTAGAGCTACAAACAAAACAAAATATCACTAGCATCTGTAGCTGAACTGGAAATTAGTTGTTAAACTGAGAAAATTAAAAAAAGCAGCGGTCTGTAAGGTGGTTAACACAAATTAGAGGTTCATCTAATCTAAGAAGGGTAACCCCCACTCTTCTTATATTAAATCACAAAATCTAATTCCGGAACCGATTTTCCCAATAAGATGAAATAGACAATTTGAAGGAAATCGGGTGATTCTAACGAAGGCTAAAGTTTTTAAACCTTAACTAAGAGTGATTTTCCGTTCTCCTTTTTATCGCCGATGTACAAACTCTAAAAACTAATTCGGGAAACAAATTTTAAATTCTCAAGTTAAATACGATAGATTTTTATGTTTCATAATGAATGAGTTGGAAATATTTTCTATATTCTCTAGGTAAACTTAAAGATAACTATAAGGTTAAACTTATATAATTTAAATTAAGGAGGCAGTAGCAGAAAAGGTTCATACAATACAAGAATATTAATTAAATAAATAAATCAGCAACTGGATATATAACTAATATATGCACCGGTATAATTCCTTCTAAATTTATTTGATAATTTCAAATGTAATGTATAAAGCATATATGGATGAAAGGTTGGACAAGTATCCTTTTTAAGCCGGGATAAATGTCCTAGTCAGTAACTCTGGAAGCAGCAACAAATATAGATGCAACCTACTCTAACATATAAGTTGATTTCAACTTTCAACAATATTCTCTAAATATTTGATCAAAAAACTTTAATAAGTATATCATATTTCCACATCTACTTAAAGAATTTTAGATTTCTGTTTTGCATTTAGATTTCTATTTAGTGCGTTTGACTATATTCTGATATAAAGAGAGCGAGCGTTCGGAATTTATGTATTACAATTCTCTGAACACGGATATAAATTCAAAATATTTCAGGATTTTCACTTAAAAATGTGACGGAATTGCAACCTTTAGAACCAACTTTCCGAATTGAAACAAATGAATTGAGAGAATTTATTGCTACTCATTCCTCTCCCCCCCCCCCCCCCCCCCCAACGCCATTGACTTGACAGATTTTCTTTTTATCCATAATGCTGAAGAATTTGAAATATATTCTGACGCTTAAAATTTATTTGATCATTACAACTTATCCCGATCAGACATATATCCAGATGCAAGGTTAGACAAGTATACTTTTCAATCCCGGATAGATGCTACAGCCAGTCACTCCGCTAGTAGCAGCAAATATGGCTGCAACCTACATTAACACATAACTTTATATTAATTTCAACAATATTCACTAAATATTTGAAAAACAAATCTTTAGTAAGTACATTATATTTCGACTTCTACTTGACTCTAGGGGAGACCGGGGAATGGCGACACCTTAAGGGAATTTAATTTTTTTCACCTCAAAAAAATGTTTATTTTTTATAGTAAAAATTCTAAAGCTGAATCATTATCTTTAGTATCTGTATAAATTTAACCGTAATCATAATTGTAAAGTAAGCACACATAGAAAAAAAATTATTTCAACCTCTGTACAGTGGCGGGATTACCCAGGATACTGGGGTAATTCCTCCACTGTATCGTGGGTAATGAAGCCACTCTATAATGACCTAGTAATTACATAAAATGGATACTAGGAAACACATAACCTACTAAAAATGTTTAGAAAGCAATAATGTATCAAATTAATGAATAATTACAATGTTCCTTAAGCTAGATTTATTAATGTGCTAAGTTTACAATTTAACTCAAATTGAAAAAGTCACCCTTTGCCATGGTGGCGGCATTACTCCGAGAGGACAGTATAGTGAAAAACCCCCAGCAAAGCCGAAAGAAGAACCGAACTTGTTCAACAAATTGCATCAAAATGTCGGCGAATGCATGTAGATTACGGATAATATTATCTTACGTACCTAATGTTTCAATAAAAGGTGTTTACCTCTACACATTTGAAGCTCCAAAATAAGAAGCAACTAGATGAAAAACTAAATTT